>KI915041.1:16025677-16077580 GCA_000473445.2 Anopheles farauti
ACCGCGACCCCGAGCCCGATTCGCGCCGAGTTCGGAACCACCCGGTTACATGATACCCGGCGCATGCAAACAACATTGCGGCCCGCGGACGGAGACAAACGGAGAAATTGTTCGTTGCGCGCGCCCGCTGCGCAAACTTTACGGCGATTGCCTTATTTAACACGAATCCCGGCGCTTGTGTTTGAACAAAAATTCGTCAAGAAATTATGTAAACTGCTTCCCATTGTGCCGAGGGGCAGCGGCAGCATATACCCTCCACCCGTGGAGCCTCCCTCTCGGTGGCGCATTTCACAATCACAGACGACAGTGGTTTTATGCATTTCACCCATTTTTGGTCGCTTCATGAGTGGTTTGTTTGGTGGCCAACCGCTGTTGAATTACTTCGCCACCATCATGCATCTCCGGGGAATGTTCGACATTGTTCCACTGGAAGCGCAAACCATGACCACGGACGAGGATGATAATGATGATGGCCGGTTTAATTTTTTTTTTCGCCGTACGACACCTGCCATGCGGGTGCTCCCCCCTCCCCCCACCCATTAACCCGGTTAATGGGAGGGAGTGGTCCTGATGCTGTCAGTGTACGTGGAGCAATAAAAGCAATAAATCCTGCGTCGACCCACAGGAAGAACAATCAAACGAGCCGTGGGGAGAAATTTTTGTTCGTGGAGTTTGTTTTTTTTTTGCTTGTCACATGCGCAAACATTGCACCGACTTGCAAGAGAGCCGACCATTAAGTCATAGCTTCCATACGCCAGCCCCGCCAGTGTTATCGCATCGATGTTTAACGTTTGCGGTCGAGTTGCAAACATTCGTTCCATTTCGTCACGGTGACGGCTTGTGGCGAACCCTTTTCCTCTTCACGAACGACACCCTTTTTTTTTGTTGCTAAATTTTACGCTAACAAATCAATTTGCAAACGAAGTGTGTGCAAGGTGTGTGTGTGTTTTTGTTTTTAGATGTTTTCAGATGTAAATGTTGCACACACAAATTGAAAATCCATACTATCACTTTCAGTTTCTCTCGCCCACTCGATTGGTAATGAATTTGCAATACGAAATTAAGTGATTTCCAATGAAAATTTGACCCAAACGCGAAGCTAACGAGAGCCTCTCGTGCGTTTGGGGTCATCGCAATTTTCTTGTTTACTAACTCCGTCAGCCCCGCAGCCAACGGCTCCCCGAAATGTTATCGCCGAGTCGCCAGTGATTTTCCCCTGTTCGCCATTAGATGTAATAACGCAAATAACGCGAATCGATTGTGAAATGGGGGCCCCACAATCAAACGCCTACCAGCCGGCGGCATAATAATCAAATGAAATGGATCATATTTTACCCATTACTTTCCACGTGCGTATCGGTGGGCTCGTTTTGCGTGTCGAAGAAGAAGAAGAAGAAGGAGAAGAAAAAAGCAGGTATAGACCGACCACATAACGCAGCCGTTACATGAGCTGGTTCGGTCTACATTTGCTGCTTCTAGCTTCTGGTGGTGCCTTTATGTGCAGCCCGCTGCTCTGCGTTACGACTGCATTTTCCAGCGCCGGTTGCAAAATCGAATCGAATCGAATCCACCCGCACCGGTGTTGGTGTCTTCTACAAGCCCGTGTACTCGGGCTACCACCGGTCAAATTAGGTTGCTTCCTGCGAAGGTTGCACGCTACGGCACCGTACCGGCAGACATACCGGCGCCCAGGCGTTTTATTTTGCTTCCTCGCACGAACCGATCCAGCTTTCGCGTCGCTGCCCGTTCGATTTAAGTTGCACACTTTCTTTCGAGACCGTTTTCGCGTGGGTTTCGGCACGGCACGGGACGTCGACAGGCGGGCGATCTGCTGGCAAAGCGGAACGAATCGACCAAGATGCCGGGTGACCTTGGTGGCCTTGAATTCGAACCAACGTTTTTTTTTTTGCAGCCCGATGCAGGTGTAAATATAAAATGTATCGCTAAAAATATCGAAAAACGTATTGCCTATTTATTGCCGTTTTAAAAGTTTTTGCTCACGTGCTATTAAGCGTCAGACTTCAGACAAAGATTGATGAAGAAATTTATACGACGGACACCTGTTCGCGCAGCGTAAGTTTGCAAGTGAGATAAGATTTAACCTTCTTCCGAAATGGTAGGCAATTAAATATGCTAATTTAATGCCACGCGAAAGGTTACGGGTGTAACTAAAGACAAGGAATAATTTGATGTGACTACCGTCGACAACATAACATTGTTTGAAAAATACAGAAATCTTTGCTGAAAAACCATACAATAGCTTCCAGGAGCTGCATTAAAGATCACTTACGAAGACGAAGCGATGTGGGATTTAAAATTTTAAACCGAAAAACTTACCAATTATGGGAGCAAAGCGCCAGGAGTTGCCGATCATCGGTAACCCTTTCGGACCCGGCACGTCCGTGTACGGTCTGGCATGGGAGAATTGTTCGTTTACCGCCTGCTGCTGTTGCTGCTGCTGCTGCTGCTGGATGGTTGGTTCCAGCAGGGCGGCCGTCGCCGTCGTTGCCTCATTCGGTAGCACGTTCAAAGCCGACGAAAAGGCGGATCTCTTCAGTAAAGAGTTTGCTATTCTCTGTCCAACCATCTCGGCTCTGCGTGGGTTGGGGATGAGGGGATCTGCCTGCAGTGAGGGGGAAAAAAAGGGGAAGAAGGATAAATTAGCAAACACTGTTCACAAACCTAATCGCTTCATATCACGAGGTTACGGCTAATCGAACGAAGCTAGTCGAACGAAATAAATGGTATGCACCCGTGCGGGGTTGATAAATTAAACAACCGCCACTCGCCGCTGGCATTGACCTTGCGGTGGCTTGACATTCACCATCGGAGCATCGCAGATTGCAGTCGATCAATTCCGACCGACCGACCGGTTTCGGATGCTGTTTTACACCCAGTCCGCTAGTCCGCCCGCTCGCGCCACACAATCGCTTATGCTTTCGGCAAAACGGAAAGTAACTCTCACGAAAGGTGATGTAGTTTTTGGCGTGGTTTTCCTTTGGCCTTTTTATTTTTTGTCTTCATACCCTTATGGAAATGGGGAACCATTTGTTTCGTTTCTTCCGATTTCTTTTCTTTTTTTTATTTTCGTATGTTGCCAAATCGACCCTCACACGCCGCATTATGCAACCACCGGCCCCGGCAACAGCTGGCCAACGGCTCATCCTACGCACCGTGGGATTCGTTGATCGATGATAAATAAAACGGATGATGTTTGGTGCGTCCCGAAGAACGATCCAACATTCGCAAGATAAATTGTGGCCATCAGAGGGTTTGTTTTTTTTTTTTGCTTTCGGTCGCTCGTTCTCGCACATTTTTCTTCATAAATATTCTATACACGATAATAGTCGTACGATTTTTGTGTTTTTTTTTTCGCGCCGGTTGATCCCATCTTTCTCCGATTTTGACTAATAACGCGCACACCCATTTCCTCACTGGGGAATTTCAAACAATCTGCAAAGGTTTGGGGGCGCATTTCTGCTCTAGCTTAGAAGCCAGCTGCAGGATATTGTAATTCGAGAGATGATCGGTTTCCCTTTTGCCTGCCGGGCTGCCCGTGTATAATACTCCATGACGCTATTTCACGCCATTTGTTATTTTTTCGAATCGCGTAGCGTAAATTAGCGTGCGGCGAATGGGGCACGATCATTAGGGAGGGATGATTTTTTACGATCATTTATGATTGAGTTGCCTTTCCTCCACTGCGAATGAAAGCGGCTTTCCTGCGTTTTTCTTTAAGCTTAGCGTTATGCAATTTATTATTGCTTTTTTATTGCTGTAACATACTGCTTTACAAGATGTTGAAGGCATTGAATAATTTTTTTTTTCTATTGTATAAACGCTATAAAACGATAAACGAGGAAAATCAATGATCCTATGTAAAACTAAACGTTTTATTTAAAAAAACGTAAAGAATTTTTAACACCAATACGTGCGATGAGCGTCAGCAATTAACGACTTATGATAATGCTTCGTTATCGCCCAATGTCAAAACGTCCCACGCATAAGTGTTCCGATTTTTCTTCATCAGCTTCCCAGTTTCGTTCAGCGCCTTCCAAACGATGGAATATTTATCATTTCCAATTAAATCGCTTCCAAAACCTCACGCTCACCTTTGCCGCGGCAAATAAATCACAGCAAAATGTGAACAAATCCGTCACAGAGCATGCCGGATGGCACCAGTGGATAGGAGAAGAAGCCTTTTGGTGCACCGGTGTAAGAAGAACTTTCATGGTCACGGATTAACTTAATCAAGCTGTGGGCACGGTGGGAAACCTGTGGACATAATTGTTCGGAGGAAAATATCTAGTGAAGAGTATCTGTTGTAGTTTCGAAAGGCACTACTGAGTGTGTGAGTGGGTTGGAAAATATATAGATTTATAAACCAAAAGAGTATCAGCTTCAATATCGAAATATTATAAATTTGATTTCGATGATTCAATTTTCTATAAAAAAAAATTATAATTTCATCTGTTCCATCAATCTATTGTTCAAATTGATCTTTTATTCAATGATTTTGTTTTACCCTTTTGGCCGTCTTTTCTCCCAACGTGCTTTGGCTTCATGAACCATCAAGTAATGAAAGTGGTGAGTGAAGCATTGTAAAGTTGTAAACTAGAAGAAAGATTGTTTTATGCCTCAGGAAAACAACAAGGTTTTGCAATTTGGCAGCGATCGCTGGAAGGTTAAATTCGAAACAATGAACCTTTGTTTGGCCACTCGTATGAAATTTGCTAATGTTTTATCCCAAATTATGGTGCGTTTTGCATGAAAATTTACTTAAACAAAAAGAAACAAATTACATCACGCGAATCGGACACGTCATCACGTGCCGCTGAGTTTGGGCGATGAAATGGCAGTGAAATATTAAATATTTTACGATGCGATGTTTCTGGGGTTCCCTCCGATCCGGACGCTCCCTTTCAACAACCCTGTGTGCCTTTGTGTGTGTGCCGGAAAACTTCTCAACGCAATGAATTTCTCAACTGCCGGTGAAACATTCCATGAATATTCCAAACATCGGACCGGTATACCATCGCGATCGGTTAAACGATCTCCTCAACAAAAAAAAAACCCCGAAATCTCCAACGAATTTCGGTGTTTGCGTCACCGCGCCTGCGGTCCGGAAATTGAGAGTTTTTGTGTACGAAAGCCCTTTGCCGCTCTGATGTTACTGCTGCACGTGGAAGCACAAGATCGGATTTCGTGGCCGGGAGGGAAGACCAACCCTTCCGAGCGGCCGGGGTTAAAACCCTTGCTCGAAGGCAAACAAATCGCGCACAAGTGGGAGAGAGAAAGTTTACGTTCGCGACAATTTGTGGGACGGCATGGGAAACTTCACGACAATCGCCCGACGGCATCGGTTTAAAGGTTGCCGAATTCGGTTTTTGGCCATTCCACCACCACCACCACCATTCCAAACCGCTACCCGGGGTGACCTCGAAAGTTTGGAGAATTTCCTTCGTCTGTCCGTTCGAATAAAAATAGCTCAACCTTCAAGGAAAACTTCCAAAAAGGTCCACTTGCGGTCGGGACACTAGCAGCAGAATCATAAACCGCCGTCATAAAATGTGCAACAAAACCCCAGACCAAACTGTGCCACTTTTTATGTTCACTGAGAAGAATCTGGAACTGGTAGGAAACGCGAAGGTTGTGTTTTTTTTTGTTTTCTTCTGTGCACTCGAGCGAAAGTATCTGGACGCAGCCCAACCCCAGCTGCGGCCAAGAAAATGTCCCACTCTGCAGGCCGTGGATGGTTCAACATAATTGGCGGATCATGTGTGTACGAGTTTATCATGCGTCTTTGCAACATTCGCGCCCGAGATTAGCCCGAACGAGCGAGCGAACACTTTCGCGAACCAGAGCTCGGTTTTCTGCCGTTTTCTGCCCCTTCGATTAGTAGCGACGAACAGTGACGAACCAGCGACCGTTCGGTCGAGATCAACTAATCAACCTAGACCTCGAACTGTCAGCAAAGGGGTGGGCGAAAACGGGTTTGGGCGAGTCCACCACACCAGACGAAGTGGGTGGGGGTTGCGTTGTCTGAGAAACGCCACGAAACGTTGACCGAACGTTAGAGGTTCGGGTTGTTTTTGTTTTTTGGGATGGCAATTTTGTGAGTCGAATTTTTGGACCACATTCTCGCCACCCCTTGTGGTCCACGATATGACACTGCCGGTGGCGCAATCGGACGATTGTTTTCCGATGCATCATTTCACTTTCAATGCGAAGGGTTCCGTGAGCAGGTTGAGCGAGCAACCTTCAGCGAGCGCTATCATACGCACGCTCGGATTCAGGCCACCAGCAGCCGCGGGAGATGCCGTTCGAACAATGGCATTCGAAACGGTTTTCAAAGTCAAGAAAAAGCTCACCCAAGGTACTGCCAAGGTGCAAACGAAAAATGTACGAAAAAAAAAACAGATACTCGCTACAGTACCTCTATGGGATCTCGAGTGTTTGCCGACTTAAGCGCTGAATTTTGATGGAACTTATGGGGTGAAGTTGAAACGAACTGACGGCACACCCGGTGTAGGGGGTTTTGTTTGTAGAGAAGGCAAACAGAAAATAGTCCGCCCTAGGTGCGCGCCCTTAGTACGGACGGATCAATATCCCATCCCAAACAGACGGCGTCATTCAAGGCGATCAACGATGAAGGTTATCTACGCCGGCGGTTGCTACTACTACGATCAACTAACTATCGCTATGGCGGATGAAAAATCGCCCCTATGATCAACACACACACACACACACGCACGCACGCACACGAACACCAAGAAACGCACGGTCGCGCACACAGATTGATGGTCGTTAACTTACTTCCTTATTTTGAACACACAGACGCACACTGCAAAATACGATCAGCTCCAAAGGAAGGGTTTTATTTTTTTTTCTATCCTCCCGCCTTCCTGCCTATTGTTATTCGGATGGGAGAATCGACACCGTTGCGGATGGGCAGGATCGGTTGCGGTGGCTTGACTGCTAGCTTCCAAGGGGTGGGTACGAAAGCGAAAGGGTTGTTTTTCTTCGTTCAGTACTGCTCGTTAAAAAAGGTGCAAGTAAACACGCAACACAAGCCGCCACTTTTCGACAACTTTGTCACTCTCACTCGCGAACGGTGCGGTTATGAGACACGGTCACGAAGATAAGAACCAAGATCAGCCTTCCGATTCACACTCTGTTATCGATTGGTTAACACTTGTGCCTTCAAAGTTTGGCTGCCTCTTTGCATATGCACCGAACGGTGGTAATAAGAGGATAACCGATACCACTCGCTAACACTCGGTCGGTTTCACTTTTCTTCGCGGATGAACGAAGCGCGTCAAATTATCCTTCCCACGGGTAAATCACACTGGCAACGTCGTGTATGTACCGCTGAAGCAGCATCACAGGCCAAAGCACACTACCGCTCGCTTCGAAGCGCCGATTTTAATTGAAGGCGAAAATGGTCACGAACTTTTCTTCGATGCCGCCGCGCGCGTACCGCTTCTGTCGGTGTGTGCGATCATCGTCTTTGCCGCTTTGGGAGGGAGGGAGTTGGTTTTAGTTGCCGCCGTACACGAGGCAACGAGGAAGGGGTTTTTGTTGTAGCATGGTAAACGGTTTTGCGTTGCGACCGGCGCGAAAACCCGCGCGACTTTGGGAGGGGATGGGGGAGGTTGATGCGAGACATCGCGACTTTGGTGACGATTTTCTTTTGTCTCTCCCATCTCGTGGTGGTGGGAGATCGTTGCGCGATCACGCTCGCCGCAGAATCCGACGCGCGCGCAACGTCTGTGAGCGATCGGTTCGTTAAGAAGCATCGCATCGAACCGAACTGGTTTGGTGGAGATTTTTTTTATTTTATTTTATTTTATAAGAACTCTTGGATGTTTCTGTTTGCACCCCAAAGAACTCTTGGAGGTTTTTCGTTTCCTGCTGAACCGGTAAACCATCAGCACTTGCATGTAAAGAACCATTTTAAAAAGCCGGTTCGAATGTCTTATTGCCCGATTCTCGCCCGAACCGGATCA
The DNA here is from genome assembly GCA_000473445.2 of Anopheles farauti. NCBI lineage: Eukaryota > Metazoa > Arthropoda > Insecta > Diptera > Culicidae > Anopheles > Anopheles farauti. The sequence continues at coordinate 16,033,687 of KI915041.1, forward strand.
TAACCTACGCGAAGGCAAAAGACATTCTGCACACAAACACACACACCTGCAGCACGGACAAGAACATTGCATTCCGCGCTGTGGATGTAACCTGCATCCACACAGCCGTGGCCGATTCGAAGGGAAACCACAACCGGCTCGGCAAACCGGTTACCTAACGCAGCCGATTCCCTTTCGATGCGATTTGTTTTCCATTTCAATATTCGCGTGTCGTGTCGGCTCTTCGGGCAGATGGCTTTTGATTGCTGGGTGTAAGTATTTGTTCGTAGGTTGTTGTGTGTGTGTGTTTGATGATGCTTTGACCTCGTTTCCCCCCCGGTTTGGGCGTGAGAAAATGGCATCGGATCTAATGGATGATTAATGAGATTTAAATAGCTGTTTTAGGTCGCTCGTCGTTCAGTTTTAGCTTGTTAAAAATGCTACAAATGCTACAAAAATCCTTAAAATAAATTGTATTGTAAAGTTGTATCTTTCATCTCATGTTTACCACATAAATCGCAGCCGTTCATTATAATCGCGTGGTAGCGAAACCCTTACAGTTGACCCATTTCGAGCGGACGGTTTTGAAATCGTGATGCCCATTGCGCGGGAAGCACCTTCATCCATAACCGCTTTGGTTTTCCGCACCGAAATATGTTGGCCCATCTCGGGGTGGTGGTTGAACTTTAGGAAAAGCCGGGCAGCTTGCGAAGAAGCGACTGTCACGAACGGGCACACGCGATCGCGGAAAATGCCACCCACCCGAGAGCGTCGGCCGCTACTGATGATTGCATGCTGCAGTTTTGCAATCAACAAGACACAACCCAGCCGAGAATAGGGCAGGTGTAATGGGGGGGGGGCCAAAAAATATAGCACACAGGCATGGGTCGTTTTTATTTAGCTTAGCAGCCGGTGCCGGTGATGTTAGCGCACGATTGCATAAGAACGCCGGGGGAAGAAGGGCTCCCGCGCGAGTGAAAGAGCCCACAAAAATGGCGGCTTCGTCGCGGACGAAGCGTGAAGGAACCAGGGGGAGTGCGGGTGGTTTTTTTTTATAATTTTTAATTTATTTCGCACACACCCTTGCCTCCCTTTTGGCCCGGGGGTTCGACGATCATCACCCATCGCTCATCGTTTTCACATTAGATTAGCAAGTGTCTCGACAGTGAGATAGCGTCCACCGTCGACGTGTCCGCAAGTAAATAGTCCGCCACATGGAGCATCCGTTATGAATGCTCTTTTTTCACCCACGATTACGAGCTGGATGGACAGTTAGGGAGGGGCGATGGGAGGGGGGGGGGAGAGAGAAGGTGCATCATGCACATGCGAACACGCTTTCCAAGCGCATAAAACATAACGCACAATCATAATCACAAATCCTTCGCTACTGGGCTGGGCTGGCAATGGAATGAAATGGTTATGGCTGACTACTTTTAGCACCTGCGGTTTGCGGGGTGGAAGAAGGGGGGGGGGGGTTGGAAGTGGGAGCGTAATGTTCAGAATGTGAAATAACCGATGATGCTCCCGCACCGATGCCCGGGAAAGGAAGTGATTGCATTCATAACCCGGGGAGGGCGCACCGTAAGTGTTTATTGCATAAGTTTGTTTGGAAGTTTATTAGGCCACCGTTGGCGAAGAATGTTGGCGAAGAATTTTTGGTATTTCAATTTTGCACGATAAACCGCGTAAATGGTGCAGCAGCAGGAAAAACTTTTATGACAGCATGGGTGTGTATTGTGTCCGGGACGTAGGGATTTGACGCCTCCGACGCAGCTGTCCGCAATGAGTATATACAGACTTATCTTTCAAGGTTTTTATTAAAAACTTTCAAACGGGCCACCTTTATGCAGAGACAAAGTATGCAATTTAAAAGCAGATTTATTTTAGCTCGCTTCAAAAAGAGCCTCCCTTAAGCGACTCGTTGAGCACCAAAGCGCGACCGCCACAACACGGTGGTCAATTTGATCGTTTAAACTAATAGGGAAACATCTAATTGAAGCGCGGTGGGTGTTTGCATACAGTTCCATTTAGTGGGTCAATCTCCTAGCGCTCTCCGGGAGGACATTACGTCACGCACGTCACGTTTGTGCCGAGGGATGGTTAACGGCGCCGATGCAGTACCACCCCACCCCACAAATGCTTCCCTTTCGGTTCCCTACAAGGTTCCTCTTTCCATGGACGGATGCAGACGGTGGGGCCGCACCGCCCGCAAAAAGTGCTCCCCTTTTTCGGGTGGGATGATAAAACGATGTGCAAACATTGCGAACGGTGAAGCAAACGGCGATCACCCGGCGGCGATGGTTACAAATATTGAAACGAACATTTTCGAACATTTGCACAACGATTCGGGGGGGATTTGCAACAACAACAAGGAAAAAAAAGCCTTACCTTCACTTTCGCTACGCACGGGGAAGGAGAATGTTTGTGGCTTATCCGGTAACTTCATCTTCACCATTGCGGCTGCGAAAAGTGTGTGCTTATCCCTTATCTGTTTCATTTTTTTTTTTTAGCACACAGAAGATAAACAAAGGCGACAAAAGCGTTCGGCGGCTGGCAAGAAATCGTTCCCTCAAATGTGTCAGCCTTTAATCACACTCGAAACGGACGGTGGCGGCCATTATGCAAATTATTTTGCACGATCAGTCTTCAGTCTGGGCGGCCCGGTTTGGCAAAACGCTACCCGTACCGGCTCACCGGACCGTGCGCCTCTAATAATCCGCCTGGTGCCTGGGTTACCGGTTCGATCAGCCACTCAGGTTGGCCACTAGTCCAAGGTCTTTGTAGTGCGCCCGCGGTAACGGCGTACAATTACCCGCTGCGCGGCGCTCCGAGATCAAGACCAACCAACACCCGAATGAATAAAAAAGAAAAGAAAAGGTTGGTGCAAGTTTTCTAAGGCCCAGCGCGTACAAAAATGGCGCAAAAATGGAGAGTCACCGTGTTGCGCAACGTGTGCGGCGGGGTTTTGGTACCCTGGGTACAAAACACTCTCACCTTTCACTGTCACGGTTGGGGCGGTGTCGGAGGCAAGGTAAGGACCTGGAAGGAAGTCGTCCACCATAGACAACAATCACCTCCTCATCAGCCCGAGGAATGCCCCCATTGTCTGGGGGAGATCGAGATATCAAGCCGAAGTCGATATCTTCCATAGCTCCTTGGGTCTTGCAGAAAGAGAGGTCAGAGAGTGAGAGATTAAGCCCGGCATCCCTTGGCGCACAATCGACGGCAGGATAAGCACCTTTCGTACTCTACTTGTGGACCTATCAAACCCGACACAATAGAAGGGCCATTGTTGAAGACGTCCCGCGCCCTGACGCGATCGTTAGTGCGCGTTATTGAATAGGGATCTGGTACCTGTTACCTATTAGTCTGCCATCCCGACTGCTCCATATATGCCGACCCAGACAGGAGGGTCTATTGTAGCCGATCTGTTCGACTATTCGGCGCCACCGTAGGTTGTGCTGGAGTCGCGTCAAAAAGTGCGTCGTGCGCCTAGGCGCAATTAATGTGACGATGACATAACCGGAGCGTGCAATCTCCGGGAGGAGAGAAGCTATCTCCCCCCGGGGATGGAAGTGGCTCTTCAAACCGCACGGAGGCAGGGAGCGATATTTTCAATTAGTTCCACGTACCTACCGTGCAGATGTCGGGATCTCGGTTGTTTTGAGCGGCGTGGAACGGAGCGCATTAGAGGCTCGTAATGGGCCGTCTGGAAGTGACTGGGCACGTTTGGGCTTCTCCGGACGGAAAAGTAGGTCAACGAGAGGGGAGTTTTGTGCGGGGTAAGTGTTTGCCTTTGCCTGCCGTACGTTGCTTGTGCCGTGGGTCATCTGAAGTAATTGAGTCAGATTTGCGACCTGGTGTGGTCGGAAGAAACTACCTAAAAATCAACTCCTAACCACAAGCTGGTTTGCAAAATACTTTCACTAAAGCTAGACCACCGAACCGAACGATTGCAACAAAATGCGTGCTTAATTTAAATCTCTTATTGCATTAGCGCAACGCAATTCTAGCACAACTTGGCTGCATAAAAACGCAACAAAACTAAGGCACACACATTCACACAAATGGCGATCGCCGAAGTCCGAATTTTTAGGCAAATGTTACACCGTCGTTACATCAAACCGCGATCGCCTATAAACTCCCTTACAGGTTGACTGTGGCTGCTGGCCCGCCAGTAAACAGCGGCCATTATGAAACGAAAACCATTAGGTGGGTTTGGCAGAAAATGGTACTATTACTAAGTTGGCGACTACTACCTAGCAGACGATTTATTACCTTGCTTGCCCAACGCCATGACAACGCCGCTCGGCCAGTGCCTGCTCGGTCTCCGAAGCTCCACAATTTGACAGGAATTAAAGTTTAACCTCCATTGTATGCGCGAAAAGAGAGAAAAAGAAAATGCACCACCACCGGGTTCGGCAAGGGACGCTGTTGAAATTGGAGATCTGCGGGTGGCTGCGGCGGACAGCGGAAAGGTAGGAACATCTCTCGTTTGACACAGATTTTCCATCGCCCGTAAACTGTAACATCAGACCCCGTTGTTGTTTCATTACGGCGCGGTGCACATTGTTCCAGGTGGTACAGCACGTACTGTGCTGCTGGTACGTACTATCCGCCGCTAATGTGCAATTACATCATAAATGAATGCCGCCAACTGAGCCAGTGTGACAATAAAGGAAGAAAAAACGCTTAACCCCGTGCCCTCGTGTGCGGTGTTACTCGACTCCATGTCGTTTTCTTACATGTGTGACAAATTGTCGCCTACTTCGTTTGCGAATCAGAATCGCTAACACCGATGACAAGCTCGGAAATTGGTTGATTAATGTCAAATCAAATGAGGCCTGCTTTTGACACATGTGATCTTTTGTGAGGTTATCAATAAAAGCGAGCACCACGGGACTAAGACTAATTCCAACGCTTACGTAAGGTTGAAGGCAATTAATCATCACCACCGTGGTGTCGAAACGGTCATGATGGTTTTCATTTTACCGGCATCCAAATGTCAACCCGATTTCTGTGTCCACTTATTGGAACACATTCCAGATTTGAGTTGAAAATAGCGGTAGAATTTCGTACCTCATCGGTGGTGGCCTTGAACAGTCTGGATCGTCAAACACTTCTGGCCGACTTCCGCGTGGTGTTCTTCGCAATTCTCTTTAAAATAACCATTCACCACAGTTAGCACCAATTCGAAGCGTCCCGATAAGTGATCTAAGTTATCCACACGCAGTCCGCGAGCACTAAAGGTGTTTCCGGGCAGTATACCGAAATTGTTGCGACCGATCGGTTATGGTGTTGTGATGTTGATACACCGAAGTACGATCAACAGTGTGTCAAGGTTTTTTTTTCTTCTTTCCTGGATATGGATGAAGCACATTCGACCGAAGGCAAATGGATCAGCGGACGTTTGTGTGATGTTTGCATAGCTTCAAGGTCAGTTCGAGGGATGTGGCTGGGCCACGCTGAACGATCCGTCACCTTGAACGATTGGTGGCGTCTTCAGCGAAGTTATTTCCGCTATTTCGTTACAGAACCGACGAGTGCTTGTTTGCGATCCATTTCGTGTCCATCTGAGAACACCTGTGCCTACCATCTCTAGCAAACTCGTTCTTCCCCGACACGCGTCATAAAAAGCCTGTAGCACTCAGGGTAACCGGGCAAAATGGTTCGAGATTGGCTCGGTAAACAGGTCTGGCAGGCTGACCGAGGGCGGAAACACGCTCACGTCCAAATGGCACTACTTACAGGACCGCGCTCACGCTCTGGAAGTAGGTTAGCGGAGCTAGAAAATCCGCCACCTTCGCGTACATTTTCTCCGTTCACGCGAAAGTGAAAAGTTGCCAAATCCTCCACCCGTGGTGGGTACACTGTTGCGTTCACTTTCAACGACCGGTGTTCTAACGTATACTGCGACCTACTACAAATCACAAACCGAAACTGCGGCCCAGCAAAAGGGGCATGAATAATAAAACTGGACCGCAGGTTGCTTGATTGCCAAACTGAGCTAGCTTGTAAACAGGGGAAAAAAGTGCACTGATCGAAAACTTCGTCAACGCAGTAGTAGGCAGTGACAGCAATCGTTGGGAAATTAAATTTTATAATCCCTTTAGCGATTTTGTCGCGACAACCAGCCACCGAATGCAAAGCTTTGTGTACGGTGGCTGAGCAGCGGGAAATCCATCCATGGTTTATCGATCACAAAGCGCGTAATTATGGGCAAACGCCATTTAATGATAGATGAACCACTTCGTTGAAGAGCACACACACACGACGGTGAGCGCTGAGTGCGGTGCGTTATGTAAGCCGGCATCGTCCGGTAGAAGGCCAAACAGTAGATCTTTACGATCGATGCTTGGTGCCTTTACGACCCGGGCCACACTCCAGGAGACAGGTGTGGCCAGCGCCAGTGATTTTCACACAACGCCGTAACTACTGAAACAAACATCTCCTGAAGGGTTCATTTCAGGTAGTGTCAGACGTGTTTTTGATAGAAAATCATTTGCACCCTTCCAGTGCATTGGTCGCAATCGCTCTCGCACCCGTTGCGCGTTCGAGCTTACTCCGATAACTCGTTTTGCGTCCGAGCGTGGAGAAAGAATCTCGAACTCTTGGAGAAGGCGACTCACACGCTGGATGGCCGTTGCACCACCAGCGCGGTTTGCCTATGCCATCCTCCACGTCGTCGTCGTTCTCGTCGATGTAAACGATTTCATAAGCCGCGTCGTCGGCGTCGCTCTAAGGCGGAGTTGTGTGTCCAGTGTGCGTTCCAGCTGGCTGGAGATCGGGCGGTTAAATAATCCCGTCGGCCAAGAATGTACAGACGGCAGGTGAGCGATGATGCGTGCGCTTCGTCATGCCGCGACCATAATCCACGACCCATACGAGCCGTTCATTACTTTATCTCGACTCTGCAATAAGCGGTACCTCGGTGTCCCCAAAAACGGAGAACGTGATTCTGCAAGAAGTTGGCCAGATCGTTGGTTTTGCATGTGGCGATACTAATGGTGGCGTTACATAAGCCAGTTTCTTTTATGAGTTTGCACTTTGTTTGCAGTTTGCAAGTTATTTACCGGCATTTTAGATTGTACTTCTCCGTCTTTTTCGTCAGTCATCATCACGTGAGCTATGTTCCCGAACGTTGCTATGGTTTCGGTTGAGAAAATCTCTCTTGCACACTAAAGTTGTACACTAAAACATCTTTCCTTCCCTTACACAACAGTTTCCTGGACGACCTGGACCGATTGGGTGCCAAGGACTATCAGCCGACGGAGCAGGACATCCTCCGGACACGTGTCAAAACCACCGGTATCGTGGAGGTGCATTTCTCCTTCAAGAACTTAAACTTCAAGTAAGCCCCACACGAAGCGTCTGTGCCGGTAGCGGTAGAAACTCTCTAATCTGCAAACCTCCACCCCGTTCCCACAGGCTGTTCGATGTCGGCGGTCAGCGATCGGAGCGAAAGAAGTGGATCCACTGCTTCGAAGACGTCACCGCCATCATCTTCTGCGTGGCCATGTCGGAGTACGACCAAGTGTTACACGAAGACGAAACCACGGTACGGTAACAGAAACGCAAGCCTCTTACGCAAGCCCCGGGCCCGGCCAGGACGCATCGCGCCCAATAAGCACATTAACACGCATTTCGGGACGACGCGAGTGTTTAATTTGACGTGAAAATAATAACCCCGCGCACCATCGCCGGGGTGATGTGTGGTTAAATATGAATTTATCATGCTGTGGTGCGCTTTGTCGTGCGCTCCCGGTGTCAAAATCGAAATTAATGTCCATGATCAAGATCCTCTGCTTGCTACTGGCACACCAGCACCGGGGTTGCATTTTAAAGTGGGTCACAGTGCGGGCCGCCGTTCTTGTTGTTTGCTTTAGACGAGACGCGCGACGACTTCTTCGACCCGGTTGCATAACGGAAGGATACATTTTAGTTGATTTTATTTCCTGCAAATCGGCAGGAACTGGTTTCGGTTGCGCAACGCGTCGTTACTTAACGCGGGGCACCGCCCAAGAAATAACAAAAATCCCTTTGACCTCGATTATGCACGTGGACGTGTTTTGGGGAAGTATAAGACCAAAAAGGATTCACTAGAGTAAAAAAATGGGATCAACACGGCTTGCGGGGCGAATAATGAAATTGAAATTTTTGGACATGCACGCTCAACCTCCCTCTCTCTCTCTCTCTTTCTCTCTCTCTCTCTCTCTCTCTCTCTCTCTCTCTTTCTCTCTCTGTTTTCCTCGTTCCCTCCACAGAACCGCATGCAAGAGTCGCTGAAGCTGTTCGATTCCATCTGCAACAATAAATGGTTCACCGATACCTCAATCATTCTATTCCTGAACAAGAAGGATCTGTTTGAGGAGAAAATCCGGAAAAGTCCGCTGACAATCTGCTTCCCGGAGTATACGGGTACGTCTGCCAAGGGCGCTGGATGACGGCTGGGAAAAGTTTGCCACACTAATCGCATCCTTTCTGAATCGTTTCCCTTCGACACAGGCGGACAGGAGTACGGTGAAGCGGCGGCCTACATCCAGGCGCAGTTTGAGGCTAAAAATAAGTCCACATCAAAGGAAATCTATTGCCACATGACATGTGCAACGGACACCAACAACATCCAGTTCGTGTTCGACGCCGTCACCGACGTGATCATAGCGAACAACCTGCGCGGATGCGGTCTGTATTAAACCCAGTCAAAAGCCGAGCGTGTGCTGTACCACATCGAACTCCGGAGCCGGAGGTCGTAGTCGTCGACGGGTGGAATAATTTGATTTGAGACGAGCCGTTCCCCGATCTAGTTCCCGCCAGGTGTGGAGCGTGAGGACCGTTTCGTGTTTCTTTTTCGGTGTCCCGTTTTTATCCGTATACAGGACGACTTCGAGGGCGCTCGTTTGCAACACCGTGAGCGCGGATCGGTCACACCGATCGATACCCCGACTAAGCAGCAGCATCATCATCAAACCAACAAACCAAACAAGAAAAAAGGGATGAGAGAAAATTCGTTAATAATTTGTATACACACATCAGTGTGTGCCGGACGATTGGTATATAGTAAGCATAACAAAGCGTGAGAAACGCGGAACAAATGGGAAGAGGTTTAACAATGTGTTCAAAACCGTGGTAGTATATGCGTACTTTTGCGAGGCGACAGCAGGGACGCTGATGAGAGGGACCGGTGTTCTCTGCGTTCCGAAGGGAATCCCTTGTTGAGCGACAGCAAACCAGCAAGCGACCAGTCATGCGGCAGTGCATCGCAATGCAGTATTTATCGGACAAAAGCGCCCGCCCGTATCTTAGCCAGGAGTGAGAACAAGGGTACGCGCGCTATGCTTCCTCGAACATTTTACCAAAACGCACACACACACACACACGCAGCGGCAGAGGATTTTTCCCTTCTAATCGCACAAACTGCTGCACACATTCATTTGAACGGAACGGATTGTGGACCAGGCATACGCGCACGGATCGCTGCTCGCACAAGGCTCGCCCGGTTCTATTGTTACTGTTCTGTTTTTACGTTGTTTTTGTTTCTGGCTGTAGAGTGGACGCCTTTGGTGGCGCTTTATCCCGAGTGCAGGGATGGGGGAAATATTTATTATTATTGCTATATTGTATTAATATTATCGTAATTACTATGTTACGTATCATTACCCTTGTACACAAGTGAAGGCAGGAAGTGCAACGTTTGTGTGGGTGTGTGGTGGTGTGTCGATAGAAAGTAGACGGTAAAGTAGTAACATGCCACGTAGAAGAAAACACACACACGCTCACAAATACAAAACCAGAACCTAGTATTTGTACGACTTTTGGTGAGCGTAATGCGGGTTTTACCAACTCTATTCAGTTTTATCTACATTCCTTAACGTGGGTATTTCTACATTTGTTTTTTTTCGTTTTGTTTTGTTTTTTGTTTATCGTTTGTGCCTGTTAAGCACACCTTTTATTATCAGCCATAGACCTCCTTCCCACTTCTCCAACAAAAAAAAAACCCCGCCTGCCCTCTTGCAGCTTTGTGCCAACGAAATCCGAAGTGTTTGACAAGCTTTTCTGTTACCCAACCTCCCCCCAGTTTTGTCTTTCCTTTATGCGTGGTAGTTATTAAGCGTCGATTGTTTGATTTTGTTTCTCGCGGTTGTGAAGATCGTATTCGCATTTGTACCATCACCATTTGTACACGACACGACAACGGTTCCGACAATCCGACGACACCGACGGTAGGATCAGATTTATGTATTTATGTTCAACGAGGAACGCCCGTCTGCTGTTTTAATCGCGCCTAATCCATATTTAACAATCTTTAGTATAGTACAAAGCTGTTTTCGGTTTAGATAAGTGTTTTGCAGCGTTTCCATAGGTCAGAGAGGGAACCGAGAAAAGGAAGTAAGGAAAGTGTGTGCAAACTTACACCAAACCTACGTTAAAGGCTACGGCAAACTACTACATTCTATGCTCGTCTGCCCATCCACTCGCCGGACTCCGTGTGGGAGGCTGCGTGAGATAGTCTAGTCCCGCATTAAAAGCGCGTCCCGGACGACGTAAAAAAAAAGTTTAAACCAAATCGAAGTAGTCGGCGAACAAAAAAAACGGGATGCAAAGCATAATAGTGTAGGTATTATCAGCGGCAGCAGCTTTACCACAAAATAATGCACAAAACTCGAAACGACCAAACACTGCGTAAATCCAAAGAAACTTCACACAACGCGAACGCCAATGAGGAAAGTGAAGGAAACGGAATTTTCGGGACAAAGTAGGCGGCAAGTATGAGCGAGCGTTGGAACGGGAAACCAAGAGAGAAAGAGAACGAGAAGTAGAACAGAAAATGAACTAATTATTCTACTTCTATTTTTGATAAAAATAATTTATAATATTTTTTCTACTCCTAAAAACGCAACCGATGCAACAAACGCTACAAAGCCACGTCATACTAATACGCACACCTCACATCAACCGAGTCGAATGCTCTCTCACACATAAACACACACATACAGGAAGAACAGTGCATATAATAACATGTATCTATAGCAACGATGCATCGCACATGCGATAGAAACCGCGTGGGTTAATCGTCAAAATCGATGCATTTCTTTCTTCTGTTTATTTTTCTCAAACTAGTGGCGATACTTTTTTCTTTCTGCAGATCCTTCTGCAGAGATCGCGTGTCGTGCTCGTGGTGCAATGGTTGTACTAAAACAGGGCCAACCGCAAACGCTCTAGTATTATGCGCGCTTCGTCAGCGTTTCCGCGATCCGCGTACGCACCGTTTTTTTTTGTCACGTGTATCAGAAGACAGGAAAGATTTGCAAAAAATACAAAACATTATAGTAGAAAAACTTATCAGAAGATTGATCGACCCGAGAGAAAACCCGCGGAAAACAAGTGGCACAATATACTAACAAAGTAAAGTGAAAGAATGTGAACAAAAGGGAGTGCAGTGAACCGTATATCCGCTTTTGAATACAAGAATAAGTATCTTTTTTGCGAGGAAGAAATGGAAGCAGAGTGAAAGAGAGAGGAAAAGAGAACAAAATTAAGCCGTAGGAGAAGAAACGCACATTCACAAACAAAATAATCTAAACAAATACTATAATATTTGAAGATAACAAATAGTAAACAAGAAACGAATGGTACGTGAGTAGCAAATCGAAGGTTAGCCGTCAGAGGCACGGGTGGGAAAAAAACACAACAGGATAAACAGAGGCAGTGAGGGAGAAAGAAACAAGGCAAAGCAGAAACCTATCCTAGGTATGAAAGATTGGTATGAGGCATGTGGCAGCAGTTAATAGAAAAGAGTAACAAGAAGCATAAAAAGAAGAAAAAAACTACAAGAAACTAAAGGTAAAAGTACGACAAAACAAGCAAACAAGATAAAACCTAAAAACAAACTTAGATTAGATACGTTTACGTTGTGGTGGTTGAGGCATGAAGTAGCTTCCGTGGAAGTGGAAACGATGAGAACAGCAGCATCACTAGTGTATACAGCTCGTTCGCAAAGACGGAGAAATCAATAAGCGCAAGCGTAGCTCCCGCAGCATAACTCCCGCGGTTGCTCTTAGTTATTAAACACATTGACACATCACATAACCCGACGCGGTTGGATCATGGCGACTAATGGAGGCCAGTTGTTTCGGTTAATTCGTTAGAATCACGGAACAGTGCGTTCGCAAACATTCGTTTTCCGCTCCCTCCAACGCCCAGGAATAAGTAGACGAGTATACACAGGCGCACAGAGAAACACATTCGCACAGGTATTGTGCGATATCGTTCAGAATAATTAATTAACTAATAATAGCATCATTCAGCGTTACAAATCCCACCCTCGACCGAACGCAGGAACGGAGGGGGAAAGGGCATCTCCATAAGGCAACATCGCTTGCAAGCAAAGAACATATACAACAACAACAAAACAACATTCTCTACAAGTATATCCTGCATTTGGCTCCGCGAGTCTCAGTTGTAGTTGGGTGGAAAGCCGGACGAATGACGTTCGTTTCATAATTTCGCTTCGAAACAATAAGCAGCGCTTAAAATCATCACATGCTTCTCAAGTGCACAACACCCAGACTCAATCATTTAAGTGGATAAGGCAGCAATGACAGGAGCCACGGGGTGAAAGGGTTATGTAACGTTAAAAAAGAACGTATATATCCGTCAGAACATCAGCATCAGGGCAACGAGTTGCCGAGGAGGAGAGCGTATCAATATCTCTAAATCAGGAAGGCAATGTTGCCAGAGTGCGGTTTGATCGATGAAGAGGGAGAGAGGGAGCGAAAAATGTGTAAGCGATCCGTTTCAAACTTTCCGATAAAAAAGTTACACAATGTCACCCAGAAGTCATCACCAAACCCGGAAAATTAGAGAAAACAGCGGAAATTCGATAGTAAGAACCAGCAAAACAGACAAAAAGAAAGAAACTCGATTGTAGCTATATAACAAGAGGACACGACAAAACCAAGAAAAAATGAAACAACCCAAGAAAGTATATATAAATAACAAACAAACAAAAAAAAACAACACAGAAAAAATCTCTATTAGAAACTGTAAAATGAACAAAAGCAAACGAGAGAAGCGAACTATGCAAAAGGCGACGCTAAAAACAAAAGTATGACGCAGAAGTAAACTAATATTTAACAAAGAAAACCAAAACCAAAACAAAAAATAAACATGGCTAAGAAAGCATTGCAATTTTCGTGATGGCGGCGGAAGCAAACGTGGGCTACAAACTCCCAATATCCTTTAGTACGAACTAAGGAACACATCCAAACATTGCGGGATCGTTCGGTTTGCGCAATATCATCCCCGAACGTGTGATTGTGAGTGGTGCGTGCGTGGATGGGCGACTGTGAGTAAGCCGGTAAGGAGCAGGATTCAAGGACAACGGGGAAGAAAAGAGCAAGCCTACTACTACTACCTACTACTGCGGCACCACATAACACATCCAGGCATCGCTTCCCACGAAAAATAAAAACACCGACACACAAACATCACAAAAAAACTCTTTCTCTGGTGGCATACAAAAACGTACATCACATTATTATAAGGTATAGAGGCTGGTAAAATACGCACACTCACAAACCACATACATATTAAAACACACACACACACACACACACACACACACACACACACATTGACACAAACACACCCACACAGGCAGATAAGCAAAACTGGCCGCCGGCAAGGATAGAAGAACAGAAAAAGAAACAAACACAAGAAAAAAAGGTAAACCAAAACATATATTTAACTTAATGTGTATGTAATTTTATGTGTGATGTAAAAATCGGAGAAATAAATGCGTTTTAGCCACTAAAGTCATAAGAAACGCGTGTTTGCATCGTTTGTGTTTTGTTTTTGTTTTTAGTACATACAAGTCCTCTCAAACAAAATCGTAAACAAAATCTTTTGCAAAATTATTTTCCGAACAGTTCTCATACTATAATAAAAATAAAAGCTTAATTTATGATTACACAGTTTTTACAACAATCAGCAGCACCAAATAAAACTCTTTTTGCATTCGCAACTCTTTTAGAACAGATGTTAGTACAATATTTTTTTCTCAGATTTTGTTTTTTTTTTATAATTTCAACCTGAAGATAAGAAAAAGTAATGGTTCGCTTCGTACTTACCACACTTGTCATCATCGTTTTCTGTTTGCTAATCGCGTCCACCTTTTGGCTACTGACACTAATATGTATTTCGTTATAATTTACATATAAATGGCTTTGGATTGATGTACCGGTTCATTCGAGTAACGGTAGGTGTGAGCAAGAGGTCGGGATTTTTACCAAAGCCCTCACTGAATTTTCGTGCTCCTTGTAAAATCTTCAATACACGACGCAAAAGCATAATAGAAAATATAAGTAAATAAACTAACAGAAAGAATTCAAACACACACAAATAAACATTTGTTCATATCACACTAAAGCAAATCAGTTCACGAAATCTGTTTTTTTTTTTTGACATCACATTAGACTCGGAATAGACGATACGAGGGTAGTAGGTGTTGTTGAGTGGAAGAGATCGGAGACCATTCTTCTTGCCGGATAGGATATCCTTCCGCTCAACAATCTGTGTGGGGTCTTTAAAATTAAACGCAACGTTCTTCGCAACACGCAATCGCGTCCTGCAATCACAATGGAGAGCAGAACTTCACTCTATGACGACACATACTGCTGAAACCACAAACCAATGGTTGCTTCGGTGCGACTAGAAATTCATTCGTCGATTGTTTCCAGTGGAGTGGAGATGTGGCACGCTTGGCTTACCGCATCCGGTATCCGAAAGTCTCCCGGTTCATCTGGACTGTCGTCCACGTCTTCGCATATCAGCTCCTCCGCAACGGTGGTGGTCGATGGCATGACCGGTGGTGGCGCTCCTGGGGATACTTTGGTCGTCAGCAGCGCCCGCAACTGCTAGAACCGCTTTCAGTTTTCGGTAAAGTACGGATGCGACATTGCCTGTTCGGCGCTGAGTCTCAACAGTGGACGGCAGACGAGCAGCTTCTGTAGCAGATCTCGTCCCTTTGAGTTGAGCCGCGGAACCACCTGACTCCAGGATGTCGTCGGTGGGTACACTAGGGGAAAGAAAAGTATGTAATGAAGGAAAGAGTCATTACAAGTGCTATTTACTGCACTTCGGACCCGAACAAATAACTTACGCGGGAAGGGTTTGTAGTCGGATAACTGCGTTATACCGGGCCAATTTTCTTCTTCCGGTGTACCGAGCAGTTTGAATATTCGCTTCAGCTGATCGTCCACATCGGAACCGGGGAAGAGGGGCCGTCCGGCGTTGGCCAGCTCGGCAAAGATACACCCAGCCGACCACATGTCGATGCTGGTGGTGTACAGTTTCGCTCCGAACAGGACGTCCGGTGGCCGGTACCACAACGTTACCACCTCGGCCGAGTAACACTTGACTGGGATGCCAAACGCACGCGCCAGTCCGAAATCGGCCAACTTTAGCTCGCCGTTCTTGTTGATCAGCAGGTTTTGTGGCTTCAGATCGCGGTGCAGCACGTTGTGACTGTGGCAGAAGGCGAGCCCGCGCAACAGCTGATACATGAAGCTTTTCACCACGTCCGGATCGATCTCGCCGTTCAGACTGTCGAAGTACTTCTTCAGGTCCTGATCGCAGTGCTCGAACACGAGCGTCAGCTTCTTGTCCGAGTGCAGCACGTCGTACAGCCGGACGATGTTCTTGTGCTTCAGCTCCTTCAGCAGGCAGATTTCGCGCAATGCCGAGCTCGGCACACCCTCGTCATCCTCGTCAAGCCGGACCCGTTTCAGCGCGACGATTTCCAGCGTATCCCGGTTCTTACCTTTGAACACGGTGCCGTAGGTACCTTCGCCGATCTTTTCGAGCTTCTCGTACTTCTGCATTCTGCTGGGTTGGTGAGCAAACGATATGTTTCCGGAAGCAAGCAAGTTGTTACCGTTTTCCCTTTGCTTTCTGCACAAAAACACAAAAATGTAAGTATAAAAACAAATGTGCTAGAAATGGCAACAAGCCGAAATATGTTGATCGCTGTTTTTTTGACAATCCTTGCATAGTGAGAAGGCTGTAGGACATTTCTTACCACACAGTTAACATTAAATGTAGGGGTTAATTATAAAATAAGAGATACAAAGGATCTCACACAAATAACCTTCTTTGTTCTTATAAACAATATTCGTGATACCGAAAATTTAATTGCTCTTTTTTCTTTTGATGCAGCTGGATCAAAACAGAGGTTACGTTACTCTGATCGAACCGAGCACATAATGTCAACGGGGAATTGGTCATCGCTCTCTCGTCATCTGTCAAACTGTTCAGTGATAAAAAAAAAGACAAAAATGGACAGCAATAAAGTTTAGTTTCGGGGCGGAATCTTTTTTCTACAAATTAGTGATAAACTACTCGTTTTCCGTAGGTAGCTAGTGCATTAAACTGTAAACGATAGAGTCGTACATGATTTGACCCCCAGCGGCACTCGAAATGTCGATGGTTTCGTGCCGAATCGGTCGATCTTTGTCGTTCCATTTTTCCTTGTGCGGTGAAGGAGGATACGCGGCAGGCCGCCTGCCTACTTTACTGGAAGAAAACAGCGCAACCCCTGAGAGCAAATGAAGAAATAACGAAAAAGTTCATTTGTTTCGTGGGCAGTAGCGCTCGCTGCTGCTGGAGCAAGCTCATCACAAAGCGATAATATACTCCCCCTTTTCATACACCGGATACTTTTCGCAAGAGTGGTTTCGACCATCGGTTCGGAGTTTAGTGGCTGTTGTTGTTACTTGTTGTAATATCGGTTGAGTCACTCTAATCATCAGCACCGCTACCAACACCCACCACCCCTCCCAACAATTGTGTCGCACAATCTCCCGTGCGTGTGTTGCATTGTTGGGGAGACGTGTGTGCGTGTGTGAACGCGTATGATAGTGTGTGCCTCAGACTGAAGTTATGTGTGATCGCGGTCGGTCTTCTTAATTGTTTATAGTAACAGATAAGGCTTCTTCCATGGGGCCGTCGTGCTTCTGCGGTCGGCCAGCGTTGGTGTGGTGATAGGACAATTCTTAAGATCGTACCGGAACCGAGCCCCTGCATAGGAATGATAACGAAGTAAACCTAATCAAATGCTTCATGAAATAGTTTTCTAACCAATCTCGCTCATAGTAGGCGCAAGTTCAATCTGTCATGCAGTTTTGTTGTACTTGTGGCAGGTTACGGTCATTCACGTATGAACCAATCAATCAGCTGGATTGTGCTGCGTATCAATTTCCTTCTCCACGAGAAATGTTAGAAACGTTCCTCCGACAGACTGAATAATTCTTTTCATCTCTTTATCTCCTTCCAGCCGAAAGAGCATCATTTTCTTTATGTGTATGCGTAGGCGTGAATTCCAGCCCCAACTTGAAAAGGCTTGCCACTGCAAGAGCCCCTGCAACAAAGCAACACGAAATTTACCATCGAAAGTAGCAACCATGAACCTTCCCGTCGGTCTTTCACCGTTCGATGGTTAAAAGAAACACTGAGGAAAGCCGAGTGTCCAAAACACGCAAATGAAAAAGTGCACTCGGGAGCTGCTTTCCACACGTCGTACGATAATCGTATCCAATTACCACCGAAAAGTAAAAGCCCTGCCCACCCTGCGTCCTGTGTGCGTGCTTGTTCTTGCCCAATCGCTGTAGTTGGTAGCAACTACAATAAACAACAATAACAATACGTCGTACGTCGTGGAAAAGTCGCTGGCCCTTCGCATGTTGCTAACCCACGCGTCCATCCCAGGTCCTGATACGGTTTCGCGTCATTTTGTCGCCCCGTGAACAAATTTTCCCGACTCCGCCTGCTTATGCGGTTTTGGCTTATCAGCGAGCACAAGGTCAGCGGAAGCATCAAGCGGCGGTGGTCGAACGTAACGAGCCATAGTGCACACAGCGAGTATGGCAAACGCGGTCGAAACCGGCACCGATCTGGAGTGCTTCCTGGTCACGAAGCACTCGTGGAAGGGCAAGTACAAGCGCATCCTGTCCATCGGTTCGACCGGCGTGTCGACGTACAATCCGGATAAGTTCGATGTCACCAACCGGTGGCCGTACGGAGAGGTGATCAGCGTACTGCCAAACCGGTCAGGCAACGTAAGTCGGTTTTTATTTCCATACGGTAGGATCAAAAACAAATAATGAACATTTTCCCACCATTACCTCCACAGACGGCCTACGAGTTTGTGCTGAATCTGCGCAAGGATAAGAAGATCGACACGATCAAACTGTCGTCGGAGAATCGCAACGAAATACTCACCTCGTTGCTGAAATACCACAAAGAGTTTGCAGAGAAACCGAAACAAACGCTGGTAAGCTCTTTCGATTCCCGTTCCGTCTGTGTTATCCGTGCCCCCGGCAAAAGATGGTTGTTTTTGTGTATCTGTGTTGTTTAATTTACGTGTTTTCGTGCGAAACTGTTTTCGTGTATTGTACAGTGCACCATTTTGCTCTAAACTGTTTCATCTTGTGATGGGTGTATGTATCATTTTATAAAACTCGTCCATTCTTTGGAATGCATTGTGTTCGTATAGCACGCATTCGTTGGGTTCATTTCAAGAACGGTTCACCAACACAAGCTTTCCAATTCAATTACTTATAATCGGGGAATAAGCAAATTTTGCGATCTCTAACACTCTCCCTCACCCCACGTCTTATGGTAATCTAACAAATTGGGTTAGCATCGTTTATTGTACCAGCACGGCAACAACAGCAACCCGTCAAATGTGTATGTGTGTGTGGAATATGCAAGGCAGAGAAGAAACATACAAATGGTCATTTTTAACTACTTGTACTCCGTGTTTTGTACTACTAAACCTTTGTGATTCAGTCTCGCATCGTTTTGATACAAATGACCTGTTTTTGCGTACAGTACAAAGTATGGCTATAAAACCATTGAAATTAAACCTCCAAACTCTGTGCTAGATGATTTACCGGGCCAATCAATCCTCCTAAAAAGGTCGTTTAGAGCTTCGTTTATTAAGTAGAAAGCCTTTTTCGTTTGTTTAATCCTTCGGATGCTATTAAAGCATAATGTTTCCTAAAATGTTCTGTTCATAATCTTTTCTATTGTGCTTAGAATGTAATAAAACAGATAAAACATTTAAGCTCTTACATTAAAGCGATAGTGTAGTTTAGATTGCATAGTTTCTGGTGCAAAATGGATAATGCAAAAGGCACAATCTATTAGTGGGTGCATTGGCGAACAATTTGCTTATGGTTACGCTATTGGCCTAGGTAAACCTTCTAGCGGCTCCTCTTAGTTTCTCGCACTTTGCCTTCCCCCCCTTCCCCTCTCTCATTCTCGACTCACATCGGCCATATCTGCACAACCACCACTTTGTTTCATGCTTTGCCCGTTTCTGTTGTTGTTTCCAGGATGAGGTAGAAAGTCCTGTCGAGTCGTTCTATTCGTCATCTTTCCCATCAGCTTCATTGCATTCCACAACACCGCCTGCCACTGCCGCCGTGCGGGAAGAATCCGGCGGCAGCGGCAGCAGCAGGACGGGGGTTGAGTGGACGTGGTGGTTAAAGACAATAGTGGCATCCTTTCTACCGCTGCCACCACCGGTTCTGCCCTGTTTGCCGTGCTGTACGGTGCTAAAAGTGAGTGTCTAACCCGTCTTTTTCCCATTCCTTTCCGGTGCGAAAAATTGTGCATATGTGTGTGTGTGTGTATGTTACCTTTTTTACTATTATGATTTGGTCTCACCGGACGCGCACTAGGGAAAATGTATCGCAGAAGCAGTATAGGGTGTAGCAGAAGGGTAGGGTATCGCACAGGTTCTATGCGCTTTTGGCAGATTAGATGTTAGAAGTCACACTGTAAATAGATTTTTTTTTTCTTAATTTTTATCGTTGCTTCATATTTAATTTGTGTTCGAAAATTTGTTACGGATTTATTTTTTTTTAAATGGGAAAACGTTTATATGAGAATGTTCGCAACACATTTACGTTTAAACCCCGTCTGTGGTGTGCCCTTTCATTGCGTATAGAAATTCAATGCCTACAAACACCACTGGTCCGGCACGACGCTTCCAACCGTGCTGGAGGTGACACCCAGCTCGCTCGATCAGCTCGATCCCACCACCAGCACCGTGCTTGCGAGCTACAACTACAAGGACATCGACGGTATCATCGGCATCCAGGACTACCCGAACGGGATCGTACTCGCGTACGGTGGCCACAGTCGGTTGCATCTGTTTCGCGTCGAAAACAACCACGACATCGTGCAGATGATCGTTCAGAACGCGCAACAGTACCTCGGGCTCGACATCAAGGTGCTGAAGAAGCAGATTTCGCTCGATCAGTTCGAACAGCAGCGGTTCGGGGCGTACAGCGGCGATCAACACCAGACGTCGATGGCGGAGTTCACCGTGCAGAAGATCACGCCCCGCCACTCGGAACCGATGCGCCGCATCCTCTGCCTCACGGACACGACCGTGCTCGAGCGGGACCCGCAAACGTACAGCATCTGCACGCTCCGCCCGCTGGACAACGTGTACGCGCTCGTCCGGCACGCCGACAACATACAGAAGTTTTCGATCGAGTACAAAAACGGGCTGGTGCGGGCGTACATTACGAACGATCGCGACTCGCTGCTGGCGACGCTGCTCGATGCGGTTCGATCGTGCGGGAATCAGGACGTGCACGTGCGCATTTCGAACACACCGCGCGGCAAACGGGTCGGCCCGCTGACGGTGAGCGTGGACGAGGAGACGGAGGCGAATCTGCTGCGCTACATCATCACCAACTATCAGTACCCGGTCAAGCGGATCGACGTGATGGAGCGCTTCAATGCGAACATTCCGTACAGTGGGCTTAACTACAGCGTCACACAGGATGTAAGTACACGCGTGCGTTTGTAGGTTCACTTTTGTCATTGTATTTTTTCCCCTTTTTCTAGAGCCTTTTCGCGGAGAGCAAGGAACGGTTGATAACGGGCGCGCTACAAGCACTGATCGGTAGCAAGGAAGATAACGCCCAGTTGAACAACGTCGAGCTGGAGGCATCGTTCCACGTGCTGCGCCGGTTGCTCGCGAGCAAGGTGGGCTTTGCCGCGTTTACGAATCTCGCCGGGTTCCGGGAGGCGATCGGGTTGAAGGTGGTGCATGCGCTGAAACGCAACGATCTGGCCGTCACGTACGCAGCGATCGATATGATCAACTCGCTGATGCACTCCGATCACGATCTGAAGCAGGAGCAGCTGAACAAGTCGTCACTGCTGCACACGAAAGCGTTCCTCGAGCAGCTGCTCGATATGTGGAGCAAACACGTGAACCTCGGCAGCGGAGCGCTCGTGCTTTCCGCCATGTTGGATTTCCTTACGTTCGCACTGTGCGTACCGTACAGTGAGACGACCGATGGGAAACAGTTCGATCTGCTGCTGGAGATGGTTGCGTCGCGGGGTCGTACACTGTATCGGTTGTTTCAGCACCCATCGCTGGCGATCGTAAAGGGCAGTGGGTTGGTGATGCGCGCACTGATCGAGGAAGGCGATGCGACGATCTCCGGGCAGATGCAAACGCTCGCGCTCGATGAGGCGGCCCTGTGTCGGCATCTGCTCGTGGCACTGTACACACCGACGAACGATTCGACCATGATCACGCACCGCCAGCTGTCCCGGCATCTGGTTGGGCTGTGGATCACCGACAGTGACGATGCGATGAACCTGCTGAAGCGTGTGTTTGTAAGTGGACACGAGATGGCTGCTATGCTGGTATACTTATTTTTAACTCCATAAACCCGCCCTTTCCAGCCTGCCGGTTTGCTTTCCTTCCTGGAGAGCGAAGAAGCCGTCCCGAAGGAGGATATCGAGGAGGATAAGCTCAACTTCCGCGACAACCTGAAGCTGGCGGTGCAGCACGCGGGTGGTAGCAACGGGAAGCAGCAGCGTCTGAACTACTTAATCGAGAAGCATCTGGAGGGCATCAAGCACTGGGGCATGAATTTGCTGGACGTGCGGCAGGAGAAGCTGCAGCAGACGCAGAAAAATCGCCCCATCGTGTTGCGCAACCGGCGGCAGAAGAAACGGGTCGGCGAGCAGGTCGTCAATCTGCCACTGTTTTTCTATCAGTTTGACAAAAACCACGCGATGCCGAATCTGATCTGGAACCATAAGACGCGCGAGGAGCTGCGGGCGGCACTGGAGAACGAGCTGCGCCAGTTCACGGCGGATAAGGATCTGGCGGGGAGCATGCTGGTGGCGTGGAACTACGAGGAGTTTGAGGTGCAGTACCAGTGTCTAGCGGATGAGATCAAGATCGGGGATTACTACATTCGGTTGCTGCTGGAGCGGGACGATTGGCCGCAGAACTTGGTCAAAAATCCGTGAGTACTCGTAGGAGTTGATGTTTTTCTTCAACATGCTTCAGTGGTTGTACTAATTAATTCATTTTTCTATCCCACATCCCGCAGTATCGAGCTGTTCAATGCACTGTACCGGCGGGTGTTGTGTCGGAATCGACTGAACGATGATCAGCTGACGGTGACTTCACTGCAGGCGCTTGCGAAAGTGTACAAACGGTATTACGAGGAGATCGGCTACTTCAGTGATATGCCGTACATTCTGCAAATGTTAGATAGGGTAAGTGAAATTCGGTGCAATTCTGTGTACATTGCGAAACAGTGCTCGTTTTTCTGGCCGGATTTTTCATTATATTCATCTCTTCTTTTTCAATGCTCCAGTGTCTTTCTCCTGCGCTGCGTGATGCGTTGATAATATTGATCAAAAATCTGGTACTTCACAAATCCAACTGCCGCGCATTGACCGACCACGTCAACTATCTCGTCGATTTGATAACGCTCGCTCACTTGCACAAAGGGCGCGCCACACTCAACACCAAAACGAACGTCATCGAGGCCGGGCCGAACATGAAGCTGCACGAGGAAAAAGACTGGTACTACAACGTTGAGCGTGAGAACGAAAAGCCCGAACGCTGCGGTCCGGTGACGTTTTCCGAGCTGAAGGACCTATGGGCGAAGGGTGTCCTCACGCCCCGTACCCGCTGCTGGGCCGTCGGTATGGACGGGTGGCGCTCGTTGCAGCAAATCCCGCAGCTAAAGTGGTGCCTCATGGCGAAGGGGACGCCGCTGTTTAACGAAACCGAACTAGCGTCACACGTGCTCGACATACTGAACAAATGCACCAGCTTCTACCCGAGCCGGGCGCGGGACGGGGAGGCGGTGCTCATACCCGGCCCCCGGTTGTCGCGCAAACTGTCCGAATTCATCTGTCTGCCGCACATCGTGCAGGTGTGCCTTACGCATGATCCGGGTCTGCTGGAACGCGTCGCCACGCTGCTCTGCCAGATCATGGAGGATAATCCGGAGATGTCGAAGGTGTACCTGACCGGTGTGTTTTACTTCATGCTGATGTACACCGGGAGCAACATCCTGCCGATCGCACGGTTCCTCAAGATGACGCACATGAAGCAGGCGTTCCGGAGCGAGGATAGCAGCGGTTCGCAGGGTATCATGCACCGGAGCATTCTCGGGCAGCTGCTGCCGGAGGCGATGATATGTTTCCTGGAGAATCACAGTGCGGAAAAGTTTGCCGAAACGTTTCTCGGCGAGTTCGACACGCCGGAGGTGATCTGGAGCTCGGAGATGCGGCGGATGCTGATCGAGAAGATTTCGGCCCACATTGCCGACTTTACGCCCAAGCTGAAGGGACACACGATGGCGCGGTACCCGTATCTGGCCATACCAGTGATCAGCTATCCGCAGCTGGAGAACGAGCTGTTCTGTCACATCTTCTACCTGCGGCACCTGTGCGATACGACCAAGTTCCCCAACTGGCCCATACCGGAACCGGTAAGTCGATACTCCGGGTCACGCCAAGTTTCATTTGTTTTTCTTTTTCGTAAAAAATCGTTGTAAATTCATTGTTAACTATTAAACCTTCTGCTTTGCTAGGTGCAATTGCTGAAGCATACCCTAGACGCGTGGCGCAAAGAGGTCGAAAAGAAACCCTCCGAAATGACAGTCACGCAGGCATATCTCGATTTGGACTTTGATGTGAGCAAAAACCCGCATCCGGAAGAGTCAGCCATTCGGAAGGCTTACTACCGTCTGGCGCAGATGTACCATCCGGATAAAAATCCCAACGGCAGGGTAAGTTTTGGGTGTCGTGCCGATTAAATGCTTATCGTTACACTTATCGTGTGCTTCCTCCTTTCTCTTTCTTTCCCTCCCCACCCAAACAGGAAGTATTTGAGCGCGTCAATCGAGCGTACGAGTTCCTGTGCAGTCGCAACGCGCTCAACACGGACGGGCCGAGCCCGAGCAACATTGTGTTGATCTTGCGCACCCAATCGATCCTGTTCGAGCGGTACGCGGATGAGCTGCGCCCGTACAAGTACGCCGGCTACCCGCAGCTGATCAAAACGATTCGGCTGGAAACGAAGGATGATCAACTGTTCTCCAAGACGGTTCCGCTGCTCAGCGCTGCATCGGAACTGTGCTACCACACCGTGCACTGTTCGGCACTGAACGCGGAGGAGCTGCGACGCGAGGAAGGCATCGAAGCGCTGCTGGATGCGTACTCGCGCTGCGTTTCGATCATGGGCGTGGACTCGAAGCGTGATTCGCTGCACTACGAAGTGATTTCGAACATCACCCGCTGCTTCGATGTGGCCTGCTGCTTCGACAGTTGCCGCAAGAAGATTCTCGAACTGCCGCAGCTCATAGCGGATGTGTGTCGGGTGGTGTACTTTAAGCACTCGCTGTCGGTAAGCCTCGTGACCAGCCTGGCGGTGAACAACGTCGAGCTGCAGTGCAATCTCGTGCGGAACGGCGTGCTGTGGTCGTTGATGCTGTTTCTCTTCGACTACGATTTCACGCTGGACGAGAGCGGCGTGTCGTCGGAGGAACGGTCGAACACCCAGCAGGTGGCGAACAATCTTGCTAAGCTATCGCTGCTGGCGTGCGTTGCCCTCGCCGGCTACAGCATGACACTGCTGGACGATCCGAAGGCGGCCGTCCTGAAGGCTACGACAGTGGCACCCAAACCGTCCGGCAGCAGTCCGCCCGTTCCGCGGAGCGACTCCCCGCTGACGGTGGCAACGCGCGGTCCAACCTACTCACAGAATGCATCGAATTTAATACAGAACAACTCGAGCTTGATACAGTCGGTGGCCAACATCGATAAGGTGCTGCAGGAACGGAAAGGCACGGAGACGGTGGGTTCAGCAGAGGAAGCGGGTGGTGCTGATCCGCCGGTCGAGTGCGAGAAGGGGCTGCAGAACAAGAAGTACAAAATTAGTAGCGCAGTTCCGCCCGCTAACGGCGTGGTGAAACACATCCTCGACCGGCTGCTGACACCGTACGTGGCCGGGAAGATGGTCACGGACAGTGAGCAGAACGTGCTGAAGATGCTCAACTCCAACACGCGCAATCCGTACCTAATCTGGGACAATGGGACGCGGGCGCAGCTGACGGATTTCCTCGAGCAACAGCGGACGGCAGCGGCGAGGGAGCAGTACGAGGACGTGACGGAAATATACGAAATGGTGCAAGGTTTCTCCTACGATGCGCATCGGTATGTGGCAAATTCCTTTCCTTTCCTTTTCGCGACTGCCTTAGCTGAACATGTAAACTCAATTTTATCGTTCTTCTTACGGTTCTCGTTACAGGGACGAGCTTAAGATTGGTGGAATATTCATCCGCGTTTACAACGAAATGCCAACGTTCACGATCACGAACCCGAAAAGTTTCGTGATAGATTTGCTCGAGTTTTTGAAGCAGGGTTACAATCACCTTCACGGAACGGCCAGTGCCAATTCAGCTCCTGCTGCACCTGCTGCTGCTGCTGGTGGTGGTGCCGCCCCAGCCATGTCCGGTGGAATATTGGTTCCGACGAAAACGTGGAAACCGATGGTGCCACCACCACCGAAGCGTACCACTGCCGGCCTACAGTCGCCGGTAGCAGCGGTAGCACCCGCTCCCGGCAGCGACATCAGTGCCGTGCTGAGTGAGTACGCCCGTTCGAAGCAGCGCAACCAGCTGGAACGTTCGGCCGGCAGTGTCGATTCCGGTACGTCCCAGTCACGGTACGATTTCGCCAACAACCCGCACGCCGTCCAGCACATGCTGATGGCCCTGCAGGCCCTCATTTCGGTGATCAAATCGAACACGAACGTGGAGATCCAGTGTATCGGTCATTTTGAGATGCTGTTCGGGTTGCTAGCGACGAGCGAGTGTGGCCAGGAGAGTCGCACGATGAAAACGCTCGCCCTGGAGGTGGTTTGTTTGGTGTCGCGCAACAAAGAGTGCGTCACGGAGATCGCCGCGTGCGAGATCGTCGGCCGGTATCTGATCGTACTGAAGGATCCGGATCTGCGCGAGCATCAACCGCGCGTGCTGGAAACGCTGTCCGGACTGCTGAACGTGCCGAAAATGATTAAGGAAGCGCACACGAAGGGAGCGGTGATCTATCTGCTCGATCTGTTCTGCAACTCGAACAATCCGGCGATCCGGGAGCAGTGCGCGGAACTGCTGGCGAAGATGAACGCGGACAAGCTGAGCGGGCCGAAGGTGCGCATCACGATGTGCAAGTATCTGCCGCCCGTCTTCCTCGACGCGATGATCGACTCCACCTCGGTTGCGGTGCAGATGTACGAATCGAGCCACGAGCATCCGGAGCTGATATGGAACGACGAGATACGGGCGAGCGTTTCGGACGCGGTGCGCGACGGCGCCGACAGCTTTCACGTGCAGCAAAAGCGCAACCACCGGGCGGCGTGGCGCGATCCGGAGATCCTGCCGGAGCTGCTGTCGAGCGAGCTGGTCGTGTCCGGGGTGTACCTGCGGCTGTACGTGTCGAACCCGGGCTGGACGCTGCGCAAACCGAAACAGTTCCTGGCCGATCTGCTCGACTACATCGTGGACAGCATCAGCCGGACGGGCATCGATAAGGATGTGCTGGATCTGGCCACGACCGCGCTGGTGCTGCTGCTCAACGCACAGCCCAATCTCGCTGACTCGATACCGGTGCTCGGGCACATACCGAAGTTTTTCCGTCAGCTTTCCGTTCAGCCAAAGAGTGCCCTCACAGTATTGCATCAGCTGTCGCTCTCAGAGGTGAGTGGGGATTTCCACAATATGTTATTGTTTTCGTACCGATGGTTTTCTTTGCAAAGGGTGAATTCAACAGACACGAAGTTTCGAAGTAGGCGTAGAATATTGTATTCCCTTTTTGGTTGCTAACAGAGATGCATCGCGCTAACGTTATGCTTTGTATGGTGGTCTTTTCTTTTCTCACTAGATTTGTGTCAGCGCTATCTCCCAGACGGAGTGTATACCGTCGTTGAAGTTGTGCATGGAGCACCATCGCGATCTGACGGCGACGGCATGCGAAACGTTGAGCCGATTGTTCAAATGCCAACATGTACGTATGAATAGGTTTACCTCCGCGACAATTGCGATCATGTTCGATAATGTTTTCTTTTTCTTTCTCTCTTTTCCGCCCCCACGGTTTCACGGAAACAGGACTCACTGATACGTCAATCACTAGAGTGTCAATTAATTCCCTACCTGGTCGCGCTGCTCGATAGCCGCCTCGTGCTGGCGTCCAATCCGGCCATGGTGAAGGCACAGATAGTGGCCACCCTGAAGGCGATGAGCGCGAACCTGACGTACGGCGATCGCGTAACGCATCTTCTCAACCAGTACCCGATCTGGGCGGAGTATCGGGACCAGAAGCACGATCTCTTCATCACCGATACGGACGTGCGCGGCTATCTGATGGGTGAGTTTGGCCTGAATGCCTTAGGTTTTGTCAAATAAACCATCTTTAATCTCTGTTTGTCTCCCCCTCAGGCGCGCCCAACACCACGGCCGGTTATCTGACACAAGGGCCGGCAAAGAATGTGGAAGTGCTTACCTCACCACCGCCAATTGACCGAGACGATCCACTGTTTTCCCGTAGTGGTAGTGGTGGTAGTGTGTAGTAAAGCGTATACCGCCGTACTCGATCGTTCCTTGTGTTTTGTTTTGTTTAGTTTCCGGTTCCGTTTACCCCCGTATCCGTAGTACGCGAGTGTATGTGTGTGAGTGATTGTGAACTGCGCGTAAAAAGTGCCGTGCGTTTCTAACCTACCACTACCACTACCACTACCACTACTACTACTACACTACTATGCCTATTACAAAAGCTTAACCTCATTTCGCACATGATTTAATCACTCCTTGCTTCCCCGATTTCTTTTCCCGCCTGCTACTATTCTGTTGTAATGTGATATTTTATACAAGAAAAGAATGAAATTATAGCAAATGGTAAGACACTACAAAAGCACCGCTAATATGCATAAGAACGAAACGTTGTAAAATACTAATGTGCAGCAGCGAGCAATTAACGCACGCTGTGTAAAGGTGTGTCAGATGCATATGCAACAAAACGAATGGTTCCCGAAAAAGGAAATAAAAGCAAAACTCCTATACATCATCACCGGTGAGCTACACAAAACGAAGAAAGAACTCCTCTCCCATACGGTGTGTGCGTGTGTCAATGCGAGTGTGCATGA
Organism: Anopheles farauti; assembly: GCA_000473445.2. Taxonomy (NCBI): domain Eukaryota; kingdom Metazoa; phylum Arthropoda; class Insecta; order Diptera; family Culicidae; genus Anopheles; species Anopheles farauti. The sequence goes on from KI915041.1 coordinate 16,062,206, forward strand.
AAGTAAGGTAAGTGAAATATGAATAAGTTTAGCTGTTTTTTTTTGTATCTTTATTTATATAGTTTCAGACTTTTTTGTAACACATTTTTCCGCTCGTTTTACCGCTCGTTCGCTCGCAACTATATATGCACGCAATTTAGCTGTTTGTTTTCTTTGTGTTTATACGGTTTGCTTCTCTTACATTCGCTACCACGTAGCACCTTCCGTGCCAAGATGTTTGACTTTTGCATTTGGCTTGTATTTCTTTTTGCCAAATGTTTTTGCCAATCTATTAAGCTACACGCTTTTCTTACAACTAGCTCTAAGGGAGAGGTTGTTGTGTGGGCGTAGGATATGGGACAATGCGAGAGGGGAGGTGGAACCAAAGGATACAAGATGCAATTTACTGTCCGTGTCCTGTGTCGTTAATGCGCTGCATTTTTGTTTTTTTTTCTGTTTCGTTTTTATTTTGTGTGCACACATGGTTTTCTTTCCTATTCGTCACTGTAGCATACTGTTTAGTTTATTCAATCACTGCACGAATGGTTCTCAAAACAGCTGACACTTTCACATCTGCAGTTCAGTGCACAACGCACTCACACATAAACACACACGAGAAAAATGCATTTAAAGATGTACATCTGTGTGCACACAGCAATTACTGTAGGAAACGGGTTAAAACGAGACAATCAAAAGCTAATTCTTTTAAGACGATTACAACTCTATAGCTCATCAAATGTACAATATTGTAGAAAATATACTATCAACATACCCAAGGTATAGGAACCAATCCAACTGTCTGTGGTACATCTACGAAGAACATTTCATACAAAAAAACGGTTCAAAGTATAGTACCGTGTTGCTTGCAAGTTGTGTTATTTATCCGCCTAATATAGCATCTATTGATGGCTTCTTCTAATTAAGCAGTTCGTTTTCCTCTCTCCCAACTTTCGGATGACACTTTCATCTTTAACTCTGATCACACACACACATACACACACGCGCCGATACACTAGTTTTTTTGTTTTGACGTTAGATGCTAGACATTTGAGAGATGAGCAGGCGCTGGGTGGATTGAAGAGTGGATTGATGCCTTAGAAATGGAACAAACAAACCTTCTTGTCAGGCATGTTATGTACTTCAGCTGTAGTAGGCTGCTTTTCTCAACTTGTTTTTCCACGAGCCACAAAATGGACGCTTCCGCTTTGCAAATCGTTTGGATTCGTTTCAGGCGCCAGTTTATTTTCTTCGTTTTTTTTATACCTTTTTTGTTGGTTCATGTTTTGCCATCTTTCTTCTACCCAGTTGTCACGTGTTTGAGCTGCGTTCTTCGTTTGCTTCTCCCTATGTCCGTTCCGTTTTAAATTCTGTCTCTACTCATCCAGTCGGGTTTCTGCCTTCGCGTTTTACGTATTACGGACGTGGAATCGATGCTTACACCACACACACGCAAGTTTCTTGTTTCTATTCTACGCACGTGTGGGGAGACAGGGAGGTTGTCTGTGTTCGCGTTTGTCAAAAATTTGTCAACACTATGCTAAATATGTGATTGTTGGTTTTTGTGTTATCGTTATAGCGATGCGATCCAATCTCGTTTCACCTTCACCGTGCGGAGAAGGATAGAAAACAGGATTTTCATGTTTTTGGATTTTGCTGTTTGTAGGGCCTTTTCCTATTTTTACGATGAGTTTAATTTCATTCGCCTGGTTGAAACCATATCCTCCCGTGGTCAGGTGGGTTGCGCACCATACGTCCGCTCGTACCGTCTGCACGTGCATGTGTGTATGCGGGTGTTTGTGTGTTCGTGTGGATCGTACTTGTGGTATATATTCCAATACTGTCGAATATTCTAAATTGCATAAACTATAAAGACGATCAAAACTTGAGCTCTCGCACCCTTTGCTGCATAAACAGTGCATCTCTATCTAGCTCGGCGCTTCGTAAGGAAAAGGAATCTTAATGGAATGTGACCTACCAGGGATTGATCGCCATGGTTACAACTGTCTCTATGCTATTAGTTTGTTGGTCTATAAGCGTATATGGTGGCGGGGGAGGAAAAAAAACTACTCGCAAGAAGAAAGTTAACCAGGCGGCCATCTTTGATCGTCATTTTCACATCGTGTGTGTATATGTGCAGGTGTGTATGGAACTCGTTACATCCTTCGCTCATGTGTCCTTCTGACGCCGTAAGCAGTATTCGCACTGCGTGCGGGGAGCTAATTATGGGGCCGTTCACGCACACGCACGTACTCAGGGAAATATATATGGGGAAAGAGAATGGAAGTTCGCCAGTGCTGAGTGGTCATGTGCCATGACCGGGTCCATCACGGGTTTCACTTGCTGTCTACTTTGATAGCGGCCATTTTGTTTGTTTGTAAGTTTGTTTACGTGTTTTTCCGTTTATGACTTTTACTCAGTTTACTTTTTAGTTGAAACACTTAGGGCAGTGATATATTGATGTTTCAGTATCGATTGTTTGTTTGTTTGTTTGTTTCTTTGTTGTTCCATAGTGACGACAGGGAATGAGTAATTGCTAGAGTGTGTTTTTGTATTTCTTGTTTGCTGTGTACTCCGTTTGTTTGCATCTTGCCCTTCGGCATCCGTTCTGTGTGTGAGTGAGTTTGGTTTTTTGTTCATCTACGTGTATACAAGTTATTTTGCATGTTTGTTTCTTTCCCAAATTTTTCTAAACGCTTTTTGGGATTCATTTTCACCTTTTTCTCAGCATGCTTTTTAAGTTATGGGCTTTCTTTTGCTCTCTCCGAGATCGCTTTGCTCTTCCTTCTTCTCTTCCTTCTCCGCTCGTTTCGGTTGCCTAGTTTTGTATATATCTCGTTAAACACTTTGGTATCACCGTTTCGGGTTCGCTTGTTACTGCTTTTGCTGCGTTTTGTTGTGTTTGTTTTTTCGTTTTTTGTTTTGCTTCTTTACGTTCACGTTCACTACTACGTTCGTCTACTACGATAAGAGATTACTAGTGTTTCCAAGCGTTTTTTTTGTTTGTTTTTAAAACAATATAAACAAACAAAAACCACACCCAGCCTGGTTACACAATGACACCGAGTGTTACTGTATGCGCGTCGCGACAAAACAATAAAGTTAATACACAGCGATTGGGTTTTTGCTTGACTACTCCACCTAACCAAAAACAGAACAACGAACAACGATGATGAGCGAACGATGACGCGTGTGATGATGATGGTGATGATGTGTGTATGTGTGTCGGGAGTTATCCTAGTAGACCGGTGACTCGACTATGCGTATGATCATGCGTCTTTCCTTTGCCTTTGCCTATATAAATATGTGGTGTGTCTATGTGTCTTCCCATTTGGAGCAGAAATAACTATTACGATATATTTTTTGTGTTGCTCTTTGTGTAGGTGTATGGTACATCCAACAATCTGCAGCGTGTATAACCTAGAAGCGTTCAGTTTGTTTTCCTATACGATATTTAGCTATGTTTGTTGTTGTTGCTGTTGCTGATGACGATGGCTATGACGATGAGAGCATTCTGACGTAGCTGATAATTTAATCTACAGTATATACTTTTTTCGCTGATTGTTTGTAGGATGCCACTAACTCCGTCCCGGCGTTCTGCATGTTCCTTTTCCCAATGCTTGGTGCGTATTTTTGCATCACCAATATCAAACATTCGATCCCTCCTCCTCGATGTGTGTGCAATGCACCGCGCCAATATCGAGACAATAACAAGATTTTTTTTCTTTGGTCACGGCTTACGGCTTCTTGTTAAAGCAAACAGACATTTGCACTGTTTGCCCACGTTAGGCAAATGGGAAGGGAGGAATTGAAAACTCGGAAAATGAGCAAAAAGGCGGCGCTGATAAAAAGAGAAGATACACCTACATCATGCCGCACACACGGACACACACACTCACACACATACATGTGTATACATTCTGTGTCAAAAAAAGATTGTTGCTATGATCGTGCGACGTAAGCGGGGGGCAAACTTCTTACATTACCTACTATGATCTACTACATCTATCGTTTGACAGCTGGGTTCACCACTGGTGGCGCCCTCTTTGTTATGCTTGGTTTCGGAGCGGTCGAGAACGGCCATTTGACTAGAACAAAACTGCCATGCGGATGACTAGAAGTAATTGAGCATCGAGCGAAACGAAAGTACTGGCGGGATGTCGTAACGAAATGCGTGTATGCGTGTTGCAAGCTCTCATGCGGCGTAATCCTGACGGACGTTTCTTCGGCAGTCAAAAACACACAAAACAGGGACGATGCGAGCACGAGCTCCGACACCGATGCTAATCCCAATTTATGCTATATTATATTTCCCTACCTACACCATTTATGCTAGCGAGTTGGTTTTGTTTTGTTGGTTCCCATCTCCCTGCTCGTCCGGCAAACACAAGCGCCTCCCACCTCAGGCTCCACGCAATCCGTTTGCTGCACTACCTGCTCCATCTCAAAAAGATTTCCCTAGATGTATGTCTGTGTGCGTGTGTGTGATGATGTCTGTGTCTTCTGTCACCCTTCAAACCCTTCTCGACCGAAAACTACAACGCGGCGGCGCATTTATATATATATTTGTATATACCCTTTAATAACCTTACAATGTTTGCCTATATGTATATATGTGTATAGGAAAGAGAGAATCGAAACGAAAAGATCGAAACGAAACTGCCCGCGCGCATCGCTGACCAGAGGTGGCTGGCTCCCTCCTTTACGGGATGATCCGTTTATGCGAAAATATATTTTGGTGGCATGTATATTCGTTTGCATGTGTGTGTGTGTGTGTTGCTGTGTGCGCGAGTGTTTCTGCAAATGCAGTGTTTTTGTTTGTTTGTCTGTTCATTACCAGGTTTTCTCCATCCCTCAAACATGGTGGACATGGTGCATCTTCTGTTCTTTCTATTTTCCCTTTTCCATCCATACTCTTAACAATCGTATCGATGAGGATGAGTTTCTTTTCGCGCCTTCCGTCTCTTTCTGCTTTCTTTTCGTTTTAATGTTGTTTAATTTGTTTTGTTTCCTTGCGTTTTTTTTTGTTTGGTTTTGTTTTGTTCCTACTAATGAAGCGAAATAGCGGCAGTGATCACACGTTTATATATTGTCCAAATATCGGCTGGGTATCTTCTTAAGTAAGTTTTGTGTTTTGCTACTTCTGTTGCACGTCCTGTCCTTCCGTCAAGTCCGTTCCGTGGGGTGCTCGCTTTGTTTTTTGTTGTTTATAATATCGTTTGCTATGCTGGTAAGGGGAAGCTATAGCATACCGTCAACCTAAATTCTACATCGAGCGCCATTCGCCATCCACTCAGTCGGCATCACAGTAAGAAACGTGTTTTGGGTTTCCTTTTTTTTTGTTGCTGTTTTCATGAGAGAATCGTGTGCTCCAATTCAATCGCCACGCCTAAACTATTCCCACTGCTCTATATCTATATCTCGAAATATCCATACAAAGGTGACCGGAATGAACTTACGCTTGTATACAAACACGTTTGAATTAAAAAGCAACTAATTCTAAATCAGTAAAATGACTAGAGAATGTAAAACCAGGAGCAGATCGCGAAAACTAAACACCCTCTTGCAAGCAGCACTGTGTTATATGCTTCCTGTTTTCAATCACGGTTCTCACACCGCTAGTAGCAGTTGTAGTAGTAGTGGTAGTAGTAGCAGTGTTCCTTTTTCCTTGTCCACGGTTGCATGTTTGCGTCCCAGTTGTTTTTTTTTTGTGTCGTGAGTCCAGTGTTACATTTTTTTCACTTTTCTATAATACGTTTTAAGCATATTTGTTTTCCGTCTTTTTTTTTTGTTCCTCGCCCATTGTTTCGCTGTTTCAATAAGTTTCGAGTTTGCTGCAGCTGCTGGCTCGTTTTGTTTTTCTTCTTCTGTTCTATAAGTATTTTAGTTTCTCATTGCGCAAGCGGATGTGTGTTTAAATGTAGGTATATTTGTATTTATATATAAATATAAATATGTTTATATATAAATAGATAAACTTTGATATATCTATACTCTCTTTCTCTCTCTCTTTCGCTCTTTCTCGCTCGTTTTTCATACCCTTCTCATTTTCTCGCATGCTCACGCGCAGGGCTGTAGAACCGATTTCCATGATGCCGGCCCGGTTCCCTCTTTCCACCGCTTCCAAATCTACCGAAAACCGAAAACAAATGCATCGTCTCACTACCGGAGGGGGCCAGACAAAAGAAAAACGCTGGTCTTGCTGTATGGATAAAGTTTCCCATACCCTCGTTACCGCATGAATTTCCATCGGCTCTCGGTCCCGCGGAAAAAAAAACAATGCCCTGGCCATCGTTTCCGTGTGCCCTCCGCTCCAAAAAACCGTGCCTAAACTTAAGCTGATGTGTGCACGAGAGGTTGGTTCGTCGCCTGTTAACGACACTCGCGACCTGTAAAAAGGCCCGTTCGTACGTTTGTCCGTTCGCGAAGCCAAGCAGCGCTTATCCCGGTTTTGCACGGGGGATGTGTGTGTGTGTGTGCGTGTGTGGTTGTGTATGTATGTTTGAGTGTCATATAAATAGTAACAATAGTCGCGTAAAAAGCTACAAATATATACCTTGACTCCCTCGACCTGGTTGGTTGCCGCCGGGTGCGCAAAACGCAAAACAGAAGAAACATTCCATTACGACTAGAAGCCGTCGGAGAGGTGCGGTGCAGTAAGCCGTTTGTTTGTTTGTTTGTTGAAAGTTACGCTGTACGCTAGCACGTCATGTTTAATACCTTTTTCGGTTGACACTTGTCCTGCACCCGAGCACACGAGCGATCTCCTCCAGTCTTAGGTAAAAGGACCCGCGATGGTGAGAGCTGTTTGTTTGCGAAAGCTGACGGATCATGAACGCTCGCTCGCTAGCTCAGCAAAGAACAATGTATGGCCTGATGATGGGAGCGACGGCAAACGACCGGACGACGGGCTGCTTCGCGATCACATTCACCAACAAGCGCACCAGCGCCAGCGTCAGCACGCACACAATCACCCCGCACAGTGCGTGGAAGTCTGCGCCACTCAACACAACACGACACAACGACGACGACGACGACGACGACGGGCCGTGCCAGGCCCGTGCAGCAGCGATCGGGCATCAATCGCCTTCGGGGCCTTCGACAAAATGGCCCCTCACGTCGAGCGCCGTCGCCAGCTGTAGCACGATGTGGGCTAGCGATGGATGCTCGAGCAGTTCCGGCCCGGGAAGTGGTGGTTCGCAGCGTGGCCGCTGGTGCCGGCCCCGGAAGCCACGATGCAGCCGTAGGGCCACATCACAAAACACGAACCGCAGGATGAGCGTCCGGAGGAAGTCGTCACCGAAGAACTGCACGTACGACGAGTCTGCAACGAGTGTGGGTGTGGTGGTGTGAGAGGCGATGAGTACGATGGCAGCAACAGACGCGCACACACAAAAAAGCAACCTACCTATGTATCCGATGCCCTGCTCGATTTCGTCCATCCGGCAGCGCGTCACCAACCGGGACGCCTCGGTCACGAACCGGTCCACGTAGCTCTGGCACCGTTCCCAGTGGTGGATCGGCACGTCGCCAACGTTGCAGATGTAGCACATGGCCGTCATCGGCGAGTGCAGGAATAACGTAAACAGCGAACCGTGGTGCTGCAGATCTGCTGGAATGGGAAGAGGGTAACATTGCTTGAAAATGCTCACAGCTCTCAGCTCACGGCAAACGATCGCGGATCTAGGTGGACGTACCTTGGTAGTTGGCAGGAACATCCTGTGGTGACATGAGTATTACTAACGGCTGACCGAAATACCTGTGCGCGTGAGAAAAATTGACATTAAGCTTTTTTAAATTTTTATATAATTTACAATCTCCCTTTCTTCTCTTCCAGCGTTCACCAACAATGGTGGGTCTGTTTTTGCTAATAAGCGGTAATATCCTACGAAGTTGTGCCATTCTGCCAGACCATTCTCCGTTTGGCACTGGCGACCCCACTCACCTCGGTATGTGCTGGAACACGAATGAATTATCCGAATCGATGATGATGAAGAGCGGACGGCGCGTGTACGGATAGAGATCGCCCGGATAGAGACAGTGCGGTTCCTTGTACCCGGCGCTCGACTTCCCGCGCACCGACAGCCCACTGTCAACCGCGTCCCGTTTCACGCTCGTCGCCAAACCGCCCAGCTCGTACCCATCTGGAAGGTTCGTTCGACGGAACAAGGAGGGAAAAAGGCGTTACAGATTCGGGCGCGTTTCGTCGCACGGCGCTCACTTACAGTCTTGCGGGTGCTTCGTAGTCGAGAAGCACCCATCCGCGGACATGTAGAGCAGCAGGGCACCGCCCGGTGGCAGCTCCTTGAAGCCGCTCGAGAGAAACACCATCAGCTGGCTGAGCGACGGTTTGTACAGCAAGTACTTGTGTGGATTATCACGCATCGCCCGCCGATCGCCGTTCTCCACGTAACCTGTGCGCGAGAGGAAAGCGGTGTTAGTAAAGCGAAGCAATAGAATTGCGTATGGCAGCAATTCGCATCAAACAGCTGGCCGAACCTTTCGAACCCGGCACACCGTACGGTGGCATACGGCTCGCGGCCGGACTGGCATCGTGTGGTCCACCGTGCGCCATCGGATGGCCGATCATCGGGTGCATCGCGTCGGTCGGTTCACGTTCCAGCGTTTGAAGCATCCTAAGGTGGGGGAAGAGCAAGTGAGAAGCCATTAGCTGCGTTTTAGTTCACATCGAGCTGCCATCGTTGGGCACCACGTACCGAAACATGTCCATCGTGAGCTCGGAGAACTTGGCCTGCTCGCAGGCCGACCCGACGATCAGGATCTCCTGCAGGCTGAGCGTCATGTGGGGCGTCCGTTCGCAGGGTGGCGTCGTGAGTGGGCTCAACCTGGAACCAGAACCACTTCGATTCAACACGGGGTGAAGTTACCTTACTCCGTACGGGGTACGACGAATGGCCCGTGCTTTCGACTACGTGATGGTCACCCTTACTCATGTGCGTGTGTTCGTATCGGGGGTGTGATCATGATCGTGTAGTGATTTGTTTTACTAATAGTTCGGTTTTTTTTTTTGGTAATTGTTTACGTTTACGAGCTCGGGTGACCGGGTGTGTTTTCATGACTCTAGGTGCGTATGTTTTGTTTGTATGTATGACACTCTCTTTATGCGTGTGTGTGTGTGTGTGTGTGTGTGTTGTTCGTGTGGAATGGTGAGAACATGGGATGAGAGACTTGGTGATGGAACCCAATGACGGTCGCCAATGAAGTGAGATTAATGGTCCCCACACCATTTGGGGCATGATGGGGGCGTGAAACCACGAAGCTCACGATCATGTGTGATTCAGCGTTCACCAAAAACCATCTCGTCGCGCATGGGTGTGATATAAAATGATGCTTTTGAGTTTGAGTTTGAGTTTGAGCTGAGTTGAGACAAAACGATAGGTCGGAAACAGAAGTGAATTTGAAAAAAAAATCCGTTCCTCATCAACATCATCGACCAGGACTCGACTAGATCAAAGAAACGCACTACAACCGAAAACGGAACTAGAGAAAAAAATCTGCTGTCACTTACAGATGTTGCATTTTGAGGGCGCGCGCTTCTCACATCCACCACCTTTGCATTACCTTTACCTCCCTTTGCGTTCATTCCATGCTAAACACCACCAACACCATCACCACCACCACCACCACCAAGGCACATGAATACACAAATGTTTAAGTCGAAGCACATCGATTTTTCGCGATTGTCGGCACCACGATGAAGGACATATATGAAGGATATGATAATGACGATCGAGGTATGGTTGGCGAATGACGGATGACTGATCGTTATGATATGCCATACATGACGAAAGTGAACGGGCCAATATATACGGTGGGTAAAAAGTGATTTGTTGTTGTTTTTTTTTTTAAATCCTGGGGCTCATCGTCTTATCATATTCATATAAATTATTCGTAAATTTATATCTTACTCTGCTTAAATATAGCGTGTGAGTGGGTCAAGTAAGAGCAAGCATGGTTGATAGCGAAATTTTGGGCAGTTTGGGCAGTGACGAATTTGGCTACGATTTGCTTTAGGGTTTAAATTTTGCGTTAATTTGGCACTCGCTCCAAATGGAACCGAAACACACGCACACACAGATCAAAAACAAAACCCAACGAAAAGGAGCAACCCGAGAAAAATAAGCTACCGAGAGATACTGTTTGCTCTTACTGTCTCAATCATAGGTTGCTTAGGTGCTATTTTTTTAGTTATTTTCTTAGCGGCAGGTAAAAAAAAAATCGAAACAATAAAAAACACAAAACCACCTCCAATGCAATATACACAGAAACCATAAACCAAACAGTACAAGAGAGAACAAACCGGTACGAGCGATAAATAAGAGTAGCGTTAACATTTTCTTTTTTTGCTTTGTGTCACAAATTTACAAACATACCAAAATACGGGAGAATAAAGATGAATATCGCTATCCAATACAGTGGAACAATCGAATACCAACAGCCAATTAATGGAAGCCGACAGAAACAAATAAAAAAAAAACGCACACACAAACACATACGAAAGGAACGAAGAAACACCGCGCGAGACGAGGTCGCGCAGCATACAATCGAAAAACGGAATAGTAAACCAAAAGGATCGACTGGGCGCAACTTTTTTTTTTGGTGTATTTAATCTCGAATGGTCGCGAGGACCTAGGGTGGGCAAGACAATTGTTTCGTCAATAACTTTACTGCGAGAAGTACATTTGGCTAGACGGTTTTACGGTTTGATGAGGAATAGAACCGCGCACTACGGGCGTGAAAACTTTGATTTAAAAGTTCAGTTAGAGCTACACATGAGATAGAGAACGAGAGGGTGATAGAGGAAGGTATCTATAGGGCGGTCGTTTGATGTGGAGTTTTTTTTATATATATGTTTCTTCTCGTTTTTATTTTGTTTCGTTTTTCTATACTTGGTTCTGTGGAAAACGGTACTACTGGTTAGAAAAGGGAAGGTGGCACGAAAGGGCAGCGGAACGAATTGTAAGAAAAAAATAAATCATAACCATCCTTTACTTCAAGAAGGCAGTTGCTAAAGATAGGAAAAGCAAAGCGCATGAGTGCGGTATATTAGTAACAATAAGTTACAGCTATTTTGGTTTAAATAGTAAATTAAACAATGGATGATATAATTTTTACAATTGAAACAAAAGTGATACAAAAACATCCGTTTCCAATACGATACGAGGGGACAAAAAATTGCTTACTTTTTCAAATAGTTCTCTGAACCATTCTTATGGCTAGAATGAGCTTTTTCTCTCAATTCTCTCGATTTGGAAAATATATTAAAGTATTAATTTTATGCAATTTGCACAGGTTTGAAGATAGCTAGCAACTGTTTCTATACGAATAAATTATTTTTTTTTTTCTGTAAGGTTACTTTAAAATAGTTAGTTTCATTTTTTTTCGTCACTGTATGCATATAGAAGTGAAAAAATAGAGTAAAAATATTTCAAGTATTAAATATTAGCTTCCTGCAATACGTTGTCCGATATAAATTCCATTCTTTGCAGGTCAATAGAACACAAAACCTTCTCTTAGCGATTGTTGGACGCATATCTTTAGAATACCATATAAAAAAAAGGAAATTCTTTCAAAAATCCAAAAAAAAAAAACGCGAGACATACCTGATTGCGAACACAAGAAAAACCAACTCAAAAATTAACATCGGTTGGAGAAGAAAACGAAACGAAACAAAAACACGCTACACTAACGAAAACGAACGAAGCGAAAGGAAACAGCGAAAGGAGCTACAGAAGAAGAAGAAGAAAGAGAAAGGTAATAATTGGAAAGCACGGGCCTAAAAACTAAAGCTACTATCGCTACCGACTGGCAAGCAACTAACCTGTGCGACAGTACGATCGGGTTGGTGTCGGCATGCAGCACGGCCACGGCCGATTCCGCCTTGATGAAGCCTTTAATTTCCTCCAGCACCAGCGACCACTCGAGCTGATCCTCGGGCTCGTACCTACGGGTTGAAGAGCATGAGCATAAGTATGATTGCCGCCGGCATGATCGTGGAAAGCGCTACTCACGTTGTGGTGTATTCCTGTATTTGTCGCTCCAATTCGATAACTAACTCCCGCACCAGCTTCATCTTCTTCAACAGTAAACAAACAACAATAAATCTAGCGTAGTAACGTAGTTTCTTAACCATGAGATCCGGTCGGTCCTCCTTGATTGCTCTAGAGTAGTAAGCGCGCCCTCTGATCGCAGCATAAAAAGAGTATGCTTCATTGAGATAATTTGTTTCACTCGTTCTAAGACTGAGGCGAGACGGAGAGAGAGAGAGAGAGAGAGAGAAAGAGAAAGAGGGAGAGAAAAGATGCAAAAGGTTAGCGTTTCGGTGCTGCGCTTGAAGCCGACGTGTGGCGGTGATTGGCGCTGCTTACTAATAATGATAATAGAGTTGTCCAATTTTGCTAGCTATTTCCCCGATTTGCCATCGCTTTAAACCATACTTAGAATCTAGGACTAGTCTATGCTGCTGCTGAAACTTCCACAGCTTGGTGTAAACGTCGAACGTGCGGCCGAAGTACGCCTGCCACTGCCGGTGCCCGTACTGTGGCAGATCGCGGAGTCCGTTGAAGAGCTGCTTCGACTTCTCCAGCAGATGGCAAAACTCCAGCACTATTTTCCTATCCTGTTCCTCCGTTGCAGCCATCTTAACCATGCCGCCAACTGTTCATTGGAAAGCTAGCTGCAAACGTGAGGCCAGTGAAATAGAGAGCAAAAGAGAGAGAGAGAGAGAGAGAGAGAGAGAGAGAGAGAGAGAGAGAGCAAGCGAGGAGCGATTAATTTCCTGTGCATGAGGTTACTTTGATTAAAATGTTGTAAAATGGCTTGGCGCTTTCTTCGCCATCCATCTGTCACAAAATAGTACCAAACTGTGCATGTAGTTTTTTTTTTTGGTTCAAAAAAAAACGTTTTCCTCATATTTTAATAAAGAGGGATTATTTTAGCACAGATAATTGCAGCAATATACTCAAAACTAGTACTAGTGCAGCAATATACTCAAAACAATATACTCAAAACTAGATTAAGTTAAAACCAGTATTGTTTCCAGTATTCGATCAAATAAATCGTGAAGGGCCAGGCGCCTCCTTTGATCCATTTGTCAAAAAAAAGTTTCTATCTTTTTATTCGTTCACGCTTTGCACGCTTTCGCAGAAGAAGTGTCACTTTATTGTTATATTTAACGATATATGTAACGTCCGATTATAAACGAGATTTACTGGTATTATTTTGAAAACAATAATAGCCACTTAATTTTTTTTTTAATGTCCACGTGCCGGATATAATTATTGGAATTCATCACTGTTTTTTCACTAGATTCGAAGCACATGTATTCGAATTGAGCGAAACAGTCTGTTAAACGTGCACACTGCTCCATTAGTGTTTATGTTCAAAACCTAAAATCGAAATTAAATAGTTCGTGCATCCATTCACGGTGTGAGTTTTTGCTCGTTCACACACCAACACACAGCAGCAAGTCAACTGAAACAGCGTGGTCTGTTTTTTTGTTCGAACGCGTGGACCACCGGCGACGGAGATGGGAAGCTGCTCCACCACTGCCACTACTACCTTTCTCCATCCCCATCAAACTTATATTTACACATACACAGCCATGCGTATCTCTGCATGATAGTGAGATGAGTTGATACGTATCACACTACCGCACACACGCACACATACACACACATATATACATCGGCTCGGTTGTATCTGCTCCCGGATAGTAGTAGTAAATAGTACTACCAAGCAGGCGGCCCACTTTGCGTAAAACGGGAGCGAGCAGGAGAGAGCTATAAAAAAAACGAAAAACAAGTGCAAAACTTCAACCAGCTCTGGCCGGGGGAACATTTGCATTTAGAGAGCGGAGCAGGAGAAGTGTATAATGCAATCTATTGCACCCGAGTGGGTTGCCCGAAAGCACCGTTCTTCCCCAAGTTGTCTCGCGTCCCCCCCGGGGAGTGTGCTTTGGAAAACACGATTCTCATTCAGCTTTCTCCCCAACGGGAAATCAAAATTTACTTCATCCTTTCCTCTCCTGCTCGCTTGAGACCTCCGAATGATGCACGAAAACACACACACACACGCGGTTATCGTAGAACACACACATGCAATGCTAGTGCTGCTGCTGCTGCTACTGCAGCAGCAGCATCCGTACCGTCCTCTTTCGGATCTGATTTTTCTTATCAGCGATATTATCCTGCTGGTTTCCCTCTACCGCACACACACACAAACACACAATCCGTGAACACGCGCTACCACACCACGGGTCCGCTTCCTGCTACACAGACACTGCGGAAGTTTGTCTTTCTCCCCATCACCAACACGGCCTTTCTTCCTTCTCGCTTGCGCGCGTGCGTTCTCACTTTCGTGTGCCCCAATCATCATCATCATCATCATCATCATCGGCACCATCACCACCCATTCACCGTCATCGTCACCACCGTGCGAGTGGTGAAGGATATTTGGCATTGTATTGTAATATCTGTTAAACTGTCCTCGAAGCGGAAATAACTCCAATTTCGTTATCGCTTTTGCACACAAGCACACATAGACACACATACATTCACACCATGTCAACCTATTTCACAGTCCTTTAAAACGCCACCTTCGATGCCCTGCTCGATGCTTCATTTCTTGCCTCTTGTTCCGCAAAAAATACATACACACACACACATACATACAGCCCGACGCGAACCGCACCATGCGCGCAAGGACACAATTCACGTGCGTCGAAACGGTTGTGGGGAGGAGGGGTTGGTAAATGCGCCTCGCGGAACAAAACAGCTAGAACGAAACGGCACTACACATTTATGCACAAACACACACATACAAACACATCTTCACACGCGAATGTATGCACTTGAGGTATGGCGACAAGGATTCACAATACAAGTGTGCAACTAAACGCTGTTGGGTACAATATGGTACTGGCTCAGGAGCGGCAGCACCATCATGATGAATTATTTTTCATTTTTGATTGTATTTCGGAATCGCCTGCTACGATCGCTGCCGGGGCAAGCTCCTTTTTCGTGCAAGGATTGCAGTGGAAAATCTTCTTCCACTTTGTGTTACACCAACCCGACTTACACCAACCGACCTGCTGGTAGCAGCAGCAGCAGCGATACGCACACGCACACAATACACACGGAGGGAAGGAACACCAAAACGGATTCCTTACATCCCTTGCATCCCGTGAAGGATGCTTGCACACAAGGCACATACATGCACGCACATTCGCACAATATGATTAATCCTTCGGATCGAACTTTTTGACTTACTTTCGGCGATAAGATGAGGAGATGATGGTGAGAAAGGAGCGAAAAAAGAGAGAGAGAGAGAGAGGGAAAAAAGCGAACCGCAATTATTTTTCAGGATGGTCACGAACTT
>KI915041.1:16093823-16149481 GCA_000473445.2 Anopheles farauti
CGTGTCATCAACTTCACCTACTTCTACACCAAGAACATGTACTTCAAGGATGTGGTCATCTACCACAACGATGAGTTCAAAATGAACCAGACCTTGTAAGGGACTACGCACAACGTCACAACGATAAAATGATTGAATAAAAAACCAGCACAGCAAATTGGGTTAAACTCACATAAAATTCGGTTTCTCAATACTTCGACTGTTGATTGTATCCAGAAACGTAACAGGTTATCGGATGTCTACAGGTTCAATATGCCAAAAGCTGCTTTCGAACGTTTATTGGTTTAAGTTCACATGCCTCTATCGGCGCCTAATTATTCCTGTTCAGCATTCAATTGTTGCAGAATGGCTTAATTAATACGCTGCACAGCAAATCCAAAGGGCTAGGAGAGTGTTTCCTCCGGTCACGCTCTGTCGAGCATGCTTCTTTGACACCCACTGTTATCCAACACATTTTGACTGCAAACCAATAACATGGTGACACACCACACAATCACACACACTCACACACTCAATTAAAGATATTAGTTTCATTTATATTGTTTTTTATAGTTCGTGCTGCATAGTCGTGACTGTTGCCTCCCAGCGTTGCTTCCTCTATTGTTCTCGTTTAATTTGGTATATATAGGGGTTTGTTTTAACTTATGCAAGCAATTAAACAAAACTTTGTACAGTTGACTAGGCTTGCATGCGTATATATTCACCTTGATTAACATTTTGCTGTCCATCCTGATATTTCGGTTCGCCAATAGTAGCTGCGGGGCTAGCTTTTGTTGGTCGCATGTAGCCACCCATTATCTACCGAGAAATATAGAGTTTGCAAGATTTTCCCTATCGATACAGCAGATAAAAAAAAAAAACAAATCTGATATATGTATAAAGCAAACCTTGTTGACACAGCACCACGAATTTTATTCTTAAGTACTATAACTCAAACTTATCCAAAAAGCTAACGTAGTGTAAAGTTGGAGGGAATGTATAAGTGCCAGCTGCAAGTAGTCCGTAGCGAGTAAGTATGCATTATTTCATTGCATTGTAAAACTAGACAAAACAAATCGAACCCAAACTCAACAAAACGACATTGAACGATAAGCTTCCAAAAGGCTTTTGAGAATATAATTTGGTCTTCAAAATCTCGTTGAATCCATGGTCCCTAACAGCCGAAGCGTAAGTAAGCTAACAGCTTATGTTTGTTATCACCGTGCTTCTACTAGATCATGATGAACGTGGTTATGCTTGAAATGATGAACACACACAAACAAGAAATGATAAAGCGCGCAGTCGAGCTGCGCTATCAAGAACCTTACGTGAGGCAGTAAACGAATACGACACTGTTATTGAGCGGAGCGTATTAAACTAATAACAGTGGCATTAAAACTATATAAATGTATCATTGGCAGAGTTAGGACGGTAGTATCAGTACGAAACGTAAAGATAGATGCTGTTTCAAATTTACAACAAAAATATCCTCAATGAGCACACTTGAAGTAAACATTAATATGTAAATGAGTGAATCCTCTTAGCTGATTAATTTAGGCCCGTTGGGTTTACAGAGGATGGTGTAAAGAGCAACCGTACACACACCGCCTAACAACCAGCAAAATCGTATTCCGAGAAATATAATAAATATGTAATTTATATGAAAAAACCGATGTTATATGTAATGAGAGAGGACATGCGGCACTAAAAAAAGGCTTGCAACAGTAAAGAAATAATAGCAACCAACACAAAAAATCGATGATCGATTATTTTTATCACATTGTTACAACGTACAAAGTAGGGACTTTAGCCTACGCCGAAATGACGCCTCTCGACATGATGAGCGGATATAAGGATAATAATAAAAAAGTAATAACATTTACTCCAAAACTTGTCCTTACGCATCAAGCATATAACGCCTTTAACTGCTTCCTAACAGAGGCAGGAAGTGCACTAGTCGAAAGGAAGCGATCATGCGCGAAACCTGATTCAATCATGCACAGCGCTTTGCTCGAATGGCATCATTCATTCAAGACCAGCATGAATTCGAATTTCGAAAATGGAGGGTGAGAAATAAATTACTATCATCTTGTGTTGCATCACCGCACAAATGTAACAAATCGACATAAATGGTTCAGTAAACTCTTGTGTAGGGTTCGTATTAACGTAAGATCCACTAGGCTATAATTATGTTGCCTCGCCTTGAAATGGGTTAGTCAATAATGGCTTAGTGAGTTTTTGTTAAATATATAGTTATTGTTTACGGATGTTATTCACGATGGATTTTCGTAACATTTGCCATCGGGGTTTCTGTGTATATTGTTTTGTATATCTTGCAACAGATAAGTATCAACTACTCTGAACGTATTTTTTTACGCGCACTTGGAGAAGATTCGTACCACAATTTCTTGTTTGCTTTCTCGAATCATTTCTCTCTCGCTCTCTCTCTCTCGCTCTCTCTCTTTCTCTCTTTCTCTGTCTGTCTCTCCCTCTATTCCTTTCTATGTATATAGGCATATAAATACGTGACTAGACATTTGTGATGAAGTTATTAGCAGGCATTTTTCTTGTTTGCGATAGTAATTAGTTTGGAACGACGCGTGTATGCGTTTATCCCGTTTTAGAGAGGAAGCCTTCCTTACCTAGTCTGACCATTTTTAGTTAGTCTTACCTTCTTAGTGTTGTTTACCCGAGAAGTTTACTCCAGCAACTGCAGCACCATCGGATTATCGGACGCGTCCATCGAGAAGGTGTTCGAGCGCTCGAGTTTCGATTCGACACGTCCTCCACCAATTACCACCACCGTGGTCGCGGTGGCTTCATTACCATTGTACCCCACTTCCGGCGGTTCCACCGCCTTCGTTGAGAGTCTTCCTTCCGGTGCGGCTGGTTTCGCTCGCTGCACTCCTCCTTTCGCCGTGTGCACCACCTTCCGTTCCTGACTGGTCTGTGCTGGGCCCCTGTTATTCGTCATCTTCCCCTCGGGCTGCAGCTTTGCCGTACGACGCAGGTGAAGCGTCGTGTTGAACACTTTCCGTCCACCGGCGCTCGGTGTGCTTAGGGAGGCGGACGAGCCCGACTTTGTAATGTCGCTCCCGGTCGACTTATCGCGCGCCAGCAGCAAACTCGGTGACGACGCCGCCGATTTGTTGCTCGAGTTGGTCGAGTTTGATTTGGGTTCGTGTGTGCGGCGGGCGAGAATCTCACGCGAACGTTGCGAAAGGAAGCTACGCTTGACCAGCCCACCGCCGCTACCGTTCGCCGAACCGACGCTGGCGGACGATGCGGTACGGTTGATGCCGTTCGTGCGCACTCCACCGGTCGGGATGGAAGAAGACGAATGGTTCGTCTTGATGCCGCCGGGCAACAGTCGAGATGAAACCGATTTGCCACTACCCGGGCGTATCTTTTCACGCTGATGATCCTTCTCCTTTATGAGACCATTCTTCGCATGATGCTGCTGTTGCTGCTGCTGATCGACAGCATTGATCACTTTCGGCTTCATGTACTCCTGATAGATGAGGGACTCGTGCGACAGCGTGTTGCTTGTCTTGAGCGAGTGCGACTTCATCGATTCAGCCAGCGAATCGATCGAAACGTCCATCTCGGCGCCCGGTTGTCCGCGTGGCGGCTTGACCGGCGCATTTTTCAACTTCGCCGGGGACGACAAACTGTCGAGCGAAATGTTCGACTCGTGGGCATTATTCTGCTGGTGCAGTTTCGCGGTCGCCGTCACCAGCTTCCATTGACCCATCGCCGGACTGGACGTGCGCGTCGAGCTACCGCTGGACGAAATGTTGTTCTGCGCATGCAAATTGGCCGCATTCTTCGGCTTCTTCGGTTCCAGGTAGCGTGGTTTCACGTTGCTGAGCTTGGCGCGCAAATTACCCACCGTTTCGTGTTTCGCTACCACCGTCGACTTCAGATTGGCATGGTCTTCCGATTGCGAGCGTTTGTGTGTAGGTGGCGGCGGTTGGATTACGTTCTCACGGCCCTTGGAGAGCACCCCCATCCGGATGCCGTTTGCCGCCTGGCGTCCGTTCGCTAGCGGAACGGACTTTCGATTACCTTCCGGAACGTGAGCTTTCGAAGCGGTCTTCGAAATGCGTCCATTCTCGGCTGGAATAGGATTGTTGTGGTGTTTGAACCGTTCGCGATCGTCTCGCGCTCCCAACGAGACACCGGTTGCCTCACTGTGCGTCGCAAAATGTTTTGCCAGCTTGTGCGAACTAAGCAGCGCCGCGTTCAAATCGTTCTGATGCGTGTTGATGGTTTGGGTCTGCATCGTCCGGCTGCCCTGATTCGATTGCCCATTCTCGTGCGCCCGTTTCGAGTGCTGGGCCTGAATCGCCAACCGCACCTTCTGCATGTCGTTCGTGCGCGAATGAACCGACGACGAGGAGGAAGTCTGCGAGGAGTAGGAATAGCGCGAGCGGGACTTCCGCTCGTCGGTCGTTTCCATGAGGCAGGCTAGTTTTTGGATCTTATTGCGCAGCTCGATATCCATCCGCTGCCAGGAGCTGACGCGCATGGCACGCGCACACTGCCGTATCAGACACTGCTCCACGGCGGAAAGGATCGCATTGACCATACCGACAAACTCATCGCACCAATCCATCTCCTCTTCCTGCAGATTGTAGTCCACCTCCTTACGGGCAGCGGTAGCTTCGCTAGCCTTCGACTGCTTCTCGTACACGTTCACCACGTTCGTATTATCACTCGAGGACATCGGTGTCGAGGTCGTCGTCGTCGTTGTCGTCGTCATCGTCAGTACCTTCGCTTGCAGCAACTTCTGCAGCCGCGTTGCCCGCGGATAGCTCTTGCACGCCTGATCCGCGCTCAGATTGTTCGCGGCCGGCAACAAAATCGGCTCCACGTGCGGTATCGCCCAGCGATAGTTTTGACCGAGCGACAGGAAGCTGTCGCTAGCGAGTAGGGACGCGAAGTGGTCCGCGATGTAGTCGTACGCCGCGTCCAGTATGTCGCGCACCACGTTCTCCACCTCCACCGACCACTTGTACGGGTGCAGCAGCGTTAGCAGCTGCTCGCTGTCCAGTATCGTCGTAAGAACACTTTCGGAGTTGAGATGGGCCACGATCTGCTGCTTGCAGCGGTGCACCACGTCCAGTGGGAGCTGCGAGAATTGCTTCTGCGACCAGATCTTCACGTAGTGCCGGCAGACCCACTTCAAACATTTGCGGTAGAGATCGTCCAGACCGTGGTTCAGGGTGACAGGGAGAACCTGCAGCACCCCATCCGTGCAACCGACGCAGGGCTGTAGAATTCCACGTGATGGAGAGAGAAAATCATGTGTTAGAAAATGTAAATGTGACTTTTGGTATTGCATTTATAAAAAAACATGACAAAAAATCAATTTTTACATGTCACCCGGGATGACCATCGTGTCATGGTTGTCTAAATTGACCTCTCAGTCGCAGACTATCCTCTGATTTCACTGCAAAACATACCCTTCCCACACATCACCACACGAGTCCGGCACTTACCTTGTGGAAGTTGTGACAGTAGTTCGTCTTCAGCGCGTACGCCGTCACCTCCTTCAGCCCCTCGAGCCCAAGCAGATCGGACAATGCGGCCAGCTCCATCAGACTGATGCCCTCCGGTGGATGGGAGGCACCAGAGTAGATGTGGCACAGGGCGAAGTGCACCGCCGCGTACGAGTACCCGGGCAGTGTGATCACGTTGCCCGCATTCTGCACCCAACTCCCGGCGAGAATTGCCGCAAAGTACTGGCAGCGCGATCGCAGTATGCACTTGTGCGCCCGCATCTTCCGCGTCTCGACCTCGATCGTCACGTCGGTGGCAATCTCCTGAAGGAACATCTTCAGCAGATCCTCACCGAGGCGACGCGGCTGCCGGCTCGAGATGGACTCGTCGATCGATTCTGGTGGGGTGTGGGGGAGAAGAAAGAAGTTGAGGTCGCCTTTCGCCTACTATCACCGCACGCGAACGTCACTCACCGATACCGGAACGGCTCGACGTGATGCTGGAGGTGCAGGAAAAGTCCGAGTGCATCAGTGCATCGTTGCCATCCTGCTGGCCGCGCCCCGTACCGTTCATACCCACGTCGGAAGGAAGACTGCTGCTGAATGCTGAGTTGATCGAAAATCACACAATTAGCTTACCGTTCAAAAAAAAAAAAAAAAAAACTAACCATACGGCAGCGAATGCAACCGGCCTTACCTTTCGACAGGTGCGGAAACAGCCGGCTAAGTGAACGGGAGTTTTCTACCGACGACGAGATGAGGCTCACAAAGTTGTTGCCAGTGGAGCGAGACATATTCCACGAGTGTCGCTCCATCGACGATACCCCACAGTGCTGCTTTTGCTGCTGCTGCTGCTGCTGCTGCTGTTGCTGCCGCATCGCTTGGCTGCTGGCACCGATCGCTGACCCGATCGTGTTGTACTTCTGACACTCGAACAACCGCGCAACTCGACTGGAACCGGCCGAGTTGGACATGTTGCTTCCACCACTACCACCACCACCACCACCACCACCAGTAACACTGCTCGAATGCAGCTCGAACTTGGTCGTGGTGAACTGACACGCCGCCGCCGCCGCCGCCGCTGCCGACGGTGGTTTATCCATGTCGGACAGCTTAACGAAGGAAGCGGACGGCACCGTCGTTGCGGTCGTTACGGTGGACGCGTGCGATTCAACGTTCTCCGCGACGGTTTCGAGCAGCTGCTTCTGCTTCTCGATCGTGGCGTGCAGCGTTTCCATCGTGTGTTGCGGTTTGTTGTTTCTACCGGAGGCGCTACTGTGGCGCGGTGACGATTCAATCGTTTCGACAATCGTTTCCATCTGTTTGTTGATGGTGGTGCTGCCGCTGGTTGTGATGGAGGACAGCTTGATTGGTTCCTCCACCGCCATCTGGTGCTTATTTTCCTCTTCCTCGGCCGGATTGTTCTGGAACGTGACGTCATCCGTGTCGGTCGTCGTGGACGTGGGCGATGCGTCCTCGTTCGACGACAGTATCCCGTCCGTCACCGAACCTTGGCTGCTCTTGTCGAACGTTTCGTTAATTTTCACATCCTTACGCTTCTTCTTCACCGACGCGACCATCGGATCCGGTTGCCCATCGCGCACCGCACCATCCGGCGGTCTCGTCGTCGGCGACACTTTCGAGTCGTTGCTCGAGTTGTTCGACGAGATCGAATGGTTCGAATAGGTGCTAAGTTCCGACTTGGAGCAGGTAAAGTCCTCAAACGGCGACACGGACGAATCGATCGACATGCTTGACGTTTTCGATAGCAGCGGTATCTTGTCCAGAATGTTCATGATGCCACGATCCGAGGTCACGCTGGTGGAGCGTTGGTAGGCGCTGTTGGCGGCAGTGGTGGGAGCAATACGGCGCTCGTGAAATCCACCACTCTCGCCGACGGTCGTGTTCCAGGAGTGTCGCTTCGATTCCTGTCGCGCTGTAGCAACCGGACGACGCATAACCGGCGCCGGGGTATCCGCAGAACCGACGAACATGTAATACGGCTTGCTCACTTCCTCACCACCAGCGCTTGGTCCGAGACTGCTCGGTCGTACCGGGTCTTGGGTCGGTCGGGCTAATCCCGACGGCTGCGGTAAGGATAGTTTACGTGGCATTGCCGCGGGTTTATTTCCACCACCACCATCACTACCGATGTCGATAAACATCGAAAACATGTTCTTCCGGTCCGCCTGAGAATCTCCACCCTTCAGCGAACCCGGTCCGGATGCGGACGGTGGCGGTGTTTCTATTTTACCTCCACCCAACTTCGGTGTGGCGCTCCGAGTGCTCTCACTCCCGCCGTCGTCGGACAGATCGATGTAGAATCCGGTCGGTTTTTTCAGCATCTCCGAACGGGTGCGTGCCGCCGTAGCTGCCGCAGCAGCGACCGCGATCGCTTTCTCCTCCTCCGGCGTCTTGAGGCTACCGAGATCGACGAAGAATCCCAAACTTCGCTGCCCGCTGGAATGCTCCAGCGAATGGTAAGCGTGCGCCCCGCCGCCAGTGGCCGTCGATTTCTCATCATCGGGACAGTTTTTCAGATCAACCACCCACGATTTACCCGAACTGCTCTTGCTGAGGTGCCGCGACACCTCCGTCGGCTCATCGAAGCTGATGCTTCCGCCGGACACGATCGGGCACGTGTCCGTGCGTCGCCTGATCGGCGGGCTTTCGCACTGTCGTGGGGTGAAATCTTCGATCGAGGCCCCACCCGATACGATCGGTGCCGATTCGTCGTGCTTCTGGAGCCGCTTCGGGATCCGGATCGGTGTGGAGTGTGATTCACGATCGACCGAGCTGGCGCGGCTCGTTTCGTTCCCGGTGTCTTCGCTCAGTTCCTGCACCTGGCGGTGATGCAAGCTCGCGGACGATGTCACATGCACGATCGAGTTGAACGGTGTGTTTGGATAGTGTGATGCGGTCGATTCCACATCGCTGGTAGCCTGCGTGCGGCTGTTGTAGTCGGCCGAACTAGAATTGTACCCGCTGGTGCTGGTTCCGCCTCGCAAAAAACCACCCTCCACCCTTCCCGCCCCGGTACGGTCATCGTTTGTCGTACTGTTGCTGGATCCACCAACACCGCCGCCGATCGAAAAGCGCTGACTGTCGCTGATCGTCAGCGAGCCGTACTCACCGTAGTTTGGCTCGCTGCTCGAGGAGTAAACACTCGGCAGTGAGAGATCGCTGTACGTTTCTTCCGGCGCGAACTGCAGGCTCGCCTCGAGCAGGTGGCCCGAGTACTGCTGGATCGAGTTCTGAAACAGAAAGGTGCCCTGCTTGCGTTCCGCTTCCTGGCGTGCCAGCACCGTTTCCTCCCGCTCGTTACCGTCAACGGAGCCGCTCGGTTCGGCGAGCTTCAATTTGCCCGCCAGGTAATCGTTCGATGGACCGGCCGCGAACTGGTCCTTTATTTCGATCGCTTTGGCCGGCTTTTCCACCGTACGGAGCTTCTCATCGTCGCACAGGATTGAGGCGAGCTGGATGCTGGGACCACCAACCACGCCCGCATCACTTCCACCAGCGAAGGAAGGATAAACCACCTCGTCGTCATCAAACAAGGAGGAAGCATCGATAAAGCAAGGTTTGGGGGCGGGTGCCGGTGCAGTCACCATTGCGCGCTCTTCTTCATCGGCGACGCTGGTCACCGGCACCGGTTCCGGATCCAGTTCCCACGAGTTTGTACCGGAGTTCGATTTCATGATCACAATTTCCTCGTTGTGACGTTGCTTTTCCTCCTTGGTGGAGGAACCGTACCGTTTGCGGTCGCGCAATAATTCACCCGCCCCGTCACGGTTCGCTGAATCCTCGCCGGCCACCGTTCCACTGGCCTCCTGCACTTCGTACTCGATTTCGTTCGCACCACCACCACCACCACCACCACCGCTACCCGCCAGCTCCGCCACCGTCGCGACGGTCGCCTTATTTATGCGCACTATATTGCTCCACATCTCGTCCTCCTCTTCCTCCTCGTCGTCGTCGTCGTCGCCGTCGTCATCGTCGTCACCATCGACGCCGCCGTGCCCATCGCTGGTATCGGACGCGGGTGACTGCGGGCTGCCGGCGTCCACCATTTCGTAAGTGGACGCCGAATCGCTCGAGATGCGGTTCAGGCCCTTGCGCAAATGATCCTGCTCGGTCGTGCGATAGTGGATGGCGGTGCCGGGGGTGGGAAGGTCCGTCCCCTCCACCACGTAGCAGCTGATCGAATCGGTTTCCGTGTCGTCCCCGTTCGAGGCCGAGGACGACTGGAGTACGCGCTGGGATTCCATCCCGAAAAAATGTCACGCTCGTCAACACGTCCGCTCCGCTCAGTTTCGGTCGCTTACTGCAGCTGCTGCCAAGGGCGGGACGATCGTTCGGTTACTGCTGTTGCCTCGTGTGACATGATTCGGTGTCGGAAGATACGTTTTGTTCGATTGATTATCTACAAAGAACGGACGGGAGAATAGGTAAGAAAACACAATTAGTAACCGTGGTGGCTAACTAGACTGCTCCTCTGCGTTGTGCCGACAAACAAGGAAGTGATAGTTAGAAGACACCACACACACACACACTCACACGCACATCCACACGCGCACACACATGCATCGAAAGGTGAAAAAGGGAAAGGAAGCTACAAGTTTCATTTACAGCGCAACCGAGTGACCTAGAAAAGTGCAATCTTTATGGCGTTTTTATTTGCTATTTTTTTTTTGCGCACGTTCATCTCCTCTTGTCCAGCCGATACAACAGCTGTCTCTTCCAAGCGCTCTGCCTAGCGCTGCTCCGTTGGACTATCAGCCCATAAATCTCGCATTGCTCATTTGTGAAAACATCAACACAAACTCCTTCGGTGACCGATTCGGACGAACGCTTCACCCGCACCCGATAATCGCGCCCGATAAGCAGCGCAATTGGTGAAATGCGAAGTTTTACGTGTTTTGCAAATGTGCCTGAAAGCGTGTTTCGTTTTCGCTCGGAAGAAAACTGGTACCAGAACCGAGAACGTGCGCGTGGGTGACCGGCTCTAACATGATTGGAATTAATGCACCATTTATTGATCGCACATGTTTGCTCCCATGGGCAGCCCACACACACACGCACAAGCGTGTAGCGAAGCACGTTTGCAATTCACGATCAATTCTCGTCAGCTTGTCTTATTTTATTGATTCCTCGTGTTTGTGTCCACAGGCGGGAAGGCGCTTTACAGCAACAACAACAACAAAAAAACACTAACGAATTTTGCCAATCAACTAATTACTCTCGCAATTAAAGATCCTTTCGGTGTCTGCAACCAATTTAGGGTTCTTTTATGATATCGCCCCTAAGCCGAGACGCAACAGTGATCGTTCGAATCACCTTCTCCGTGAAGCGTTCGCGTTGTCTTCCGTCTAATTGTTGAAGCGCGTTGAAGATTCGGTGCTCCTACACCGAAATATGTGGTCGGTGTCCCAAAATGATGTTGCTGACTGACGGGCGGACTGAATGACTGATCGTCTCATCGTCTTCGTCGCCCATTTCGGGGGTCCTCAGCCGGTCTTTCCACACACACGCGCCGCGCTGAGGGATGACGAAGCGGAGGCAGGTAGGTAGAAGGAGGTGTTAAAACATGCGATGCGTCTTTGCTGCTTTGCTGTGTGTTGTGTCCGATCACCTCCCTCGTCTTGAGAGGAAGGGGACGGATGGACACACACACACCCACACACACACACACACCCACACACACACACACACACTCCCATCAGTCAGTCAGTCGGTCGAACCGTTTAGAGATATGATTTTTTGTGTGTGTCTTTTCGTTGAACCTATGTTGCAAGACGCGCCATGTTCATGCTCCAGTGTACACTGGTTGCCGAAAGCGTCCGAAAGCGCTACCGTTCCATTACCATATACACATTAAAGTGGTCACCTCCCTCCCCCCCCCCCCAATGCTGCAATATTGAAAGCCAACGGAATATAAGGCGATCGGAAAAGGTGACCGGTGTTGGTGCTGTGCGGTGACCAAAAGCGGTAACCATTGTTATGTCCTCCTCTTCCCGGTTTTCCGGCACTCTAATAGAGATTAGTACATTCTAGGGCACGGACAACGATGAATATCAATCAGGCGCGGTTTGCTCATGTTTTTATCGGTACGGACTGTGCACTCGATGATGGAAGTGATCGTGATTGTACTTTTCAATACGTGTCGCTGTCGTGTTTTGTGGGACATTCGAGCAAGAATTTGGCAAGTTGATTTTTGGATTTGAAATCGAACTTGGACGTGGTGTCTGATCGATTTGCAGCCCCTGTAGCGTAATAGGGAAGCAGAGGTACAGCGCTGGCGAACTTGTGTTCAAGGTATCCAACACTTCCTTCAGGGGTAGTTCTCAGAATTTGCTTTATACTCGATTGTTTTTACTACGATTGAATTGCCGCACGTACACAACACGTCGAGAAGGTGCGCCACCCATCAGCTTTGATGGTGCACAGTTTTAAACCATATTCTCATCCTGCGTTCTCTATAGGGGATACGTTAGACTTCAAGGAAACGGACACTCGCTGCGACTATTTTGAAGACATCAGAGTGGTTCGGCAATGCAAACAGATTATTCTATTTATATAAGTAAGCACAAAAATACACATTAAAAATCTTATTGACAGATGTTTTGCGTTTTTGTTCCACTAAGTAGTTTAAATTAGTAGGAAATGTGTTGAAGAACACATCTGCACATTTGTGAGAAAATGGAAAATATATCGAAAATAACAATTTGCCGATAAAATTGCCCGTGACTGTGCTCTGTAGCACACTATTTAACACCAACCATATGCAAACATGCAACTTCGTGCTATCTCACTCGATTTCACGATTTCTCTGTCTCAATCACTCTCGGTCACGTAGTGGCGCTCGTTCAGGCGATTAGTGTAAACCACCTTCGTTAATCTTCCCCGATGGCCCATCGATTACAGAAATGACCAAAAGCACACACGGCCACATACATGCATGTTTACGCACACGCACCTAAAACAACCTTTTTGGCATGCTGGCACACCTCCCTAAACTACATGAGATCCGACCCGCGGCCGCGTTGACGGTTGTGATGATGACACGGGGTCACACAAGAAGCACGCGTGTGTAGCCATCATCAATATAATCATCAACATCATCGTCGTTCACGGCAGCTGACATCATCACCCGGTCGGGCGGACAGATGGGAGGACGGGACGGGACGGGACGAGACGGAGACGACTATTTATGGTAAAAAAGGAATGCCCACGCAATTTGTTGCCATCCAAAGTTGGCATAAAAAGAAGACGAAAAAAGCCCCAATCGTCTGACAACGGCCAAAAAAATAAAGTGTGAAACGATGTGTGCATTAATGATGGACGAGATGAGGAGGAGGCCACGGGCGCTTTTTCCACAAATCGATAACCCTCGCACAAAACCAATTCCGCGTTTGGTGCCTTCGGTTTGGCCACCAGGGCACGGAAATGAAAATTCGCTTTTCTTTTGCGCGCGTGTGAGGCATTTAAATATTTCCATCCCTCGGCCAACCGAGGCCGGAGATTCCGTTCAGCAGGTCTCTACTACCGTGTGCCCAAAACGGATAGGCACAGGTAAGTGAATGGCGGCATTTTGGCCTTGACTCAAAGAACGTGCGTGACTGCTTTGCCGCCTCAAACGACGACGGCCTCAAACGTGTAGTGTATCGAAGCAAGCGTTGCAGTTTTGGTTGTAATCATCGGTGACTTCGATGGGCAACGAAATCAATTATTCATCATTTTGTCGGTGTTTCTTCCCATTTTCGGTATCGTCGGTGCTGCGACGTTTAGAGCTTTTGAAATTCGATGGCGTTCCGATGCGGGGAATGAATCCAGTTTCCTGGAACGCCTACGGATACGAGCGATATCGTGATGACCTTACCCGGGCGGGAGAGGGACCCTTGCCGCCGGGGGGGAGATTGTACTTTGCATAAACAATATTTACATCTTGTTGCCTGCAAGCAGGAAGATTATTGCTTTTGGTCGTTCCGCGCGTCGCCCGGAATGGATGGATGACGATGGAGATGCATTCTCACAGACACAATCGAATCAATACTTCAACGTGGTGCCGTTTCCAAGGAGAGTGGTGATGCAATTTCTTCCCCCGCACCCCGAAATTTATCCAGAGTGTGTTTCATACCGTTTTACCGTACAAGGCACCACTGCGTGCGCTATTGGGGCTGGGAAAATGGGGAAAATGCAGTGCACACCGCAATAATGCCCACCATCTTTGAGACGGAGAGAGAGATTCACCGCACATCCGCTGTTCTACGGATCATTGATTCTTCACCTGCAGCACACTACAGCAGGATGGCTTATTTTCTGGCCCCAATTACCGTGCTGCTATAACCACTATTTCCCTGATTTTCGTGCGCGGGATGCGCGGGAGGAAGGGGGAAATAATCGAACACACTGCTGCACATTTTCCCTGCATAAGCTAACCGTTTTCACTAGCACATCATATTACCTTCCTAGCACACCTGCTCTCGCACTGGGGTATGTTTTGGTATGGGCAACTTTACACGATTTCTATCACCAACAGCCAGCCGACCGGAGCAAGTCTGCTTTCTGGCTTTCTTCGGATCTGCCTCTATCGCGAAGATTTCATTTTATCCGTTAGCACCTGTTATCGGTTATTTTGGTAATACGTTTGTCGAAAACACTTGCACTTGTGCGCACACGACACACGCGACGGCAAGAATCCTTATTTGGAAGATTTTTTAACCGCACAGCCCGTTTTCTTGTTCGATTTTGTGTTCGGAAGGAAATTTCTCTTTTGTCGGGAATCGATCGATCGATACCACAGCAGCACCAAAGGCCAGCTGTCAACTGATGTTTACTGTGTTCTCCGGATAGGTGACGCCACTGTTCCACCTTTGTTTTGCATTCGCTTTCTCTTTCCAGCACATAGAAAATGAGCGAATCGTAATTGACCGTGTACCATTATTATTGATCGTTTTACCCCTTTTAAATTTACAGTGCTGATTAACCATATTGTCTAAGCCATTTACAAACACTTTCCACTGTTTTCCCCCTATTATTCGATTGTCATCCAAGTGGTTTACTGCGACATTCCAAGCTCATCGAAACATCGCGCAGCGATTTTTATCGCCGAAACGTCAAACCACAAGCGAAGGTCGATGACGTCCCTCAGATCTGGTTGTAGGAAAAACACAATTGCTTGTTTATAAATTTTCCGGAGTGTTTGCGCTCTATTTCGTGCTTGTTCATTGCATTTTTCAACTTTTCCCACGTACGTAAGCGTTTATATATTTATGGAAACATTACACTTTTCGCGCAAAGTATTCTCTTCTGATAATTTCAGTGCATACGAGGTGTTTTTAGATACAAAAAGTGCAGAATAAAAACAAGGCATAGTGACGTGTACTTTTTCGCCGGGTCGGGTCTATGGAAGCAATTATTCTCTGTCGAGACTAATTGTGTTTAAATTAACGTTTGTGATATATTGCTTTTTAAGTACAGACATTCGCTATTCCACATCAAAACACGTGAAATACATCGGATGATTCTAGGAAGAAGAACACTCTCCCTTCCGCTATATGTCCCAAAAGAAGAATTACACATTCCTATTCCGAATGATTGATTTCGGAATGGAGCATTATCAAAATTAGAAAATCGGACGATCAATTAATTGACCATTGCGTTCGAAACATTCCATTGCAGCAATGACGTTAGGTACAGTTCAAATTCAAACACGCATGTTAGGTGTGTTTTTCCCCGGTGCACTGCAATTCAGCTCCAAATATATAATTGAATACTTTCGGGGTCCGTACGGCCCAAACAGCACTATGAAATGATCCCACGCTTAACACACATCCATATGTCCCTTTCTTTCGACAGCCAACAGATACCGGAATTGCATTCAGCATGATTTCCGATGTGCAGCTGGCCGTGTTTTGCAACGTCCTGGGGGTGTTCCTCTTCCTGCTGGTCGTCACATTCCATTACATAAACGCCAACATGGGAAGGTATGCAACGTGCAAAATCCTCACCGTTCCCGGAATCGGGATGAAAGCACCCACTTTTTTCGTATTTGCGTACTAATTGTGCTATTTTCGAAACGTTTCGTTTTCGCTTTATTACCCACTTCAATGAAACAACCACGATTGCGTTGATGTGGCGCACGTGTCGACATCCATTGCGGAGTGTAGCGTGCGCGGCGGTCCCGGCTCGAGACATAAATGAAGCATTCCGTTCTAATCCTTCCCCAATCGCAACCGCAACCGCAACCAAACGCCGGAGTGGAAACGCTTTTGCTGCAAACTGCGTCAGTTTCGTAAAACGCGTGTCGGATACAAATGTGAAAGAAAAACGTAACAATGTTAACGATTCCACTCACCCGAAATAAGAACAAATAAAATCTCTCACTTACGAACAACAACATGGTCGTGTGCAAATAAGAGTAAATGTTTTTGGGTAAAGAAATCCCAGTAGGCGTGCACCTGCGTAGCAACATGTGACTTGTTTTGTTTAAAAATATATTTCATCCAAAAAACAAATGAACAATAATCCTTGATACGATGATTAAAACACTGCGCACCATTTGTCTCCCCCTTTCTCCTATCACTCCAGCGGTAAAAAGTATCCCATAGTTGGTCGTCGTGTCACGTGTTTGCACTATTTGCAATCGGAAGCTATCCTGTTTCGTTGTAGGCCTCTCTCGCTGTGATTTTGCATCACAACTCACGTTGATCTTTGAAGCTGCCTCCATGCTGCTGATGCGAGCAGCACCGCACCTGCACCTAATACTCAACCGGTTTTAAGTAAGAATTTTCTTCTGTGGAATTTTGTGTACTGAAATGGGGTGAGGAACGAAAATAAGGGATTAATTAGCTTTGGTTTTACAAGTGTGTAACGCTCCTGTGTGTCTGTACACGTGCGCTTTGATTTGTGCCATTATAATGCAATTGGGAGTCTGGAGAATTGGAATGCAAAGGATCCTACTCGGCAGTCTTGCATAATCCTCTCCCAATTGTATTGATTACTAGCATATGCATGTCCGTAATTTCATTTACACACTCTTCCCCGCAACAGAAACTTGCAGCAGGTTACTCAGTTCCAGGAATTTTCCTCCCCGCCTACCGCACACTCACCAGTGGCTATCGACTATTGCGTTCAGATCAATAATAACCGGATCTTTGGCGGCGTCCTTCTCCTGGAGCTGCTCGACCGTGTGCACAATTTTGCTGAACGTTGGCCGCTCGCCGGGATGCAGATTCCAGCAGGAATACATTAGATCATAGCTGGAAATGGATGTCGGAACCAATTAAAACGTGTAATGGTAGGCAGTGGAATTAATGAACCCATCGTTTCTTACAGCAGCTCGCTGCAGCTTTTCGGTCGCTCCATCCGATAGCCACTTTCCAGGTACCGTAGCAGCTTGTTGGTCGATATCGAGGGGTACGGGCTGCCACCGAGCGTGCACATCTCGTACAGCAGGATTCCGTACGCCCAGACGTCACTCTGGGACGTGTACACCTGGTGTGTCATCGATTCCAGTGCCAGCCATTTGATCGGCAACTTACCGTTGCTCGTTTTGCGGTACAGATTTTCTTGGTAGATGTCACGGCTTAGTCTGAAATTAGCGGAAGGGACGGAAAATGTGAGCGTTCGAAGAATGGCTGCTAGCGGCCCAACTTACCCAAAATCGGCAATTTTTACCGTACGATTATTGTACACCAGCACGTTCCGGGCGGCCAAATCTCGATGCACGACTTTATTGCGTGCTAGAAATTCCTGTGAAAATGTGGAGCAAATTTGTGGTTAAGCAATGCAACATATTGGATACTAAATTGATACTGAAATACTACTACTAATGCAAATTAATACTAAACTGCAAAGCTAACCTTCCTCCTCAAAATTCCTTCACCAATGGCTACTTACCATTCCGAGCGCTATCTGGCGGGAAAACTCCAAAAGCTGCCCACTGTGCGGCAATGGATCGTCGTCGCCCGGTTTCTCCCCGTCGTCCGCCGATGGGCAGCTGTGGTAGCATCGATTTTCGACCACATTGTGCGACAAAGCCGAATCGAGCGTCCCATTATGGCAACTACACGGTTTAATACGCACTTGTCCTTTGCTGCCCCGCTCTTCCTGGTCACGCTCCAGCGCCAGCTGATGGTTCGACTGGCCGTCAACGATTTCCACCGCGTTCTTGCAGGCGTTCGTACAGTAAGCCACCTTGCGCGGTCCATCCAACGGCACGTCCTCGCCGCACTCCTCATTAAACAGCGGGTACAGCTTGTTCTCGATGATCTGTGGCGATCGGGCGGTGGCGCTGACCCCGAGCAGTGCCTGCCGGTGGTCGGTAATGTTTTTGTACGTCAGGGATTTCTTATCGTTCACAAACGACGTGTCGAAGTTGAACACGTTCTCGGGCATCTTGTTGTTGTCCAGCGAGGGTGTCAGACATTCGTGCTCGGACGTCAACGCCATCGGCACACCACATCCAGCATCGGGTGCGGTGGTGCCGTTCGGGAGTGTCCGCTGGTTCTGTTTCAGCAACCGCTGCCACTGAAGCCGTAGGTAGTTGAGCAAATTACCCCGCCCACAGTACTCGGTCAGGAGCATCATTTTGCGTACGTTTTTCGTACAGTGCCCGACGATGCCGACGATGTGGGGATGCGTACCGACCGACTTCATCACCTCCATCTCCCGCCGAAACTCGATTATATCTTCAACGCGTGGACATTCTGGTGGCAGCAAAGGGTGGAACGGAACAAAGCACACGTCTTAGCAAATTTAAAATCCCACCGGCTCAGTCTGGGCGCAAATTCTCGATTACCTTTCAGCATTTTCACCGCCACCGGTTTGGGGGCGAGATTATCGTCGTCCCGCCGGAGGACCCCTTTGCGCACCAAACCGAACGCGCCCTCGCCGAGCATGTCCTGCAGTTTGATGTGCTCCACCTCAATCTCCAGCTCGTCGTTAATGGGTGCAATCAGATCCGGCGAGAATGGGCTGGATGCTAGCAGCTCCTGAACGTGCTTTGAAGTTGGCTCAAACTCGGTGCTCGGATCGACCGGTGCCTTCTGCTCCAAATCCTGTATCGGGAGAAAAACGAAAACGGCACACGGAACAGCACATAAAATCAAACAGGTGGGCCATGGGGTATTCAATTCGATTCGATTCGATTCGATTCGATTTGCAATTATAATCGAATGTCAGGGGCTCTTTATTTTGGGAACGGAGCGTGCTACTTGTGAACCGGAACATTTCCGGTAACTAGATATTGGGTCGTTTTCGTTTCCACCAGCGTTCCATCCCGGCACATCCTACTCACCTTAAAGTATTCGCATCGTTCCTCGTACCGTTTCAGCTTCGCTCGCCGGCGGCAGATGAGTGATATGGAAATTTTCAACAATCCTATCATCAGCACCGGCGTCAGGATGATGAAAACTAGCTTGGTCCGTATCCACGACTCTAATCCGGGAATGTGAGAGGTTTATTCGATGTTCTAAGCGTACGCACATTCGCCGGATTGTGTTACCTGAGCTAACGCGGCTGACTTGAAGCGTTTTGATCGTGCTTTCCGATGAAACCCCAACCCGTGAGTAGGCCGTAATGAACACCTCGAAATGTGGGCCGAACATCTCGAACGATTCGACCAGCAGCCCGACGGCCTCTCCGGTTAAGTTTCGCGTCATCGAGTTCGCCGTATCTTCCGTCTCGGGGTTGTGCAGATCGAACACCTTCACGACGTACGCATCGGGTGCGATGGCGGGACGATCCCAGCTAATGTTTAGCTGATAGTTATTGCCGTACAGTGGAAGCTGCGTGACGCGAACGTTCCTGATCGATTCCGGCGCTGGAAAAATGGAAAGACACACCGTCAGCAGGCGGCTGCGGATGGGTTGCCCGTCGGGTTCTTACTGCAAACTTGCGTCCCGTTCGTCAAGCTGGTGCAGCTGGGCGTGTGAAACGATTTCCAGTCCAGTTTGCTTTCCTTCATAGCATTTTGAGTGTTCTTCGACCGGACCGCAATCATGTAGTTGGCGTTGAGATTCAGCGCTTTGATGGTGTACTTGTACAGGACTTCGGGCTGCGATTGGAGTTCGGAACATGAAAATGCTACTCATTTCTACCACCCGACCCGCGTGCGCCCCCTACCTGTTGAACGTCGATCGGTTTGAGCTGGAAATCCGGTGAGTGGCTCGCATGGCACACGATCTCGTAGTGGCACGTTTTGTCTGCAATGGAGAAGTTGCAATAAATCTACCGCCTGCTGAATGCAACGTACGATTCGCACCTTTGGCAGGCTTCCAAGTGATGACCGCGTCCACCAGGTGACTGTCCCGTGCGTTCGGTTCGAATCGCTCCACCTTCACCTCCGTTATCGTGCCTGGCGTGTAGTTCGGCGGGAGCGTTCGAAATTGGCGCTTCTCGACGTACACGTACTCGTACTCGGACGTGAGCATGGTGGCCGTTACATTGTAGCGCTTGTCCGGTGCTAGGTTCTCGATCTTTATCAACGATGCGTTGCTCTGGCGAAAGTGAATGAGAGTGATTGATACTTTCAGGCTCAAGTGCTTCAAGGCAATAATTCAACCTCAGATTTCGGGTCATAAAATTCAAATTCACAGCAAGCAACACGTGGTACATGAACACCAAGCGCCCGTCGTCAAGGGAAACCAAAGAAGCGGTTGAAGTACCTCGCATGCTCTTTGTGTTTTGTGAAGGGAGACGAAGCGCGGTAAGCGTTTATGAGTGTTCGTAGCTTCTCCGTGCCTTCAACGCACTCCACGCGTGCTACAAACTTTAACAGGCGGCGTAAACTTTGTAGAACACAATACAAAGAACTTATAATGCTTGAGAGTTGCATGTGAAATTTTACTGGATATTTAAATTAAGTGGACAGAATATAAGTTGAAACAACTTCTCACGATACATAAATACAACAGAGTTGTTCGAGCCGTGTAGACAGGCATGACGTTTTGATTTGACGTTCCAGCGAACACAAAACCCCCTTGAAGTGACACATTGCAACAACAAACAGTGAAGCGATAGGTTGGAAAAGTGCGAATGCTGCCAATAATTATGATTGCGGAAAGCAGCTTTCGTTCGTCTGTTCGAAGAAATGCGTTCGTTTGAAACCGTGCGAAGAAATAGTGAAGCTCCAGCTCCAGCATCCAACATCGATCGATGCTTTCTGTGTTCAAAATCCATCCCAGGTTTGAGCCCTGGCTGGCGGTTGCCACCCCGATCCAGGGGATGAAAGTGTGTCATTAAGCGAGGGGTGCTGCTCCACCACATTTCTGGTTTGGATACATGTTTGATGTGTTAAATGGTTTGTTTTGTTCGAGGTCGCTACAGCTATCATAACAGCGGCGAATGTGTGTGTGTGTGTGTGTGCGTGTGATTGTCGAACGTTGTCGTGAACATTCAGTGGCAGTATTATGCTGACGAAGGCTAATCGTTTGGATGCCGTGTGTGTTTGTAGTGCGAATGTGATGGAATCCAGCAAACCGCAAGCGTCATAGAAAAGGTATTTATGAGCAATGCAGTAACGTAAGCAAGCACCTCAGCAAGCCACGACGTCATCTAGCTACCATCGCGAAATCTTCACCGAAGCATAACGCTCACTCTCTAACCGCTAAGAATCATAAACCCTACCACCCATCTCATCTCGACACCAGTCTGAACCCCTTTCTAGAGTGCAAACGATGTATTAATCGCATTGAACTTGCGAATCTCTCCTCTCTTGCCCGAAACCACGCACAAAGAAGGCAATGTCTTCCGCCGGTTCGACGAAAAACAAGCCGAAGAAGAGCAGTAACCTGCGCATACTGTGGATACCGGGGCGCAAGAAGCACAACCGGAAGGGTACGTACAATCCGACCAAAAATGGGCTCCCCCAGACGTACGGGATGCAGCCGCGGAAGAACGAATCCTGGACGCTCGGTGGCACGATGAATCACAGCAAAATCATAAATGCGTAAGTTTTTAAAACCAACCCACCCCGCCGCACGGGACGGGAAATTCCGAGACGGAGGGCGAGCGAGTTTGGAAGAAATTTCGGGGGATCATGGTTGTGGTTTCACCGGCGGCTGCGTTTTTCGCACTATCCATTGGCCAATGTGTGTGACGAGCGGGTTTTTTTTACCGCTCCGGTATATGTATGAGTGTTTTGCTTTCGTTTGTCGGCATGCGAAATATTAGCATAACCGGTATAATCGGGTTTTTGGAGGGAGGTGTTTCGCCCTGGAGCGCGACAGATACAAGGAGAAGAAGTATTGGAATCATTTTGCACTGAAAGGTACCCGGCGATGAGTGAATTTTTGGATTTTTGAAAAGTTATTTTCAATCAGTTTCTAAAATAATGCATAAGTTAAACCTTTCTATGCATATTTCTAGGCTACCTTGATTTCCTGCTATGGAATCATCATAATATTCAATGAAAGGAATTTTAAATTTTAAAATCAAATAAAAAATGGAAACAATTACGTTATACTGACCGCAATTGTACGGAGAACAGGGTTTTCCCGGTTTTATTTTATTATGTTTTATTTTGCTGCATTGAAAATATGCACTCCTTCTTAAAATATGTCACGAGAAACACTTGACGAAATGTATACCGTGCCAGGTATATCTGCCACAATTTATCAAGCTTTCGAGCTAGAATAACTAAGCTTTTCAGTTTTGAAACAGAAACCTTTTTCAAACGAAAGAGATCAAAGTGTGTTGATTCATGATAGTTGAGTTTACGCTCTTGTTTAAAAAAAATGCAAATAGAACAATAGGAATTTTATTCTAAAATTCCAAACAATAAAAACACAAGAATGCCCTATTTATGTTTCACATATCGCGGAGCACGTGCCCGAGTGATCTCAACTATTGCGTGATCCATAGTTTTTGGAATTGGAAGTCATCCCTCTGGTCGCACGAAACAAGAAACGAAAAACGGCACACTAGATAGAACCTCACCTGTCCTTCCGGTGTTGGTGGCGGTGACAAGAGGACACTCGCCGAAGGGACAGCCGCACATCACTACACATGGCACGCGATGCACATAAATGCATCGCAAACCAGCATCGCTGACGCGGCGAACACACGATTGACAAACGAACGGACAGGTTCGATGAGCGTTCAAGTTCCAATTTCCACATGCCAGCGCTGGTGGAACGCGATATCACATTCACGGGCGGAAAGGAACGGCAGCAACAACAGCAAAAGCAACAAAAAAAAACTACCTCCAGTGTCACACCCGCGCGTTTATTTCGGTGCGGTACACGGCTTGTTATGTTGTATGGCCCTTCAGTTTGACCCCTTCCCCGTGCGAGCGCGGAGTCGATTGGCGCGGATGTTTTCGTTTCCGTGCGATATGGCGCTGTGTGTGCCGGCACTTGATTTGCTGCGAGCGCGTATCGGGAGCACCAGACGAGACGGGAAGTAGTGGTGCGACGGGGACACTGTAAACACACACCTGCGTGTGTGCATCCACCACACCCTCACAGCGATACATCATCTTTATCGGCGGCGGCGGATTCCAGGCGACCCAGCTGGCTGGTGCAAGTGCTTGACGTTGTTGTAGGTTGCGTCTAGTCGGCTACCACCACCCCCTACGGGCGCACGTACGTACGTGTGTACCGTCGTCGTCGTCGTTCCTTCTGTGTGCGATTTATCCACGCGCACCGGCCAATATATCTGTATCGCGCCAGTGTAGTTCGAGCATCCGCGGTTGATCGATGACGGACGGGCGGACGCGGGACGACTCCGTCGGGCGCATTTGTTGTAACGATCATTTCCCGAAGGGAAGGTGGGAAGGTGGGGAGTGAATTCAAGGTGGCCAGGAGGACGTTTTAATTTCGGTGAAATAGGACAAGCACGGTCGGTACGATGCTCAAACCCCGGGTCCGGATACAGGAACCGATACAGCGAGTGCGGGTCGTATTGCGGTAGGTGTGCGGTCGATTAAAAGGTGTTTTTTTATTGGTGTATTATCACACTTAAAAGGGCTATTTGTCAAAGTCGCAAGAAAGCACTCCACAGTTGATTGGTTTCGTAGGAGACCGAACGAAAAAAAAAAAAAAACACATATTACGAGCATACATGATAACACGGCCGTTGTGATAGCACCGTTGTCCCCCGTCGCTGTAGAGAAACATCCGATGATGATGATGATAAACGAGA
This sequence comes from Anopheles farauti, assembly GCA_000473445.2. Lineage (NCBI taxonomy): Eukaryota > Metazoa > Arthropoda > Insecta > Diptera > Culicidae > Anopheles > Anopheles farauti. The sequence goes on from KI915041.1 coordinate 16,117,454, forward strand.
GCAGAACAGCGCTAATTACATTCTGTTCCGACCTATTAACGTGTTCTGTTTGTTCCCACCCCTCTCGTTAGGTGGTACCGATCGGTGAATCCACATTTTTTTCCCCCTTTTCCAAGAAGGCTCGCTGCTAAATGCTCAACATGCTCCCCGACATGGTAACAACACGCGGTAACGTGACACGGTGGGACATCCAACTCGGTCAGGGTAAACGGACGGAGCCCGCATGCCAGGAAATGTCACCGTGTCCGTGTTTTTTTTAAGAACCCCATCATCCGCCGCCGGAGACGACGAAGCGGTTTTGTTTATTTGCCTCCAGCGAAGACGAAAGTGCTGACGTTTCGTGTGTACGGCGCGCGCACGGCGAAGAAACCGATCGTTTGCTTGTTTATGGATTGCACGAACACTCGAACCCACTCACCCGCGCGACACTTTATTCGCCCTTTCCGCCCAACTCCCCCTTTTATCCACTGCAAGATTATCTAACAGCATCCAGCAGTGTTTGATTTTACACGAACGGCGCATGGGGGATTTGTGCGGATCGGCGATTTAAAAAGCAATCGTAAACCAGTTTTCATTTTTTGGATAATGGCCACCAGCATGGCATAGCCTGACTCGGTGTGTTGTGTGTGTGTGTTTGTGTTTGTGAGTGTGCGAAATGAAGCCCTTGCTCCACTGCCGACGATGGAAGGGGATGCTGCGATGCTCCATAGTAGGCCGTGCGTTCCACATTTCAACGCAAAGCCAAGTTCATGTTTAGATGCAAATCCATGAAGCGTTTAGTTTGTCGCAAACAATTCGGCTCTACTTGCTGGCCTGTGCTGGCGACAACTGCCTTGAAACAACTGGCGACAAAATCGTGAGAAGCGCAAGAACTGCAAAAATCAACGATGAAATGTTTTTTGCAATCGAACGAAGAAAGCATACGTACGGGCCCATGCGGAAGGGTGTGCCGTCTCGCTGAATACGGGATCTCAATGTAAACAGAACCATTCCTTTTTGTGTTCGAATTAAAACGAGCTCCTCGAGCATTAGTGGAGATATTCGAATCAGTCCATTTCCGACCGGTGCTGTCGACGGAAGTTCCTTCTTCAACATCATCTGAAACGTGCGACAAGAGCGCACCGTAGGCAAATCATGTCGCAGGAAGTGATGGTTGTGTCGCGTTGCCTCTACATAGAACATATCCGGTTGCAAAGGTGCAGCAGAGGCGGTGGCGGCAGTCGAGCTTTTGTCGAGACCCAACCCTTTTCTATCAACCAAGCAAACGGACCAGTGCAGTGCCAATAACTGTTGCAGTAACTTCTTTTTCAGAGATCTCCCCGAGCACAACCTGGACGTGGCGAGCATTGTAACGACGACGGCGACCGGTGTTGGGACCCTGGCGGCAATGGCGAACACAAACGGGCCCGCCACCGATCAGCCGGATCGAGCGGTGATCGAATCGTGCCCACCATCGACCAGTTCCGGTAGAGGTGCTTCAACGGGCCAACAGTCGCCCCAGCCGCAGATCGTCGTCGGTACGATCGAGCTGAACAATTTGAATGGAGACGTCGTTGGAAATAAGGTACGAAACTACAGTGCTACAGTGACACTCGCAGTTCATGAGCGGCTCAAGAAAAGTGTTTTTTTTTTATAAAGTGAGTTATTCACTTGCTAACGTATTCCTCTATCTATCGGCCAATTTCAAGCAAGAGAAAGAGATAGGTACGAGCAACCACTTTGAAACGCTGGCCCTGATCGACGAGGATGACGAGGAGAAGGACCGAAACTGCTCGAACGCGCACTCCTCCTCCTCATTGCTCTCCTCCAACAACGACAACCGCTCGACGGAGGAGAACAACGTGCACAATGCGGCCACACTGTCGATCAGCGAGCAGCACCGGCGTCGTGGCAGACGCCGCAGCAGCCAGAAGGATCGCCGCAGTGCGGAAGACATCGATTCGATCGACCAGGCCGACAGCGCGGTGGACGTGACGCATGAGGAAGAACCGAACGTATTCGACGACGAGGAGCTGCCGGCGCAGGCTCAGAAGCGCAACAGCACCCGACGACGCCGCTCCCGGAACCGGCAGCGATCGCGATCGGCCACCAGAGAACCGGTCGCTACGCTGGTGTACGATGAGGAGGAAGAGAAAAAGGAACCGTATGATAAAGCGGTCACCTGTCTCTACTGGTCGCTTGCCTGTTGGGATTGTAGTATCTCTTAGACTGGGTTGCGGTTGGAAAACATAAGCAACCACAAGGTCCAACACAGATCCTCTCCCCCCTCCCCAGTAGCAGAAGGAGGTTTAGTTATCGTAGCGACTAAGTAATCACCACAGCACTTAAGTGAGAATTATCTGCCGGGCGACATTGCCGGCAAGAGCAAAAGCAGCAAAAAGAAAACGGTCTACTTCTCAGGTGATGACAAACAGTGGAATAGCTAGCGGTAGGTTTAGTGGTTAGAGAGAAGCAGCAGCTAACGCTAATTTTGGCAGCAAACTCGAAGCAATATAGTAATCTCAGTATTTTGCGCATTTTTCTTATCAAAATGCGAACGAGCGGATATATTTTCGGACGAACTTTTATGCAAAAATTGTAACATTAGCTTAGACGCGAGGGCGCGATGGGCTGAAATTATTTAAAACTTTTGTTACATACTTGTGAACATCCTCCCTCCCCCCGCCCGATCGGTCTGACGGATACCCCTGACTGAGCACTATTTATACACGCAGCGATTAATGATTGCAACTAATATAGCGAGAAAAAGTTCCCGGATTCGTATTGGAAACATGAGATTTGGTTTTTTTATTTGTATTTGAGGGAAAAGAAAAATGTCAAATAATGTTTGAACCCTCACTTTTCAGAGGTTGTAGAACATCTTTCGCTTGAACAGATAGAGCGCAATAAGATTCCACAGCACGGTGTTCCACAGTGCCTCGAGCGTTAGCATGAAGTGCGTGTTCATCGTACCGATGCGCCAGTGCCACGGAAGCATTTTGTGGAAGATGGTATGTCCGACGTACAGCACGATCGCATTCATGCCAGCGTAAACGAACGGTCGACCGCTCCACACGCGCTTGACGTCGATCGTGTAGTAGCACAGTGCCAGCAGCAGATACGCCAGCGAACCCGTCGCCAGGACGTACGAGAGCGACCACAGATTCTTGTTCACCGGGATCCAACCGTCGTTTTTGGAGAAACCACACAAAGCACCCGCCAGCAGGCCAAGCAACGCGGACCATACCCCGAAGCGTACCAAACGTTGGCGATGTCCGGTGTACGCTAGAATGGTGCTGCCACACTGGAGCCCGAGAAATACCTGCAGGATGGTAGGGAGACACCCGAACGGGCCCTCCGGATCGAAGGGCATCGCATCGTAGACGTAGCGAGCGGTTGGGTGTTGATAGAGATGCGCTACACCCAGCACCACCCGGTCTATATAGCCCGTAATGCCTCCGGTGCAGTTGGGGTACGCATTGAAGAGATGCTTTCCACCCGGTCCGAAGTAGGCTCTGACGAAAGTAGGGGAAAACGTTCAAACACATGCTCTTTCTCGCGCACCCTAGGCGCTCTTACCTTGGGCAGCCAGGTTCGGCGACGAAAAATATCACCACCAGATACAGAATTGTCAGCAGTCCGACAAAGAGCCACTGCTTTTTGAGTCGAAAAATGTCTTCACCGGCACGCAGGACACGGTTTTGCGATGCAACCGCTTCCTCGTGACAGAACAGATAAACGGTCGAGACGACAAAGTAGGCGATGCCGAAACGTTGCAGCACGCCAAAGATGCGCAGGTTCGCTACGGTTGGCCCGTTAATCGAGTTCAGGCAGAGACCGATGAGGAACAGTTTTAGGGACCGCTAAAAAGTAAAGTTCGGGTCAAGCTTCGGGAGATTGCTCGCTAGAAGATAAAGCGGCGACAACACTTACGACCGCGATGTTGGAAAGAATCACACGCCGTGGCACGTTTCGGTTCAGCTGGCCACGGAGCGAAATCGGCACACAAACGCCCATGATGAAGAGAAACCAGGGGAAGACGAGATCGGCCACGTGCAGCCCGTTCCAGGTGGCGTGCTCTATCCACCAATACTGTCCACCGCCACTGTTGACGAATATCATCAGCATGATTGCGATGCCGCGGAATGTGTCTAAACTTTGGAGACGTTTTTTTGGTGTACTTTGGGCTGGTGGTTCCGAATGGGATGGTTTATCGAACGCATCTTCTTGCGCTGCGTCACCCAACGTGGTATCTGGTTGGGTGACGGGGCTTTGTATGCGGGAACGCCGCAGGCCATAGCGTGCCAAACGTACTAATCCAATTGCGGCGATCGCTAGTAGAGCGATCGTTAGGAACGCTACAAAGTAAGAATGGTGAACCCCGTTAAAGAAAGCTCAATTGTGGCAATTGGTCGAATGATCGGCTTACGAAGGTAGATGTTGACCGGTTCCTTGGCGGTAACCAGTGTGCAGCTTCCATTCGCCTGAACGCTTACGTCATAAACACCGAATTCGCCCAAACTCACATCGCTAAATTGGCACAGGTAAGTGCTTTGCAGGGAAGGAACGAAAAAAAACGTGTGACTATAGAAAGCTCGCTTTCGTACAGGAAAGATTCACCTACTCATTGTCAAACGAATATTTTCCAACATCGCGATCGAGAAACCGTAGTGCAAGACGGCGTGCGCCATCGATTTTCAGCACGCTGTGCTCTTTCTCAGCCGGAATGCGTTGCAGTTTCGTGTAGGGACACTGCAAAAATAGAAAGTGCGATAAGCGTTTCAGACGAATTGAGGCCGTTTTGAGTGGCGAATCGATGTGTATTACCTTATCGCATTCGGCCGACAGAGTGTAGAGATAATAATCGTTACCACCGGCTGTCGTTGAACGTGATACGTTCAGGAACGCCTCATCGACCGCCAGTGACCACAAATCGAGCCCGCGAAAGAAACGTTCCGTGTATTCGATCATCGTTGTCGGAATTCACACATCACTCACTGTTTCAGCACAAACACAACTCCGCACTAAGCTGGGCAACGCGCAAGAAACAGGCCCACCGACTGCGTGAAGGACACAGACGTGCATAAATTGGTCAATGAAAACGAGATTGGGGATTTTAATACGCCCCGCCAAAATCGCTTTGGAATAGCTTGTTGTCGAGGAGTGTTTACGTTATCCGTCCAACACTACCACCACCTTCCTTCCCGATCTGTTTCCCATCAGCTGACAGCAAAACAAACAAAACGCGCGCAAAACTGTCAAATGGGCACGGCATGATGCCGCGGCGCAAATAAAAAACACAACGAAATTTCAAAACGACCGTTGTCAGGCGTACGAAAAGAAACGTTCCGTTTAGGTTTACATGCCTGGTGGTGATTTGTGTTGCTGGTTGATGTTCTAGGGATGTATGTTGATATTTTTAAAGACAGACTTTCCAAGGGTCGCGTAGCTCGCTAGCTTGTTCGCTGCGCTCTCTCGTAAAACAATTTGTTATAATGAAAATATATAAAAATCATCTCCCACATCAAACAACATAAACTAGAACTAAACTATCCAACAATAAAGCATCACCAACGTTTTCGAGTGTCATAAACATTCCCATGAATGGGAAACGGTTGCAGAACACAATGAAACATATTTTGCGTAATAAACGTCGTCATACGTTTTCGCATTCCAACATCACATTTGTTGAAACAAATATGAACTTTTCGTTCGTGTCATAGAAAAAACACAACATCTGTCTATAGGATTAGTAAATTAATTACATACTTTTTTCCTAACCTTGTACATACCGATGCACATGCAATGTTCAAACACATGGAAGGAATGTTGCAACCATGCAACCCATGGTACATACAAACTCGAACTTTGCGCCGGTGAATTCTCATAGGACGATTAAAACAAATTAAAACGAAAAGCTCCATTCATAAACCTTAGTTTGTCCGTAGGTTGGTTGTGGAAGGGAACAAAATTCCACTGAAAAGAGTGGAGACATACCACGCGCGATGCTCATTGCCGGAGTAGCTTACACGAATATTTAAAATTCACAACAATTTGCTGATGAATAGCATAATTTGCATTGTTATGTCATTGTTAGGTCCTATCGGTCATGCTTGTTTTGGATTGGAAATAGAAAACATTTCCCGCAAGCGTTTTTCACTACCAGTGTTGTAATGAACCATTTATAGTGTTTTAGTGTATTATTTATCACATCTTGCCGTTTTATTCGATCCAAAACTGAGCATGTGAGGATTGAACAAAAATCTTGTTGGCTCCAAAATTCAACAGGCTCGAAATATTTAGCCTCGCATGAGTGTATCTTGTTGCTTTTTGCTAACCAAATGAGCAAGGTGGGCTGATCTAGTTTTTGAACACATTGAACACATTAGTTGAGCTTTTAATTTCAACCTAAAAGTGCCCTGTAATAATTCTCACTCCGTTGAAGGCTCTGTACATGTGCAATGAATTCGGCCCAACATAAAGCAACAAATTTATCGAATCGAGCACTCAGCACTCGGAAAATCCGATCAATTGTGCACCGATGCAGTGGGCGAGAGGAGTAGAGTCACGTTTGCAATGCGGAATTAATTAACTACTTACCACGTAGACGATACGGTCGCCGAGCTCCTGCTCACTTTCCTGCACCTTCACCAGATAGATCGGGGTCGGGGGTCGGATGTGCACGGCTCGCTGATGGCCAGTCCGATTCTTCGGTACGTTCGCCACACTATTAACGTCGTACCCGGACGTGGGGTCACTTTTCGCGGAACGCTCGCTGTCGGTTGGGTCGGTTTCCGGCAGCAGTTGGTTTGCTCGGGATGCACCGGACGCTTTCTGACGGTCGGTTAGACGCTCGGACGTACCGGTGGCAGCATGTGAACCATCGGAACCGATGGCACGCTTGGTGCGCCCGGCTGCCGGCGATACAGCCTGTAATTGGTTCTGATTTCCCTCGGGAGAGGACAACTTCATCAGCGGCTCGCCGCTCGCCGCGCTCGGGTCCGGTTTGATCTCGATGATCAGATTGGAGCTGTCGCGGCAGATGAGATTAATGCCTAACGATGGATTGTGACGCTGAACCAACGGTCTCCAGGCGGACAGCGGGCGACCATCCTCCGAACACTGCCGGTAGCATCGCACGATGCTCTGGAAGCGTGTGAAAATTGAAAATGAAAAAAAGGAAACCGAAACGGCACAAAAAAGCTGTGAAATCACGGGGTTCCGCTGACCATATTGTCAGCGTGTCAGCGTCTGCCCAGCCATGCCGGGCGGCGGTTTTGTCCTCGCGTGGGCGCGTGGCTCACCTTGAATGCCGGTGTGCCGTCGGGCAATTCCGCCGACCCTTCGTTCGGTCCATCGCCGGCCATGCAGGCGGCCGTACACGCCCCGATCCGGTACAGCTCCTGGTCTTCCTGCTCGTTGTGCAGCAGCAGCTTGTCGCAGTTGATGTTGTTCGAGAAGAAGATGGTAATGCACAGGACCTGCACGTACTTTAAAACGATCACGTGCATATTGATGGTGCGCTTGTGGTTCGCTTTGCCTTGATGAGGTTTTGTTTTGCGGCAAGTGTATTAGCGGTTCGATCGTCTCCCTGGCCGGTGGCGGTAGCGGGCACCGTTGGAACGTCCTGTTATCGCAGCGTGTGCCTCGTACCAATCTTGGCACATTGCTTGGGCTCTCTCTCTCTCTCTCTCTCTCGCTCTGTCTTTGGCCGTCGCTTTGCGTTGCTGTATTACGCCTGAAGGTATGCTCCAATGTGCGATATCGATGCCAGGTTCCGCCGTTCGCTGCACGTGACAAGCTGTGGGAACAGGAAATGGTTCTAATTAGACGAATGAATTCAAATTGGCACACGGGGGAGGTTGACACGCGTTCGATCGTTAGGCAAACAGTGCAGATTATTTCATAGTATTTTTTTCACAATTTTTTCCCTAAGGTCTGTGGATTTATGGAAGATTTGGAATGATAAAGTTATCTACTATTTTGGAAAGAAAGTAAAGAAATGTTTGATTGATGCTGATAAATCTGTTACATGTTACATTAAGAAGTTTTGCAGTAAACATAGTTTTACGACTATATGCCGAAGAGTGGCTCGTATAGATTTTTTTTTTGTTAAATTACCGCACATGAAAAGTTTCAAATCTTGTTCCCACCCGCTGTAGGATATTCATTTCTAACTTCTATCTAAATAGTACCCATAGCAACCATCGAACGAAATTTCTCGTTGTTACATAAGTAGCGCCATCTTCCGACAAATAATGTCACTAAAACTGGCATCTGGTCCTTAGTAAAATATTCGATGCTCTGTTTTTGCAATTATTTTCCTTCTCGATGGTGGCGTAATAAATTAATTTGCGGCAATTTTTGTTCCATACTTCAGATACATCGGCATCAAGCGTTTTGACTAGACGAACTATTATCTTTATCTTCCCAAAATTGAGTAAATTATGTAAATGAATAAAAACCATATGTAGAATAAGCGAACGGCAGTTCATTCCAAAGCTTTCTGGATCGCGCTGCGTTAATGGAAATTGAAAATTGACGGCAATGCTTGAATCGGAAAACTTTCCCCATCTGAGCGAGTTCGAATAAAAAAAAAAAAAAACCCCAGCAAAGTACGATAATCCTCCGTGTGGCAGCAAAATTACACACAATCGCGTTTCTCATGTTCGTAACCGAAGCAGGCACGGCAAATGGTAGTTTCGATACCGGCCATCGGTACAATGGATAGTTTGAACGCTATGAAATGAGTATTTAATTAAATTCGCAAAATATGCACGTGCTTCAATCAGCCCAGTTGCAGGTGGCCCATCCGGAGTATGTTCCGTAAGAGGAAGGCGGCGAGTGAAATTATCCTCCCAATGATGAACTATCGTATGTGCAGAGCGCGTTTTGAGGAAATTATCCCTACACTCCAGTGGTGGAATGATTTACAATTTTTGTTGTTGTTGTGGTACCGTTTAGTAATGATTGCATCGAGCAATAAAACCATTATTAGTGTGCATATCCATTCGTCCTGCTCTTAAAATTGGCGTGTCTAATTGCGCGTGTAGTCATTACGCGTGCCGTCGGGGGGAGAAGCAGTAAATACCACGCAGGGAGTGCTTAATTAATAGTTTCTGCCCGTGCGTTGTGTGTGAGCGTGTGTGTATCTTTGCACATCATGTGCCGTACGTCGCTTTCGGAAAGGGATATCCCGACGACAGGATGCAAAACCCGCCACAAACGGCACGTGAACGTGACAGAGGCACACCGTTGTGACGCTCCGAAGTTCCAAGAACCACCGAATCCGTTCGAACATCAGCCGAGCTCGTTATCCGCCGCACGGAAATATGCAAAAGTACCTCCACCGGATAATCTGGCGCGACGACACGTTTGAGGAGCAGGTGTTCGTGAAGCGCACCTTCGTCAAGCTAAGGTAGTTTGAGACTTTGAGGCCCGCTTGTCCTGGGTGGTTGCCAGCAACTGATCTCCTTCCCCATCCCCGGCAGCATCCTGGGGATTTACAAGCGCTCGACGCGGGTTACATTCGGCGGACGAGCGTGGTTCTTCGCCGTGGAAGCGTTCTTCCTGCTGCAGATCAGCACCATCGTGTGGGATCTCGCAACCGTACTGGGCGATATCGGGCTGTTCGGGGACAACATGTGCATCCTCGCCGGGTTGCTGCTGATGCTGGTGAAGAAGTGGCACAGCGTCGCGAAGGTGGACGAGATAGCCGAGTGCGTCGAACAGCTGCAGGCGTACCATGTGTACTATCTCCAGAAAGGTGACCGATTCGTGCGCCGCATGCGGAACCAAAATCTGCAGGAGCGGCTGCTGCTGGATGCGGCTGCACTGATTGCCACCGTGCTGGGCGGCTGTCTGATTGTGAACGTAAGCACCTAATTGCATGGAAGTGTTATTTTTTTAAACTAGTCTAAACGGATAGGTTACAGGATTTATGGCGAAGTTCCCGCCTCAATTTTGACTTGTTTCGTGCTGCTTATCCGTCTACGATAATCTAACGAACCCCATTTTCTGATGAACGCACCAGTTGCAACAATGGCAAAGAATTCATTTGAAAATATTACATTTCAGTTTTATAAAATCTATCTATAAAAAAACTAAAAAAAAACAGCACACAGCGTTATGCCTTTGTACAATTTGTTATGGTGGAAATTCTGCCCCCAACCACGTGGTCGTGGTCTAGCAAACCACTTTCTTGTTCATCCTGATCCACCGATCCCCGAGGAGGCGGTAAATCGAAAGGCACATTGTATGGTCAACGCATGGTTGCCCAATGGAAGATGATTTAATTGAAATTGTTTATCCGGCCACGTTAGAACGAAGCCATAGTTGTCGAACATATTGCATTACTCTTCATAAATTAATTCACTCGGATGGATACGCTCGAATGACCACTCCGAGAGCACGTTTCATATCGAGAGAGTGTCACCATGTCGGGGATCATTCACTGAAAAGCCCTGCTTATTGTTCGTGTGAAAATGAACGTTAAATTGTGTTTTTGTTGTGGTTTTTTTTTTTTTGCTGAACTCGATGGTCGTTTTATGCCAAATGGGCTGGATTAGGGACTAAAGATGTGAATTATTATTCTACAATGAGCATGTGATTAATTTTTACAGGGTTTCGAGTCATATAAGGGAGCAATGCAATCAGTAGAGAGAATGTGTCAACCGGTTAAGAGAGTGATGCAGCCATGTAGTCGGTTGTAACATTCTCTTAACCGGTTGACAAATTCTCTCTACTGATTGCATTGTTCCCTTATATGACTCGAAACCCTGTAATATTTTCAAACGCCTCCTTTGTGAATTAAAAATCCCCGCAGGCACTGTTTTCCAACGGCGAAACGTTGATCCTGCGCGCGAGCTATCCCTTCAGCACATCCACCACGCTCGGCTACGGTTGCGTGTTTCTCTGCCAAACGTTTCTGATCGTCTACGTGCTCTTCAGCATGGTGTACATCGATTGCATTGGCGCGCAGATACTGAGCCAGATGGCGCTGCAGTTCTGTCTGCTGCGCATGGAGTTCGAAACGATCGGTACCGAGCTGAGCCTGCCGCTCGATGGCCCTTTGCATGGTGACGAAGAGCTACGGCGTCGGATCCACCGCATGATAGCGAACCATCAGCAGCTACTTGGGTAAGAATGCGGCGCGGAAGGAAAGGGAAGCGAGCTGGTTCTCTCCATTCCATTCCAGCTTCTGCAACCGGCTGAAGCGGGTGTACGAGCCGAACATTATGGCGCAGTTCGTGTGCAGCATGCTCATCATCTGCCTGACCGCGTTCGAGCTGATGTTCGCGAAGGGCGACCCGATGCAGATGATCCGGTTCGGTGCGTACATGCTGACCGCATTCTATCAGATCTTCATCTGGAGCTTCTTCGGCAACCGGGTCACACAAACGGTGAGCTATCTTTCGCTTTCGCTTTTTCGGCAGCCAGCCACTTTCGGGCGGGTTTTCACCCTCCGTTTTCCCTGCTGTCCACAACACGCCAAACCACCAAACAGTCGACCGGCATCAGCGATGGTACGGTCAGCTGCAATTGGACCGTGCTGGACGATTCGCTCAAGAAGGACCTCCGCCTGACGACGATGCGCTCTCAGAAACCTTTCGTCATCGACGTCTACCGGCTGTTTCCACTGACGTACGAAACGTTCATTGCGGTTTGTACGGTTCCAATCGTGGGTGCGAAGGGAGGAGCGGCGTTAAATAGCGCTAGCGGTCTCATGGTTGCTTTTCCTTCGACAGATTCTGAGCCGCTCGTACTCGATATTTACCGTGCTGCGCACCATGATTGAATGAGCGCTGCTGCTTTGGACGATGAGGACTCGAATTGCACGCTGGCAAACCGGTTTGATGCTTTGTTTTCTAACTGTTTTTTGTCTAGCGAGTGTTTTTTTTACAAATTTTTCAAAAAAAAAAAATTGTTGGAAATATTTTTGGATTTTTATTATATTTATTATTTATTATTTATTATATTTTTTGTAATATTCTTATTATTGGAATTTTTTTTATATTTTTCTCAACATTATAAATATTTCAGTACCACATGAGATGTTTATTTCAGCGCTAAATTTCGAAAATTTGTAGTTGCTGTAGTTGCTGCAGAGTGCTTCTACGTTAATTAAGGATTATTTTAATTCTACCATGTGGTGGAACGTATTGCAGTTGTGGAAAATGTATTCCCGGTACAAAACTATAAGCTTAGGGACGTTCATCCAACGTTCATGGTATTCCGTAGAGTAATTTACGCTGGATTTATGAAACAATCTGTCTAAAATAGCAAATAAATCTCACATTGGCTTGCTGTTGACCGAGTTTTGCAGTGGGTTTAAAACTCGAAAGTAATCCACGAATTGCCTTTTAGGACGAAATAATGCCTCTGGTACGATCCCATTGTAAGTATAGGGCATTTTTCCTCTTTTCCGCAGCCCGGGTTGGGTTTAGGTTCATAAAATTATAACAATAAATAGAATTGGAAGTAACACTATTTGGCTTTTCATGCCAACACTACTCGAATTCTTCCGAGAAGCACAAACATTGCTCCCATGCCGATGGGTGTAATGAATGAAAGCATAAAACAAAAACCAACATTTGCTGCCCGATATGAGCTGGGAAAGACGGCACGCCTGGAAACCTCACCGCCAAACGTAGCGAGCGATGTAGTGTAATCCTTCCGTCCGGTTTCCAAGTTCGCCCACGAGATTGCTTGTGAGGAGGTCAGAATGCAACAACTCTATTTTTAAATTCCTAACCTCCACGCTGATAGCAGATTTGCGTTGGTGGCTCCCGTTCAATGAGCGTAATAAAGTAGCCAGCCAGCTAGCTGACAGCATTGCCGGAACGGACGGAACAGTTCCTTCTGGGACAATGTTTCCACTAAAGTGATAGTATCCGTCGCGAGATGGCAGAAACTGTACTGTGTGGCACTGTAGAAAGTGTTTTGCTAGTTCCTGCTACAGTGGACACTTCGAGCGGCAAAGTTATGTCCGGCGTTAAGTACGGCAACCTTGGAGCGAAGCTTCCGTTCAAGTTCGTTCAAATGAAATCAACGTCACGGCGTCGGGATCGATATTGTGCAATCTTCCAATTGCAGAAGCAACGTGGGAGAAAGTTTTGCTGTTGATGAAGGTGACTGTTGTAAACAGTGGCAACAGTTTGTTCTGGACAGCACTTTATCGTCTTGGGCTTGATGTGGCTGCTGATTGGAGTGGCGTGCCTGTTACGTGGCCAAGATGTACAAGACGTTGTGGAGTGAGAGGAGAAGATTAGATCGGAGAAGTTTTAATGATTGACACGAAATTTGTCATCCATATGCAAACACTCTGAGCAAGAGGTTGTTTGAAGCCCTCCGGTAACTGGGTAAATCAATCGGAACCGAGTACTAATCGAGTACAGAATTTAACTCATTCTCCAGTTTCCACCACAGCGTTCCCAGAGCCACCGTGCTTTGTTCGGGCTTCGGACTTTATCACCGTTTGGTCAGCATCAAGGCTTGAAAACCGATGAATGATGGCCGCTCATCAGTAGGCAGGTTATGAAAACCACATCCGAATGGAAGCTACGTTCGTTGGAAGTGACCTTTAGCGATTTAGCCACAACTTCATTGCCGTCTTTGGGTGGTTTGCATGCACCAGGCTGTAATTTTCCGTACGTGGAATCGTTAATACGATTGCTGGAACGATGGCCACTAGTGTGGGAGCACCACTTTTATGTCGAACCCACCACAGTGTCGTGCTTTGAAGAGGAGAAAGCAAAAAAACATCCCCAACAATGTGATGGGGAGCATGAAATCTTGAAATAGAAACATTTCCCGAGCGTCGAGTTGGTGCAGAGTTGTTATTTAACTTGTATGCGTAATTTATAAATAACTGCCAAATTGTGTTTTAACTGGTACATTTTAAATCCTCCGTGCAAATCTGGTGCTCTTAGTCCTGGTAAAACGACGGGATGCAAACTTGTGCGGTTTCGTGATCGTACCCTGGCTGAAGCATCCGAAAAGTAGGTAAGCCTAGCGATGCTAAGCAAAAAGCCTTATGCGAGCGATGGGAAAACGAATACCAAAAGGCTTCGGAACAAAGTCTGGAGTTGCTCAGGCCCGAATCGATCGTTTAAGATTTAGAAACGAAACTCAAACTTCACCATCAACTGCGCATCGTTGGAAATTGGCGTTGTAAAGATTCTGCTCAGAAAATAGGAATTTTGCCCGATAAAACTACATACTTTTTGCTGCTACATGCTACATACATTTGTAGACTACATACCGTTTGTTATAAGATATTCGACAATTGTTTAGCACCGAAAAGTAAACAACATCGCAGCAAACTATGAGAAGATAAGAAAGTGTTCACAAGGGTATGTATCCCTACGATATCTCCATCGCTCTGCGGATTATCTCTAATGGTTTTTCGAACAAATGTGTTAGCTCCATTTCGATATAACGCTCCCGGACTGTGGTTAAGACGATGACTGAGCGAACACCTTCGTTTCGGAGATCGTCTAGAAAGGGGTCTAGAAAAACAATAACAAGTGGTTTCGTTACCACGTCTTTTTACCGCTAACGAAACGCAAGCGGTAAAAACGGGGTAAAAGGCACGATGCTCAGCGTCATTTGTGCGCTTCCCGGAAAAAACACCGTCATAGTTTATTTCCTGCCGCAAGGGAGCAAGGGAATTGCGGTGGGCTCGTTATGGGCAGCATCCAGTAGCCACCCTTGCTCCTATCGACGGGTGACGATGGTAACGCATTCTAGCGAAGTTTCGGTTCTTTGTTGCGATTGCTTCGATGCTTCGATGCTTCGATGCTTCGATGCTCCAACCTTGACATGACCTGCAACGGCCATCCGGTAGCCTTCGAGCAAGGGAAAGAGAGAGGGGAAAAAAGTGAAGGAAGTACTTCGACATTGAAATAGCACTAGCATTGCTGCCGTGGGATGCAATTTTCGATTGAATACTAGCTCATCCCCTACGGAAGCTGTTGGATAAGTCAAGACATTGCCATAATTAACATAAATAAATCGATTCCTAATGTATCGGCGACGATTGGTTGGTATTAACTTCAAGCACAATTAACAGACACTAAACAATTGCCTTGTCAATCAAAGTATTGCTCGCTGTGGCAGAAGGATACGATGCATTGTTTTCCGCATGCGGGAGTCTTGTGGGAGCCACTTCTACAATAAATACAAGCCTCACATGCCTCGCCAAAGACACGTCCGATCGTAACATGTCCGGCGACGGTGCTGCTGGCAGATATCACATTTCAAATTTGTTTTTGCCAATCACACCTCACATTGACCCTCATCCCCATTAGCGCTGGTTAAATATTAAAACCTTCTCAAACTTGTGCTGTACGATTTACCTGACCTGCTCGACAAAGGCAATGCATCCATTCGTGAACCGTGAATGCGATTGCTTAGAATGTAAGCAAGAAACGGATTTCGTAGTCGGTACCGTGCTTGGCACTGTAGAGGCGACATTTTCCACAGCGTCAATATTTAATTAAAGGCTCACATTGTGCCAACCTTGAAGGGTTCGGTTGCCAAGCTTGCCGACTAACTTCCCCACGTTTCACCGAACGTTTCCATCTTTCCATCGAGAATAGAAGTGGTACCCAGTGAACCAGAAACGGGTGATGGAAAATCTAACTGATTGTACTGGGAATTTCATCGGTTTCAATGAAATTAGCTCTGTAAAGAACAGCACAAAGTGGCCATGGCGCCGGATGCAGTTCCTGTCACGCACAATGCACATCACATCACGATGCAAAGCTATAGGTTCTAATGAATTCTATTGAAAGAAGCACGATTGATTGATTGATTTGAGACACCTATCACAGCAATCTGTTGCTGTGAAAAAGCGTAAGCACCATGTAATATATATGCTATAATATTTTTTATCAAATTTTCAAAATGAAACTGATACCAGTGCGGCCACGTGTGTAGTGACGGACAAGCCAACCGGAACCGAAAATAGACTCGTTTGGTTAAGTCCAACAAAAATGGTGAACCATGCATAACATATCCTAGACGGCCATGACAGTTTCCTAGTAATTTCTTCTTTCACCGGATAGCGAAAGGTTTGGTTGAGAGCAAAATGCAGTAAACTTCAATCAAACGAACAAATCCGTGCATCTAATTTTTGATTATCGTAAAAATTCCTTGCAGGCAGGGTTCTGGTACACTTCATTTAATTTGAAATTAAAAAAGTATGTTTTCCGAAGTACACACGCCGAAGGTTGTTTTCGCTCATGTGTGCGTAGACTTGGAGTTAGTGTTTTTGAGTGGTTACCTTCTGCGACTGGCTGCTCAGCCCGTGTGACCCAGGGATCGCCGGCATTCGACGGCGCCGTCGCTATGCGTTCCCCTGTCTTCCTTCCCCCGTCGTCTTGGGCAGCCCGTAGCAGGAACGTAACCTCGAAACGTTCCGAGATTCATGCACAATGGACGAGGTGTAAGTGGCAGGCACTAGCAGCCACTAGTAGCCTGGTCGTTCGTTCCTGCTCTAGAATTCCAATTCCACCAAAGGTTACACTCAATTTGCGTTTGATTCCTTTGCAACCCAGGGCCGTCGCCGCCGCCGCCGCCACCGACAGGGCGCTTCGATGAGTTTTCGATTTCGATTTGATTATATTAACCCGTGTCCGCGACGCCACCAACACGTCCAGCCGTAGATTCCCGGGTGCCGCTGCTGTCTAGTGGTGGTAGTGCGGAGGAATAGTTAGCCGATGTCAAATGGTTCCAAAAAAAAAAAACGCACGGCACAGGCAAAGAGAGGAGGGGGGGGGGGAATGTTAATTACGGCGCTGCTAGCTTTCCTCCACAAGAGGGAAGCAAATTCGAGTAAACTCACGAACGCGTTTACGAACGTTTGCTTAGCTTGCACGATTACACGACGGATGATGGGTTTCACTTGGAGTGTAGAAATTTTTTTTTAGTAGCATCTGTGCACACACAAAAACACTCACACAAAAACACGGTACTAAACGCCTCACACGAACGCACTTTTCACTCGTTTCAGATAGCTTTTTCGGTGCAAGCTTAAGCTGTTTGAGACGCAAAGCAAATGGAGGATAAATTAACCTTTTAGGAGGAGCCCAGAACGATCGGTTCAGCGCATTGGCGGGGAGAAGCTGAAGAGCATCCAGGGGTCGGCAACTCCAGGGGACGGGCGTTAAAACCAATTTGTTAAAATTATTCAAAAACATTCATAAACATTGCTTTATGGGTCAACGTCGAATAAATTAATCATTTTGTGAGTAGGATTAATTTTATTAATTTTCAAGTGTCAATTTCTTTTTCGAAAACTATTATGCTTTCAAACTTTTTCAAAAACTATGATTTATCTATTAGTAGAAACATCAATAATTGAAAGAATACTGTGGCTTACACAAAATATATCTCGCAAATTATGGCCAGTACTATCTCGCACATATTTGCGATGTGTTTCCAAATGTTTCGGGAAAGGCTTTTTTTCCTTTTTAACACTTGCCGACCCCTGACGTAGCGCTCAGCGATCAGCAGGAGCAGCTAAACGAAACCATCGCGAAACCATTCCGGCGCCATCGAGATCTAGTCACCGGTGCGCTTCGGTTTCGTTGCCGTGTTGTTGAAGCAATCAATTTATGCACTAATTTACAAGAACCCGCTCAGTAGGCTTTTGAAAAATGTATAATGATCCGTGTGGCTCTCAATCAAAGATGGATGATTGTGCGTTAAGAAGCCCGCACACTAACACACACACCACGCTACACTAACGCACTTTGCACTAGCCCACACGCAGCAGCGTAAGACCGATCGCGACAGTTTAATCGGATCGGAGGTTCTCGTTATATTGGTATCAAAAGTACGTAAACATGTACACACACACACACACAAGCACGATCAAATTGTGGGTTTTTGTTCTGTTGTTTTTTTGGCTTAATCAAACGTTTCATCACTCACTGCGCACACAAGTTAGAACACTTTCGACACAACCGACACGGCGCGATGTGAGAAACAAAAACAAACGGCCTACACGTCGATGGTAATTGAGCGGGTGCTATTGGAAATCACGGCAGAACATTGATATGCAACCTCGATCGCTGCCGATGATACTGGAAGTTGACGCCGGGCGACACACGCACACAGCCAGTGGTCGTCCAAAGTGGTGTCGGAATGGGATTCTTACAGAACAGTCTCGCGCCGGCTTGGAGTGAGCTGCGAGAGTGAGGTTTTGGACGACGGCTCCCTCCGAAACAAGGCGCATTAGTGCACTAATTTCCGTGCCAACAAAACCACACAACACCACACACACACACACACATTCCGAGGCGCGCGCGCGCCCACACACACGTGTGCCGATTCCTCACACCTTTCCGTGTCGGTTGGACGGTTTTGTGTTGACGCCGGCAACACGCAGCGCACACGGGGCCACCGTAATCACCGGGACCGGATCGAAAAGCGAATTTTAAGTACACTGCCGCGGAGTTTTTAACGACATCCGGTGCCGGAATCCGTTCCCGGGTGCGATTTCCCTTAACGAGCACGTCTAGACCGAACCGAACCGAACAGAACTGAACGCTTTCGGCCACAGCTACCTGTTGGTAGTCGGCGGCAACACGTGTGCGAATGCGGGAACGTTGTGCACTGTACGCGGGCGGGAGTTTACAACGAGCACCAAATTATCTCGTCCACGCCGCGCCAGCCTTCGGACTGAATACGAAGCGTCGGAAGCTCCGTTCGGTTCGGGGCACGAAGCGAGAACGAAGGTAGCATCAAAAAAAAAAAAATGCCACGAATGTGATGATGTCACTACCAGAGCGATTCCCTCCCCTCCTTCGTTCCGTTCCCCTATTTCTGTCAAAGCATCCCGGTGTCCTTAGAAGCATCGAGTGCACCGGATATAAATATTTAAAAATGACCGGTAGCTGTTCGGGTTCTGATTATTCTATGGGCGCCTGTGCGTACGTACTCGAAAGGTAAGTGTTAACGGATTAAATTAAACGGATGAAAATTGCATAGTTTCGGCAACTATTACGTTCCAAAAATACTCCCCAAAACAGTACGCCCTGATTTGTGCACTTTTTTATGGCGGCTACCCAGTTCAGACTGTTGCCATGTAGGTTGTATAATCCTTGCGAGCCAGAAATAGCATGTAGCTGTACCTGAAGGAGGCAGCAAACCGGATAGTCGGCCGGAAAGCGGGAAAGGAAAACCCATATCGCTCTCTTGGAAACCCATCACTGGGCGCCCTCTCTCCGGCTCTCTGTCTGGCACTGTTGAATGAAAGTAGTAGTGTCCAGCACCTAGCTTACTCCCACTGCCTTTGGTGGTAGGGTAGGTCATGGTCCGCCACAACCGAAACCCTCCCACACACAGTCCGAACGGATACGAAGTGGCGGGCTTTCCGGTTGATTTTCATTCATCATCCGGAGGCTCGGTTTATGAATCAGAGCGATAGGATTGTTGGCAAAATTGGCCGCTAAGGAAACATGCATTCCGAATCGAATTGACGGCTCGGTGGATATCATCATGATTACGTTTAGTATTACATTTTATAATTTTATGTACAAAATGTAATACTACAGCTGCGTATTGCAATCACGCGTAAAGAGCCCTCTAGCATTCCGTGAACAGCATCGGCAAGGTTGTTGGAAATGGAATTTTCTAAGTACGGCAAACACTTGTCTCACAAGTTTAAAAATGATGTTTCATTAAAATTTGTCAAAAATAAACTAACAAGGGGCAAGAAAAGTAGCAGGATTGAATTTGAGAAATTTACAGCAACCTTTATTTGTTAGAACTTAACTAATGAAAATTATACCAATAAGTTTCGGAAAGGGATGAATAATTCAATGTTTGAATGTTTAAGGGATGAAACAATTAACTGCCTTGTCCTTTAAGGGTTGATGTTTTGCACAACATGAGCTTGCGCAGAAGAGTAGCATGCAAGGGTGCTTGAAAGCGCAGAAAACTTGCATGGAAAGTATTACACAAGAGCATTCGAATCTGGACGTTACGGTGGTTTTAGCCTAATATTAGCGGGCTTTATTTAGGGTTCGTTATCTTTTTAAAAGTTTGTATATTTCAGTCTTTTCATACCATCATTGTGTTCTTATATTAATTTTTTTATATGCAATTTTTTTTATTTAATAAAATACTTTAATCACTAATCAGCGGATGTAAGAATATAAACAATCACTTCTGTCATTCCATGATGATGAAATAGTGCATTGCGAATCGGTGCGATAATGGAAAGAATCTAAACATAAACATAGCCTCGAAATAGTTTCATAACTTCATTGGTTAGCAGCCGTGTAAATGCATCGCTTGAGGATGCATAATCGCATACGTACTATGGAAAAATTAAATCTACTTTCCACCGTCACCACCAGCGCTAGATTCGAGACATGTTTCACACAGCTAACGCATTGCACCATGCCACTTCCACCAGCGACAGATAATGATAGTTTGCAGCTGTGCACAGCAGCAACACAACTAGGAAGTGAATCACGTTGCCGATCACTAGAATCCAAGAACGCTATCACATCCAACCGACTGTTGTCGAGTCATTGACATCGCTCCCCAGTCCCAATCATTAATGAAACTGCAATCATGCGAGATGCAGTTTGCGGACGGACGCAGCATCCACCGACCGGTTTATCTCAATGTGTCAGTAGAACAACAGCACTGGCGCGTAGAACTCGCGTCCTTGCATCCTAACCAACATGTCCGATCCACCTCACACGAGTTAAGGAATGGCAGAAAATGGCGTACCTTTTAACGGCCTACCACAACATTCGTTGATTTCATTGAACTTGAACTAGACATCCTCCGGCTGCATCTCGGCTAGTACCTGTTTACCTTCCACCAGCCTTCCAGCATGGGCGAAGGAAAGGTTGCGAATCGGAAAGGTTGCGCTCCGTTGCACACACACTCATGGGTGTATCGATGAATGTTTTCACCGTTTCACACTTTTCCACGCGTTCGTAATTAAAACAGCAGACGCTAAGGAACAAATTATTGCATCTAGTAGTTTAGGGGGAATAAAAATTGTTAATTTTAATTTATTAGCACAATATAATCATCTACTCGTTCGTTAAGTTGTTCGTGTGCGGTGGCAGGGAGTAAAGCAACGAAAACAAACAATATTGCTACTGGTGTTACCCAGTCGTAAAACCATTGTTTACATTATTTATCGGATCAGACAAATAGACAAAAACAGCGCACTCGTTTGTAGTCGAAACGAATGCACCTTTTCACAGTTTGCTTCGATGAGCAACTTGTGTCACAGCTGTATGAATGTAAGATCCCACAGCGAGCAGCGACTTTGGATTATGTAAGCAATGTCCTCTAGTTCAAGCCGTGAAGATTCCACTCCTGAAGGTTCTTGAATAAATTAAAAGCTTGTTTTTCTCATTGCGGGATGATTTATTCGTTATATTGGATAAGGTGTTGGAATAAAATTATGCATTAATTTATAATATGTGAAGTAAAACGAACATTAGTTAACAGACAAGCAGATGACACATATTGCGGTCATGTCAACTTACACGAAACAAACACTATACTATATAACTATATAACAAACACTAACGATGTGCTAAAATTACGGTTATAGGTCACATACTAATAAAAAATTTTAGTTCAAAGCCGCATTTACTGCCAAAGTGGAGAATTAGTAACTGGACAAAAAATTGTCCTTTACCTGGTGCTTGGATGGAATGTTCTAAAAAGCAATTTAAACATAAGGTCTACTGATGCGACCCACGATTGCATTGCCAGTGTGCATTTTATAACCCTCTACAGTGGTTTGATAAGGTTATTTTTGCAATAAAACTTACGTAGCTGAGGTTAGGTGGAGGAACATCCAACTCTTGCATTTTGCAGTGCGACGACGCTCCGACGATGGCATGAATGGTAAATGGTATAATCGTTTAATTTAAGTTTTGTTTGCGCTCATGTCAAACATGTAGTAAGTCTGGTAAGGCAAGCTAACGACAAATATCATGCTTGTGCTTGTGCTTCCTTTCGCTGATATTAATGCAAACTGTTCAGTCCAGCTTTGAGCAACTTTAAGCCAAAGAAGTGGCTTGAGATATCAGGAAAAGGCCAAACGATATAGTTCAAGGTCTTCGGTTAACGACGAAAGTAGCCAGATGCACGATGCAAGGAGAGCAAGTAACGTGCACAAACCTCCCTTCAAGCACGCCCGCAAGGTTAGTCTGCATCGACTTCCTGGTACCCTTTCGTACCAGTTGTTCTTGAGAAAGTGCATGCAGCCGATACATACGCGCGCTGCCTCCTCGCCCCCAAAAACGTCGACGAGGAATCCCGCTCGTGTCCCTTCGGGAGGGTATCACATCATCGGATGGGGGTGGGAGACGAACGGCGAACTCCAAGCTCGCTCGGGTTCGCTCATTCTAGATCGTATTCTCGACGCTCGACGCGCGACGGCTGTATCGCTTTAAACGGGCACAGACTTTGGACGGCAACGGATCGGTTCGCTCGCTCGCGCGTTTCCATCTCTGCGCCGCAAAGCCTTCTAGCAGGCCAAACAAAGCGCTGGCGATTGTTTTAATTCCATTTTCCTCTTTTGGTGTGGCGAACAGGAAAATCGTTTCTGCCGAACGGTGTTACGAACGGTGGTGAAATATCGAGTGTAGCCATCATCAGCTCACAATGACAGTTCCGCCGGTGCTGGAGCTCACGGATGAGGAGGAAGGTGAGTATGTTGAAAGGGGATCCATTCCGTCGCCGCCTTTGTGAAAGTGAAAATGCAAACTACACGCGTTGAAACATCCAGAACTATTTGCTCATCGCGCGCTGATTATGCCACACAATAATCCAACCCGGGTCGGCGGCGGTCTGTCAAAAAACTGCTCGAATTTTCCCAGGCTTTCGAGGGACGTGAAGCCGCCGCCGCCGCCGCGATTCTGCGCAGTACGGGTGTGCGATTTTTCTCCCCAAACCACCCACCCGGTTTGACAAGTGCGTCGAAACGGTGTGTGTTGTCCTTTGTGCGAACGAACCGATGACCGGCACGTCGTAGCAGGCTGAGAAGTTTTCCTCACCGAGCGAAATGTCATCCGTTCGAATGTGTGAGAATGCATTGAAATTGATTTTGTTTACCAAACAACTTGAAGCGTCGCCTCGGCTGCTAAACAGCGGCCTGTTGGTCTGGAATCGTGCTGAAGGCACGTCCAATACATTAAACATACAATAATTACAATGTAAATACGAGCCCTGTAAGTGATCCGTAACGGGCTCGGTTTACTTTTATTTTTTTGTACTTTTGCACCGTGCGTCGTCACGGTTTGATGCCTGTTTGATGCATATTTAATTGTGAGACTTCTCAATTAAATCGGTTTCACGTTTTACTGCACGAAGTGAAAACTCAACCGGAAAACGGGCTGAAAAGTGTGAGCATTTGGTTGCTCTTGGCTCCGTAATGAACGTGGGTGCAGCTCGTTGCCAGTTATTCGTGCACGAGCACAACGAGATTGAAAGTATCGACCACGGAAACAATCTTCCTGCGCAAACGAAGATAGTTTAATCAGCCGGTATAGCCGGCGACTTGGCTGATAGTGTTCGAAGATAAGATTAGATTAGAGTGAGTTCGTGCATGTGTTCGTGTGGCGGGGCAAATCTTGCGTTCACGTGCCCCACGTGAGGGAATACGCAGCTTTATTGTTATAGCCCTAGCGAAGTTCCAGACACACGAACGGCACGGAATGCCTACGATCGATTTACGCTGAGCACACCGTACACTTCATTAGCCATCCGGTTGTCGTTATGTAAGCGTCTCAACCGTTCTGGAGGGCTGGGTTGGGGCAGGTTGAGCACAATAAATGATCCGGCTACATTCAAGAGGAATGCGAAAAAAAACATATCGCCACATACACATCTTTGTATCGACTCCACCAAAAAGGGGTTATTGTTCGGCACCATGATGGACCGCACCTGCCGAAACACACATCACCGTCACGCCTGTGTCCACTTCAGAATCAGATTTCGCTGAAGATTGGTCCCCACGAGAATGGCAGCGATTGAAAGTGAGCATGACGAAGGTGATTCGAAAGAGGTTCTAATGAGCATTTCGGGACGTTTTGAAGCAGTGCGTACGTTCGTATTCTGTGCGATGATTGTAGCGAATATAGCAGAAGAGATCAGAACTTTGGACGACCAAAATATATTTGATATTAATTGAGTGACGGCTGGAGAATCAACGACTCGACGTTTTGCGCTTTGTGGTGCGGATGAGAACGTTTTAAATTGAAGTCTATCCGTTGATGACGATGATGATGACGGTGCTGTACATAGTTTTAAAAAACATAATAAAAAATAAAATTTCATCATGCTGCTTTAAGAATGGGCTAAAAATACCCAAAAAGTTGAAAATATGTTACATCTTTTCCAGCCTAAACACCTCAACGATGTGCTAAATTCAACGAGATTCAAATGTTAGCACAACTGTCATGGGTTGTGTTTTAGTACACTTTTAGTACAAGTTTGATTTTTTAGTACGCAAACGGGTTTGCATTGATTTTTAAACGGGAAAAGCGGGCAACTAATGGCGTCAAGATGTGTGCATCAAACATCTTTCCATTTTATTCTCCCCGCAGAGGCAAAGTACTACTTCACGACCTTGTTCGCGGCATTCGGCAAACCGTGCGACGCTGGGACACCGGCGGATCTACAAACCCATCTACCATCCTGGTTCGATGAGGACAAGTTCAAGCTCGGGCAAAAGTTCTATCAAGACAACCGGTTCGGTATACTGCAGGCGAACTTGTGCAGCCTGCTGGTGCTGCTGGCCGATCCGAAGGGTTTGCGAATCCTGGAGCACACGGGCAAGTCGAGTACGACGGAAACGGCCCGGAAGCGGTACGTGTCCACGTTCATGCACATGAGCGACTGGTACGAGTGTGAGCTGGAACCGGGCTCGAGGTAGGTATTTTGTTAGGCTGAGAGATATTTTGTTGAATTATTTAATCGAACCCGCTTGCTTGCAGATCGTGGAAATCGCTGTCCCAGGTGCGTCGCATGCATCTGAGCGCGTCCAATAGCGCCAAGAAACGGTCGCTCGGTTTCATCAACCAACCGGAGATGGCACTGACCACGTTCGGGTTCATGGGATTCCCGCTGATACGTCCGCATCTGCTGGGCATTCGCTACGACAACCGTGAGGCGCGGGAGGGTTTCGTCCACTTCTGGGCCGTCATCGGGTATATGTTGGGCGTTGAGGACGAGCACAACATGTGCCTGCACCGGTTGGAGGTAGTCGAGATGATCTGCCACACGGTGATGCGGTACGTGTTCGTACCGTCGTTGCAGCTCGAGACACCACTGCTGCGCCACATGATAGGCGCCATTGTCGACGCCTTCACGCCCTACATGCCGTTTCTGTCGTACGAGAGTTTAATGTTTCTAACGCGCCGTTTAGTCGGCATCCCCGGGTACCAGTACTCGGTGGACATGAAGAAGGAGTTCATCTGCCGCCCGATACTGACGGAGGAAGACCTGAAGAAGGTGACGGACTATATGGAACCGCGGGATGGGTACAGACAGGTGATGGCAATGTACCGAGCGATATTCTCCGACAAGCTGCGAATCTACACGATAAAGGAGCTGCCGGACGAGATCAACCAGAACTACCTGGGAACGGCAGTGGCCGGTACGAACGGGACCTACACGAAGCTCGCCGTTGAAGATAACGACAATCCGGAGCAGCCGCAGCAGCAGCAGCGATTGAACGATGCGGAGCTACAGCTGAACGATCTGTTGGGACTGAAGCCCAACCAGCAGCTGATCATCACGGAGGTAGCAGACGAACACGAGTGGAGCACGTACATGAACGATAGCCGGCTGAAGCAGCTGTCAGCACGCGATCAAACCAATGTCCGCGTGACGGCTCGAACGCTCAATCTCTCCTACAGCACGATTGGACGCTTCGCAAACGAAGCAACACTTTCGTTCATTCTGTACCGAATACGGCGATTGCAGGCCAAGTAGGCCAAGTAGGAACACGGCGGGCTTGGAAGTGATAAGTACAAACGACGAGTTCAACAAACAGGGATCAAAAAGAGAGCAATGAGTTTAGAAGATAAGCACATGCAACGCGTTTTTCACATATAGTTTATATACGGGGATATGGAAGTAAATGCAAAGCAATAAAATTGCATATCAAGATCAACGTTTATTATTTCTACCAACCGCTTATCTAAGTGATGAGTTGCTTTACATACCCCTTCCGGAGTGTCATGGACAGTTATCGTAACCTACACTAGAGTGGGTATCACAAACACACGGCACGGGTCTGACTCCTCACACTCAGAGCTGTCCGTTTCCATGTGCAGCCAAAAGATCTCTCCAAAACCGAGTCCTTTCGTGGCTGGGATCGCTCACCATGGCAGGACGGACATTAATCTCGAGACATTCCAGTTGAATTACGCTAGTACCGTCACGTGGAACCTTCCCGACTGGTCGCCACTTTACGTCCACCACATCGCCCGAGTCCACCGATGGATCGCCGTGCTTGGCAAAGCTGGTCCATAGTGCAACGACATTGTCCCGAACCCGGTATTCATCGCTCGATGGAGGAAGCTGCGGCAGAAGCGTTGGACTAGAAATGGGGGAAAAAAAATGCTTGAACTTCGCGTCGAATCTCTTAGCTATTGCTGTCCACTCACTTGAACATGTACATCAAATCGTCCCCGTGGCAGGCACCTGGCACGCTCGCATTCTGGAACAGTCGCTTCAGCAAGCTAAACCGACCGTCGAACGTGAAGCGGTAGTGATAGTGGCGAACGTTCGGCTGATACCTGGCCAACCACTCCGCACCAAGCGCGGAATCCAACGCGAAGATGGCATCGGTGAAAAAGTGTTTCAGCTGTTCGTTGGACCACTCGGACGGTGGAGCGTTGTTGAAGTAGAACTTTCGTACCTTTTCCGTCACGGCGGTTCGTTCGGTGGGGGCGAGGTGTCGAAACACCTTGGCCACCATGCGATCGGGCAGATGCCGAATGTCGGCATCGCGTGTCTTGTGCCGGATGATGTACAGTCCGAGGATGCCTTCCGCGTCGTTGCATCCTTCGAGAAGCGGTATCCGGAGCGTGTCGTAGGATTTGAGTAGCACCTCGGGCGGTTGCGTGATGATCGAGCTTTCGGTGAGCGTTCGTTCGACGACGGGAAGAAAAACGAACACTAGATCGGCCTGTTTGGCTGCATTCTTACCGAGCGCTTTGCGTTGATGTTTCGCGAGCTGTTTGGCTGGAACTCGTTGCAGGGTTTCTGGAGGAAAAATAAGGAGGTAAATAAGCACATCGTTTTTGAATGCCCATTGATGCCTTAATAGACGATGCCATCGGAGAAGAAAGTATGGACTCGATCAAGTCGTATACCGCGAAGTCTTGGAACATATTACTCATTGAAGACCTCTGATTCTGAATAATTTTTTTAACAATTTAAAATATATGGCTAAAATACTCAGACAATATTCCCTAACTATTGAAACCCTTCGACTGCAGCCAATCAAGTCAATTAGTGAAATAAACAATAAAAATAAGCTTAATTCAATGGCGTCATCGCCACAATCAATTGCGTCAGTTGTGTAAACCGATCCGTTGATGGCGCACTTACGCATAACGCCATGACGGCACGGTTTGAAAACGTTTTTCTACCCACCTAGCGCCTCCCGTTGGCTTGTGCCATCGTATCCGAAGTACCGCGCGAGATTGAAGGCCATATCGAGCGGATCGGCTTGCATGAACGAGCTCGAGCAGACGACACCACTCTGGCAGATCACCCGGTGGAAATATTTCCTAAGGGAAAGTAAGTTGCAAACTGGTACAGGGGATCGAGAAATCGGTTCCACTCGAACGCCTCCGAACGTACCGTGAGTTTGGCGAGAGCATGTGCAGATAGGCCGAGAAGCTGCCGGCACTTTCACCGAACAGCGTCACGTTGAGCGGATCGCCTCCGAAGTTGGTAATGTTTTCATTAACCCACCGGAGTGCCATTAGCTGCAGCGAAGAGAAGCAAACATGATAAAACAGGGCCTGGGAGGGACATTAACGGTGACACAAACCTGATCTTTAAGTCCCGCGTTACCCTCCACACCCGCTTCCGGGAGATAGAGGAATCCAAAAGGACCGAGCCGATAGTTGATCGTGACGACAAGCACTCCGCGCTGGAGGAAATACTCCGGATTGTAGAAGAGACTGCTGCCGCTTCCGCACGCGAAGCCACCACCGTGCAGAAACACCATCACGGGAAGCGCTTTGGGCAGCTTCTCACCTGCATCATTAACTCCATCCAGCGGAAGCTGCGGCGTGTAGACATTCAGGTAGAGTCCAGCTTCCGAGCCGTACACGAAACCCGAGAAGAAGTCAAGCTGGATCGAATCCGATCGCTCCGCGTAGCAGTTGACGATCGGGTTTCGGTACCTTTCCAGGGCAACTGGTGCCTTGAAGCGTAGCTTACCGACCGGGGCCTCCGCGTACGGCACTCCCTTGAAGTAGTGGTACCGGGCGCCATTCGGTAAACGCGCCGTAACGCCACGCAGTTGGCCTTGCCGTACGGTGACGAGTGGACAGTCGCGTGGAGGACAGAGCCGCACGTGCAGATGGTGCACGAGAAACGCAAAGACTCCCCTTCCGAGACGCACGGCGGCCAGCACAAACTGCCACAGATTATCCCAACCCGCCAGCGTCGCCATCCTACCAACACACTCACATCCGGTACGTACGGTGTGCGCACGAACGATCTTCCACTGCACGCACGAACGATGGGAAAACAAAACCGCGACTAATCAGCTGGCGGATGGCTAACAAACTAACGGGCCAACACATACTCGACTGACCGACTGACTGGGCCGAGAGAGCTGCGCTGGGCGCTGCGTTTGTTTGTGTTTTGTTTGCCCCACAAATGGTGGCGCTCCATTCTGGGTGACGCTGCGCCAGTGCCTCCGAACGCGCTGAATCTATTGTTTTGGTTGAGCTAAACTGCAATTTATATTGGTTTTACTCAATAAGTAGGCTACTATTTTCTCCTGCAACGATTTAAACCAAAACACTTGTTGTAATAATGATCGATATTTTCGTGAATTTTTCTGAAAAGATTATTATTTTTTTTTATAACCAAATTTTTTATGTGTTTCATATGTTGGTAAAGAAAAGAAATAATGTAATTAGACGTATAATCGAATCGAAAAGCGATACCTGTAGACTTCAGTAACATTCGACACTTTTTATGGCTGAATAATCTAGTTCACGCTGAGTTGAGAGGCACTGGCTTGGACTGGTTTCACCGACTGGCTGGAAGGCCAGGGGTGGTGGGGAAATAAAACCCACCGTTACGCATACAACTGCATCTCGCCCGAACGCGACTGGGACTCGATCGTGTGTAGCGTTTTTTTTATTTATTATAGACCATCCCAGCGCCGTTGTGCAAGTCACTTAGGGATGTTTTTTTTAAGTCCTCTATTGGATTTAAATTGGAAGCTTCTTAGGAGAAGAGGGTTTATTTGATACTTTAGTGATGAGTAGAAAAGGTGAAACAGTACGTTCGTTAAGCCTACAGCAAGTTAAATTACTGAATAAAAACAAGTGTTTTAGTACAACGCACCTTGATTGCAGAAAAATACCAGTGCAAGTGCAACGTAGTGCAAAACATTCTCCACTCCAGCAGCTCGCTGTATTTCACGCCTTTGGAAGGTGCGTGAAAACAGCCTTCAAAACGGGTCAATAATTAATTCCCAACCCCATCAGCTACCCAAATATTTGCGGCCCATCATCAGCAAGAAGATAAACGGAGAGGCAGCTCCCTGTTATATCATTTCACACGCATTGCACAGACGGTTTTATTTGCCATATGTATTAGCGCCTGTGTGCTACTATCCACCATGTGTAAACCCATTCCGCAGACTTGGCGTCTCCTAAACCGATAGGAGGGCGTGGGGCCGTGAGGGTGACATTTTTGGATGGTTTTTTTTTTAATTTATTTTGGTGTGTTTCATGAAGTCCGACCTACCCCTTAGAGGTAGTCCGTACGATATTTTTTGAGCAAACCACGCCACAGCTTTATCCGTTCGGCGCCCGGATTGTGCACCATTCGTGGCTTCGTGTTAATCTCCAGACAGTCGAGGTTGAAGTCGTCCGAATCGCGAGCAATTTTCGGTACCGGTTCCCACCGTACCGGAACCAGCGACGAAGGGACGCCCGTCGATGGATCGCCGTGTTTGGCGAAGCTCGTCCAAAGGGCGATGAAGATGTCCCGTACGCGGCACTCGTCACTGGATGGTGGTAAGGACGGCAGGAACCCTGGACTGGAGGAGCATACACGGGATACCGAGGTTAGCACTAGCTGGTCGCACAGGCAAACCGAAACCGGTGTAAACACTTACTTGAACATGTACATCGTATCGTCCCCGTGGCAGGCGCCTCTCACATTGGAAAGCAGAAAGATGCGTTTCAACACACTGAACCGCCCATCGAAGGTAAACCGGTAGTGGTAATGGGGTGCGTTCGGTTGATACTTCGCCAACCACTCCGCGCTCGTGACCGAGTTGGTGATGAACGTGTTATCCGACAGCAGATCGCACATCTTATCGATCGTACGATCCCCGACCGGCTGGTCGCCGAAGTAGAACCGCTGAATCTCGCGCCCAACGGCCCGTCGGTCAAGGTCGGGTGAACGGCCCAGCAACACCGGCACGAAACGTTCCGGTTCCCGACCGAACGACTTCCACCGCCGTTCGCCCAAACTTCGCAATCCCAAAATACCTTCGCCATCGTTGCAGCCCTCGAGCAGCGGAAGCCGCAGTGTGTCGTACGTCTTCAGCAGGTCCCTCGGGTGCTGGGTTATGATGCTGTCCGGTGTCTCGTGCTGTTCCACCACCGGGCGGAAGATGAAGATCAGTGCGAGCTGCTTCTCCGCCTCGCTGATCGCTTCGTTTTGATGTTTCGCCAGCTCCTTCGCCGGCACCTTCTGGAGCGTTTCTGCAGACGAGTGGCGAGTGGTGATTAATGATCAGCGCCGGTAACAAACGAGACGCGTGCTTTCAATTTGTACTTGTTACGGATGGTTAGGGAGGTAGAAAATGATCGTTAATCATACCCTGGGCCGGTTGGTGAGGGAGTCAAACGAAACGCACAACATAGTGATGTGAGGTCATACAAATAGGTGAACACTTGTCGAAGAATACAACTGTCACTGTTAGCACCTTGATCCTTTACAACTTGACTTGGAACACCTGTACAATATTATGTTTAAGTCATGTACTTGAAGATTCTTGTTGAATGAAGTCAGTCCGATGTTCTTCTTTGTACAAAAGGTCTTTAAATTGGTCAATAGGCTCGTATGTAACATGAATTTACTTTAAGTTCTTGTTATTATGAGTAAAACTATGTTTATAAAGAAACATTTACTAACCAGGACCATCAAATCCAAATCAATCGTACTGATTCATACTCAAAAGACTTGAATACTAGGTACTTTACAGTGAGTATTCCAACTAATGCAACTATTACATCTCTGGGAGATGAGGAATAAAAGGAAGTAAGATGATCCAAATGTACATTTGGACCTAGTTGCGTTTGTTGCCATTTGTACTTCAAGAGGTGTCCAATAATCGTAATGAAGGCAAGAAAACAATTGCAACAATAGTTCCAACGGAAGCCACGGTGAAGTGGCTTCTAAATGAAGTGTTTTGTCATGGCACCCTTCGATTGGTATCTTTACTAGCACCTAATGTGCCATCTGAAGTGCGTCTAACATTAATCCCAGGATCTTCAGACAACCCACTACTCACCCAGCACACCCTGGTCACTGTCACCGGTGTACCCGAAGAATCGTGCCAACTTGCGTGCCTTCTCCTCCGGTTCCACCTGGAAGAACGAATCCGTAACGGCCACCCCGCTCTGACATATCACTCGGTGGATGTACTTCCTGCAAAAAAAAAAACAAACAAACAAACAAATACCCTCAGTAGCAAAGGTCAGCCGATAACGGACGCTCAGCGATAGCGAAAGTACACACTCCCAGTGGCAAATGATTCATCCCGAGGGGGGG
>KI915041.1:16149581-16210674 GCA_000473445.2 Anopheles farauti
GGGGGGGGGGAAGGGAAGGGAGGGAGAGTACGAAAGCCCCCGGACCTACCGTGAGTTCGGTGAGAGGTAGTGCAAATACGCGGACATGCTGCCCGCACTTTCGCCAAACAATGTTACATTATCCGGATTGCCACCGAACTGGGCAATGTTTTCGTTGACCCACTTGAGCGCGAGCAGCTGTGTGTGCGTAAAACAAATGGCGAAACAAGCCGGTTACTGGTTGTGACATTTGCCATGTTGCCAATGCGTTACCTGATCTTTGAGGCCCGCGTTGCCCGGGATGCCGGCGGCCGGAAGATAGAGGAACCCGTGCGGCCCGAGCCGATAGTTGATCGTGACGACCAGCACATCCTGCTGGATGAAGTACTCCGGGTTGTAGAAGAAGCTACTGCCGCTCCCGCTCATGAATCCTCCACCGTGGATGTACACCATCACCGGGAGCCGCGGGACGCCCCTGGTCGTGTCGGCCTCCCCGGGCAGCCGCGGGCTGTACACGTTCAGATACAGACACGATTCGGTGCCGGAGACGCGCGACGAAAAGAAGTCCTTCTGGACGCCGTTCGCACGTTCGGCGTAGCAATCGAGGACGGACTTGCGGAACCGCTCGAGCGCGACCGGTGGACGAAAGCGAAGCTTCCCGACCGGTGGTTCCGCGTACGGGATGCCCTTGAAGTAGTGGTACTGGCAACCGTTCGGCAGGGTCGAGGTAACGCCCCGTACTTTGCCCTGCTTCACCGTCACGACCGGGCGTACCGGCGGTGGCCAGAACCGTATCCATCGGTGATGCACCACAAACAGCACCAAACTGTACACGATGCGCGCGATTGCCGTCACGAAATCGTACAAAATGCATGCCCTGGTCAGCACCGTCGTCACCATTGCGCACCGTATATACTCGTGTTGGGGTGGTTTTTTTCCGGTTAAAATCGATCCCTAATTATCACCACGAGCCTCCGCTGGGGCTCAGTTTCGCGAGCGCGGTTAAGGCGAACTAATCGCAACGTTCGGCGGCGCGCTCTGTACAGGCGCGTACGTAAGTGAGACGCCCTCCCTCTCCCATCTCTTGCGCAACAGGTCTACGGCTCACAGTATCTTATCACGGGGCCGCACGCTCGCTGCCAGCGCACTGCTAGTGCTTCCACCGAGGTGCGATTTCAGTCAAAACCCGCCGAGCGATTAGCTATCGCCACCGCGCGACCCGCGCACCACGCAGTTGTTCGTACACGTCCGTCGTTACTGGTGACGCTTGCTCCAAACCACTCATTAGACACACCGACCCAGGTGCTTCAGTACAGAGTTCAAGCCAGCCGGCGTCGATGGGGATGAATCAAAATAATTGCTTTGTCAGCTTGCGCACCTTGGTTCGCGCGGTCGTACTTGGATGCTCTGCGGGCCGATAAAGCTCGTGCTCGACATCGACACAAAGTGCTCCACAACGCACATGCGCTCGTCATGCTGTTAAATGCTCATAAAAAGACAAGAAACGTGGCGTTTTTTTGTTGTTTAGAACAACTTTGGATTTACTTGAAATTCAACGTCCGATGTCACCTTGGCAACCGTTCATTGAAGTTGGAGTAGACGCTGCCCATTTCGTAGCTCACCCCAGTAGCTTCCTCGAGCTGTAGCCGTACGTCCGAAAGAGACCTCTCCAAAACTGGTTCCGCTTTTCGAATGGGTTCGCGATCATTCTCAAATCCCGATCGATCTGAAGACACCGCAGCGTAAACCCATCGGACCCAATGCCCAACGCTCCAACAGGCTCCCATCGTGCGAACGGACCGTCTTCACCTTCGGGCGTGGGATCTCCTTGGCGCGCGAAACTACTCCACATCGTGACGAACGCATCCCGCACGAACGCTTCGTCGGCATCGTCCGGCAGCGGGGTATTCATCGCCGACCGGAACATGTAGAACACGTCGTCCCCGTGACAAACGCCCGGTACATGCGTCATGTTGAGCAACTGCTTGGTGTTCCCAAGCCGGCCGTCGTGCGTGAAGTAGTAGCAGTAGTGTCTCACGCGCGGTTGATATCGGGCCATCAGCTCGGCTGCGGTCACCGTGGCCGTAATGTACTCGTTGTCCGACAGGAGATCCATCAGCTGTGGTAGTGTATCACGCGCGATCGGACGCTCCTGGAAGTAGAAATGTTTTACCGTGCGTCCCAACTCGACGGCACTAGCGCCCGGTGGGAGTGTCAGCATGGGCGGAAGCAGCCGTTCCGGGTGCGCGTTGTACTCGTGGAGTTGCTTTTGCGCTCGGGCTAGTGCGACCATTCCTTCGCCACTGTTGCAGCCGGTAATGATCGGGATCGGAGGATCGAGCTCGGTTTGCAGCGAGTCGATAGGATGGCGAACGATTATCGCCTCGGGTGCATCACCTTCTACGACGGGACGGAATGGGAACTGAAGCTCCTGATGTCGTTCACTGGCCGCCAGTGTTGCGAGTTGATGCTTGAAGAGAAGTTTCGCCGGAGCCTTCAGGAGAACATCTGCAAGAGGAGTCGGATCAAAAGGAGCAAAAGGAGACGAGTCGAGGAGTTGAGTACACACCCAAAGCTTCATTATCGGAAGATCCTTCGTAACCCAAACAATGCGCCAGCTTACGTGCCTTCTCCGTTGGGTTCACTTGCAGCGCAAAGTCGGAACAAGCGACTCCACTCTGACAGATGACACGATGGAAGTATTTCCTGCAGGAAAGATATAACCCATTAGTTCGTTGTTTGTTTTGGCAAAAAAAAACGCTAAAAACATCACCAACCTCGACACTGGCGAGAGGTAATGCAGATAGGCCGCCTTTGCACCGGCACTCTCCCCGAACAGTGTTACATTGCCCGGATCGCCACCGAACGCGCCGATATTCTGTTGGACCCACCGCAACACCAGCAGCTGATCTTTCAGTCCCGCATTGCCCGCGATCCCGGCCTCCGGGTAGCTGAGGAAACCGAGCGGACCGAGCCGGTAGTTGAACGTGACGACCAGCACCCGCTGCCGGATGAAGTGGATCGGATCGTACAGGAAGGCATCACCGCTGCCGCACATGAAGCCTCCACCGTGGATCCACACCATGACGGGGAGCTGGGGACGGGTGAGCAGCTCACCAGGAAGCTCGGGTGTGTACACGTTCAGGTGGAGTCCATCTTCCGCACCTACCAGCACACCCAGTATCTGATCGTACTGCAAACATTTGCTCCGTTCTGTGTAGCACTCCAGCACCGGCCGCGGGAACGATCGCACTGGCACCGGGGGCTAGCAAAGCAAAACAAAAACAAACGCCTGCCAGTCTGCTGTTTGTTGATCAAAGCAATCGGTGACAGCTGTCACACGTATGCACGCTACTGTGTGTTTACGTACGTACACTCACCTGAAAGCGTAGCGCACCGACCGGGGGCACGGCGTAGGGAATGCCCTTGAAATAATGGTAATGTACACCGCCGGCCGCAGTAACCGTCCGTCCGCGTACCTTCCCCGGTGCGATCGTGACGGTGCAGGTCGCTGATGGTAGTCGTACCGTAAGCCAGACGTGAACGAACCACGTCTTCACCAGCCCAACGATCAGCCGCAGTACGGCCGCTAGGAAGGGTTGCATTTTGGACACTGACTCGCTTCGCCCGTTTTGCCATTCGATGTATGCCGCTTCACAAAAGAAAACGCCATACCCCTCTTCTTTTTGAAAAGTGTACGTAAGCGTGTTTGTGTGTGTGCTAGTGCATTTTTTTTATTTTTTCACTATTTGCGTGTAATAAAAAGCGTTGGGAAGCGAA
Organism: Anopheles farauti; assembly: GCA_000473445.2. Classification (NCBI taxonomy): domain Eukaryota; kingdom Metazoa; phylum Arthropoda; class Insecta; order Diptera; family Culicidae; genus Anopheles; species Anopheles farauti. Next base: position 16,153,341 of record KI915041.1, read on the forward strand.
AGTGCTTAGCGCTGTTGTTTCTTTGGCTGGCGACGGCATCGGGGAGCTTCGGGAACTGGTGTCTGGATTGACGGGAAAAACTGGCTGTTCATTTAAATCCGGGTTATTTCATGGTGAAATAATTTTCTTAATTCTGCACCACTGCACCGGGGAAGGGTTGCAGGAAATGAACTGAAAACCTTATCAAAATCAAATTTTCCCGACTCTTTCAATCGAGCAAACGTTTCGAACTGTTTCGTAGTTTAAAGTTACGCTGCGGTGAAGTGTTGCGTTACCAAAGACTTAGGGAAAAAAGTGAAAAGAGCAAATATAAATATTTTACCAAGTCGAAATGGGAGGTTTCGTTATAAGTATAATTTAAAAAAAATTGTAATGTAAATGTTAAAAAGTTTTAGAAGAGTTGATGAGTAGAAAGTTGGTTTGAATTGAAACTGGTTTGTAAAATGTTGCAGCCTCACTGCCGACCACAAATAAACAAGAAATAGCTGTACATTTTAAGCCACATTTTTTATCTTAAATTTAAAATAATATTTATGCTACCATCAATTATTCTTACTCAAGTTTTCATCGTTCTCTTTCAACATATTTTGAACTAGCATCTTTGAATTGTTTGCTTTCCTCCCGAAGTGGTTAAAATGTTTGTAAAAATTCTAAAAAATTCAATAACAAAGGGCTACACGACGCACATCATCTGTACGACAAAGCACCGACGTTTTTCTCCACAGAATGGATGAAGCAGCAAGATAGCACGCATCACAGTACACCCCATCATTCTATGCCAAGCAACCACCCGCTTTATTGACACTTATCACGAAATCACGAATCCTCCACCAACACCCGACCCAACTGGCCGCATCTAAACACACAAAACATTCATCACCACCGCAAGCCAGTGGTGCACCGGAGGGGGAAAAGCAACAAAGTGAAGAGAGAGAGAGAGAGAGAGAGAGAGAGAGAGAGAGAGAGAGAGAGAAAGAAAAAGCGAAGGGATAGATTTCTCCTCCCGCGTACACGGGCCCCTACTATCGGCAACAGATAATCGCGCTAGATTTTAACAAAACATTTAAACTGCCTATTAGCCGACGGTGGGCGGTGTGAAGAAAAAGGGGTCAAAAAGGGATATACGGTTGCCGTCAAGTACACCCTAAAACCGGGCACTTCGGCAAGGGGTTGATATGATTATAAGGAGGAGGGTTTTATCTGGCAGCAGGAACTTATCGCGTTCCTGTATCGCACTTACTTTCCGATGGCTTCTCGCTTACATTTTTATCGTGCTTTTCGAAAACGGCCCCTCTGCGAGAGGGTGAGGATAGCGAATGAATCCATCCATCCAGTACGATCGATGAGGCCGTACCTGTAGCCTGGGCTGGTGCGATAGTTCCAACCACCAACCAACCTCAATTTTCCGCGAAACTCGTCCGTCCAACGATAAATCTTCACCGCACCCGAGCTAGTATCACCTGCTTATTATTGGGTCATAAATTCGGGCGGGATGTTTTACGTGATCCGCGTCCGCTTTCAAATAGGTGCTACGTTTGAATGCCCTCCCGCGCTGCCGGAGATAGCGAAACATGTTGTCAAATGGTTCACAGAAAAAAATCATTTTACCATTCTTCCCATGGCACGCCGAGCGACTTGCTGGGCTTAGGAATAGGGAAAAGGGTGGGAGGGTACGTACAAGTCCAAGTGCGTTTCTGCTCCGCTCGCGCATATCCCGGAAGTTGGTGCGACAAGCTCGATCGAAGTGATTCATGTCGTGCAGCCACGGAGAACGGGGACAGACGACATCCATCCCGAAAAGCCGCGCCATAATGTTAAGTGAGGGTCGTATGCACAGCAGCCCATAGAATGGCGGCAACCGTGAAGCCCACGACGAGCAGCGACGAGAAGAAGATGGCCATCGGGTCTTGAGCGGGCGACTTTTGATAAGTGACGCATGAAATTCGTAATTGCTCACTCCTAACGATATCCCAACAACCCTGTCCGCCGGGGTGGCGTTCCGCGCGAACGATTCCGAAACGGTGAAGCCACCGGAAGCAGGATCTCGCCTCGTGCCTCGCTTCTTTGTGCTGCACCAGCACGAACGGTGAATGGAGCAACAAAAGAAAACTGGGGGAAAAAAAACCCAGTGCGCAAAAGAAAAGTTTCTTTTGCCCGCCGTCGGAGCGAATGGATTGATGGATGAAGCAATTAGTCTTGCAAATTTAGACGATGACGATGGAGACGATGACGATGTTGATGGGACGCTGATCTCTGGACTGGTAAGATGTGCTACCAGCTCGCAAGGGTGACCAGTACAGTATTGTTAGCATGCGGTTAGCGTTTAAAGAGAGCGATAGATGTGTTGTGAAAAGAGCCTGCAAGAACCATTACTTTATCCAGACCAGTTCTCAACGTTTCTAACACAGATTGTATACTTTTGAAAATAAACTAGTTAAAACAGCCCATAAGTATTTGAACGGCAAAATGAGACGTTTTGTAATCGGTTAGTAAATTCCGTTGAATAAATCGATTCGATATTTGATAGGTTAAAACATGACGGATGTTTAACGATGGCGTAAATGGTAGAAAAATAAAGCATGAATAAATAAATTCATAGCAGATTGCATACTTTTGGGCGTATATGTTTGAATTTTGCTTCAAAGGAGCAAATTTACATCACAAGTGAATATCACGATTTCCATTGCACAAATCGCTATTTTCGGTACATTATCTCATTATTTGAAAGAACTTTATGCTTCCAGCTTCATTCAAGAGCACACGGAATTTAATGAAAATTTAGACCTTTTTTTTAAACACGTTTAGAAACCATCTCTGTAAAGGTGATTATCACTAAAGAGGCGAAAAATAGCATAACGAACTATCGATCGGTATCGATTTGATAGACGTAACCCAGATTACCAAGGTACGTTGTTTCGCTACGGGCCATCCTTCTTCTCGTTGACGCTACTGAGCCATTTCCAGCTCGAGACGGCTTCTTTCGAACACTCTCAAACCAATTGCACCTTCCCATTCCCTGCGGAAGATAATACCTGTCGCTACAAATAGCAACCGTATGCCAAGAACGTCTAGCAAAATGGCTCCCAACACAATCGCAAAACACGCGAATGTACACGTACGTCCCATGCCCATGCACTTCCAAATCGTTCGAAAGCAGAATATCTTTTAGTTTTAGTAACTCATCGATTTCTTCCTGCCAGCAGCAGCAGCAGCAACAAAACAAACAGCAATAAAAGGATTGCATGACATTTTAACGACCCGTGCGCCACACAAACACTCCTGGGGCATGTTCCGCGGGTACGCGAAATTGTCGAATAAAAGTGAAATGATGCCGTTTTATTGAGCGCGAAAAATTTACTCCACGCGTGTCTCGCGTTGGCTCGCACCACCTCGCCTAAACGAGCAACCTGTTCCGCCATCCGCCCGACGTCGACGATCCGCGGCCATAGTGGTTCGTGAGGTGAGCGGCGGCTCCTCCAGCGGCTCCAAGTTTTCCAACAAACGGCTGCTGGGAAGGAAAATGGCACAGCACCAGCACAAACACAGACACATTCCCGGTACGGAAAGGAAAGGATAGTAGGCCACGCCTTGTTTCGTTGCCATGCAAACGTGTGTGGGCAAGTGCGCGTTAGTAGGAAAAGCGCGCGCCTGCTCTGCAACATCTCTCTCGGCGCTAGGACATTGCGCCTTGCTCGCTCACACACCACAGCCACCGCACTCTTCCAACGCACTGTCCCGCGCGAATCCCTCGGCTCGGAAAACTCCCGGTCGAACCCGGGTCCGCCATTACTGTGGAAAGTCCTTTCCACCGTGTGCTAGAGTAGGGCCGTGAGCGATGTGGCATGTGGCCGTCTCTCACTTGCTCCAGTGTCGCTGAATCCCGTGCCTAGGGCGAGGAGCAGGAGCGGGAGATCTGGGAGCTGCTTCGGAACCAGCGAAAGGAAAACCTCATCGAGTGGATGATCCTTCCTGTGGTCGGGAAGCCCACCACCGTAGGCGTCCTATAGCCGAGCGGATATCCACTTTACAACGCGGGTCCCAAGGTCCCGCGCGTACCAGATCCGGTGGCATCCGACATTGAAGCGTGCACCGTGCGTTCGAGAGGCTGCGAGTCCTTACATTCCGCCGGAACGAAATCGCTGCACACGGTGCGTTACACGGTCACTTCCCGTCGGTGTTTGTCTCAGCCCGGCCTGGCACCTGGAAACCTACATCTTCCAACTTCGAACGCCATTCTCCATGAGTGAAATAGAAACAACAGCAGCACAGTGTTGAATGGTAAAGTGAGACTCCCGGGAGCAAATGGCCACCGAAGCAAGTGGCGAGTGGATCTGTGAATAATTTGTCCCGAACGGCGGAAATCGAACTCGATACGGTGGTGGAAAAAAGCGCACTCCAAACCGCAACAAAAAACCCACTAGCGAACAGTTCCAGCGGGAAGTCACGGACTTCGGTGTGGCAGACTATCTCTCCGATCTTCGCTCTAGTTGCGGAACGCCGGGAGTGTCTTGGCGCAACGGTTTGTTTATTAATTGGCCAGTTGTTGCACTGGTTCGATTCGTAACAACGGGTGTAGTGTGTGTGTGTGTGTGTGTTTTTTATTATTTGCGAGCAAAACTTCGATAAGAACAAATTTGCAAAGCACAACCACTTGGCATAGATAGTTGCAATTGATGGCAGAGCAAGTGTTGCAAACAATCCTTGTTTTCGTAGCGAATTCTTTCTCCGAAACAGAAAGAAGGGAAACACAACAGTCAGTATTGCAGGCATGAAACTGTTCCGATTGTGAGTGTAGTAAATTGATTTCCGTAGTGTTTGTGATAGTGAGTTCATAGAGCGTGATAGTGACTACTTAACTAGTACTTATTTAACTCAGAACAAGCATAAGGTAAGCATGGATTTATTTCGATTTTTTTAATATTTTTATTTTTGAACATATCCGAAACAATCTGTGCCATTGAGCTTCCTTCAATAATGTGTGTAGAAAACCCTGTTTAAAAAATAGTATTTAAATATTACAAAATCAAATGCAAATCACTAGTCTAGCATTTTTTCTAGACTAGTGGAGGAAGTGTTGGTTTTCAATCAAAATTCAAACAAAACACGTGACCACCGTTTAATCCTTCCGAAGCAAGCTGTTATTTTCGCTTGAATTCAATTTTCCACAGTATCGCACTGACCAAAACCGGTTCGGGTTGAACCGTCGGCTGAAGCTATGTAAAAAGAAGAAACACTTTACTTTCTGCATCATAAATATTTTCTCCATAAATTAAACGCCCTCCAAACTGCAAACCGTGTTCGACCGACAGTAGCACTAAGCATACGCATGTCGAACGTTCATGGGGAAAGACGATTGCATTTTGAGTATGTTTAAAGTATGGCTCAAAAAGAAACATTGACCGCTTGGTGGTATATCTTATCCGTTTCGTTCATTGTTTTACAGGCCAAGGTTTTGATTTATGCGGTTTGTGTGAATATTTTAATAAGGAAAAATTATTACCATTTTATCAATCGCGGGCGATCAACATCGTGCATGGTAAAGATTGATATCTTTTCCTTTTTCAATCAGTAAAAAGAGTTGATTTCTTTCAACAGTGTTTCAAACCAAATTCACCAAATAAGTGCCTGAACGAATAGCTAATGCTCAGGTAGAGGCCTACAGAACAAGGCGGATCAATATTCGTTTAATCCTTTATGATAATATTTAAAACAAAAATAACTCTAGAATTTTCATCTTTACTGGTTATGTTCATTACCCATAAAAATATAACACCAAAGTCAAAATTCTTTGATAAAAACAATAATTTCCTGTAGCATGATAGGAATTATAGGCAAGGAAAACGCTCATCATAGCTCAGAATTCCATTGATTAATATCTTATTTTAAATTTTTCTATTTTTTCTCAGCTCATACCATTTAAACGAATAAACTTTACCAATCTATGCACATTTTTTTTATTTATTATAATAAATTATATTTCAATTATTCTGCCCTTCTTGTTTTGATAAACCGTTCAGTAAATTGTGGAATACGCTGCAAATGCAAATTTCACACCTCCACACAAACCTATTATTTAAAAAAAAAACATACCCCTCGATAAACTGATCGGCAAACAATTGGTGGTATTCCGATTATTGCACGAATTTTTAATCCAATCGATCGCACGAATCCGGAAGTTTTTGCAGATTGTAAAACCCATCTGGCACGATCTCACGCGATCATGGTGCATCATGCGTGTTTGCTTGCGGTGGCGATAAATGCAAACGCACGGCACATATCACACGCACCAGCAAACATGTCGCGGGAGGGAGGTAGTGGTGTTTGTGGTTTGCAAAATTCGATTTATGCCCCCCCCCCCACCGGAAGCACTCAATTGTGCTACAAAACAGTGCGGCAATGCAAACACCCGGCTGGTAAAACCCCAAAAACCTGCGGTCGGTGACGTGCGGTTCGGTGCATTGGTATTGGTACCGGAATCCGATCGTGCTGCTGTGTTTTGTTTGCTATTTTGTTTGTCGTCTTGTTCATTATTGTTGTTAGCGCGAGAGTGTGTGTGTGTGTTTGTGTGAGGAATGTCCCGAGCAAAGCCGTCGTGTGTGCGCGGGTGTGTTTTATCCGGACGGCGCACTTGTTGAGCTGATTCCGCTGTTCTTTTATAGCTTTTGCTGGAATGCCATTTCCAATCGGCTGAAGCTGTGTTTGCAAAGAGCAGTCGTGCCGGTGTCCGCGAACCGGCCAGTGAAACCGGCCAAGTGTGCTAGTGTAGCCAGTTAATAAAGGAAACAAAACATGTGCATTGGAATCGTATTGTGATGGCTGTAAAATACACGATCACCAATCGCTATGATCTGCAAACAAATAGTATCGCTTTAACCTAATCGAAATCATTCATCATGAGGTAAATAACGTCCATAAAAGTGATCACCTAGTATTACCATTTTCGTTCGAATGCAATCGAATAGTAAGTAAAGCAATCGTTAATAATGGCAAAACTGATGATATTGTTTTGCAGATTGCATACTTTTTGGCGCAAATTCATACAAAGCCCTCAAAAGGACTAAACTCTGCAGGACAAGATTAATTATTAGTGAAATTTATGTCGACTCATTTGCCTGCTTTTATATTGCTACAAACTCTGTTTATTAGAAAGATTTATAAAGAAAATTAAGAGTTATGAATTTTCTAGTAAACTCCTGTCTTTTTAACGTGTCTTGAACTTTTCATTAATACTCGTAAAAATTGTGCCTGAGACATGGAATCAGTAAATCAAACCAATCTAAAGTTTATCTTACAAAAAATCGTTCATAAATTGAGCATAATGTGTGATAATATACATGTGGGAGGTCTTGAGTAATTTAAAAAAAAATAGCACACGATGAAACACTTCCGGCAAAGTATGTGAAAGTTCTTGTAGAACAAAACTAAAAAAGAAGTACAAGGAAGGCACAACATGGAAAAGTGAGCGTTTTATATTTAAAGAGAATAAATGATTTCCATAGAAACAAAAGGAAATAATCGCTCTGTGAGGATTGAATTTAAACGTTTCAAAAACAATTCTTTTAAATCTATTTCATTAGAAAACAACTCCTATACGTTTAACTTTTCCTTATGATTAAACTATGCTAGAGTAATATCTCGATACAACCAAATGTCACCAACAGTGTCCCTGGTGGCCCCCTCGAATGGCTACACTCGTTTATCTCCCGTCCACAGCCTCCGCTAAGCACCGGGCGTAAATTACCTTTTTAGTTAATTAAATTTACCCCATCATTGCTCGTGCGGTTGCGCCTCATAATGACCGTGGCGCAGTTTTCATCCTTGATGGTTGCCGATTCCGATAGCCGTTGTGCCGTTGGGCACAATTGAAGCGGATTTATCTTACATTACAACCAACGACAGCCCAAACCGATTGTGACGCATGCGGCCGCATCCGCTCCATCGGTTCCACCGGCTCCACCACGTCCGCTTTATGGGCAGGCTCCAGCATGGGCAGGAGTTTATCTGCCGGCGTGCTAATCGTTGGTGCGCTACGGCCCGTGCAGCACCCAGTGGCGATTCAAATTTCCAATTCATTTGCTGAGCCATGACGGCTTTCGTTTGCCGGAGCGTTTCGCCACGCACATCCGCAACGGGCACGGCCATTTTGCGGACGCGGTATGTGCCCTGCCGGGTTGCTCGGGGTTTGGCGGAAGCCGGGATGCATACATTTTCCTTTCATGATCATTAAATGAAAACTGGCCCGTTCAACCGAGTCCCGGAACAGCCGAGTCCCCGAAGCGGTTCGACGAAGTTCGACGCCTGAACCGTTCAATGGATCGAGTCCACTTCCTCGAGATGGGTGGTGGAGGAGGAGGAGGAGGAGGAGGAGGAGGAGGATACGTCCACCGGAGATACCGGAGTGGAAGAACCTCGTGCTCTAGCGAAACCTGAAGGGACCAAGAGAGCGAGAGGGGGACAGCTGGGAAAATCTACGAACCAAACACAAAGAAGCCCGTTGCGCCATTGGAAGGCGAATCGAGTCAAGCGTGGCGTGAGGAGATTTATGCACGTAAATCAAACTTTCCGCTTCCGGTGGTATTTTGAATATTCATGATAGTGATGAGCGGCCCGGAGAACGTTTGCTCTGGGAGGGGGCGGGAAGGGGGAGACACGCGACAACTACCAGGACATGGGTAGAGGCTCATCTCGGTGGTAGCAGTCTCATGGCGGTCGTAAAATGGCAGATGGACATATATCATCGTGCTTTTACTGAGGACGCTGGTTTATCGTGATGTTCATCTGAAATGAGCATTGTAAGCGGCACGTGCATTTACAGTCATTACGCATAGCGTTGTTTAAACTAGGCAGCTACGTGCCTTGAAAGTTTTAGAGACGAACTTGACAAAGACAACTGGACCATTTTCAAGATCAATATCTGCTGACACTACCGCTCCACCTCCATACACATCGGAACGCTTCCGGTTAAAATTGACCCAATTTCTTTCTCCGGTTGCTTCTCCACCGCAGGGTCAAGCGGAAGTACGGCAGCAAAATGTACGAAAGCTCCTGCTCGTACCAGACGGCGCTGGATCTGAAGCGCGGTGCCTCGCCGCTCGTGACGCACCAGGTAAAGTCGGAGGACTGTCTCGGGCTGACGCAGTGCACCGACTGGGGCTCGTACCGCTTCCACCAGTCGACGTTCGAGCAGCTGAAGCAAAGCGTGGAGAAGGCGAAAGCCGCCCTGCAGGATCGGACCTCCTTCCTCGGAAGCTCCAGCGCGTTCAGGTACGAAACTTCGGGCTGTCGGAAATTTAACCTCTAACCTCGACGCTTCTTTTCCCACACCACACAGTGACATTTATTCATCGCCCCGGCTCACGGAATCGCTCGAAAACGTCATCTCGCACAGCACCGCGAACAATGGCGGTGGCAACAACAACAATGGCGCTACGTCAGGCAATAGTAACGCTGTCAGTAACGGCACTACCACAGTTGACAGTAACGCCGCCAACAATAACGCCACCAGTAACGCTAACGCCGCCGCACTAAACGTCAGTGGTGGAAACAACGCGACCAGCAGTGCCGGCGGTACGAACTCGAATACTAACAGCGGTGGAACGGGTGGTGGTTCTACCGGTGGAGGAGCTAGTGGTGCCGGTGGCGGAGGGAGTAGTATCAGTGTGATAAACGCGACCTCGCTCGTCTCACCGTCGAACCTGCTGGGGAATGGGCTGTCGTCGAGCCAGCGGCACCGCAGCGATCTACTCGGGGCGGCCAATCTCAATCTGGTTTCGTCGACGCAGTCACCCACCACCACCTCGACACCGTCGTCCATACTGTCACAGAATTTGGAATCACCGGTGGACGTTAAATCGCGGCAAGGTAGGTGAAGCGGGCAACAACATATCTGCATCTTGCGGTACTCCTAATTATCATGTGATAGAGTTTTCCATCTCATAGTTTGCTGCGAAAACAATGGTTGAATGGTTTCGGATCACTTTTCCTTCGGTTGGGTTTGATATTGTCCACCAAACACCTCGAGGAAGACGCTTACGGTGATGTTGGTGATTGGAAGGAAATGCTACCAACCACCGGAATCGGAATGCAATCAAGCGAGGACGAGCTTTGGCGGCGTTCAAGACTCCTCCTTGTCATTTTACCTGTTTCCTTCGTGCTCGCGTAATGAGAATGCGACTCAGTGCGCATGATTCCGGGGAAATACTAGCCATTCCGCAAGGATATCCTGAGTGTGATTCATTTTCCAACCCCCTCTTAATCGATTAACAAATAGATTAAAAAAGCCAACAAACGTTGGGCTGACGCTGTCGTCCGTGGGATCATATAAAAAAAAAATCGTATCTATCTTGTGGTTTTTATGTTTTTTTGATTGACCCGTATCAACCAAACCGTGCTGCGCTAAACGCTTCGCAAACAACATCTCCCTGGTCACTGATAATCTTGTGTAAACTGTCCCCATCCCCAAAAACAAAACACCCCGAAAAACACATGTACCTTCACGCCAATTAAACAATTTGATCGGCTACACCCTATCAATTACCCCGACGCGGAGGAGGTTTCGTTTTCTGCAACGCAAACAAATCGCCGGTTTTCTTATCATACCATACACGTGCGCAGGGAAGGGACTCTGGGCTCTGCGCCTTTTCCATCGGCAAACGCGGCCTAAACTATCGATGAACACATCTAAACATAGCCCTATTAACAACGGGCTTATGTCGGAAAAAAGCAACCCTCCCTTGCGTCATGCTCGCTCGCTGGTACTGGTGGAAAATCGGGCAAGTTTTTCTCGCACCCCCGTCGCCAGCAGTTCCCTCTTTTGCGGAGCAACAATAAAACTCGCCACTGTTTCCCATCGGGGAGAAAAAAAAAGACGGGAAGGTGAGCAGCGGCAACTTCCGCCGATGATGGCCTTTTGTCTGGCTTAGGGTTGTCCTTTTGCGCCTGAAAGCACACAGGGGCCGATGTGTGCGGCGGTGAGATGGTGCACGAAGCATTTTTATTGTTCCGCTAACTCGCCGGGTTTTTGCTTGGTGGGATAAACAGGGAGACGAGCAGTAGGTACGCTTCGATAGGGAGGACAAAAAAAAAACACGTCAAAAATAAAGCAAACACCGTTTGGTCATCAATTTTTCTCACTTTTACTTTCACTCGTACACCAGGGAACAACGTCCCGGAGAACATTTTCGTTTCGTTCGTGGCGCATCTAAACCTACTACGCCGACCAAGATCGATACAGCAGTGGTATGCTACAGTTGCTCCCCGTGGCTCTTTTATTCAGCGGCCTGTCTGCACCGAAATCGATCCCAGCAACCATCGCAGCAACCAGTAAAAAAGAAAAAAAAAGCTTATGTCAGCCTCACCAGCGACCGCTTCAGCGCATGATGTGTGCATTTCCGGGTTTTTGGCTACATTTTACTTCGCCGGCCACGTGCGCGTCACGTAGTGCGTAGTAGTTGCTTCCTTGCGATCGTTGTTTCGCAATAGTGACTGCCTGGTCGGTCGTTCTGGTCGCGTGCACAGAGGTTCGCTTTCGGGTCACGTGTGCTGACCGTTTTGATGCAATTCACTGATAATTTATGATCTGCTACACGAGATTTTTCGGTCAAAACCGTACGGGAGGATGCTCGTTTGAGCGTTACTCAGCCGTGGCGGGAGCGGTTCGGATGATTTGGGCAATTTATTTAGCTGGGTTGGAATGTTTTGATAGCGGAAGGAGGTAAGGCATCTTACGGCAAGGACCACTTACAAAGAACTCTGTGTTTTGTATAATAGACTGATTTAGGATTACATTAAACTTGAGTATGAAGATTGAATCCTGATTGAATTGAAAATCTCACCTTACATGAATTTCTTTTATTAAACACGAAAATATGCTAATAGCTAATATTCAAAAAAACATTACTCTTGGAATCTGTTTAACACTAAAAGTTATCATTATCGATTTGGCGCATCGTAAAAAGAAACGAAAATTTTGTAGCCAAAAACCGAAAACTATATTTTCCCATAATTGAGCTACATTTATTAATCCATTACGCTTGATTCAGCAAATCGAATCGATTCCGTCAACAGACCGCCCTGCGTATCCTGTATTTTCCCACCGAAAACCACTTCACCGAGCAAACCCGGGGCGTTTTTTTTCCCAACCCCATGTTCCGCCGTAAATCATAATAGAGTGTGCATTACAAATCGAATGAACCGAGGCTTGAGTGGTCGGGTGTGGCGCTAGGATTTGCAAAACAACATCTTTCCGGCCTTTATGCACGGCACGGGTCACCATTAGGCACGCTGCTTAAGGGACACTCTAAGGCACTGTAATTAAGTACGCACCGAAACGAAACCGTGCACTTCATTGTCACCGTAGTTGAGAGAAGGACGAGAAAAAAAACACGCAAATGAAGCTATATTAACCTTGGCATCAGGGTCGGTTCTGCCCCGTGCGTTGCTAATTGAGAAGTGTGCGGTCTGAAGATTTCCGACCATTAGGATGTGCCTGGCTGGCTTATCCCGGGCCAAGCAAGCTATTCATTTCCTCTGGTTGTGTAAGAAAAATTTAAATCTGCCCCCACACAGACCCAATGGTTGTATCATTCCGTTTTTGGACACCAGTAAGGGCAGCAAATTTGCATCAGAAAAGGTGCACCAGGCGCGGGTTTCCTTCCTCGCTCCCCTCCCCAACGAAGCTCGATTGATGGTTGTAACTGGGAAAGTAGGCTGTATTGCTACCAGAGCACAGAAAAAAAAACAAACAAACAACGAACGAAGAACATCTCAAGGCAAACCCGATTTACAACCAACCGCTAGGGGTTCGGTCGGAACAAATGAGAAGAAATAATAAAAAGCTACCGGGGGCATCGGATGTTGGTAATGAATTTTTATGTCTTCTTCTGTTTTCGAACCTGTCCCATGAGCCGGGCCGATTTCGGTGGACCGACCCACGGCTATAAAAGCAGAAATTATTCAAATGAAAAAGCACTGCCAAAAGCGGACTGCTCCCGAGCAGCGTTCCGCTGATGATAATAATAGCAGTTAGAAGAAAATTCATTACTCCACCGGGTGGACCACCGGGGAAAAAACCGACGAACAGGACAGCTTACATCCGACGGTTTTGCCAAAAATTTGCACGAATAAAAGCAAGAGAGAACACGTGGGGCGAAGCGGGAGCCACCCCAAAACAAGACCCATGCTCCACAAATTCGGCGGCACTCATTACCCGCGAACGGGCCGAAATTTGAATACAAAATTTCCATTTCCATTGCCGAAAACATTCCCCCATTTGCATTCGCTTTCGATTGCTTTCTTCCAATCGAGGAGGCCCTGGGCGCTTGCTTTACACACGGGAAACGGTTGCTGTGGTTTTATGCATTCATATCCGCCGCGGACGAGGAATACTTGGTAAAAGCGTCCATGGGCCGATCGGCCATGTTGAGCCTTGTGACGGACGCTGGTATGATGTATTTGTGCATTTTTTTTGTGCACTTTTCCCCCCGGCCTTTGATTTAGTAGCCAAATATACGGCGAAAAGGCGGAAAAATATGTACGAAATTGGAAAAAAAATGCCAAAAGAATGTTAGTTAACAGTTTTGTAGCACCGATTGCATACTTTTCGGCTTAAGTTTACCAACAGCTCAAATGTAAAAATTCGCCACAGTATACGATTTATTTTCCTTTTAATTTTTGAAGAGTAAAAGGCTCACACACAAAAAAAAGCGCTAAGTAGCCAACACACTCACTCCCACGGCAACAAAGCACGCACAATTATGCAACCACCCTTGGTGAGGATCCCGGTGACGCATGCTATCCACGGGCGCGTGGATGACAAATGAGAATGCGTAAACATTTTGACTGTTCGTCGGCAGTGCGAACAAAAAGTTTACACGCACAGAATGACCGTGCGAGTTCATTTATCATCGCTGCTAATCACGGCCCAAATGATTGGTTTTTTCGTCAATCGTTCGGAAAGAGCTTTTCCCCGGGCGTTTGTCTGTGTTGGATAACACGTGGGGATGATGACTAACGCGTCGAGAGTCCTAATCGATTTGGGGGTCCCCTCCAATCGAACCGGCGAGGAAAGCCATTTTTCATCTCATCCACGGTTTGGAGGGAAAAAAAATCGCACCACCATTTGCACGCCTGTTTTGGTCCCATTTCTTTATCAACGCCGATTGTACGGTTTACGACCGGGCCCCTTTTCGCGGTATTCGTACGCCAATAATAATCAGCCAGCTCCCCCCGGGGGTGGGAGGTTGGCAACCGGAAACGAACAGAAAGGTTTTTTGGGGCGAAGATCCGATGATTACATTCCAGCAGCATTCCTCGGTTGTGCTCGGTTTACGACGCTGCGCTGCGAGGGTTTTAGATAAGCTGTGTGGATCAAGGGAGGTGTGGTTGGTAAGGATAACGCGAAAGAAACACTTCGATGCGGATGCGCCTGGCCGGGATCTTAGGGTTCCTATCGTGGATCGCCTTGGGTTTCTGTTTTCAATCCTCTTTTTTTTAGAATATTTCTCCTTTTTTAACCCTTGACGGTGATGCTACAAGATATATCTAGAGAATTTATGTTAATAACTACGAATAGAAATTGTATTCGTGGCACATTTTTGGGCTCTAAAAGAACGTTCACCATTTTCTTTAGTATCTCTCCCGTCCATGCTCTCCTTTTTCCGATTTTCTTGTTCAAAAACACACACACACACACACAAACACATACTCTATTATTTTCCGGACCGTCATAAATCATATTCTGCTAACAATGATAAATGGGTCGCGGCCCCGTTCGCGCCCGCCACCATTCACTGATATCGTTCAACGCGCCGATTTGACTATCCGACTTTCCGTCGGGATGATTTTCTTACCGACCGCCTCCGGACCAATCGTTTATCGTCGGTACGTCCCACGGTTAGCGCAAACATCCAACACTTTTAACAGTGAGCCAGCGAATTCGTCCTTTCTAGGGCTAGCGACTTTTGGAGCCTACTAGGGCTTCGGGGTGAGAGTAGAGACGACGATGACTACTGGGTTACGACGTTACTGGCAGCGTTCGGTTTCGATGAACGTGTTTTGTTACTTCTGTTTTTTGTGTGTTGCATCGAAGGCGGCCAAGAAATGTGAAGCAATTTTTGGGCAGTGCTGGATCCGGGAAGGGCTTAATCAGCTAAGTGAGACGGGATCAATCGATGCTAATGGGTTTTGCTAGCGTTTACTAATGATTCCTTATTTATCGTTCGAGCAGGGAATGTTGTTACATAAAACGATTTTATGGTCATTTTTTATGTGTCACGACGGGCCAAATGGTGTGTGAATTTTGATATTTTTTTCATGTATAATTGGTTTATCCAATAAATATAAGAAAAGTTTATTTAAACAACATGAAGAACTAATTTCACTTCGTAAATGATGCAAAAGACTTCCTTGCCTGTTTTACTGATAAAGTATCACGTTGTTTCTTACACCTAAAGAATCACACATTAATAAACGGAAATGCGACTATTTAGCACCATCTCGGGCCACTGGTGAGGGAAGGCCACATTCTCACTCTCATCTCACTCCACTCCACTTCACTTCAGACAACCACCTCACACGCACAAATACGAATAACGGCCGTTGTCGCGGCTCCCACCATGAATAATTAGTGCCGGTAAAACGCTTCTGACGCTGCTAATATTTACGATTTTCCGCGAAGAAGTGTTAACATAAATATTAATAAAATCGCTTTCGCAAACAACACGACATCGCACGGTCTCTGGAGTATGTGTTGTTCGTTTTTTTCTACCGTCGATTTTTTTTCCTCTATAAAATATCCTTTATATTCTTTCGCCGCCACCACCACCAAGGACCAAGGAAAGGAGGGAGCTGATAAAAAGCCTTTATGGCGGCACTTTTACAGGTGGGCTTCTTGTGTTTGTGCGGAAAATCGAGCCATGGTTCACGGCGCTGGTTCGGAAAGCGTGAAATGAGCGGAAAAAATAAACCCACCACCACCACCACCAGTCCGCGTTTATTTGCGGCGCATAAGCGAAACAACGGACAGCAACAAAAAAGATTCGCTCTCGGACGGTGGTGGACGAATTTGTAGCACATTCCCTACTGGTCAGCAGCGGTCCTGGGGTTTTTTTTCCCACCCACCAAGAATACTCGCTCGCCCATTACCAGACTGGAATTAATTAGTCCCTGCCCTACCATCGTCACCGTCCAGCAAACGATCTTGATGTAGCATCGGCACGGCATGCCGGTCTGTCTTTATACTTTCCCTGCCAAAGGTGCCGTTTTTCGATTTCACTCCCCTCGTCGAGCTAAATCACTAGCACAACATATCTCAATCCGGTGTAACATTACGCTGAAAATCCTTCTCCGACCATGTGTCTTTTTTTGTCTTTCTTTCGGGAAAAAACACAAGAACCGACGACAGGACGTCCATAATTTCAACTCGCCGGCCCCAACCGTAAAGGGTTACAGTTTTCAATTAAATACAAAACTGCACTTCCCGATCTGGTCCGATGCGATACTCCCATGTGTCGATCATAAATCACGTACACATTTTCGTCCTGGCTGGCTCGAACGGCGGCTATCCTCTAGCCCTTCGGTAGTGCCCGCGCGTGAACGGGTTACGCCTCGACACGCGAAGGTATTTAAAATTCATAGCGATTAAATATAATTCAATTTTTATCTACCGTTCAGCCCCGGTTTTCCATCGGCTGCAGTCGGGCGAGGGAACGGGAAGGAACGTTTGTTAAATCGCTCATCATGATGCTTGATTAATGAATATTTCCCAAATGGGTGGAGCTGGACGCCGTGATGCATTGGAAATTATTTCTCGTGTGAAAAACGTTCCCAGTGAGTTACTTATTATTAATATGGAAAATAAAGCGTCTCTGTATTATATATGTTTCAGCAATCCTTCTAAATAACTCTAAATGTACCCTGTTTAAAAGGCTATTCCTTAAACAAATATTAAAATTCACTCTTTGAAATTTGATGTTCGAAACAAATTTTCTTTCTTTGGGAAACAAAACATTTGTTTCAAACTGAGAGGTACAGGAGCTTCTTTTTAATTTTATTACAAACAATTCGATTATATTACTAAATAATAATAGATTGATAACAATAATTTATTTCTGTTTTATTTACATGTTTCCAAGCCTCATGCAATAACGAGAAAAAATATACGTTACACACACTTTTAAATTCATGTTGATGTTTGTTTCATGAAATATTCCATCGATGGTCTGTTAGCTTCTATGTTCACGCAATAGATGGCGCTAGCCAAACAGTGTTGCTGCACTATGGGCCGAGGGTTCCGTTATCGGGACCAAATTAATTTTTGATTTGAATTTTTAAATTCGTTGATTATTTAATTAATGTGGGAGCATAAACTGATTTCTGGGACAAGATCCGGCTACTTATGACATCCACATCGTATTCCGGTGGCGCGAGACGGAAAAGTATGTCCTGGCTCCTGTCCTCCTCTGTATGTCCTGCCTTCGATAATGAATGTTACCGTTTATTGTTCGGATAGCACTTTTAAAAAAATGACTTCCACCTTGATCGCAATTTTCTATGCAGTTGACGAAATTTGTTATCGTTTTAATTTACTTTCGCTGATGAGCCCTTCGTGCCGTATGATTGCTAGTTGTTGGCTGTTAAACGATAACTTGTTTTCAAAATATTTCTTTAATCATATCACATCGAGCTAAACTTGAGACAGAGAACCGGCAAAGAACCGGCAAGACTTATGATTCACATTAAATTGTATAAACACTACCGCACACTCTTCCCTCCCCGGCATTTATTGGAAATTGACCTTAACAGAGCACAGTGCGCCTCTGTGCGAAAAACAAAACCTTTTAACTTCCAGCCCGGAAGCGGAAGGTCGTTACTTTCCCACAGAACTTCCTACAACGTCCATCTCCAGCTCCGGTACGGCGGCTCGATAAATCTTGTCCTCGTTTTTGGCAGAAACTTTCGGACCTCAAGCCATCGACCGGGAACCAATCATCGCCCAATCGCGCACCATTTTCGCGTGTCGTCACGGTCGAATCGTTCGAACTGGCGCACAAACCTCCACCCAAAACGGTAAACAATAATTAAAAGTCAATTGTTCGTGTCCGCACCGACTGAGTGGTGGAGGGGAAAGGGAAAAAAGATACAACACTAGACCACCCCGTCGATTCGACGAGGGGTTCCATATGCACCACTCGGGATATCTCGGGCTTCTGCTTGGTGCCTTCTAAATTACTGACACACTTCGCACAGGACCCGGCCACACTCACCCGTTTGTGCGTACGTGGCAAGCGTACACGCGGTTCGCGGTTCCCACGCCAAAATAACGCAACACTTCAGATCCCAATCTGCAACGAGACACTATAGTGCATTATCTGTTTTCGGGTGCCGTTTGTTTACGGTGCACCCCTCCGCAAAGGGACCTGTGCAAGGACCAGCACGAGGGGGAAAAACAAATCACGCAATAACTAAACAGGGGAAGCGGGATGCGTACCCTTCCGCCTCGTTCTGTCCTTTGCTTCTTCCCATAGAATCGCCGCTCAATGCGAAGAGAGCACGGAATGGAAGATTTAATCGTCGCAAACGAATATCTCTTCTGCAACCGGCGGATGGAGCTAGTGTTCTTACCAAAAGTCGCTCACTAATCGATGGACGAGGCCGAAACAATGCTTGTGCTACCGTATCGTTCCCGCAGCCCGCCGTGAAGTCAATTGTTCGACGGTGATTGTTAACAGACAATCGGCATTATGTTCGCTTCCCCTTGCCGACCAGAAAACAGGACGGCAGAAGCAACCAACAAAAAAAGGGGTTACGGATTTTCTTGCTCGTACCGGGTGGATTTAAATTGTTGTTTATTTTTTAAATCTGAAAATTGTTACCGTACCGTAATCACGATTAGTGTTTACATGGCAGGATGCATTCAAAACAAACACACGGGGGAGCTGTCAAAGTCGTGTGATGTCAAAATGAAGTACGCTGCGAGAGCTACTTGGATGAGCAGCAAACATGCTCATTTGCGGATCCTTAGCAACTTGCTTTGGTTCACGGGGCATGCGGGATTCTACGAGCACAAACATTCGGTGGAGTTTATTGGAGCGCCCGTCCGCCCGCTCGCCTAACCGAGTGTGTCGATCGCAATCAAAAATGCTTCATTTAGCACCATGAATGCATGAACATTTACTACCACAAATACGACTCCTCGGGAGCCGCTCCTGATGTGCTAGATTTTACGACGTTTTTGAAGGTAACGCGGTGGGTGTTCTCCGACGAAAGGAGCAACAAGCTCCCACAGAAAAATCTCACATAAAAGGAGGGAAAAAACAACCCCCATTTGGTGATGTACAGAAAACCCTCGAAACCGAAAATATGTCACACCCAGCGCGAGGAAATGGAAGGGCAAAACGGGGGAACGTAAAAGTGTTCCAAGAAAAATGGCGCTTAAAATTGCCAAACATCAGCGCCCTGTGCTCCCCTCCCTGCTTGATCCCGTTTTTACGCTGAAGAAGAACGAGCAGCAGTGTCTGCCCGCAAACGCAAAACCCGAAAGTGATAAATATTTATATATTTGTTATAAAAATCCGCCACCGGAACTGAACGAACCTCCCCAACCCTGGTGGTGAGTTTGAAAAGTGTCACGCATGCATGCAGCCCAGTCGGAACGTTCGTTTTTTCCATTGCGGGGGATAAGATAAGTGAGTGGGGAACAAGAAAATATAAAACGTTATTGTTTACGGTGAAGATGTCCTGATGTGTGTTTGTGTGTGTGTGTGTGATTTTTTTTATTTCACTACCTCGTCCCTTTCGACTAATAATCATCATTCATCTGCCGGATCTTGCGTCTCGCGGCACGAGGCACATTTTTACGATGATTCGGCAGCCTTCCGATAATTTATCTTTGGTGTATTTTTTTTGTCCATTGCTTGACTTACCTACTTACGCGATGGTTGCTGGCGTGCTTTCTCACCGGCACACTCCTTTCCCGGGGCCCGCTACATAGGCCTTTTTCCCTCCCGCTTTCGCACCGTTCCACCAAATTCACCATCGTGAAGTGGTGATGTGGAAAATATGTTACTTAATATTTATGATCACCACCCGTGGGAGGGAAATCGATTTGTGCGCGAGTGTGTATGTGTGTGTGTGTATGGGTGGGATTATTATCACCGTGCACCGGGGGAAGGGGACAAACGAAAAGTCACTTCACCAGTAACCGGACACTTATGAATTATTGTTGCACCGACCGTCGTCATCGTCGTTGTTTGTGACGAGGGAGGGAGAAAATGGACATTTATCCTACTATCTGTTCTCCGCTGCACACCAGTTGAGCAGCTCATCCCTCGGGATGCGCTATTAAGTGTGAGAAAAACTATTTTCCAACCGGGCACCCTGCGAGCGTTTGGGTTGATTCGGTTTCGGCATTGTGCGAGGGCACAACCGGGCGGGGGCATCGAAATTTGATCGGAATTGTTGTGCGAAAAGTTAAACCACTCGAATTGATTCAATCGTTTCGATAGGTTTGATTTTAGGTGATGGCTTTTTTTTACATCCATGTTTTCAACATTGGGGAAAAGGGGACAGAAAACCTGGGTTTTTGTATATTTTATGAGTTTATTTAGGTTTGTTTAACCAGTCTAAGGATTTTCTCTGAAATAAAACAAATTTAGCTCGCTATCTCCCATTGCGATGGATTATGCGAGAGCTTAACATTCATTTTTAAATCAAATTTCATCAACCGAGGTTAGGACAAAGTTTTGGTTTGAAAAAATATGTAAATCAATCTGTACAATTTTATTTTTACCAATACTTTGAAAAAAAAAATCAATCCAAATTCTAAAAGGAATCTATTCATATTTAACAAAAAGAATAAGAAATTTATTTTTTCATAATTTCTATTGCGAAAACTAGGCTGTAAATTTCAGATTCTCAACAATTAAGCTTCAGCTCAGCATTTAAGTACAGGACCTACAATGCTTAGTATATCCCTTCCATGATGTAACAAGCATTTTTGATAACACATTTTTATCTTTCCCATTTATCGCACCACCGACCGCGAATAGGACCCTCGCTCCTCGCACGATGTAATTTCCTTCCATTTGTTTTAATTAAAAACTTTCACCATGTCCACTTTCTTGTCCGTCGTGATTCAATTAGTGAGCACAATTTAAAATAAAATAACAAAAAAAAACTGGTTCAAACACACACTTTGTTGCTCCAGTGAAGCACCGCTTTCGCTTTCAGGCGATCATAATTATTAAAGCCGATGCCCGAAGTCCGGTGAATTATGATTGGATTACGACGAAATTATGACATTCTTTTGATGGTTTTTGTTTTGCTCGCTCGGATTTACTTCCGCACGCGGTACGACTCGCTCGCGATGCCTTTCGCAGTCAATAAAACGATTCCCACCAGTGCTAAAAGCAGGGATCACTTACGACGAGTGTGAGTGTGTGTACGGTTCAAGCCTCCTCCGTCCCTAGACGGCGGGCCAAACACCAGCGCGAATGATTAATACTTCAGGCCAAACTTTCAAGCACCATACAGATAATGCACTTCTCAACCACTTCGGGCCGGGCCCGATTCTCTCACCAGCAGGACATTCCATTATTTTCGCATTATCACCTCGCAGCTCATCATCCCCTTAGCACCACCCCTCGGAAAGATTCACCTCGCCTCGCTCGCCATAGCCCTAGGGGATGGTGCTTTTCGCATCCCTCTCTCCCTACTCGCAATCTCGGGCGCGTGAAACGGTGACATAATCTTGGTAATGATTTAATTAAAAAATCTCTTCAAAGCGAGCGCAATGCTCGGGGGTTTCGGGTTTGCTTTGCTCGTCCGACCTTCGAGCGAATTATTTTCCAAAAAAACGTGAGCGGGAGAGAGAGTGAAGGAAGTGAAAGAAAACACCCGTGTCTGGTAGCATATTTTCCATGTTGCATTAGTAACAGCGGTGGTGGTGGTGGTAATAAATTCGGCACTGGGCAGGGCAGGGGGTGCGGCAGGGGCCAATAATCAACTACCATAATTTCGCACGTGGCTCACGCTGACGTATGAATGACGTAACGCATGCCGCCCGCCACGTGCCCAACCCTAGAGGAGGCTACGACGGCCCTTCGTCATCCGCGATTGTGCATTTTGTGTTGGAGTTTTCTTTTGGTTGTTTTTTGTTCTTCTCTCCCTCCCCTCTAAGCAAGAAGCTTTAGCGCGTAAGGAGTGAAACAATCGAGCCGGCGATTGTGAGTTGTTCACGATGTTTGCCTCGAAAAGCGTAACCATCGCGGTACGATTTGTTTGATAAGCGTGCAAAATGTGCTAAAGTGCCACTTTAAACAGCAGGGATTTGTACTGTTTACTAAACAGACACGGCACGGGAAAGGATTTGTTTGACTACTTGGGCTGCTAATTTGTTGTAGGAGAAGGATTTTATTTTTATGAACTGACGCTTTTTGAGTTCATAAAATTACAAAACTAATAGTCAAAGTTACACTGGATATAAAATGAAATCTGTACTAAATGTGTGTACTAAAATTTTGTACTAAAACTTTTAAGTCGCCATAGTTTGAACACACATTTAAACCGACTGCAATCTACACATTTTTCTTTAAAATTTGAGAATAAATATTCATTTAGTCAATATATAAATTCATTTAGTCTATTCACAAATTTTTTCTAAGTCAAATTGTAAAATATCTCACTGCTGCTGTGCTACTTTTCCATCCCCGAACAAACTGCTTCCATTGAAACTAATTAAAATTGCCAAATCAAAAAACAACCCATCAAAATTTAATTCCACAATCTCCGCTCTTGGCTCGGAATCCAAATCACTTTGTGCGTCGAGCGACCGTTTTCCCGTCGGCACTCCAAAACAGGAGCCAGCACGCAGCAAAAAAAAAGAAGCTCCCCGAGCCCGACGGGAAAGGATCTATCAAACCACGGAAAACCACACTTTCCGCCGGAATGTCGTTGTCGGACATACAGCCGAAGTTGCCGTGGCTTGTGCCGGGGTGGGTATGGTCGATTTTTTTCTCTCTACTTTTTCCAAGCCTTTCCCCGCTTGTAGACCAACTATTCGCTTCTTGGGTATCGAGAGATCCAACAAAAAAAACGACACTTCCTAACCGACCCGGTTTTAAGGATCGATTTCTTCCCAAAACCCCATCTCGCCGTAAGGGAAAAATCGATCAGCACCGGCCCCAAATTAGTTGCGATTGCTTCCCCGAGAGGATTGACGATTGTAACAGGTTGTCCGCGTGTGCGCGTCTCGCTTTATTTTATTCATTTAGCAGCGGACGGGCCGTGACGCGGGTTCCCGTCCCCGGAAGGAACAGGAAACAGGAGGTCATTCCCGTGGGTCCGGCAACCGGAACCGAAACCGGAACGGTTCACGGGAACGACCAAACCGGTGGAGCAGCGCCTACCCCTCTCTCTCTCCCCACCGGCCGGGGAAAGCACATCCGCTTGCTTGCCGGTTGTTATCTGTCTCCGGTTGCGGAGTGTGAGAAATTTTGAAATCGAAAACCTCCGAAAAGGATATTACGTACGTCCGCAGGGTGCGCGCCTACTACGTCCTCCGTCTGCCGTGCGATGCAGATCGAACCACAACAAAAATGTACTCACCAGAAATCACCGGTGGGGTCTGTCGAAAGGAGAGGGCACATAAAGGAAGGTAGCAATCATTCCATTCATTCATCCATCCATCCGAAGGATATGTGTGTGTGTGTGTGTGTGTGTGTGTGTGTGTGTGTGTGTGCAGTTTTTGGGCAGCAACTGTGGACTGTTGCGCATTTTGGCTTCCCAAGTTGGCAAAGCACTAGTTTTCGGTGGCGACGAGAGTGAATAGTGTAGAAAAAAAGGACCTTCTCGCTGTGAGTGTTGGAGTGCGATTGCTAGCTGCACCAGGCCGTCTGACTCTCCCCCAATCTCCCCAATCTCCCCCCCCGCTCTTCACCTGTTTGGGAAGGGGTGTATCCGTGCCGTACCGATCGTAGTGTGTAATGACAAATATCCTTGATGGTTCCGCTGCTTCCTACCCCGGCCCGCCCGGCAGCCAGGAAGAGCAGGAAGGAAAAAGGAAGTGGTTCCAGGATCCGTCTCTGTTCCGCACAATTCATCAAAATCCCCCGACGACCCCGTCTCGAGTGCTCTCCCGTGACGTCCTGCCCCGTGTTCTGTGGGAGAAATTTCACTACCCACACAAACACGGAACGAATCCTTCCAGGATGCTCCCGCTTGTTTGCGATTGGTGGTTGCTAGGGAAAATTTATAGCTCCGCCTCCGCCGCAAACGGTGCTTTCATCGTCCATCTCACTCACGAACTATTTCTCTCACTCTCTTTCTCTCGCTCGTTCTCACTCTTACGCCGTACTAACTCCACTTGACAAGCAACGTTTACAAGGGCGGATTATCCACTCGAGCGTCATCGAGCGCGCTATTTTCACGCTGATTGAAAATAGACGACCCTTTGCGCGTGGAAATAGCGCGCCAAGAGCAAGGATGGAAGAGAGGGACGGGAATGTGGAAAGTGAAATAGGAAATGGACGACGTTCGTTCGTGTACACCAGTCGGGGGACGGTGGGATGGAGGGGGAGAGGGCCGTGTTTTCGTTTCGCTATCGGGTAGGGAGAGCGTGGAAAGCGCGCGCGAGGTCGGCAATGGCAATACATCGACACCATCCTGCCCCGGTCAGGATTTCCCAGCCAGCCAGCCAGCCAACCAGGGCGGACCTAGCTACCAGAAGGGAATCACTTCCGACGCGTCTGATCCATCCGATGGATTAGCACGGGTACCGGGTACCGGGGGAAAAGCGGTTGGTGGAAAAGCGGAACCGGAAAACGGGGGCGCAACGGATAAGGATTTTTGTTTTATCGTCACGTCCCTTCCCTCCCTCCCTAGCGCCCCTTACACACACTAACACACAGCGAGGAGAACGGATAGGGTGATTCGTTCACCCGGAGGTTCGGTGCCGTCAGCAGCAGGAAAACGCACTTAGTTGTCACCACGCGCTACGACCATACGCAACCTTGCTCCCTGTGCAATCTCGGAACTTCTCGCGTACCGTTTCTTCTTCGTGGCGTGTTCTTTTGCGTCGGTGTAGGTTTTCTCCTTTTATGTGTGCTTGCGTTTCTGTGTGTGTTTGTGTGGGTGCTTTTTATGGTGAAAACGACGGAACGATAACAAAAACCTTTAAGACCTCCTCAGACTTGTGAGGCACTAGTGAGCCGGGCAATAATAATATCCGCCGGGAAAGGCAACTGTTGACAGCATTTTTTTTGTGATGTGATGGTTTTTTTATATCTTAAAAATTGTTCAGACTTTATAAATAGTTCAATAAAAAAAACTTCCCTTCAGGCAACAAACATAAAACAAAGAAAACTAACTATAAAGAACAAGTGATTCGTTTAGTGCCAGTGTTCGAGTACTTTGTGGACCTTAACAGTGGATAAGACCATGGAAAACACCATTTCTTCGGGCTGAGTGAACAATCGATCGTAAATTAACCTTCTCCAGGCTCCAAAGTACATCCAGGCGCACAGTCGGGCCCTTGCTCTTTGGTTCCAGCCCGTTGGTTCAACTGGTTTTATGCAAATTTAGCCATGCAACACCGCTACCAACACTACACTCAGCAGGCGGCGGTGGTTGTTTCAATCCTTTCTTTCGTCCCTGCCGCTCGGTACACCTACCTGTTATCATGCCCACACACCCATCGTATCGTTCGGGGCCGTCCGACCGGATCTTCTGGCCGGATTTGCGTCCGGATGCGACGGACAAGTACAAGTACTCCCCGGGCGGGGGGGGCGTAAGAGTGAGCGAACAAAAAATAAGGCGGAAGTGTTGCCAGCATATCGGAGGTCTCCCCGAGTCCGAGGGGAAGACCATGGCTTGCGGCGTGTGTTTGTGTCCCGTGGGCCCCCGGGGGAAGCCTGCGCAAAAAGGACGTCCGGGAGATTTATTTTTTTTTATTTTTTTGCCTAGTACTACCTCTCGCGAAAGCCTCCACGGACGATGTGCTGTTGCGGCTACTCCACAACACTGGAGCTATTTTCATCGCTGATATGTACCGCTTCCCCTCTCCCAGGGCCGCCAGAACGATGGCCAGGAAATGGAGGTGTCCGGTAACGGTAACCGGCCAGTTCCGTTACGCTCTTCCTGTTCCACTCGATAGGTTCGGCCCGGAGGTGCCGCCGGGAGAAACGCTAAAAACCCTAGCCAACTGGACACTGGCGGACCTCTGCCATTTCTGGCCACGTTTCGGGTTTTGTGGGCGTCGAATGGTAACGAATTTTATTGTTTAATCTTTGCCCCAGAAGAGACTAGGCCCGGTCGGGAGGTTTTTACAACCCGTTTCCGGTTGGGTTGTTCGTGTTGCATCGGCAAAACAAAAACCCGTGCGTGCTGCAATTGTTGTCGAACGATCGAACGATCCCTTCCGGTGAAGCGACAAGTGGGAGTTTTGAGAAATTTTAATACAATGCGCTGGAGATTAGGATATGAACGTTTTGGAACTGATCTAAAATTTATTAATTAATACTATAGTAAATTCCAATTATTAAGGCATTTATTTTGATAGTATACGAGGAAAAAATATAAACATGAAAGCGTCGAAAGCCGTCGGAAATGTGTATAAACATATTTTTCTAACATCAATCCTTCCATTTTCTATTAGTATATCATTGTGGTATATCATTAATAAGTGTGTGAAAGTGGAGAAATAAGTGAAAAAATCATATTAAAAAAACAATCAAAAACATGAAAATAACAGTGAAGAATTAAACACCCCTAGCAACAAAAACAAAAATTGTTTAAAAATCGAATTCCATCACCACACTAAAGGAAGCCGACGGGAATACAAACCGCGTGCAAAAATCGTGCAAATCGAAGCGAAACGATCACCAACCCGCTGAAAGCAGCAAACACAAGTTGCAAAGTGGCCGCCGCTGCTGTGGCGTCGGGATACGCTGGTGGTGGTGGTGGTGGTGGTGGTGGTGGTGGTGTGTGCGGCGGTACCGTCATCGGGCACGGCAAATCGGCCGGTGCGGACGGGCGGGAGAACGCATCCACGATTCGACTGAAAGCTGGAAAACCACGGCAGGGCAGCGTTGACGACGGTTGCAAAATTATGATCGATATCAAAAGCTCGCCCGATTATCTGAATCGGTCCTCCGGTGGATCATTCGGTAACTTTTCAATGTTATTTGCTGGTAATTATAACGTATATGCGACAACAACCGAACACCAACACCAACTCTTGACACGCCGCAAACAGTTTCAGTTTCAGTATCACTGATTAGACCGCTTCTACCATTGCTCTTTCTCTATGAATATATTAAAATCTCTTGCATTTTATTACATTACGTTGAATGTATTTATGTTTCTGTTGGTGATCCAGGCGATATTTTAGAGTAAAAGTTTCCGTGTGGAAAAGTGTGCGAAAAAAATGTTCAATAAGAGATCAATTGGAGGAACGTTCGTCAATCAGGATCAGATCGATCCAATCCACTCCTTAGTAGAACGCACTGTCAGCTACTTAATGACACGAACGACTTGAACATTTTTAATGAAAATGAACACAAAACTTGTTAGTTTTTAGTGTAAAACAGATGAGATGAATGTAGATACCAAATTGTATTTAAATTTTTCACCCTCTTTAACGCGTTGCACTTCTTTTCCCGTTGCAGACTCTTCGTACAAATCGTCATGGGGCTCACACAGCTCGTCCCAGAGTCAAGGTAAGCTACCGTACTAAGTCTCTTCATCTTCCCCAAACCAAATGCTACACTAAACTTCGTGTCGCGTTTAGACAACTAGCCATATTTGACCATCGAGTAGGACCGTATCCACAGAACGTGCCCCGCAGCGCTACAAACTGCAAAGTTACTCAACCGAATATTTCATTATCTTTCACTCCGCGTTCCCACAACTTCCTCCGGGACCCTACCTTCCACGTGTGGGACCCCCCGGGGCTGGCGGGTTTGCATTGCATAGCAGAACATTGCCATTTGTACTACCTCCCCACTCCCGGGTAGCGTACAATCAAAACTAAACTAATATCTTAAACAAATGTCACGCTCTCGTGAGCATCTTCCCACTCTTGCTGTCAAAGTTCAAAGCAAACGATCCCCCCGAGGGGACTGCGCTCCAGATGAAGACACCACGTAGCGATAATCTGTCAGCCAAGGGTGTGTCGGTGCGCTGCCTTATCACAGCAAGCGACACTTCAGAAACAGCTTCGCTTCGTCACTTCACGGTATACGGGCGAATAAATCGTCGTTCGTACTGCCGCGGGGATGAAATTTTGCCTCCCGGAGAAAACTTATACCACCAGTGTTCGATGGTGGTAGTAGCGCCAACAGTCGCCAAACTCGCTGGGAAAACAAAATGGCTGCTTGGATGGTTGTTGGGATGAAGATGTGTATCTTTCTTTTTTTTTTTAGTGGACGAGCGAATTTATCTCTTTTTTTAAGGCGTGCACTTGAGAAGGAAGTTAAATTATGATTTTCTTCATACTTTATTAATGTTTTCATATATATTGATTTTTTCATAACTTTATTCTCAAATTTATTTGTTTTATTTGATTAGTTTTTGAAAATGTTTTGTACATTTACATCTTCAAAAACCTATTCTACGTTCTTTTCTATTTGTTATTAAATGATTCTTGCAAAAAAATTTTAAATTTTAAATGCTAAAATAATATTGTTTGTGGTAATTGTCACACCCAATGCGTTATTTTTTACACTCAATTGCTTTGGAACCCTTCTTTCATGCAAGCAAATCGTCCATCAATAAGCTGTTAAAACCCTATTCATCTTCCATTAATTACTAAACATCGAAAACATCTCTCTCGCACGCGGGAAAACACTCGCACACCGCCCCATCTGCAGCGTTTCTTGTTCGTTAGCCAAATCATGCTTCACATTCTCCCCCAAACCGACCGTCGCGCCACAAGCTTGTGGGCCCTAAGCCGGCATCGGTTCGCTAACTTTTCATCCCTTTTAAATTTCGGCCACGCTTCGTTTGGCAGGTTCAAACGATAACGCCCGGTGCCGTGGTGGTCGGGAGGGCCCTCCGGGGGCCACACCAACAACCGGCGACCCAAACCCCGACCTGAAAGGATCGACGATGGTGTTACAAATTACACCCCGCGGCGTGTTTCCCTGACACAACATTAAAATTAAACTTTCGCGCAAGCAAGCAACCGAACACTGGGAGGCGAGAAGCCATCGTCGGCGACAAAAAATGACGCACGTCTCGCCTCTACACAAAACTTGCACCGTTGCCGGAGGCCACTGAAAGGGATGCAGGAGTTCTCCCGATCCGAGCGAGCGCGTGTACGTGTACGCTTCGTGTATGGCCGTGGCCCGAGGGCACCTTCCCAGTGTGTTCCTTTGCCGTTTGCTGATCTTTGGCACTCTTGGAGCGGTGGAAAATTCAATTTGAGTTTGATCAAAAAGTGGTTTGGATGATTCGCACTGATTGTAAACAATAAAAGCGCGAACGCGACGCCTCAATCACACACGCTGCCGGGCGCGGCGCGGCGGAGGGTTCGACAAAAGTTCCCGACCACCGGGAGACGAGCTCGGGGCGTTCGGGAGTTTCTGGTTGCTGGAAAATATGTCGATGTCCTTTTGGCAGCCGCGTGACCGGCAAAGGGTGCTCCGAAATCGTTCACCGAAGAATAAGGGAGGAGGAGACGGAGATTGCGTGAAGAAATGTTTTTCTTCCGCTCGTGTGATTTCGTATGATTGGCGCATGATTGACGGCGGTTGGACAAAGGGTGATGTTGTTGGCAGAGGGATTTGTGGTGGTTTTGTGTTTAGGTTGACACAGCGATGGAAAGGTGGAAATGTTGTTCAGATAACAAGCACAGCATCACAGTTGAAATGTCTTTTGTTTAAATTTCTGAGATAAAAAGGATTTTCTAGCTGAAAAGAATTTGTGCGCAGGCATCGATTAAAAAAGCGAATTATTGTTTTTACTGAATCGATCTCTATATAATAATTAATCTAAAAAAACAAATTTCGAATGCGAATTCTTTTTTCATAAACTATAAAATATGACCTGCGTCATTATATTTTTGGTAGGATGAATTAAAAATAGGACGAAATAAAATCCTGATCGAAGGATTGAACGATTCAAATACAGATATGTACTAAAATTTGTACTAAAACAGTTCGAGTACTTCGAACCGGTCACAAATTAAATTATTCAACTCAAACAAAGAAACAATTTTATGTCATTTATATCAACATGCTATCATATTTATCATTTAACATAAAGATTCAACAATGCGTAACACAGCCTAACGCAATCAAACGAAGCACCTTTTAACTAATCTTTCCACACTCCGACCATCCTTCAGATAATGACGATTTCCTTCGCACTATTGCTTCTCCATCTTTCTCTCGAAATGCACAAAATAATCGCCCAAAACTGTTGAATAGTTCCCGAAACTAAATGCATACCGTTCCCACACTCCCGTCCTAGAGCATCATCTCCCTCCACGGTCTCGTGTGCCCACGGGGCAGAACTGACTTTGGACCGACCACCGGAGCGCAAACAACCCATCATTCGCACTTACTTTGACCTTCCAGCGGCGCCCGGTCAGCAAAGTCAGTCGATCAGAGTCGCTCCGCTCCGATTTCTACGGCTTTTAATTACGGTTTGCTGGTTGATGGCGCTGTTTGCGAAACGTTCCTACTTCATTATCGGTGGCTCTGTTTGCCCACCCGCTGGCCGGTTCAGTTCCCCAAGGGATTGACCGTAGTCTAGCCGTAGGTAGCTTCTTGGCTTGGATTTGGTGCAATTTGGAAATCGATTTCGCCGGTGTAGGACACACCGCGATGGAAACCGATCTTGTTTGCTATTGCCGCTTTGGCGGCCCGCTTGCAGCTGTTGATTTAATGTCTCTCGTAAGATGTAATTAAGTCTATAAAAGGAAAATCACCGCGAATAGTTTTCGTGGCAAAATTACACGCTTTGCATTCAAAATATTCAATAAATTGCAACAAATTCCCACTCGAAATTGGCTTAACATCAATGTCGAAAAGATCTTCACATGAAACACAATAATCCAGCAGACATCAAACGACGCCACACACACGGCAGGTTCGTTAGGCTTTGTTTCCGTCGGTTCTAGTTCCGGCGACCTACGCAAAATATAAACTCATGACCGTTGCGACAAATCTATGCAAACACGCCGCATGTTCATATGTTGTTTCGTTTTTTTTTCCTTCCATCCAAGGGTCTTTTGTTCCCCTTTTCTCCCTTTCCCTTCGGGTGCTGTTTTATTGTGATGTCTCGATGTCCTCCTTCGGATTAAGTGTATCCATTTTGCGCGAAGGGTCGTTGATTTTGACACACACACACACACACACACACACACACACACACACACGCATCAGAACGCAAAAACGAAAATAAAAAACCAAAACGGAAAATCACAAAGGCAAGCGTTTCCGGTCGCCGTCGGATGGTATTGATCACCTTAGACAAAAAAAAGGACAGTTCTGCGTTTGTTTAAGCATTCGCAACCCAGGCACAATCGGGAGAAAAATGTGTATTGGTTATCGATTCGGAACAGTTTAGCGACACAAAAAAACGAGCCTTTGACACTACCAAATTTGGGCTAAATAAACAGGCTCGTGATTGGCTTACCCTCTCGGGATGCTCTTTTGCTTACCAGCTCAAAAAAAAGGACACAGTACACACTGCAGATGCTAATTAGAAAGCTAAATACGGTCGAACTGGTGTGTTTTGAGTGTAAAAGTTTCGTTTTTCGCTCGTTTTTAAGCCGCTTTAAGCCCGGGAGAAAGGGTTTGAAATTCGATTGAAAGTTTGCGATTCAATCAATGCAGAAGTTTTGGTGATGTTGATGGAGAGCGATTGCTTTACAGATTTATAGGTGTTAAAGGATTTAGAGGATAACATACAGCTTTATTTGAACAGCTGGAAAGGCACGAAAGTATTTTTTAAAAAGATTGTCATGTGGATTTTTCACGCGCAGGAAGATTTTAAAAAATACGCCTAAAAGTATGCAATCTATATAGCATCACATTGCTCGTTTCTTGAACATTTTATTCGTTTTTCTTGTTTTCTTCCGGGCCATTGTACCGTATTCTAATTACGTTGTATTCATGTCTGAAAATTCCTTTTACGGTTTCAAAAGAGCCCAAACTCCATAATAGCAACATAAAAAAACCCACTCCGGCTTATGTCACAATATTTTCACCGAACCATACCGCACACAGCAAGCCTTTGCAATGGCTTAGAGAAAATTTCCCTACAGTTTGTTGTCCCAACCCGCCCAATAAGTATGTCATAAGCAGCAGCGCCTACTCGATTGTATCCATTGACAGGCGCACAACAAACATCGCAATACTTCTCCGTGAACCTTAAAAGCGTTCCGCTGTGAACCATTTCTCGATGGCCCTTCACGCACTCAATTTGAGCTCCGTGGTCCCCGCAACTCAACCGTATTTGGTCCTTCATCCGTCAGCCCTTAATTGAATATATATTATTTGGCGGCGCTACGGTTTCATGAGCCACTCGGCAATCACAAGCAGCAGAACGAACGTTTTTCTCTCTCTCTCTCTCTCTCTCTCTCTCTCTCTCTCTCTCTCTCTCTCTCTTCCCCTTGCCCGATCGCCTCGGTGCCCATTTAAAGGGCCGGTGATGGTCGTGATTTTATTTCACAATTTTTACCTCGTTCGGGATGCTCGCAAAAGGCACCCGAAAATGCGCGCCGCTCGACGTCGCAAACCACTCGAAACACGCAAACACTTCCGTCGAGTGATCTTCTCCCGGTGCCCGGCAACAAATGTATCGATGATGATGGGTGAGCGATTTTGCCGGGTTTTTTCCAGTACTGCTCCACTTTGCAACCTGCCTACCAACCACTAGCAAAACCAAAGAAGAAAAAAAACCAAAACCAAACCTTAAAGTCCGAAAATTGCAGCCACTCAAGCGGTGCGTCACGAGCCGCGAGCATAAAACGCGAAAACAATAGGCGATCGTTACGACGGCTTTGCGCGGGGAGTTTAGAATTTATACGCGCAACAAAAACGTGTCCTTTTTCACCGTGTCCGCAATAGCCCTAATAAAACCGTTTTTTTTTTTTCTCAGTAAGTATGTTCGGATGAAAACTTCACAGTGCAAAATGTAAAGCACAGAGGAAGAAGAAAAAAAGCAAACTACTTTATGAGCATTATTCACTCCCTCCCCGCCCCCTCACGGCAGAGCCGCATTGCGTTTTTATTCGCGACAGAGGAACGATTTTATTCGATACGCCACACGCATCTAAACGACTGTAAATTATGCCTACAATTTTGCATGCACTCGCTGGAAAGGGTTGAGGATTTACGGGGGAAAAATGTATGCATATTTTTACTGATTCAAGCATTCCCTTGGCTTGTTTTGTTGTTGTTAATGATGAAATAAACTTCCTTATTGAAACACCGAAAGCATGATCGTCTAGAGTCTAGAGCATTTTGGAATTTGTCCGTTCTTTCACATTAACATTATGAAAACATTGAACAGATATCCACTGCTCATTGTGAATTTAGAATTTTTTAATTATGTTCATTTTAATATTCGTTTTTTTAAAGCTGTTTGTCACTCTGTACGTCTCACTGATTTTTATTTTGATAGCTTCTAGTTTTTTGCTACAGCTTCGATACCAATCCTAACACTCATAATATCATCATTATAAAACTTGCACCCTTCCTTCCGTTTCCCTCACCAGCACGAACGCAATTAAACAGAGACAATCGTGCCGCCGAATTCACTCGATCCCGCCGAAAGAGGGTCAGTTTTATGAGCCGTTCAGACGTCCTTCCGCAAGGACATGAATCCTGGAATGAAAAGAAAAACCACCACGCACCACGAGTGCGTTGCTAAAATATGCAAATTATGCGACACTGCACTGGCTGGCGGTGTTAACTCATTAAATATGATTAAATAATTATGCTCTCATGCACAACCATCCCCTCCCACCGCTCCCAGGAAGGGCCAACACGGATTTCTTTCTTGCCACCGGGGAAGTGGTAATCCAACGTCGTCCGTCCGAGATGCTTTGGGTCCTTAATTCTTTAAATAACGAGCAAAGACAAGCAACGCGGCCAGGCTTGAAGGATTAATTATTAAATTATGCACTTTGAAGATGCAGTGCGGCTGCAGTCGAGTGCTCGAACCGGCTCGAAGTGGGCACAATTAGTGCCAGTGTGGAAGCGAAGTGTCGGCCCCACGTGACTCACGAGCAGGAGTAGTAGGTTCTAGGTCACGTACGTTTTGGGTTTCGTTTTCGTTGCTCCTTTCCTTTTTGTGGTTGTTGTCAAAGCAATACCCAAGAGCAATCGGAGCAAACATGCAACAACGCCACCCGAAAGCAGTGACGGAAGGCGATGTAATTTAATTTTACGATTGTGGAAATGTCTATATTACTGTTTCGGTACACGCCTTTCGATAATGCCCCGTACCTTGCCCGTTTGCCTGCAAGCAAACGTTTGCGCTTTTGGAGGATTTTATTTTTCGGGTTCCCGCCCGAAGGTGAGGTGAGGAGAAAGCGGGGGAAGTTTTCCCTAAGCAGCGAACCCCCTTGTCGACGTCGAACCCTTGTACCGGGTTGTAGCAAAGAGCCCCGATGACTTGCTCAGAAGTCAAACGGCACTCGGTGGTCGGTGCTTCGGTTTCCTGTGACCTCCGGAAAAGCCATGTCCCGGCCAGAATAACAATTCATACCCGATGCCGTGCCGTGCCGTGCCGTGCGAATGGGCACACCCGAAAGGCATCCAACAGTGGGGAAGGAGTGGACCCAAATGGGCCTCTAACGACTTACGGAAGGAAGAAGGAAGAAAAGTTGAGAAAATATTTAATAATAACCGGTCCCTCCGGCTCTGGTTGAGGCTCTCAGTTGCCAGCGAAGCAACCAGAAAGGGTTGTACAATTGTGTTTTTTTTTGCTATACATATATGTATATGAATTTATTCTTCAAACCCTCATCAAGCGTCTCAGACTGGCGGCGTGTAAGGGCACAACACAGCAACACCTCCGACCCAACCAGCTACGGAAGTGGGTGGACGGAAATCACAAGGAAATAGGAAGCCGGGAATAAAACGGCCGACAGCTTCTCGGTCCGGGGTTGCGCAAGACAAGAACTGGGTTTCACTCATTTAGTGCTGCGGCGTTGAAGGTGCTTCCCAGGACGGAAATGGCG
The DNA here is from genome assembly GCA_000473445.2 of Anopheles farauti. Lineage (NCBI taxonomy): Eukaryota > Metazoa > Arthropoda > Insecta > Diptera > Culicidae > Anopheles > Anopheles farauti. The sequence goes on from KI915041.1 coordinate 16,188,535, forward strand.
TGACTTGGTCCCGGATTTGGCGGAGCGGAGAATAATAATCACTGCCCGCGCTAGGCCGCGCGTTCAAGTTTGCAGTAATGAAAAGGCTTTAAAACCATCGGTTCGGTTCTAGAGGAAAACTGCAGCACCGGGGGATCTTCCATGCGTTTCGGGATGTGTGAAGAACTCCTCCGATTACTGGGAATGATTTTCCCGAAAACAATCGATTGATTCGATCGGCAAACAGTATCCGAATCTAATAAACGTTCTACCGGTTTCTTGAGAAGATGTCGACTGGGAAAAAAGGACACCCACCTTTCTCTTGAAATGGATTGATTCCAAGGAATTCGGTCGTTATTTCCCCTGGGTCCAGTTAGCGGCGAGGGTTCAGATTGTGGTCTGTTTGTTTTCACTTCTGTTTGTACGTCCAATGTCCAGAATTCGCAACCCTTGGCGATGATGATCCGGCAAAGTCGAATGATGAAGGTTGACGTGTTGGCTCTCGGTAGGGTTTTGCCCTTTCGGTAGCTCAAATTACTGACCAGCCCTAGGTTCCACTAAAGTTTGATTTTGAGAAGATTGCAGGAGGTATTTACAAAACATATATCCTCATAACCAATTCAATAAACCCCAGTAGAAGTCTCTTTTATATTTCAAAATGTTCTTTTAATGCAACTACTATAATGAGTTGATACAAAGCAATCTCAATTAAAGTACTTCTTCCAAATATGCAAATCCTTACCTACAGCTATAATAAACACATCTATCTTCCCATTTTTTTTTTCGTTTGCACCCCACTTGGAAACATTCAGATCCTTCTCTTCATTGCGCCCAAAACAATGGGCATTAAAATGCATTGAAAATTGTTCCAAAACATTTTCCATTGTTCCGTTCCGAATACCACACACACACACAAGCGCGCGCACGCTCGCACAACTCAATCAGATCCTTTATGACACGTGGATAAAAATGTCTCAAACAATTGTATTCGGCTGTAGTTGCACGTGTGAGCTAACATGAGCGAGTTGCAGAAGTAAAGTTACATTTGCCGACAATACACGCTCCTATTCGCACAATGCCACAATGCACCGCCGAACAGAGCTAGTGGACACATTTTCAAAATGTTTCAAGAGTGTGTGTGTGTGTGTGTCAAGTGGTTGATAATAATTGTAAAAAAAATTACCCAGCCTTCCATCGCCACTTCAACGCCTGCTTTTCGAATGGTTTGAATGTTCTCCGAAAGATGGCGCTTGACGGTTATAGAAATTATAATAATCACTATGCAAATCACGACCGTTAATATGCACATGTGGTTCCTATCTCTCTTTTTCTTTCATTCCGCCTAAAAAATGCATACATGAAACTGTACAAAAAAACATATTTTTTTAAGGCACTCTTGAGTGAAGGAAATGTATACTCGCTCTAAGCTGAAACCATCTTTGTGGCTCATACAAGGATAGTTTCATGACACTTCACTTTAACCACTTGCTCGATATTCATTTTCCCGATTTTTTGTCTCAAAAAATAGCCCTCCTTCTCCATCAAACCAACCGATCCATTTGGAAATCTGTCGCCTGAATGTTAAAAAGCTACACCTCCATTATGCTGCTATAATATTTTATACAATTCATGCAAACTGTTGCCCCTCGTTGGACACACACACACACGCACACATACCCACGTCACACGTTGAGAATGCAGCTGCTATCCTATTGTTCTTGGGCATTGTGAGTGCAACGATCTACATACTCACGTTTTGTGTGCGACGTTACCCGTTGCAGTCCCCGTTGCCCTTCGCCTCTGTTCCCGCCTTGTTGCTCGCGCTGTTCGTAATTTTATTCCGAGTGCAATTCTGCGGATCAATTTTTGCCGTTCCCACACGGGGCTGGGTGGCCGTATTGTCCGTAGAAAATTGCTCCACCGTGCTGTGCTGTATTGCTGTGGACATTTTCATACGTTTTTTTTTTCTTTTTCTGCTTCTGCTTGACTTTGCATAGCCGTCCCCCCTCCCCCCTTCCCACCCCACTGCCCGGCACTGCACTATTTAACCATTATTATTTACATTTCACCAGCAATCATGTGCACGGTTCCGTATTTTTGCAATTAAAAAACGCTTCATAGCGCAGTTTGTACAAAAATAGCGCAAGCACGGCGCAGCGTTACGATGCAATAGGAAGCGGTGGGCAGGATATTTAATTTCATTGTGGAGGGAAAAGCTTTTAATCATTTTTGCTCTACACATACACACACACATAAATCCAGGCAATGCGGATGATGCACACCCGGAATCAAAATGGTCATTGTGATGTGGTGTTGGTGATGAAAAAAAACCTTAAACAAAAATGGAACACGGAATTATCATACAGCGGCGTAAATCGCGCCAGCTTTTTAATTATGGCTTTTCGATCAGCACCCTCGCATGGTGACGTTATCTGCTTTGCAGGTAAATTATCGATTGCGGTTACGGGTTGCCAATAAAAAAAACGGATGTCTTTTTGTTAGATTTTTCATGCAGAAATAAAGAAACATCGTTTCTTGTGTGAACAAATTTTATTATGTCCTTTTTCTATGGAAATATTTATACAACGAGTGAACGAAGCGTTTATAAAACGGTTTCGATTTCTGGAAGAAGATAGAATAAATTAAAACGTTAATTTAGTACTATATTGGATGGAAACAAAAAATGTTGTTCGAAAAATAGCTTTGCCTGGTTTTTAAGCAAATCTCTTCTTTTACACCTCAGAGAAACTTACAGGGTTTCGAGTCATATAAGGGAGCAATGCAATCAGTAGAGAGAATGTGTCAACCGGTTAAGAGAATGATGCAGCCATGAAGTGGGCTGTAACATTCTCTTAACCGGTTGACACATTCTCTCTACTGATTGCATTGTTCCCTTATATGACTCGAAACCCTGTAAATGATAAAATATTCTAAATTCTAAACGAAAGTATTCTAAAGATGACACTTCAAAATGAGAGTGTTGCCACAACAACTAACGATCTAGTTGGCTAATGTATTTTTATTCTTCAATTCTTATTTTCAGATCCATATCAGATGTTCGGACCCACCAGCAGTAGACTAGCGAGTTCTGGTAAGTGTTTTTTTTTGTCTCAGGAAAAAAAAACTGTTTTCTCCCTAACACCCAAAATGCAGAACCCACCCATTACGGAGTGGGAGGAAAAATCGATACTTTTGCATAGGCCCAACCCAGCTATGACCTTTTCCGCCGGTTCGGTTGCATACCTTCCTCCCGGTAGCGGCTGCCGTGCCACATTCTCGTCGATTAAGTCTTGCCACGTTTCACCGCCACACTTTCACCTAAACTTTGGAGCGAGCGGGCGGCACCGGGAAAGCAACAGACCCGGCTGTCTCCCGGCAGCCCGGGCCTTCACACGCGGAAACTAGTGCGGAAATGCCGGAGAAACGATGTTGTTGTTGATTAATTACTACTTCCTTTATGGGTTAGAAACACATTACCCGAACTTGCGGGCTATGTTTTTTTTTTTCTTTCATTTTCACCGTCCGCACCCGTGACAGGAACGAAACAAACACAACGCAGAAAGAGTAGAAAAAACGAAACGGAAGGAATTCTTTGCTCCCCCGAAAGGGCACGCTTTCGCCGCACGCGCGCGATTAGAATATTCCGTTTTCGGTTCCCCGTGGGCTTCACTCTTTCTTCGCTCCCGCCACGGTGTTGGCAAGGTGTTCGCTAATCCAACGGAACACGAGCACCTTATGAACCGATTTCCTGCCAGTTGCCATTAGTTTTTCCAGCCGAGGGTCCTCGCGCCACGCGAAATTTGTGTCCGCTGCGCCCCCCGGCCCCGCCCGGACCAAAACCCGTCGGTCTCCCTAATTAATCCACCCTGGACAGAGGCGAACAGCAAAGCCCGGGGGTCTCAAGGCGTGCGCCCGAAAGGACGAAAGCGCTCAACGAAAGCAGCAAATTATTTGACATTAGAACGAAAAGTCATCAATTTGTCCGACAGGCGAACGGCTTGTTTTTCGGTTCCCTTTCAACGCCACCAAATGAAATTAGCATTTCTCATATTTTTTTTTTGCGGGTATGCGAGGCGAAAGGGCACGGAAAGGAGGGCAAACATAGCCGAATAATTTATGACACGTTCATCGCGGCGATGGGGAATAAGCTTGAATTTAAAAGCCATTTTATCATTCATTTTCAAAACCCTTTCTAGGTTCTAGATGATATTGATGAATTTTTAATTTTTCAAATTTTTATCCAATTCCTTTGGTTGTATTCTCAAGGAGAGCTCATTTGGAAAGCACTATTAAACGAAATTTATTTTAAGATGGCATAGAATGCAAAGAAAATGTGTTATTTGAGAAATTCTAATTATTAATTTTCAAGATTTTCAATATTTCCACACAAGCAATGTTTTGTTAGAAATTGATTTGAAGATTTACTTTATAATTTTAATTTTATTTTATTTATCCTAAAATTTATGTAGTTTTGAATTAGAACTCCGAGGTAAATATGGTAGAAATTCGTGTTCTGATATTTTCCACGATTTGTGTTAGGTTGAAGTGCTAAAACATTCGGGTTGTGCTTTAACGAAAAAGGTCAACTATCGGGAAGCTTAAACAACCGAAATTTTTTTTACAATTTCTATACATTTTCTTAACAAACACATTAGCAAACTGAGAAACAGTCGTTTTTATTCTACACAGTGCAAACCAGTAAAGCATGGCCTACTACTCCTTAAATCCACCGAGCACAAACTTTCTGCCACATCATGCGCACAAACCAATACAATGTTTCCTCAAGCGCCACTCGCCTTACACACGGGAAAATGATGGAATTTTCATTTACTTCCATTACCGCCCCCGCCTCCCTCCATCGAATCGAATCTCACCTTTCACCTCCCCAAACGCGGCACGCATCAATCAATTCCCTAATCATCGAAATCGCTGCACCAAACGAAACCCTCGCTGCTGTGCGTTCGTTCCCTTTCCCTTTGCAATGAGCGCGTTAACTGCCGGCTGGTGGTTCCGTGGTAAAACGATTGCGATTTGTTACAAATTTCCACTCCCGTCACCGGACGAGCGTGTGCCTTTTAGCCTTTTGGTAAGCAAATTATGTTTCCACTCCCAAATAACCCGGCGCCGTTATTATTTATCGAGGGCCTGGAATCGCGGGGAAGTGTAAAAAGTGCCTCCTTCCCAGTGCCCTGTTTTGGTCTTTTTTTCCCGTTTTCGATGCAATCAAAGCGTATATTGTAACCAACACGTGTCAAAACCGTCGTCACGGGTTGCTGCGTTCGACTTTTGCCTCATGGGTTTGTCGGAACCCGCTGCAACTCCGCCGCCTTCGTGTGTTCGTTCGCGAGGAAACGATGCGTTGCATTTTGACGACCGGCCACCGGTGGCTTATTAATTTGTTTCTTCGCTTCAAGAAAACAATCGACCGGCAGTGAATCATGCAGTTGGTTCGAAAAACAAAGCCAACCACCTCGCCGCCTTCGTGCATGGTGCGATATTGAGATTTTTTAACACCCCAACCCTAACCGGGTAAAAAGGTAAACGGAGGTTAACCTAGGGAACGGATTTTCACTTCGCAGCGGAAAGGCGGAAACGAATTCGTCTCACTTACAAGAGGGGTGTCTGCTGGTAAAGGTTGCATACAGGGCGCTTTCACTCCCGCTCGCAAGGAGAAATAAAAATCCCAGGACACCAATTTAGCTCCACTATTTGCACTGCAAATGGAACGGTAAACATCGGGAGACTTCTGGCTCTGGAGCGACATGCGTTTCGGTCGTTGATTTCTTCCGCACCTTCCATCCACCTTCCGAAACCCTCCTGGACACTGGGTAGAATTGAACCGGAACCGGGGCCCACCGACACCGGGCCCTGTGTATCTCCACCGGACAATCTCACCCCTACTTGCGACACCGCGTGTGTCCTTCCCGAGGAGCCAACTATAACGCCCCAGTCGTTGACCAGAGGGTAGCGCGATTTTCAGCACCAAACGCCACCGACCCGGAACGAATGCCGAGGGGTTGGTTTTTTGCCTTTCTGTCCTTCTCACTCTTTTACTCAAGGCTCATGAAATATTCATCGATTTTCAGGTTCAGCTCATGCCACGCCGGCCAGAAAAGACAGGATACCGACTGCGAGCACCTCGACCGGGTCACCTAGGGGGCTAAAGGTTGTTAATTTTAGACTCCAAACGTTGACCTACCGGCGGGCGTCGTGCATGCGGGAGTTAGCTCGAGGTTGAGAGCAATTAAGCGGCCCAAGAGTCACTTCCAAGTGGCATCGGAGATCAAGTGGTCGAAGGGGACATGGGTTCACGCACACAATATTGGTCTGTTTTTTTCGCTTTCCCTTTAAAGCAAATGTAGTTTTTTTCCAGTCCCTCATTATCATAAGTTTAACCTATTATTATCATCAGTATTTACGAACATAGTTTGTGCAAAATAAAACAAAAAACATTAGAAAATAACTCAAAGCAAAGTAAATAGTAGTAAATTAGCTTTGTTTCACAGATTGTGATAACAAAACTTTAAGTCATAATTAAATGTTATATAGATTGTTTTGCACTGTAAATGGTAATTTACTACATCAAATCGGCTCGGAGAACGTTTTCAAACCCCCAGCAACACATTCCCACCACTCATCTTCGTGAAATCTTCGTGGCAAAAGCAGCGCATTGCACTGTTTTCCTTTCCACACTAAGCCGCTGTTTGTGTGCGACACTAATTAGCACTTTTCGTGCGCCGAACGCTCGAGGAAACTAATTAGCCGGCGAAGCCGCACAGCCTCAAAGCGTCCCGGCCTAAAGCCCGGATGTCAACCGAAGGAAACCGGAAACCAACCGCGGATGCCCGCCGGGCGCTGGGAATGCATTTGAAAGTTACAATGAAAAAAAAGGCGTCCGTGAGATGATTACGTAATCAGCGTTCCGGGGCTGACAGTATCAAGCGCACGAACGAAGGACGGGGATTGGCAACACAAAAACTCACACTTTGGTCAGATGGTGCGAGGGAAAATTCATCAACAGGGTAAGGAAAAATGTGACTGAATGATAATGTCCCAACGCCCGGTTGGGACGCAGCTTAACACCGCATCCTTCCGCTGCTGTGTCTCTGTGGTCCGATGGAAAATTGTGCTCAAAATGGAGCCTGCGTGTAGGCAAAGTGGCCTCGCAAAACCTCCACAGCTGGCATGTATGTTTTTTAATATATTTACCAACCAACAACATCGACGTTAGAGCGACTGCAAGCTGGCGGCAAATGAAGGAAAATAATGGACAGCAAAAAAAAACGGCTAACGTAAATCCCCCACTCCCAACACCAAACAACGACGTAGCGCAAAAAAAATCCGCGGTGCAAGAAATATAAAGCGTTTAATTAAATTTCCGGTGCGAGAACGCGAGTTCTGTTTTTTTTCTTTTGCTCCACCGGAATGCCTCCCCCACCATCGGTCGCGTGGAGGACGGTTTCAATCTGCTACCGCCACACACCGAGAGGCAATCCATTTTCGACCAACTTCCCACCGAACATTTTTGCAAACGTAACCGACGTAACGTTTTGCATGCGCGCGCTCAGTTGCTTTTATTGAAAGAGAAATTGTTGCAAAAAAAAACAAAACATCAACAACAGTGAAACCTCCGGCAGGAATCGTGCCCATAATTAGCTGGTCGTCGTCGGCTGTTGCCGAGCCGAGGGAAAACCGGGAGCAAAGGGGAAGGAGCGAACGTGGCGAACAAAATGGCGTATCAAAACATTCGGCATTACCATGGAAAGCGCGCGATGAATGAGCTAATGTCGTGTGGGGCAAGCTGGGGAAAAGTGATGGAGGAAATTCGTTCCAAAAGCCTGCTGCGATCAGGTTGCCATGATGTTTTTAATACCTTTCCATTGTTTGGATCGCTCAGTGGAGATATTTTGGTCAGATGAAATGCGTTTAAACAGCGCTCACAGTATTTAAATGGAATGAAATATTAAATGTCGGTTGCTCAAAATTTACAGAGCAATATGTATGACTATGAAAAACACATTAAATTATAACAACATATCGTCTATGGTCTTGGTTATAAATAGTTGTTTTCATAAATGTCAGTCTAACTAAGAAAGCACGTATTGTGTATTTCGCCTTAAGGAACCTTAAAAAAGGCAAATAGTTCACCGATAATCCAAAAAGTGAAAAAAAAACTATCTAACACCGAGGATAGATGTTGCACACATTGTAGTCTACGCGAAAGAGCACTCATGGTCAAGCCTGGCTGCCTGTACAGCGCGCAACCCGACTCATCCATGCAATCCTTTTAGGCATCATCATCATCATCATCGTCCCTACCAACGAGCAGAGCCCAACCGTCAGGAAGTCTTAAATCAACCGCCCCGATGCAAACCGAACGGATTGCCTCCTGGTAATATGTTGCCTTTGCATGTCTTTCGACAATAATTCTCTGAAATCGGCCATCCCCTTTGCTATTCGCCTTGCCGGCTCTTGGGTCCCGTCCGTGTACAAAGGATTCTCCCGGGCCGGACTCGTGTTCTCCTTTTATCGGCGCTTCGTACACCATACCGTGGTACGATCGGCCCGGAACCTCCCTTTGGTCTATTTTTTCCGCCATCTTACCACGTTCCGTTTTCTCGGCCGGTCGCAACGGTTGAAAGTGAATCGTGTTCACTAGATCTTATCACCCGGGCGGCCTTTCCATCGGACCTTTCCCCTTCTGGGGAACTGCTTGTGCGGCTATATGTTTATGGGTCTGAAGGAGCGTAGGAGGTGGTCTGTGAGGTCTTGCGTGTCACTTCCCAGCGAGCGGACGGCCTCGCTGTCGTCGTTCGTGGGGTGGAACGACTTCGCCGGTTGTCCAGTCGATAATAAAGAAATAAAAATAGTACAACCTCGAACCAACTTACCTGCCTGGGCGTCCCATTGCCCTGCGCCTTCCGCCTGGTACAAGGAAGTATCGGTACGTAAGCGTACAACTACCGGCCAGCCAGCTACCAGTTGGTGGTGGCAAAGAATAATGGTACGAACGGGCAACAGGAAGCGAGCAACATAACGAAACTTTGCGGTACGAAAGGGAGAAAAACGGCATTTCTTCATTCACCTGGCCGAACACTCTGGTCGTTTCTCGTGTCAAAAAAAAAAAATGGAGTCCCAGAACCTGCTACCATGCACCGTACGCCACTCGACCGAAGACGGATGACCCAGTAACACTTGACCCTTCCTCCAGGCGCATCGGATGAGAATGTGTACGGCTCAAATCGATTCTGTGCGACGGGACCATTCGCACAAAGACCAGTTCCGGGACCAAAAACAGAGACCCCATCAAGTCACCCTACTGGCAACAGCAACAGCAAAAAAAAACGAATGGAGTGGCCCGGCGTGCTGAGATCGTTACTTTTCCTCTTCCGAAAGCCCTTATCGCCCTCACGCGCGCACACACCGGTCACGAATACGGTCTCGGTACGAGTGCCGGTTCGCTGGTCCATGCGGGCACTAAATAATCCAGCGCGAAACCGAAGAACAACAAGTTGGAGGAAATGGGCGTCAGGAAACAGGAAGGCGCTGGAAGAATACGGAAAAAGGTGTGAAATGATCGGAAACCGGCAACAAATTTAATCAAAGCGGCCCACCCTTTGCCACCCATGTGACCCCCCTCCCCGCCGCCATTTTGGGGTCTCGTTTTCTGCTGTTTTTTTTTTTTGTTTTTGGTCAGGAAACCGCAGAAACACTTCGTCGGATCCGTTCCGTTAGTGGCACTGGTTGGGGCCACTTTTTTCGGGCCGCTTTGGCATGGGAACGCCGGGATGAAGTGGTAAAGGAGGTTAAAGAAGGTGTTAATTATAACCTAGTTTTGGAGTAATTGATAAAACAACTGAAGAAGAAAGAGTTATTGAAGCGTTTGCATTTCAAGCTAGTTGTTATAAGCCATTTCAACAAGTAGCTTATAATAAGTAACGAGAAAGCAAGAAGCTCGCTTTACGACTGCAATGGTATTCAAGACTTTATTTTTAAATTCAGAGTATAGAAAAGAATCGTTTAAATATTTTTTCGCAAAATAATCTTTGGGTTTTTGTTCTTATGAATATGCTTAACAGAAAAGCCATATGAAAGAGGCGTTTAGCTATTTTCTTTCGGCATTTTAGTACGACAGGCCAATAAAATTTTAAATTTTTTGGATTGCTTCAAACTTATTATATCCATTTTCGAATGTAAAAGAGTGTGAGCATTGTCGTGAGAATTTGCTGCTCATTTCCAATACATTTTCAGGGGTTGTATTGAAAGTCTAATAATCTCGCCATTTTTTATCCGCAATCTAAAAACTAAATATTAATCAAAATTAATATTTCCAATCCACTACAATCCACTATTACCCAATCACAGCTAGACTTACAATTACCGATTACTTATCGTACATTCATGTGCAACGAAAACATTATCCATCCGATGTATTCCTCCTCCGCCAGAGTCTATGACCACATTCACCATGGGATATGAAGCAGAATAGAGATGAATAAAAATCAAAATAAATCTCGCACAGTTCCGCAACACGCAGCAGGACATCGCCCGTTCATCCCATCTCGAGCACCCTGTGTCTCGAATTTATCTCGAATTTTCATAAAACAACACGTAACAAAAATCCCATCGCTAGCAACAACAAAACACACCGCCAAGAAACACACCGATTTATCCTAATGATGAATCACATAATCCGCGCACAGATTGAACCGACCGGATCGACCGGATGGCCTCGAACCCCGGTTCCTCCCGGGTATGCGCTCTCCAGCGGCGTCGTGCGCTAAATTGCACACCCGTACCGAATGTACCGAAGGGGAAGAAGAGATCGCCGTGGGTGGGGTGTTATTATTGATGATGTTATGATAATTAGCCCTTTGTTGAGCCGATCCCTTTCGGTGGCCCTGTGGGACTATTACTGTCGCCATTAATATTGTGTGTGTGTGTGTGTGTCGGCGAAGAAGACTCGCAACCCCGCGGACCGGTGGGCGATTTGATCGTTTTGAGTAAAAGAGCGCGTGCAGAAAAAAAAAACATCACCCTCCTCCGTTGGTGGTAATTCGTTCGGCGGCGGTTCGGTGTGTTTGTGTTTGTGGGATTTATGTATCGAAAAATTTGGTAAACCCAAGCTGCTTGTTGAATTGTCGACCACTTGTCGAGCATGTACGGGTGGCTCAGCGGCGTTCAGCGTGTAAAACCATTTAGTACCCCGAGGTCGTTCTAATTTTCAGGCAATTTTTTACTCATTTTCCTCACCTGGTGGAAAACCTGGCGCACCATCAACCGAAACCACCGGGGAAAGGAACATGATTAATGGGGTTGAAGAACGAAACGGGCGAAATTTACGGGTCCCGATTTTTTCCCCGTGCTCCACCAGGAGCCCTTCCACCATCAACTTTCCACGGTTTACTAATCGTTTGAATCGTTTCGCTTTCTTTTCCCGCCCGCAGGTTCCGGACAGATTCAGCTGTGGCAGTTCCTGCTCGAGCTGCTCAGCGATTCCACCAACGCCACCTGCATCACCTGGGAGGGTACGAACGGTGAGTTCAAGCTGACCGATCCGGACGAGGTGGCCAGACGCTGGGGCGAACGAAAGTCGAAACCGAACATGAACTACGACAAGCTCAGCCGAGCGTTAAGGTATGTGCGAGTGTGAGTGTGTGTGTGTGTGTCTGTCCGCAAACGTACGAAAAGAGCACCGCATAATTTATGCCTAATGTTCTTTTGATGTCACTTTTATTGCAATTTTCACTCAATTTACTTCTGTCGTCGAAAATTAGCCACACCGAAACCCCCCGACAACTCCGTCCCCGACCGGTTTTTCACTCCGGCCCCTTTTCCTCCGGCCCGAAGACGAGACGAGATTTTCGGGACAGAATTAGGATCATCAGCCGTAACGCCGTTTCGTCCTTTTCACGACCCGACGGCGAACGGCGAAGGGCGTTCGTAGGGCTGACCGGGCGGACAAAAGAAATCATCACAGTAAATCAAATTGTCTTTAACGATCGCCGCCCCCGTCATCAATCGATTGGATCGGTTTGGCCTCCGCCGTGGCACGTTTTCCAGTCAGTCAGTCTGTTCACATTCGCCACGGACACGGTCGTTGCTGCCATTCGGAGCGAGTTCGCAGCGGCAAGCGAAACATTTGACCCGTAATGGGATTAGCAGCGAGCACACATCGGGCTCGGATCTGAACCATTTTCTTTTTTTTTTCACGGTTGCTTGTCCACCATCGAACGGTTGATTGAATGGAAAATTGGATCACTAGCCCTTGGATGGACGGTGCGTCGTTTGGGACGGTGGATGTTTTTATTATTCAGCGCAGCAATTAGCAGATGCGGAGAGTTCGAATCGGAGTGGATTTTGAGCTACATGGCTATGTGCAGCATTTTCTTTTTGATATTGTGCTAAAACAACTCGTTCGTTTGAAATTTATTGCAATCGATATTAACATTAGCTTGGTTGATACAAAATGATAGTTTCATTCCGAATGAACAAATGAACTCAATAATGAACAAAACACATTGTGTAAAATTCACTTTAATCGATTGGCCAATTGATATTTTTTTAACTAAAGAAAGCAGCTCAAACACTTATACTAGATAAAAATAAAATGGATTCATATTTCAAAACAGTCATAAAAACATCACATTTCGGCTTCATGTCGCCAAAACAAATCCATCTGTTAAAAACTTCATGTCTTATTATTCATGAATCCAAGCTCAGCAATCTCATGTAAAATTGATCAAAGTTTTGTCTTTCCACTTGCACAAATACTTAACCCTCTCGATTACCTTACCGGGAAGCTCAGAAAGTTTTCAATTTCACTTAAAATACACACAGCTCGTTCGAAGCACCCGCTTATTTGCTCCGAGCAGGCACGTCCCATCGATAAAATATCCCTATATTCTCACTGCATGCCCGATTGAATGCACTTTTAAAAGATTACCGACGATTGCTTGCAAAACGCGGCCACACATTCCCGACTCAAAACTCATCGGGCAGAAGGCAAACTTTGGTGCCGAAGCCGAAATTCGAACCGTGCAAGTGTGATAAAGGACTTCGATATTCTTCTGCCAATTTAATCATACCCACAGTGGAACTTTGCGATGCCATCCTCCCCTCTCACCGCTGGTCACAGCTCACGAGTTAACCACGGCAAAATCAGAACGAATGGCGCCCCGTTTACGTTCTATCCACCGATTCGAATGGAAAAGACCCTCCGTTCTCGGAGCATATTTTATCTCGATTTATCTAATAATTTCAATTTCGACGTTTCGTATTCATTCGTACGAATGATTGAAAGCATGCTAGCACCCCGCCACATCCCTCCCATCGTACGGCGGGCCAGCGTCGGAACCGTTTCCGGTAGCCACCTCCCACACCGCCGGTCGTAGAAAAATCGTTCAACTTTCGGTCGACTCCGGCCATAATGCCTGAGATCAGATACCGTCCTTTACATTCCATTAATCCACCGCACGAAGGAGAAACTCGATGCTGCTGTTTTTTTTATGCTTCTCTGTCCCTGTTACCATCGTACTGGAGCTACATCGTCTGTGGCGGATTGGTGATCCCACCAAAAACACGACCTTAGTCCCCGTGCTTCAGGTTTGCATGTTTCAGGATTGCAATCGTCCTCACGGTACGACATGGGAATTCGATCGGGACACAGCATGGTCCTAACTCTACCTCCGCAAGGGTGTGTCTCTGTCCCTAACTCCGCCACCGTTCTGCAAAACACCGCATCGACTGACTTCATCGGGAACCGGGCACAAGAAGATGGGAGCCAGACGATTCATGCAATCAAATTTGTAAATTGAAAAATAACAACATTTTGATTTAGCCAAAATCTAATAGACTTCTGTGTGCGGCACAGCAGCAGATGCCGGCGGGCATGCCGAACTAACTCCGGTGCTCGTTGTTCTGAAGTCTTTCTCGAGTACATTGGAGCGCTGGAGGACCAAACCGGGACCAGCACCTATCGCTATGATCTTGCTTTTAGAGCTAGTATTCCCACCGAGACTTTCGCGTGGTTTTGGAATTTATCTATAAAACCTTTGCTCGATGACTAGAATTCGATGAAAACTTTATAATTGCATCGCCAGTTGTTCCTCCCAATCAGGACGCTCACGTCCCAGCGGGCGAAACCGAGGAGACATTTAAAAATTCAATTTAAAAACGTCAAATTAACGATTATGTCCCAGCGTTTGTCCCACCGTGCGCCGTGTCGCCCGGCCAACTGTTACCTTATGGCCTTCGCTTTATGAAATCATTGCAGTTAAATTAAAATACAGTTTTCCCTTCCGGAGTTCTGCCCACCCGGTGGGACAATTTTCCCTACGCCCCTATGTTTGCCACCTTTGTGCTTCTCCGGCTGCTGCTCCCCGGATACAAAATCGCTGTATTTGCTGGCAACACGGTGCGCATTTCGTCACATTCAGCTAATCGCCGTAATGCTCTGGGCCCATCCTCCAGGACGAAAGCATCCACCGGGGGAGTGCTAAAAAGAAGCAACCGGGAACGTGTCACGTCGTCGTTCCAGAACAATAGCCGCGTTTCGTAGCACCGCATATCCATGAGGGAAACGCTCGGTGGTGTAATTGACGACACCGAGCCCGAAACTGAATGCCTCACTTGAATGTGTATGTACACACATTAAACCACTTCAATCCACACGCACCATCGTTTCGGCAAATGCACAATCAGCACTCGGGCTCGAGTGGTGCGAAAGATAGCTTCTTCACACACATTTGCATCGAACGGATGAGTGACAGCAACACGCCCGGCTCATTTTATCTCCCGGGCTGGTGGGACGTGGATAGCATTGCGGGGATGGATGGCGAAAAGTCAACGAATAAAAACGCCCTGAACAGGGCGGGGAAGCGTTTCCATTATCACTGCCCCTGTTGATGCTCCCCGATAATGATGCTAGCGATGATGATGACGTTGACAATGACGACGACGACGATGATGATGGGTAGAGTGTATAATCCGACCGCCGGAACATTGGAACCAATGTCTGGCGTTCGTGCGATTTTAATGGATGTAATTTTGAATATATCCTCAACCAACGCTTGCACAATCCCAATGCTGGAGAACCCTTTTCTTGAAGCTTGACTTAGGTGGTACGCTGTTATAAGCGACACAGATAAGTGCTCCAGTTGACAGTTGAAGCAGAAGCAGAAGGGGTCGTTCTATTCTCCATCTTCCCCCCTGTCAGTATCTGTACTTGAATTTGACTTCAAAATTGACCGCTTTTTGGAGCGGATTTGGAACTACTCGCCTAGTCTAGTTCAGCTGTCTTCAGCCATATGTGGAGACACTGTCTGTTGTGTCAATTTTTGTTTTTTTTTTTTTTTTTGGCTAACACAAACACGTTCCTTTGTTCCACATGCCAATCATTACGGTCCATATTCAGAACGTACAAAAATTGCACTCCTGCACGAGTGTTGTGTTCGTTCCAGTTCTTGCACCGCACCGACGGAGTCCCTATAGTGTCGAGGAAACAATCGAGGACGCGCCACACACGTCGGTCCGGTGGTCTTGCCCGTATGAATAACCTCATCATCCGCGTGTCCGCTGTGTCGGTACGTGTGCTACATTACCGCAGCCGGCAAGCGTAGCACAAAACACTTTCCGATCTAGTAGGCGCTTTGTTCTGCGACCTACAGCTGTCATCGGAGTTTTGACAGGTCGAACATAGTGTCGATGTCGATGAACGAAACCAAAGTGCGTTGTCTTTCTTCGGCGATCTATAATAAAAAAGAAATACAGAACGGCAAGGAATTGAGTGAAAGGTATGCGGCCGCTGTTGAAAGGTATAGGAATATGATTTCTTCACATCCCTTCCCTGGTGTTGCATTCGCGGCTTTCCCTACAACAGCCCGAGCGTGTCGGACGGTGGTTAGGTTGCACGATTTGTGTATGCCAATGGCGGAATCGGCATGGAATTAGCCGCCCCGTGCTATATCACCGGGCTCTTATCGAAACCGACAAATCGGAACATACAACTTCACTCCAAGCGTTACGCACACCGTCGCAACCCGTGCTGCGCTCGCTCGTTCCTACCGAAGTCCCAAAGAAATCAACGCACAGTGGAAAGGGGAAAAGAGCCGACGGTACATTCATTTAACACAGCACCTCCAGTACTTCCTCGCAGCTTGATTGAGACACTTTCTTTACCTGTTTTTATTTCCACTGCGAAGCCGCAACGGAAAACACACGGGGCTTTCCTTTACGGCCTTTACTAATCCAACTGTTTCTTTCTCTCTCTTTCTCTTTCTTTTTCTCTTTCACTGCCTTGTCTTCCCCTCGTGCGAAACAACGAAATAAACTAACGCCACAGATATTACTACGATAAGAACATTATGACGAAGGTGCACGGTAAGCGTTACGCCTACAAGTTCGACTTCCAGGGTCTGGCGGCCGCGACCCAGCCGCAAACCGATCCGACCTACAAGTACCAGAGCGACCTGTTCATGTCGCCGTACCATCACGGGGCCAAGCTGAGCTCCTTCATGAGTCCCCACCACAGCATGACGTCATCTTCCGGTAAGTACGGGGAGCGAAGCCTCCACAGAGTCCCCTAGCACATCCAACTTTTACAGGGAAGGGAAATCGGGCTCTTACGACACATGGAAGTTTATGACCCTCGATTGGGTCGGCTCGTATATGTTTATAAGTTTTCTTTTTTTTTTTTTTTTTGTGGGCAATATGCCGTGTTCGACCCTACCCGGTACGAAATCTAATCGCCATTTCGCACTCAACCGTTTAAAGATATTTCCTTTCCCAATTTGGCTTATCGGCCCTCGTGAACGCTCGTTGGTAGGTGTGGTGTGTAAATATAGCGTAACGATGTTTTGAAACGCTCTCGGTAATGTTGTTGTCTATGGAAATGAAAGTAAAGCTGGAGGTTTTTGGAGCAACCGATAGATCCGCCGGTTACGATAAGGAATAACTTCGGCGTTAGCATTGATTACATGAAAACACAAAATCAATACACTTATCTTCTAGGGTAAGTTTAGTACACTCTCTACTGCAGGCACTGGAAGCAAGAAAATGTGATTTCCTTTAAAGTTCAATAAAAATACTACCATTTTTTGTACGCGCCTTCTACCTGAATCGTTGTACTATGAATATATTGCTGTCATTTCAAAATGCAGCAGGTGAGATCGTTTTTAGTACATGTGCTAAAACCTAGTAAATATGGTTTGCACAGGGTTTGTGGGTGCAAGTATTGGCCCAATGAAAATGATGAGGAATTTCACATTTAGTGGATATATTTTGACTACGTTATATTTAAAAAAATAAACCTGAAATGGAATTGTGTGCCGCAAAACATGAAGAAAGCATTTTTTGTCAGAAAAACCCCTACCATTTCAATGGTTTCAAGTTCAAAATGGCTGCAAGTTTATACAATTGCTATTAGACATATTGCTTACCATATAATCCATAAGCTCTCTGCAAACGCTTCCCAACGATTAACAGCAGTGAAACTTCCTCGAAGAAAACCGACCCGATTTCCCGGTGCAAACCTCATCCTCATATCCAGATAAGACTATCGACTTTTGCTTGCCTTGCCCGGCAGTGGATAAATCAATGCTCCGGTACGCCAACGATTTTACAACACGCTTGCGTTTGCGTTGAAAACATCCACCACATGCACACAGACAAGTGCGCGCCCACGGCTTCCTTGTAGTGGTGATCGGAACTGGGGGTTACCATTATCAGCTCTCCATCTTGTGTGAGAAGCGAGCAGAAGCTGAAACCGAAGCACCGAAGTCGCCATCGAGAAATCCTCCTTGGAAACGGGCGTTTGGAAAAGGCGAGCGAGCGAACCCTCTCCACCGCTCTCACACACATTGGCACATCCTTCCCCCCGGGCTGTATAAATGCACACAGAGGCTCATGCGCATGGTGCAGTAACGACGACAGCCACCAAGCGTCTCCATTTCCATTCCATCCACTCCGTATCTGTCTATCTCACACTCGCAACCGGGCGCGGTTCTTGCTCTTATCCACCGGATGTTTCCTTCTCTTCCCACTCGCTCTGTCCGCTCGGAAGCCTCTCGCTCACACACGGGCGTGATTAACTCCCGCCACATGCACACACACACATACACGGGCGCGCACGCGGGAACGGCGAAATGGCGGTGGCGCAACAAAAAAAAAAAAGAAGAGGAAACTATCGCCGGCGCAGGCGGAAAAACTCAAGTATCATCTTTTCCGCCCTTGTGAAGCGCCAATACCGTGTTCGTATAGCCATACTTCCTACGAATCCGAATCCGGTCCGGACGAAACGCACGCAGACACGCCAGCCACGGCCACACGCGAACCGCCGACAGGCGTAGCGAGAAGGACGATATATTTTTTGTTTTGGTTTCTTTTTCCTTTTTGCCGATGTGGTTCGCCTAGCTCCTTCTCCAGGCCTCGCACTGTATGGTACCATGCCGACGCCCAACCACACCCTGTTTCCGTTTCACCTTCTAACCGCGCGGTAGGAAAATGGCCCCACGCTGAGGACACCCTCCCCCGTCCGCCCGGAAGGAAAGGAGAAAGAAAAAAGCACACACACACACACACACACCTACCGGCGTGGAAGTGAAACCGTTCTTTTGGTCTAATTTCTGTTTCCCTAACTAGTTCCGTTTCGGAACGGCTTGTTTGTTAGAGGCTTCCGAGCGGACGTCTTTCCCCCTTCAACACCACTCCCCCATGGGATGCCGCCTGCGTTTGACGTGAAGGTGAAAATTAAAGCTAATACATTTTTTGTTTTGCTTCCGCTGTATGTTTTCCTTTCCAGAATCTGCTTCCACGAAAGGGGTTGAACCAGGGGGTCGCCCTGGTGTGGCTTTATTTACAGCGGTCTGGTTTTTTTTCTCTTTACATTTGTTTTTCTTGCTTCTTCTTCGGGGTGGCAATTCGTACAGACAGGGTTTTAAAATGACCTTAAAACGCTAAAGGTCGTGCTGGGTGTTTGTGTGCGGAAGGGAAACGGTTTTTGGCGGAAAGAAATCAACAAACCTAACAGGTTAATTGCTTTTCAGCTTGATTTTGTTATTGCATGTCCCGACAATATGATTTATTAATTCCGCTAGAAGTCAATCACACGTTATTAATTATTATTGCAATTTAGCGGGTTTGATAAGGTGTGTGTGTGTGTTTTTAATTGTTAATTAAATTAACCATTTGCACTCGGATTTCCCCCACCTGGTTCTAGCATTTTGATTCTGCTGGGAATATTTTAATGTTTTTTTTTGCACATTTGCCGGTGTTCATTCAATTGTCGAATTGGAAATTTTTTATGGACGATATTAGGATATTTGGATATTGATATTAGGAATTGATAAATAGATTAACAGCATGTGGAAAACATAAAAAATTCTAAATGAAAAGTTAAAAAATAAGGAAATAAGAAATTATCCCGTTAAAACTCCTGCTAAAAGTTTTGTACTAAAACGTGTACTAAAAACATTAACGTGCGTGAAAATTTAGTAGAAGAATAAGAAGGAGTTCAAATATCTTTATTTGGTATACTTTGAAGTGGCTCACTTGATCTCTTTTTTCATCTCTCTTTTCATCCTACAAACCAGCCTCCATCTTCCCGTCGGCCGCATCGTGGGGCAACTGGGGCAGTCCGGCGACGAATCTCTACCCATCGCACACGATGAGCCACGTGACGCCGTCGCACGTCGCGCCCCATCTGGGCTCGTATCCGCACTACGCATGACCAACACCCACGACCACCTCCTCCAGCCACCATCACCACCATCACACGCAGGTCGACAACTTCGATCTGTACAAGAAGCTGACGCCGTACGAATAATAGCATCCGCTGATCCCGCAGCAGCATCACCATCCCGAGCAGCTGCAGCCGCCGTACTCACCGCAGCAGCAACAGCAGCATCTCCACCAACACCAGTCGATGCATCTACAGCAGCAACACCTGCTGCCGGTTCACCATCCGGAGCTGCTCCATCCTCAGCACGAGCTGGTGGCCGGATTCGCACGCCCTGCTAAACCGTTTCCGGATGGGCAGCTACAGCGGCTGCCGGTGTCGACAACCGATGCTCTGCTGCGGACGGCCATTGGTGATGAGGGGCTGACGGTTGGTCGTGGGGTCCCGGGTGCAACTACCGAACCCAGCGCAACTACTAGCAACAGTACTCCAACCACTACTATCGCCACTATCAATACTACCCAGTTAGATAAATGTATTTTAGACTACCTAAGGAATGTCTCAACTTTTAAATGAAGCGTAACAAAAAAAAAAGCCGGTTCCGGTTCTGTGGGATGTACTGGCCGATATTTTAAGCACATGCAAACCAACAATCTCCCGAGAGCCGATCAGTGTATAATTAGCAATATATTTGTTGTAATGTACCGCATGGGCACGGGTCACAGTCGAACGCGCACCAGCATTCGCACTTGTCCCGTGACAAAGCAAACAGAAACCCCTCCTTTACTAAAAATAGCGCAGATAGATAAAGTTTAGACCAGCCTATGGCAGCTGGAACAGAGAGGCGAAAAGCTCCGCTGTGCAATGCGGTATCTAGTCTTGGTTTTGCGGATCGCGATTGCGGGGACCGTTTCGCCCGGCATTAGTTACCTTGATACCAAGTATTCCAAGAATCCTTCCTCTCAAAACGCTAGCGGTTAAGGTTGACCGTTGGAACGATATTACCGAAAGGAAACGCTCGCACAAAATAGTCATTCCCACCAGAGCAGCCGAAGCGTTTTCCTACTCTTTTTCTCGTTTTTCCCTGTTCCCTCGGTATTGTTGTAAATATTATCGTATAAATATATAACCATTTCCAGGTGGTTGATTTATCTCGCAATTCGAGCTCGGCAGTCACTTTTCGGGAGCACCGACGAGGAGGAAACGAAACTGCGATCTCGAACTAACAAATCTAGTCTGCCATGAAAGCAATCCGGCGTAGGGGAGTGAAGAGCGAACACACGACAACAACAAAATGTTCAAAATCCTAAAACACATATTTGAGATAAGCATGTAAAACGTTACAGAAACCAGTTTTTAAAAAGTCGTACAATTTGGCATACAAAACACACAACCCAAAACTGCACTCGAACAAAACCCGCAAGGTCACGGAATCATCACCGTAACAGCAACTGCACAAGTCGCACAAGTCGAGATGGCAACAAACAACAAGTGACAGCCGGTGCCGCGATCATGGACGCGAAAACAAAAGCAAATATTTATACATATAAAGACTGTGATAGTTAACGAACACTTGTTACACTTTTGTTCTTTGCAACAATTTTTACTCGCGGGAAAGGAGAAAGCAGCCATAGGGCCAACGATGGGGATGGCAAAAGGTGCGAGAAACGATAGGTGCGGTGGCTCCATTCGGCAGCGTATCCACGTAGTAGCCGCTGGATGTATCTCGATCGAACGTTGCTCCAGCTGCTTTGTTCCGTGCTCCCCAGTGGGATCTTGATTTATCTTTCCTTATGGACAGGCAATATTGCGTGAGGCAAGACTTCAAGACTTCATGCGTGTATGTGTGTAAATAATCAATGTAACAACGTATCTTATCGATGTGTATATTTGCTCTAGTCAAAGGAAGCCAACTCAAACGAACGCAGAGAGGGTATATTATTGAACGGCAGAGTGTAATCTTGCGCTTGTGTCCTTCCGGACGATCGTGTCGCGTACCGGATGTTGAGCACCCTCCACTGGTTGTCAAGTTCCGAGGCACATTAGTAGCAATCCGCGAGCGCGACACGATCATGCACACGCTCCCAGTCCCAGAAGATTGGCGTGTTTGTATATAATTGCGGGAAACTTATCCCGCCACAAAATAAGGAAACGGTTCGCATACACGACAGCAACTTCCCAACCGATCGATGTGTCGTACAATATAGATGTATGTTTTCGCGTTGCGGCGCGTGGAGAGATGTTAGTCAGACAAATACCAGGATTCAAACTGACCCAGAAAATGCGACAAAACCAAAAAACAGCGATAGCCTCTAGTTGTGTATCTACGATATGTATGTGTGTGTGTGTGTGTTTGTGTAATGTAAAATCTAAGTTCGATCATCGTCTTCATATTTATCGGCAAAAACCCTACTACCAAGCAGGGACACATTGTACATTTCCTCAAAGCGGTGGGGGGGGGGGGGGGGGGGGATTGGGATTTTGCG
>KI915041.1:16210835-16262536 GCA_000473445.2 Anopheles farauti
GGGGGGGGGGGGGGGGGGGGGGGCTTCGAATGGAAGACCCGAAAGACAAGACGAGCATTAAACAACAACAACAAAAAAGAATCACTGAATTAATAAAATTCGTATAAATGTTTCAAAAATCTTACCCAAGTGTCTAATCCGTGCGTGTTTTTGCTTCGCACGATGCGCAGGATCAATTTCAACGCACTAGCCAAGATCACACTGCGTGATCAGGGTAATCAGTGGCCATTGGTACCTAGGGGTTGGCGTATCTCGAAACAAACAATGCCAGTAAATGATAACTCTACTGTTGCTGGCATACACCAAGACAAGACCGGAGATCAACAGCCACAACGCGTTTACGATGGTGCTTATCACTGCCAAGCACTGTCTCAAGACTTCGTTTGCAGATGCGGACAGCAGGAAAGAACACGTTCCCAAGAGCATTACAAAGTGGGCGATCACCGGAGAGCGCGATTGCTGTGGATTCCAGATTGGGTTGGATTTTGACGTCGCCTAACGTGAACTGACCCAGCCCAAGCAAGCGGCTGCAAAGAGCCCGGTACAACTTTCAAGACATCTTCACGATCAGTTCGTTGAGCGAGTTCATGTCAAGAAGATGAAGCTAGCGTTGGGCACGGTCGTGTGTGCTGCAGCGTTCGGCACGCTTATTACACAGATACAATGCGCAAACATCCTTGTATTAATGAGTGTAGTGTCGCAAAGTCATTTCATATGGTAGTAATAGAAGATTACGTATGAAAGTGCAAGTCGTTGTCATGGTGATATCTCTCTTATCCCCCCGATTCACTCCACAGGATACGTCCGATAGTGAACCGTCTGGGGGAGGGTGGCCATAATGTGACGGTGCTGTCGGTGAATGTGGACCCTCGGTCACCGAAGAACGTCACCTACATCCATCTCGAAAACAGCTACAACACACTGTACGGCAATGGAACCGCCACCGCCAGGAACGACATACTAAAGCGCTCCAATGAAATGCCACCGGCTGCTACGATATCGTTCTATCAATTTGGACTGCTTGGATGTGAAGGTGGTTGTTGACAAAAAAGTCGCTTTTTCTTTGTGGCCACCCTATGTGATGTTATCCGTTTGAAATGCTTTAGGTGCCGTAACCTCACAAGGACTGCAACAGCTGCTACGCTATCCATCCGACTTTCGGTTCGATCTCGTAGTATACGATTTCACCTGCGGTCCTTGCCTGCTAGGATTGCTGCACAAGTTCCACTACCCACCGCTGGTGAGCGTGACCGGGTTCGGCGTGCCTCAGTTTACGGAGCGTCTCGTCGGTGGACATAAGGCGGCCTCATACATACCACACTTCACCCAGCTCACCGACAACCCGATGCCATTCGGGCAGCGTTTTCTCAACACGCTGGTGCATCTCTTCGATGCTGTCTATCGGTGGGCAGTCTTCATGCCGAGGTTAACACAGATAGCGCAGCGAGGATTCGATTACCAACTACCCGATCTCACCGAGCTGGAGCAGCGAACGCTCATCATGCTGACAAACTCCAATCCGGCGCTGGATCCCCCGGAAAGTCTGCCACCGAACGTCATCCCCGTGGGAGGGCTGCAGATAGTCGAGCCCAAGCCACTCGCCCCCGAACTGGCCACCTTCATCGCGAACGCCCCGAAAGGCGCGATACTGTTCGCGATGGGCACGAACTTCAGGAGCAAAATGTTTACCCGCGAACGGCAGGCAATGTTTCTCGAAGCGTTCGCCCTCCTACCGGAGTACCACGTGCTGTGGAAGTTCGATGACGATCAGCTTCCGCGGCAGGCGAGTCCGAACGTGCTGGTTCGGCCGTGGCTACCGCAAAATGACATATTGGCGCAACCGCGCCTTAGGGCGTTCATCACACACTGCGGTTTGATGAGCACGCAGGAGGCAACGTATCACGCCGTACCGATGATCGGCATACCGATCTACGTCGATCAGCATCTAAACCTTCACCGTACCGTGCAGGCCGGTGCGGGAGTTAAACTCGATCTGGCCACTCTCACCACCGCCAGTGTGTTGAGTGCTCTACGGGTGGTGCTAGAGAACGATTCATACCGGCAGGCGATCGAAAAAAGGTCAGCACTATTCCGTGATCAACCCGACAAGCCGCTCGACCGAGCCATCTGGTGGATGGAGTGGGCACTGCGGCATCCGCAGGAGGATCGGTTGCGTTCGAGCACGGTCGGGATGAACAGAATCATCGCCGATGGATATGACGTCGCTGGGTGCTTATTCGCCATTCTTGCAAGTCTTCTAATGTTCATTAGGATAGTGTGTGTTAAAGTCTGTTATCGTTCCAGCAAGAAACGCAAAGAAAAGCAGGGATAAATTACAACCGACTGACGCGTTTCAGCTGTAACCGTGAAACGCTACCTAACAGTAATAGCAATAAATAGTAATTGGGAAAAAATGGCACACACATTGCTTTATTGTCACAATAAGAAGGAAAATGTCACGGAAACTGCCCCCCAAACGTGGGTAGGTATTAAATTACTTAAAAGAAACCTTCGAATTCCTTTCCAGATACTGCACGTCAATTGCGTTTCTTGTCGCTAACCGCGGGCACAGATTTTCGAAGCCATTTCCTAGCCAAAAACACTAGCAAAAGCGGTACCGCTGCCAGCACCAGCACCACGTCGATGAGGTAAGTTCTCAGAAAGCCGAGCTTCAGCACCGGCGACTGGAGTTGGGTAGCGTTCGGATGACGCATAACCCATTCGATCCACCAGACGGCCCGAGCCAGCGGTTTCTCCGGCTGATCCTGGAACAATGCCGACTGGGCGGCCATATTGGTGCGATAGGTCGGATCTTCCAGCACGTCCCTTATCGCGTCCCGCAGCTCCACGGTGGACATCGTTTGGAACGAGACACGTTTGGCCACACCCGCCCGGACGCACCGTTCTAGGTTCTAGGGAAAGCACAAATAGTGCGTTAGTAGAGTCAGGTCATTTGTTCCCCACCTTAGCACCTACCCGATGCTGATCGGCTATGAAAGGAATGCCCACAATCGGTACACCGTACCACGTGGCCTCGTGGGTGCTCAGCAGTCCAGCGTGCGTGATGAAAGCCTTCGTTTTGCCGTGCGCCAGAATATCGTTCTGCGGCAACCATGGCCGCACGATCACGTTCTTCGGCAGCGGTATGCTCAACTCCGTTTCGAACTTCCACAGGAAGTGATAGTCGGGCAGTTGGCGCAGCGCGTTCACGATCATGCGCTGCCTGCCGACATCGAGCTGATCACTGCGGACGTTCGTTCCGAGCGAAAACAGGACGGCCCCTTTCCGGCTCGCGTTCAGAAACTGCTCGAGCTCGGTTGGCAGTGGTGCCGGTTCACGGATCTGTAGTCCACCGACGGGGATCAGGTTGGGTGGGGCCGCCTCCGGGAAGTCGACGGAGTAGTGTGCATTTACCAGCATCAGCTTCGAGCGCTGGTGAAGCTCGGGAGCGTAC
Source organism: Anopheles farauti (assembly GCA_000473445.2). Taxonomy (NCBI): domain Eukaryota; kingdom Metazoa; phylum Arthropoda; class Insecta; order Diptera; family Culicidae; genus Anopheles; species Anopheles farauti. The sequence goes on from KI915041.1 coordinate 16,214,290, forward strand.
GGGAGATCGTCGTAGCGGAAGTACTCCCGCATCATCGCATCGATACGCGGATTGGAGATGTAGTTCCGGTAGCTAAAACCCGTAATAGCGCCACTGTCAACTGGTCCACGGAAAGCATGCAGCACTAGCATTACTCACACCATATCCGTAAGATGCAGCAACGTGTTGTGTATCCGTTGCGCCAAGCTCATGTCCGTACCGTAGCTGAGCGAGTAGAACGGAACGTACGAGTAAAACTTGTGCCCACCGATCACCTCCGTCGAGTAGGGCGGATTGTTGAACGCGGTCACGCTCACCAGCGGCGGATAGCGGAACTTGTGCAGCAATCCCAACAGGCACGGTCCGCAAGTAAAATCGTGCAGCACTAGATCGAACCGAAAATCGTCCGGGTAGTTCATCACCTGCCGCAGGCCCTTCGATTTCAGTGTTCCTGCAAACGTTGGGAGGTTTCGGCAACGGTTTGAGAAACTATTTTTGTCTCGCCGCTCCGCTGCGTCAGAGCGACTCACCCGCACACTCGTGCACCACAAAGTCTCGGTAGAACGAGACGACACTTTGGAACAGGTTTTCGTTCGCCATCTCGAGCAGATCGATCGAGTCCGGACCGGTGTAGAGCGTGGGATAGATCTCCTCCAGATGGACGTAGTGTACATTGGACGGTTGGTTCTTTTCCACGTCCGCCGACAGGATGGTTAGATTGTGTCCGTTCTGTGCCAGCGCGTCCATAATCGCGCGGTTCCTGCAAGGGACGCACCGAAGCGAAGGAAAGAGATCCGTGATGTAATCACACAGTGTGTATGTTGGGAGATACATATACGTCAGATACATACCAGATATGATGACTGGGGCTTGCGACCCCCATCAGGCACAGTATGTTCGCCGCATTCACGAACCATCCGAGCATCGGTAACACCGCGAGAACCGAAATCAAAGAACGCAACATTTTGTCCACTCGTAACAGAGACCGGCGCCCAACTGAGAGTGAGAGCGCGCCCGGTAGCGTCCGCGGCGTGGGTCAAGTTCACCAAATCTTTCACGAACACATTAAATATAGGTCGGCACACACTATTACGATAGGAGTACGGCACGAGCAGCATGATGGAGATTTATGTACGGGACCAATACCACCACGTGTGGTACGCCGTATATGTATCTGCCTACTTTGATCCAATCAGTAGCATCCGCACAAGGTTAAACGAAACCGTGGCCTGTTCTTGAAAATGCAAACGGCCTCTAACGGCTCTAATGCAATCACCGCTCCGTCGACAATCAACGATAACCAGATGGATGTTTGATGAATCGCTCACTCCCACCGTAGAAAGAGAAGATAACGATCGTGAAGTTTGTCTTTTTTTCCGACCCGTAAATCAGTCCCGGGACTCCTTATCATCTGCAGCTTATCACCTTGTCTTCACTTTCAGCACAATGCAAAGATGGGATGACAATTAGCACGCGGCACGCGGGAACCGAATATTTGCAGAACGGATTTAGCAGCTCGCCTACTGTGTTGCTAGGTTGTTTTCTCGGTAGAATCTGTCAAAACGCTTCAATACGAAATGGTTACGATTGCAAACAAGACGCAAATGGCATATTAAACAAACATCTGCATCATCGGCCAACGAGAAAAGTGACCCCACGCGTCCCCATCGCACACACTTAAATTCGTGCCGCAAATTTGCACAATCATCGTGCCAATTGATACGCCAGCCCGGGAATGACAGACGTGGAAGCATTCGTTTGCACCGTGCACGTGATTAGGTGACCGACGGGTTGCGGAAGAATAAACTAAGCTCAGGCAGCGCGGAAGAGTGATGCGATGCTCTAGTCAGCCAGCTGGCGCTTATTTAGAGTCGAAACGTGAAAACGATAAGATGGGTCGCGTTGGGTCGCCCGCCAAGCTGACGACGGTCGTGTGTGCCACGCTGGTGCTGGTGGCACAATGTGCCAGCGGTGCGAACATCCTCTGCCTGATGGGTGTCCCAAGTCCGAGCCATCACATCTGGAACCGGGCGTTGGTGGAGGCGCTGGCGGCACGGGGCCACAATCTGACGGTCGTGTCGCCGGACGTTGAGCGGAAACCTACGCCGAACGTCACCTACATCCAGCTGGAGGAAACGTACAACACGATCCACGAGGGTGCGACGGCGATCGACTTCTACGAGATGGCCCAGGCGGGCATCGTGGAAAGCATGAAGATATTCTACGACTACGCGATCTCGATGTGCATCGGCATTCTCGGCTCCAAAGGCTACCAAACGATCATGGACTATCCGAGCGACTACAAGTTCGATCTGGTGCTGAACGATTTCACCTGCGGGCCATGTTTGCTGGCCGTGTACCATCGGTTTGGCCAGCCGCCGATGGTCGGTGTGACCGGGTTCAACACGCCCCCGTACACGACGGATGTGATCGGTGGCCACAAGTACTACGCGTACGTGCCGTACTACACGCTCGACTACGATACGAACATGAACTTTTTCCAGCGTTTCTACAACGCAGCCATCCACTGGTTGGACTACTTGTAAGTACCCGCGGAATGGACGCGTATCTTCCGAAGCAGGCTTCAACTATATACATCCCTTCTAACTCCTGCACAGCTACCGCAACTACGTGTTCCTGCCGCGCACCGATCGTCTCGTACGCGAGCACCACAAGGACCAGGATCTGCCGTACCTTCCCACGATGGATCAGAAAATGATGCTGATGCTGGTGAACTCGCATCATTCGGTCGACTTCCCGGAACCGGTACCGCAGAACATGATCCCCGTCGGTGGTCTCCAGATTCTGCCGCCCAAACCGCTGCCGGCCGACATCGATCGGTTCATTCGCGCCGGCAGGAAGGGTTCCGTGCTGTTCTCGCTCGGCACGAATGTTCTCAGCAAGGATCTCGGTCCGGAGCGCATCAAAGCGTTCCTGCACGCGTTCCAGCAGATGCCGGCCTACAACTTCCTGTGGAAGTTTGAAACGGACCACCCGTACCAGCTGCCACCGAACGTGATGATGAAAAAGTTCTTGCCGCAGAACGACATACTGGCGCACCCGAATATTAAGGGCTTCATGACGCACGGCGGGCTGCTGAGTACGCACGAGGCCACCTGGCACGGAGTGCCGATGATCGGTATACCCGTCATCGCCGACCAATATCGGGTACGAGGATTAGCTTGCAATGGAAGCAACACTCTGCCACTACCGCAATCGCTATATCTTTCCAGAATCTCGCCAAATCCATCCGTGCCGGTGTGGCCGAGAAGCTGAATCTGTGGGACCTGAGCACGGACAAAATTCGCAACACGGTGTTGAAGGTGCTGGAATCGCCCCAGTACCGGGAGGCTATGGCCGTGCGGTCTGGGCTGTTCCGAGATCAACCGGACACGCCACTGGAACGCGGCGTCTGGTGGGTGGAGTGGGCCCTGCGGCACCCGAACGCCAAAACGATCCGATCGCCTACCCTCGAGCTGGGCCCGTGGAGAAGTGAGCTGTACGACGTGAAGCTCTGCCTGGTGCTGGCGGTGTTGCTGACCGTGTACATGGTACGCAAAGCAGTCACGGCGTTCTGTTCCTACGGGCAAGCTACGGCGAACAAATCGAAGAAGAAAACACAATAAGCACAATTATCGGCTGACCACAAACCTAGAATCTCTCGTTGTATGAATGTCCGACAGTCCAAATAAAGCACGCATGTTTCTGTTGTAAAGTTGCATTTGGCCGCGGCGCGTAGATTACAATGCACATTTTTACAGCGAAGATCGAGCGAGGAAAGCAACTAATTATGTGTCATTTCCCGCACGGAAGACAAAGTAGCACGTGTGCGGGGTAAATGCATGCATTAGGTCGTTTGAGACATTGGCGCTCAGGTGGACCTGCTAATGAGCCCAGAACAAAACGACCCAATCACCCAATAAAACGCCATCAGCGATTCCACGGTCACGTTAGTAAGCGTACTTCGTTTCCATGGTGATCACCTCCACGATGCTGGTTGCAGTCGTGGTGCTTTGCACCCTTCTCGGGTCGCCAGCTCGGCTCGCTCACGCCGCGAACATTCTCTGTCTAACCCCGGTGCCGAGTCCGAGCCACCACATCTGGAACCGGGTCTGGATCGAGGCACTTGCCGCACGGGGTCACAACTTAACCGTCGTGTCGGCGGATGTCGAACGAACGGTCAAACCCAACATCACCTACATTCACCTGGAGCACGCCTACTCGGATTTGCACGGCGAGCTGGATCTGCTCGCAATGGCGGGCCGTGGTGCGCTGAGCGGCATACGCGACCTCTACACCTGGGGTACGGCCATGTGCAGGGGTGTGCTACGCTCCAAGGGTCTGGAAGTGATCCGTTCCTACCCGGACGAGTTCCGGTTCGATCTGGTCGTGGCCGATATCACCTGCGGGCCGTGCCTGTTTCCGCTGCTGCACAAATTTCGCCATCCACCGTTGGTCGGCGTGACGGCGTACAACAATCCTCAGTTTACAACCGACTTCGTCGGTGGCCACAAGCACTACGCGTACGTGCCGTTCTTTACCGTCAGCTACGACTCCGACATGAGCTTCCTGCAGCGGCTGTACAACTGGATGCTACACAACGTCGACCACATGTAACCCGATCGCGATTCCGATTCCCGAAACCAACTGCGTGTAAACACTTCATCCTGCCATATCTCTCCTTCCAGCTACCGCCATCACGTCTTTCTGCCGCGCATAGAGCAAATGGTGCGCCAGCACTTCCGCGACTACCGCGGCATGCCATCGCTGGCGCAAATGGAGCACGACACCTATCTGCTGCTGGCAAACTTCCACTACTCGGTCGACTTTGCCGAATCCATCCCACCAGCGCACATCCCGGTTGGTGGGCTGCAGGTGCTGCCACCGAAGCGTCTTCCCGGAGAGCTTGCCGCATTCATTGCTGCCGGCCGGAAAGGAGCGGTACTGTTCTCACTCGGTACAAACGTACGAAGTGCGGACCTCGGGGAAGCACGCATCCGGATGTTCTTGGATGCATTCCGCCTCCTGCCAGAGTATAGTTTTCTTTGGAAATTCGAAGAAATCCCCCCGGTGGAGCTGCCGTCGAATGTACTGATAAGAAGCTTCCTCCCCCAGAATGATGTTTTGGCGCAGCCGAATGTTAAGGCGTTTATAACGCACGGTGGAATGCTTAGCACGCACGAGGCTACCTGGCATGGGGTGCCGATGCTGGGGATACCTTTCTTCTGCGACCAACATCGTGTAAGTGGACCGGCAAGGAACTGGATTATCTTCATCATAAACACCGACTTTCTTGCAGAACCTACACAAATCCCTCACCGCTGGCGTTGCACTTCGACTCGATCATGACGCGCTGTCGTCGGACCGCATCCATGCCGCCCTTGTGGAGTTGCTCAACAATCCAACCTATCGCGACAGCATGAAGCAGCGCTCGGCATTGCTTCGCGATCAACCGGAACATCCACTCGACCGGGCCGTATGGTGGATCGAGTGGGCCCTGCGTCATCCGAACGCGAAAGCGATCCAATCGCCCACCAAACGAATGTCCGTCTGGCAGTACGAGTTGTACGATGTGAAGCTGACGCTTTTACTGCTAATCGTTCTAATGATCTACTCGATCAAGCGACTCTTGGCACGGTACACGAAACGATCGTATCGCGGTGCTCGGCAAGAGGGCAAGAAAACGAACTAACGGTGCGAGATACTTGGGTGTAGCATGTTATGATTTAATTGAGCGTAATTCGTTTGACGTAACATATCACAGACGAAACAGTTGAATGGTAATGTTTTTTTTTTTCTTACTTGATTATCAACCTGATTGTTCGCTCGCTCGCTCTCTCTCTCTCTTACTCGCCGAGTACACGAGATAAAGCGGGCTTGTCTGCCGCCACTTCGCTTGGCTAAATGAACCGCTTGTCATTTGTTTTACTTCCCACCGGCCCAGGCACGGCCCGGTACGAGCACCCAGTTCATAAGATAACCGCGATGCGTTCGAACGTACATTTGCTGCTCGTTGCGTTCCTATCGCTCAGGAATGGGTTCGCTCAGGCGGCAAACATTCTCTGCATAATGACCGTCCCGAGTCCTAGTCATCACATCTGGTAAGTACCACCCGGGGTGACTGTTTAGCGAAGGCGCACATTGAACGAAACGGACATGGCTTGCTCCACAGGAACCGTGTGATCATGGAGGAGCTTGTCACACGGGGACACAACCTGACCGTCGTTTCGCAGGACGGCGACAGTTCGCGGACAAATCTCACCTACATCAGGCTGGAACAAGTCTATCCCACACTGTACGAGGAAGATGGGCTCGATCTGTTGGAGGTGTCGAAAGAAACGCCCTTCCAATCGCTGTTCACCTTCAAGTACTACTACCTTGGCATGTGCCGTGGGGCACTGAAGTCGGACGGTTTGAATGTGATCCTCAGCTATCCGGATAGCTTCAAGTTCGATCTGGTGCTGTATGACTTCGGATGTGGACCGTGCCTGCTGCCGCTGCTGCACAAGTTCAACTATCCACCTTTGGTTAGTTTGACCGCGTTTGGGAACCCGCCGTACTCGGTGGACATTGTTGGCGGACACAAGCCGTACGCCTATACACCGCATTTCGCACTGCCGTTCGGATTAGATATGACTTTCGCCGAGCGGCTGTACAACACATACCTGTGTCTGTGGGATGCTAGGTAAGGGGTTTGACCATGACCATAAGAAAATGTCCGGATAGTTTTAAGAAAATGCTAGCGAAAACTCTCTTTTCTTCGCAGCTTACGAGCGTTCGACATCATGCCCAAGCTCGATGCGATGGTAAGGGAACGCTTTCGGTTCGAAAACATGCCGTACCTGCAGGATATCGAACGACGCACCGTACTGATGCTGGTCAACACCAATCCAACGTACGACGCACTCGAGCCGCTGCCACCGAACGTGATCCCAATCGGTGGCGCACACATCAAGGACCCACCTCCGTTGCCCGGTGAGCTGGAGGAGTTTGTCGCGAAGGCGCCAAAGGGTGCGGTTCTCTTTTCGCTCGGTTCCAACATTCGCTCGGACACGATCGGCGAGGAGCGCCAACGAATGTTCATCGAAGCGTTCCGCCAAATGCCGGACTACCATTTCCTGTGGAAGTTTGAATCGAAGCTGAACATTCCCCTACCACCGAACGTTATCATACGGTCGTGGCTCCCGCAAAACAGCATCCTAAGTCACCCGAGAACGAAAGGATTCATCACGCATGCGGGAGGGTTGAGCACACAGGAAGCATCCTGGTTTGGGGTGCCCCTGATCGGGATGCCGTTCTTTGTCGATCAGCATCGGGTAAGTGTAGTCAGCGTGTGCTTCGTACGATAACCATTTGCCATCCACCTAACCCATTACTGCTTCCCTCACAGAACCTAATGCGATCGCTAAACGCTGGTGTGGCGGAAAGGCTAGAGTTTGGTGCTCTCTCCACGGAACACATACGTGACACCGTCCGGAAGGTGCTGGAAACACCAAGCTATCGTGAAAACATGCAGCACCGTGCGATGTACTTCCGCGATCAACCAGAAAAACCGCTCGATCGTGCGATCTGGTGGATCGAGTACGTTGTGCGGCATCCAACCGTCCAGCATCTTCGTTCACCAACGCTGAAGCTGGGCACGTTCCGGGCGAATCTGTGGGATGTGTACGCTTGCTTTGCGGGTGTTACAGTCGGGGTTGTATGGTTCGCGATCCTCATTGTTCGATGTCTGCTCTGTCCACGTAAAACGAAAACAAAGCGTAAACAACAATGATTGGTGAAAATGTACCAGAATGGGGTATCTTATTTGAATAAAACAAAATTAAACTATTTGGTCAATATATCAATATATTTAATATTTAATAATAATATATCACTATATTTAATCAATATCAATATTTTGTAAAGTACATGATATGGTTGGTGAATGGCTAGTTTAGTGGAGTAAATTAATACTTTTTCTTAACTCCTAATGCATTTTTTTCCTCCTATATAGGTGTCATACAATCTTTTACGGAAAAACGTTAACACCCTTTTTGTGCATTTCCTGCCTTTATTCGTTGTCCACTATTCCGTTGATTTTTTTTTCAAGCGAAAACTGGTAAAAATTTTGATTTTTGAGCGTATAGCGTTTCATTTGTTTTTGTTTATGTTTACGAATCGTTAATTTGACAGGCGAACAGATTCTGGCGTCAGCCGGCCGGCACCGGCGACGCGGCATTTAAACTAAATGTAATATTTTCGAACCTTAATAGCCGAAATTTAATTAAATTACTTTATCAGAACTATTATTTTCATGAAAATGGTCTACAAAATTACAAAAGCTGATACAATTACATTAATTTCAGATTCTGCAATTTTGTCAAAAGCCTACGAAACTGACATTTTATTTTATTTTCCGTGCTGTATACTGTATTGCACCATAAACTACATTTTTGCGATTTATGCTCCTGTTTAGAATAAATATTATACGCATGCACGACGGCGTTGCAAAACAGTTTTCACAATTCTCATCATTGCATCGAGCAATGTGTCATGCTAACCCTGTAACACGAACTTCAAGATAGCGTGACAAACGCCATATATATTCCAGCCGGGTCGGTCGTCCAGATCCATCGACAAAAATCCGTCGTCTCTTTGTTGTGAACAGCTCTACCCGTGTGAAATTTAGCCGGCATTTTTTTTAAAGAATAATTCGAGTTATTCATCATGAGCAACGGAAAACATCTCGCTAAAGGTAAGCAACGTCGCCTGTTGGCAGTGTAGGTTTTTAAGCAGGCTTTTCTAGAAAGTGTGTCTTCTTGTTCCTTCCAAGGTAGGCGGCGGTTCGCATGAATGAGGTATTTTTAACATTTGTCTTACGCTGATGTCATCAATTGTGGGCATCGATGACGGCGATTGGTGTTGAATGAGGTGCACGAGTAAGCATCGTGGGCTACTTAGTGATAAAATGATTGCGTTCGTGTAGATTACACGGATGGTTTTTTCTTTCGACCGTTTATTGGCGGTCATCTCCAGAGCCCGGAAGTGTGCGATATCGATCGATGACAATGGAGTGGGAGCGAGTTTCAAGAGAACATCGTCTGCTTCCAATATCTTATCAATCGATAATTATTCCGTTTGCCTCGGATGCGTGATTAAAAATTAATTTTAAAAGTGATACGTAATTGTGGACCAGAACTGATCTTTCTCGCGGCTTTTTTGTTCACACACACACAGGTTCCACACCACCCGTTCTACCCAATGATGGCAAGTTGCGGCTCTACTCGATGCGATTCTGTCCTTACGCCCAACGTGTCCATCTGATGTTGGACGCCAAAAAGATTCCATACCACACAATCTTCATTAATCTTTCCGAAAAGCCGGAATGGTACTTCGAAAAGAATCCACTCGGCAAGGTGCCTGCCCTAGAGGTTCCCGGCAAGGATGGAGTTACGCTGTACGAATCGTTGGTGTTGTCCGACTACATTGAGGAAGCGTATTCGGCCCAGCAGCGTAAACTCTACCCAACGGACCCCTTCCAAAAGGCTCAGGACCGCATCCTGATCGAGCGTTTCAACGGTACCGTCATTGCGCCCTACTATCGCATTCTGTTCTCGAGCGATGGCATTCCACCGGGCGCTATTACCGAGTTCGGCACCGGGCTGGACATCTTCGAGAAGGAGCTGAAGGCGCGGGGCACTCCGTACTTCGGCGGTGACAAGCCCGGCATGATCGACTACATGATCTGGCCGTGGTGCGAGCGCGTGGATCTGCTCAAGTTCGCCCTCGGTGATAAGTACGAGTTGGACAAGGAACGGTTCGGCAAGCTGGTGAGTAGCGAAAGCGCCGATCGCTACCAAGCGTGCGTGCACTAACGAAAACCTCTCTCCCTCAACAGCTCCAGTGGAGAGAACTGATGGAAAAGGACGACGCCGTCACGCAATCGTTTATTTCCACAGAAAACCACACGAAATTCCTGCAAAGCCGCAAGAACGGCGAAAACAACTACGATATTCTGTCGTCGTAAGCATACCATTCCGTTTCGCAAAACAACAGCAGCAGATATAGATGGCATAAAATGCTCTTTTTTAAAATTCATCTAATACCGCGAGCACTTGGGTGTATTTTCGCATTTTGGCGAGGGAAAGCACATCACACACTAATAACCACGCCGGTAACCAGTGTATTAACTAACACCGTTTAAGTTTAAGTTTACCACCCGCATCGTGCATTTGAAATTGTTCGAAGATTGAAATAAAATTCCAACAGTTTAATTATAAGTCATTTTTCGGACGTCGATGTGTTATTGGGTTTCTGGTTTTCATATGCAATGTGACTAACTTCTGAACATTGTTTCCACTAACATTTGTCGCAAACAGGCAATTCAATGTTGATTAACCGCTGCTGTTTCGCTCACTGTACCGCAAATGAACCAATCCATTGGTTAGTCGACCGATAAATCACACGTTGTTAATCGCATTCACCATTCATTTCAGAAACGATGCCAAAAAGCCACGATTGGAGTGAAGCAGCAGAGATGCCGAGATAAAACAACGTCGATTGTTCTGGATTCCTATTTCCCTTGCGGCAAGCGAACTGCCGGTGTTTTGATGTTTTACTTCGATTTTTATTATATAGCATAATGTCCGGTTTGATAATAATTTAATAAAACCGAATCTGACCGAAAAGTAAAGAATAATGAAATTACAACGGCAGTAATAAGAAAATTGCCAACCGTTTCTGTGTGTGTGATTTTGTATCAACCATTTGATTCTTCGAAAATGTAAATAAACAAAAAACAGACAGCATTCGCAAATGACAGATGTTTGTCAAAGCTGCCAGCCATACAGTAGAAGCGACGTTTTTGTAGCAACTGTTGTTCCTAGCGTATCCGGCTGTTGTTCGGGTCCAGAATGTGGAATGTATTAATTCATTGGGGAATACCGTGAACTTCAAGCCGACCACATCGATTACACAATTCTGTAAGAAAACAGTAATATCAAACTACATCTTTTCAATAAAATTTTCCTCTTAGACAACTTTTCTGTTTTTCATTAAACAAATTTAAATAGAAAGTTTGATTTCAAGCACCGCTTTTAGCAATACGAAATTATACAAACTCGGCACACAGTGGAAGGTTTGCCCCAGGCTCGACTGTACTAAAACAGTAGGCTGTCAGCTTTTGTTTTGTTGTTTCTGTTTTGGTACGCGCAACCGGCATAAATCAAAACATAAGAAAACTGAAAAGCCGCAAAAAATGCACACATGCGCCACAAGAGCAGCGGTTTCCTATTTTTGAATTCACAAAAATAAAACATGAATGCTGTTACCTAACCTTGCGAAATTACTAACGTATGAATAATTTCGATTTCTTTCCACTACAAAACATTCAAACAAACCATGAATTCATATAGTCTCTCGGGGGGGAGAGAGAGCGATAGTGATAGTGAGAAAAATATATTTTTAAGACAATTTACTGTTTGCCAATATGGTGTACAGAAAATCTGTTCCTGTTCGCGTGTGATAGAAACTCTATCTAGGAATCACACGCACACATATTTTTATATGTCATTATTATTTTTTTTAAAGAATTATTTATCATCCTAGCACTGAACTTTGATACGGAGATTAAAAACACATATCTCTATTTCGGAGAGCACAAACAAAAAATGCTTCCATTCCAATTCGGCGAATAGAAAAACTTAAACGTTTTCGTGGGCATCGGAAACGTGCGTCTGCCAGTCCTGGGCCGATATGAAGTATGATGAGCACATGTCGCACCGGAACGCCGAGTCGATGTCGTTGTCATCATCGTTCTGCGGGGGTGTTGAAATAGAACAGAAAGAACTTAGTTTACGCTACAACTTCGAGCAGAGCTCAACACTCACCGAAACACGTCTTCTTTTGAGCAAACCCTGATCCATGATACAGTGGCCGGACACGTGCTGCACCCAGTCCGGCGGTGTCGTGAACGATTCGTAGCATAGCTGGCAGTTTAATCGCGAGCAGACAAGCTGATCGAGTGGAGTCCCTCCCTCCTGTTGATCACCACTATCGCCCTCCAGCTCGACCTGATGCGCCTCGCCATGTATCGACGTGTTGGTCAGATTCAGATCGTCCCCGTAGTCGAACTCGATCATCGCATCGATCTTCGCCTGATTGTCCGGGCTGTGGGAGGCGGTACTGAAGTGCGACGTCCCTGGCGAACCGGGAGATTTGGTAACGATCTCCATCATCGACTCGTCGGACGTGAGCGTAACCATATTGTCCAGCGCATCGATAATGTCCGGCTCGGGGACGGTTGGTTTCTGCTGTGCACCGGACGACGAGGACGACGAGGACGTAGTGGACGAAGTGGTGGAAGAGTTGGAGGAGGAGGAGGAGAACGACGAGGAAGAGACGCCCGCATTCGGGCCCGCTTTCGGCTTCACCGGAGGAGGTCCCGTTTCGTCGAGGGCTTGTGAACTCTTCATCTGCTCCTCGTACTCATTGATGATTTCCTTGTTGATCTGATCGATACCTTCGAGCAGCTTCAGTCTACGATGGTCTTCGTACTCTTCGAAGATGCTCGCCCGGCGCGATTTGTCGAGAAAGTCGATACTCCCGGTGAGTGATTTGTCGATTTCTTTCGCGATTTCCAGCACCTCCGGAACGTCGGCGGCAATGGCGACCTCGCTTCCCTTGCTGCATCCGAACAGAGACAGCGCGGGAGGGACCATTGTCTCGTCGTTTACCGACATTACAACATCATTCGCCTCAATCTGTCCATTTTCTTTCGGTTTTGTCACCTTCTGCTGGAGCGGGTGCTGTTTCATAGGAGGTTTTAGAAGTTGCCTCTGCTGCTGCTGCTGCTGCTGCTGCTGCTGCATTTGTTGTAACTGTTGCTTTTGAAGCTGTAGCAGCTGTTGTTTCTGTTGCAGTTGTTTTTCTCTCTGTTCTAGCTTCTGCTGAATTAGTTGCTGCTGCTTCTGCCGTAGCACCTGCAGCTGTTGTTGCTCCTTTGGTCGGTGCTGCGGTGGCTTTGCCTCTTGCTGGGACAACTTGGCCGCCGTTGGAGGCGGCGGTGGCGGCAACAGCGGCGGCAACGAATCAACTTTCTTCGGCGGCTGCAGCAGTTCATCCGATTCCTTCAGCGCTCGCGGATGTTGTAAATCCGCTTCCTGTAGCAGCTGTTGTGCTGGCGATTGTTTCCGGGTCGACGGTAGCGCTAGCAGCTGCTGCGTGCGAAACATTTCAATCGGATCCGGTCGCTCGGATATTTCGCTCACGAGCTGCTGCACGGGCTTACTTTGTTGGGTTCGATTCAGTGGCTGCGGATGCTGCCGTTGCACCTGTTGGATCTGTCTCGGTGGTGGAGGAGGAAGTGGGCGAGGTTGACGTTGCTGTCGCTGTGGTTGTACCACTGGCCTCGTTCGCGTTGCTGGCTCCGCTGGTATTGGCTCCGACGGTGCCAACAATTCCTCCGGCAGTTGCTGCTGCTGCTGCTGCAGCTGATTAATTTGCCGTTGTAGCGTGGCGTTGCTCTGCTGCAGCGCTTGTTGCGCGCGTGTTTGCTGAGGGAAAAACTGTTGCGTTTGCTGCTCCTGGGGACGTCCATCGTCCAGCTGCTGTTGGCGCGGGTAGCATTGACGCTGAGGCAGTGGCAGCGGTTGCCTTTGCGGGCGTATAAGCGGCGGTTGGCGGGGTATTTGCTGCTGTTGCGTTATTTGCGGCGGCGGCTGGCGTGGCAGTTGCTGTGGCTGGAGCGGCATCGGCTGCAGCAGCTCATCGGCATACAGGTCCTGCTGTGGGTACTGCTGGAATTGACGCTGCTGAAGTTGCTCTTGCTGTATGCTACATGGGCGTTGTGTGTACTGCATGCTTGGCCGTTGTATCGCTGCCCCGAACATGTCCAGGTTCTGGTCCGCGTACAGTTGTTGTCGCTGCGATAAAATCTGCTGTTGCTGGGGCGGTTGAAACGCTTGCAATTGTTGCTGCTCTACTAATGTACTATCCTGAAACACCGGTTGACGATGCGGCATCATTTGCTGTGTGCTAGCAGGCGTTTGATACGTTTGGATCGGTTGCTGCGATGGTGGCGGTTGCAGTGGTTGCTGCGGTTGCAATGGTTGCTGCGGTTGCAGCACGTGCTGCTGTATCGGTGGTTGCTGCTGTAGCTGGGGTTGCTGTTGTTGCTGCTGTTGCTGCTGTTGCTGCTGTTGCAGCGGTTCCTGCGATTGCTGCTGTAGCTGTACCGGTTGCGTCTGCTGTGGTTGTTGAAATATCGCTTGCGGTGGTTCATAGTGCCGGGCAAGTTTCCGTGGTGGCGATGGTGATCGATAATAGGTTCGCGCAGGCGATGACCTGTGTGTCGTTGACACCGTAATCGGTTTCGGTGCTGGGCTGACATGTCTAGCATCCGATGGCGGCGATGTATCCATGTACAAAGTTTTTGTGACGGACACGAGTGGCACCGAAACGAGTGAGTCCTTCTGGCACATCGTGCTGTCGCCCTTCTTCACGGAAAACCCATGAAGGCCAAGCAGCTCACCGCACGCCATTACATCGTCGTAGACGTCCTTCGAAATCGTCACCTCACCGTTGTACATGAAGTGCAGGATGGTTTGTATTGCGGTGCGCGTTACCATCGGCGGAAGCATCACGTACATGATCGATGTCGACGGTACAACCGCTAATTTGTCGAACACGTTTGCGAAATACTAAAATTTGTACCGGAGAATAAATAATTATAGTAAGCAATCAAACACTTACTGTTTTGTAGGGTTCGCCTGAGTCGTTATTAACAACATATAAAAAAAATGTGTGGCATTCTTAACGCATTGGATATTGAAATAATGAATAAAGGATCTTCCTAACTGTTAATAACAACTCGCCGCAAACCCTGCCATAATTCGTCAACAATGGCGTCGCTTTCGTTACGGGGGAAAAAATAAAACCGTACCGTACTGATCGTCGCCAGCATGAATTTGTGGGCAGGAATCCCTATGCACTCTTCCTTGTTGTAAACCAACAGCACGACATCGGCGTACCGATCGTTTCTGGGAAGTAGCGAAAAAATTGATTGATGTAGCAGTTGATCGTCGGATCGGTTGTTTGGTGGGGGTTGATTGGAGAGCCCGCGGCACCATGTTTTGCTGCACGGCCGCCGATAACAGTACTACTCACTTGCACATGTTTGCTATCGCATTCATCAGGTTCGGCTGAAACTTGAGCTGTCGTAGGTGAAACTTATCGCTTATCACACGCACCGGCGAACCAACTGTCCGTTTAGCGCCGTTCACCTTTCGATCATCTTTTGCTTCACCTTTCGCGCTATGCTGATCGAACCCATTCTGCTGCTTGCTCCGCACGCTGTCCGAAGAGCTGCTGGAAACACTGACGCTACGGTACGATTGCGGTGTTTTCGACGGTTTGTAGTACGTGGAGAGCGATGATTCGTCCGACGTCCGCCGAGCACGACGCTTGCGTTTGACACGAGCGCGGGGCGAACGTGCACTATTATTGGTTTGGGTTTTATTCGCCTTTTCGGTTGGCTGATGTTCTCGGGCTTTCTGTTCTTCTTTACCATTGTGCTCTTCCTTTGCCTTCTGTGCTTCCTTGGCTTTCTGTGCTTCGCCGGCGTGGTCAGCTTCGTTCGCGTCGTTCTGCTCCCCGTCAACCTTCTGCACCCGTTGACGTTCCGCGTTCAGCTTGCGCTGCGCGTCCTGGAACAGATCGTGCATCTTGTCGTAGTGTTTACACACCCCGTACCGCTCGTCCGGCTCGACATCCTTCGCGTGAAAGTATTGCCTACGCAGTTCGTTCAATTTCTTCCGTATCTGCTCCTCGGTGCGCAGTATTTCCTTTTTCCGTAGGTCTTCCACCACGCTGGAGAAAATGTCGAGCGATTTGCGTTTCTTCCCGTTCGATATCGCCAGCAGGTTTCCTGTGGAAGACACGGTTCACAAGAGTGTGAAAAGCAGTCACAATTCATCATCCTTTTAATCGAGTTACGTCGTGCTGGTGGTGGCGGCTTCGTAACACGTCCACCCCTACTACCCCGTACGCGAAAGACGTCACTGATAACTTACTTGCTTTAACACTCGCCAGCAGCTCCTCTATTTCGTTGTCCGCCCACTTGGCTTGAAATTCATTCATTTTGCTCATCGTTTGAATGGCATTTGTACTTGCAGGAAAATTTCACTGCCTATAGACCGCAACGACAAAGGGGGTCACGCTGGCATGCAGCGCCCACCCGTTCCTAACTACGCAGGAAAAACTAGCTCCGTTCAAGGAGACTGATGACAACACACTTTTCTCTGTTTCTGGTGCAGCGCTGTACACCCGAGCGTTGCTACGGTTTCTGCACACGAAACGAAACAACCTTTACGTGCGGGACACAATCGATCGCACAACTTAGCAGAGCGGTAAGATAAACGTTTCTTGCTGGAAAATAACTTGGGTTTTTTTCACTCAGCACACAATTTTCTACCCAGCATATATCTGGTAAATAACGCGCCTACCTCCGGCAAGGTTTGTAGGGTCCTGTTGAAGGGGAAGGGAGAGATGCGTGCAAATGTGTTTTGACATTCGAACAAGTACGCGCCCAAGGTTGTTATGCCGTTTTGACGTTTACCGTTTCTGCACCGTGAGTCGTGCCGTGGTCATATTAAGTTCGTTTGTTAGCAATCCGAATTTTTTGCAACTTTTTACCGCGCCGAGTCGCGCAGCTTGGCTCTATTATGGGCTGTTGCCGGAGACCAAATTCGGCGCACCTTCGAGCACTTGTAACCAATTCTTAATCGTGTCCAGGAAACTCAGCTAACTCGTGTTTTATTCTCCTCTTCCACACGCCAAGGTGCACCGAACACCCCATGCCATCAATGATCCCAAGGTGCTGGTTTTGCAAGTTAATAATACTCAGATTGAAGAAACCACCGTACCGAGCTTATGCTAATCTCCACCACTGTATACTGTATTTTATAATTTATAAGACTATTTTAAACAATATTCTCACACTTGCACCCTTTGGATGATTCCTGTCTTTTTCACCCTTATGAATAACAGATCATTTATTCGTCATTCACTGTACATGCTTTAAAAGTAGCAATACTCGTTTGTACATTAATAAAGCCAACAAATAAATTAAAAACAATTTACATACGGCCGTACCAACCACCACGGATGTGCCGTTGTGCCACGGAGGAGTCCAAAAGTCCTAGCAGCTTCTCGCTCAACCCGAATCTTCGCTGTCCTGGTCGGCGTGCGGTGACCCAGGTTGATATCCCGGCTGGTTATGCACGGATCGCATATGCCGCACGAAGTTCGATTTCACGTTGAAGCCCTTGTTGCACAACTCACAGTAGAATGGTTTTTCGCCTGCTGAAAATGAAACATTCCCCAATTAACGCTTTAAACCACACGGCATCTGGAGCGCGCGTCGTACCGGTATGGGATCGCTTATGGACGACCAGGCTGGCGTAGGAAGAAAACTGTTTATTGCAGACCGTGCAGTGTTTCTCCGGTTGCGCTCCGTCCCCGACCACTGATGCATTCGGTGAATGGTGACGGGAGGTGGATGACCCGCGACGCCGACTCGCCCGTTTGTTGCAGGCCGCCAGCTCCGATTCAGTGTGTGCGGCCTGAACGTGCCGCACCCAGTCAGCTGGTGTGACGAAGAAGGTTGCACACAAATCACACCGCAAGGCGGCCGTTTCATCCGTTTCTTCAGACTAGCCGGTGGAGGATAGAGGGAAAAAAGGAAACGTTTTCTTAACTACAAAAACTCAAGATAAACAGTTTGCAAAGCTTAAAATGAACAAAAAATAACGTTTAAAATTTTTAATTGAGTGCAATTTAATCTACCAATTGCAAACTGCATGGTTGGTTAAACAAGCGTGCTCAAACTAGTTTTCATCCGTCGTTGATTCAATTAGAATTAAAGATTATTAAAGAACATAAATATCGTTTTAGTTAGTCCGCTTTGTTCCGATTCTTAATTGATAATGGTCAGTTTCCATAAAACACGAATCAAATTGTTCAATATATACCTCTTCCGCTCGACGTCTGCGTTTTGGTTGCGTTTGCGATGTCTCGCTGTGGCCCTCGATGTGTCGCACCCATTCGCCGGGTACGGTAAATGTTTCGAAGCAAAGCTCACAGGTGAGCGGTGAATAGGTGGGCTGCTCGGTGGACGAAGACGAGCGCGATGCAGATGATGAAGACGAAGAGGGTCGAGAGTGCTCCATCCTCGGAGTATTGCGACAATCTTCTGGTTTAACCTTCTTTGGTAGAATTGTTTTTTCACTGACGTCGGGGTTTCCCGCATCATGCACGGACGCACCGTTGCCGGCCAGTGGAAGCTCGTCGGCGCGCACGTCGCTCCATTCCACCGGTTCCGCTTTCACGTCGAGAAAATTTAGCTCCTGTGGTATTGGTGCATTGTGGTTTGCAGCTGTTGCAACGTCCGATAGGGTCGCGCATCGCGTTACCTGCTGCAACCGCTCGCCTTCTTTTGGCTGGTGATCGTGCAACGAACTATCTGTTGGGTTTTGCTTCGAGTATGCGTTCGGACGCCGGACATCCGCTGGATCGATCGCCATATCGCGCTTCACTTGTATCAACGGACCGGTGGAAGATTTACTGTGATGAGATGGAACGAATGGAGCATGAGAGATACCATGCACCGGTAGCTTGACGGTGACCGGGCTGACGAAGCGACTGGAAGTGCATCCATCACCTGCCGGGTGTGATGCTTCTGAGGTGGGTGTCGATTTCGGGCCGCTTTCATTCCGCCAGAGACCACGGATGCGAAGAATTTCTCCACCGCGCAGTACTTCGTTGAGGATGTCGGTCGAGACGGTCGATTCGCCGGTGTACATGTACTGTATGAGTATCTGCATTGACCGGTAGGTGAGTTCGGGTGGAAGCACGATGTACGTTACCGCGTTCAATGGGACGGGGTTTTTATCGAAGATGTTTGCGAAGTACTACAAGAGAAGCATGACGATAAGCATGCGGCCCCGGAGGCTCAATATCTGAGGAACTCACCAAACTGGAAGTGCCGAGAATTAGTTTGTGAGCAGGTATCGTACAGCTGTCGTCTCCATTGCACGTCAGAAGCATAACGTCCGCGTAGCGATCATTTCTGCGAAAGAAAAGAAACAAAACAGTATACAGGTTGTTTGCACATTTCCCGAAAGGAAACCCCATACTCACTTGTAGAGATTCGATAGAGAAACGTTCATGTTCTGATAATGTGAATGCCATTTGAGTTGATACTTTTCCGTGCCGGGTTGTAAAGAATGTGACATGGTGGTGACAGTCGTACCAGCAGCTTCAAGTGAACCTTTCTCTGAAAAGGTGCAACATGTATAACGCTGAAATGAAATTGTCCTGCCATTTTCTAGTTTCTAGACGCAAACAAAATGTTGTTTAGTGTTGCGGAGTTACTCTTAGTATGGGATAAAATATTGGACCCTTCGGATTAATTCCCTCGTTGCATACTTTTCTGGTGGGGTTTAAGCCAAATTATTTAAGTAGTATTTTATAAATGTATTCTATTCTGTACACATTCGTATAACTTTTTAAAAATTTTAAAGGTTCACATCTTTTACATGATGCGTGGTTTATAATATTCTTCACACTGAACGTAACATAAGTTGCGTCTGTGAAAACCGACGAAAATCAGGAATTTTTATCAGGTAAATCAGCCCGCCTTCCCGCACCCTCACATTCCTTTCAGGAAAATCCCATACGTACTGTAAATTTTGGCCAAATCATCGATCGGCGAGACACTTTTCTGACGACCTTCGACAGCGGCCGCGGAACCACTGCTTGCTCGGCTATTATTTTCTTCCATTTCCTCACAATCCACCACGATAGCGGCAGCCGGTGGGTAATGCGTCACTGTACCACTCCCATCCTCAGCTGTGTCGGAAAGATCCACCACCGGTGTCACACCCAGCCCAGCCGGAAACCCAATGCTCGCGTTTAGCGCTTCCACGTTCGGCTTCACGTCCAATTCCTCGTCCAGTTCGGACGCGGTCATATTGAGGAAGTCTAGCTCCGGTATACACTCGACGTCCTCTTCGCCACTGCTATCGCTCTGCTCTCGAGCAGTTTCAATCCACAGTTTCAGTGTTTTGCTTTTGGCGAGGTGCGATAGGTCCTTATGTTCGTGTTCCGTGCGCGCGCTCGCTAGCCGATAGAAATCGGAAAAGCCTCGCTTGCCCCATACATCGTACTCAGAGGTATTGAACAGCAGGCAGGGCCAGCAGTAAAGCTTCCGTTCCCGATCGCACCCGGTCAGCCAGTCGTGTATGTGCAGGTTCAGCGAGTTCATGCATCGGGCGGTCAGATTTGGCATCTGGGTCATCGGTCGCCCATTGCGTACGATTTTCTGCTGGCTTTCCTTGCTGAGCGAAGCGAACGGAATTTTGGTTAGCGTGCAGACAATGCAGTGGTAGACGGGTGTGTTCGCCGCAGCCATTGCTATCACCAGCGGGATCTAAACAAAAGCACAGGTTATTCCGATTTCCCTCGAGAATGTTTCCCTCGTATCCATTGGCCAGCAATAATTTAGCATTTTGATTCAAAATCGAATCGCCAAATGGATGTGGAGAAATCATTCCGATACGCAAGAAATATCGATTTTTCTTACTCCAACGGAACGGAGGCTCACGCGTCACCAACGGTTTGAGCTTTTTCGTCGTTTCAGTTGTTTTCTCCACCAAACTTGTGGTGGTTCAAGGATTATTTACACCCGAGGTCCGAAGTCGCCAGTTAATAAATTACTATCACATTTATTTTTACTTCATTTTACGCTCGTTTTTTCCACTACTCACAAAAGCAAAACAAACTCCATTTGACAGAGGTTTGTTTATACTCCTCTGCAAATCTTGCTGCTCGAAAACAATCATGTAGCTGCTGGTACTCGAACGCCGAACGTTTTCGGCCTTGGTTTAAATCCGTGTGTCCGTTAATTTTAATACGGAAGTTAATTATAATCTAAGACCTTAGGACGGTGGACCAATACAGCAAACGCTTCAATCCAATTTGAAGACATTTGTGCCGAAATTGTTCCTCATCGGAATCTTTGCATTTATTATATAGTTACTAGTCTCGATAATTCCGTCTGATCCTTTGATAAATTATCAACGATTTTAGTTGTATGTAATGTATTTTACCATCTCAATTGGCTCAGTTTTCAAGCAACAAAGTAGGATGCTAAGACCGATACTATGCTCACATCATAGTAACAAGATTAGATTATTAGCTTAGATTCATTCGATCTCAACGGTTTAGTTTTAACGACGTCAGTTTTTTACACAAGAGGACTAGCATCACAATATAATCTGGCCCATTTCTATTAGGAAAGAGTAATGACTTACCAGTTATATTGATATAAAATACTGTAAAAAGTCGGTAACAAGGTAGGCATAAATTCAGGCCGGCACATATATACCAGTTGTAAACAGACAATTTATCCCGTAGATAAGAGTTCGCAACAGTTAATATTCAAATACACCAATCAGATTACTGCACCTTTCCTAACTGGCATAACTTTATCATCATTTTCCAAAAACCTCACACCAAAGCAATTGATTAAACATCTCACCCTTACCTCACCAAATTAGCCTCAATCAAGCACACCATAACACTACAAACCGATTGTGCCAGATTGATCCACAAATCTAAAAGTTGAAACTTACGTACACAGTCACATTTCCACTAACATCATTCCGACACCAATGCTCGGAAGCACACGAGTGAGCAACGTTCCTACCAACGACCGATCGATATATCGATTGAATATCGATTACTTTCATCTGGCGCATTGCGAACGCGGGGGCGAATTCCGTGTTTCCATGTTTGAGACGCGGGTCGCGAATGGGTTCAACTTTTCCGATTGCGCGTTTATTTGCTCACATGTTTACTTTTGAGTTCATGGAAAATGCAATCTCAACAAAAATTGGTTTTGCTCGGTTTGATGGTCGTCATCGTGAGGTGTTCTAGTACTATGCCGAAACTATGCACCATAAAGAAATATGTTCACGTTACTTTGTTGTTTGTTTTGCATGACACGATGTAGTAAGAATCTGGTAACGGGTTAGATTGGGGATATATTCACACTTTTCACGCCTCTGCAATATTATCCATACCATAAAGATCGATAAATTGATTAGCCATATTATAACAGCAAGGGAACAAGGAGTTTCAAACCATGTCACCTTAAAATGCTACAAGATTAAGACAAATTTCGCATTTGAGTACATGTGAGGATGATCATAGATTGATAATCGCTAACAACACTTCACGATGACTATGATTGATATGATAGGGGTTAGTAATCAGCATAATGATTTTCCATTATCCGCACACATGATTATGCATTGATTAAAGTAAAGCCTCAACTTACCAACAAGATTCCTATCGATCTAAATGAGTAAAATAGTCGGATTCAGCTACTACAAAGGAAGCACCAACAGTAGTGAAACAATCCCGCGGTAGTCCCGCCTAAATCCGGACACCTTTTGCACCACACAAACAAACTGTTTGGCCTGGGACTTGCCAGCAAAGATCGCGGTCTCCTTGTGGGGTGGTGGTATAACAACAAACAACAGAGAAAATCTATGCATTCTCCAACGTTTTCCACTCTCGCGTGGTCTTTCTTTCTCTCTCTCATTCAAAGTTATTCTTATGGCGTAGGCGTATAAGAGCATAAATATGCTGCTGTCAAAGAGAGCGCTAACACTACAAGGACTAGCGTTGCTTACTTGCTCAAAATGCTGTGCTAAGACCATGGAACTACCGAAGGCATGATGTTTTTCTGTGAAAGAACGAATACGGATAATGAATCAAGTTGGTTTAGATTTTTTCAATAATCAGATAAATAACCTTTCGTACAGCCGAGCTACAATCCAACTCTTTTTTATTGTAGAACAATTATAAACTAAATTTGACGTCATAGCTTTGCGTGGAATTTGGATAAATTTTGTAACAAGAGCATTATATTCACAGTATTTTTTCCTGGACCGCAGCTAAGCGGGTCTCTACTGTAACGAGGTTGGTGGGCGAAAAATGTTACATACTTCGCATCGCCCCGCGTGCTGCCATGCTAGATTATGTTTTTTCGAGCAGAAATTTATGTTCGCCCGTTCTCTGTCCGTAGCGCAGGTCGTACAAAAAACCTTTCGAAGGGCGAAATCATAATAGCAGCTGGCGTGGTTTTTTTTCTCTCTTCACCCATCATACATCTGTCAGGGAACTGCTTGCCTCGACGAAATGTCACTTCGCATATATTTTGTTTATGTTGCACCAACGCTTGGTTCTGGGTGAGACGGCAAAGCGGCAGAGGGAAATGCGTGCGTAGAGAAGCGAAAGCATAGAAAAAAACCTGAGCATAATAATTACCAAGCATAAAGCGTGAGTGCGGTGTGGCTCTGTGTTCGAGTTTGTGAAGTGAAAAATTTGCGGTAAACGAACGACGGACGGCATTCACGGCAGGCGAAAATGGAGCTGAGCCAGATGTACAAAAAGAAAAAGAACCGGTGGTCGATTTCGAAGATCGAGCTGCTGATTGACCTGTGGGCAGAGCACTACCGTGAGCTGAAATCGTGCCGCCGGAATGACCACGTCTTCGTGAAGATGAAGCACAAGCTGGAGCGGAGCGGCTGCAAGGTGACGGTGGAAGATATCCGAATCCGGATCAATAACCTTTCCGCCAAGTACAGGTACATAGGCCAGACGACGGACACGCACGGTTCCCACGCTCTAATCTCGTTACGCTGTACGCTGCTGGTGGTGTTTTTCGCAGGAAGGAGTCGATGCTGACGCTGTCGGGAGGATCGCCGTCGCGCTGGCCGCTGTTCAACAAGATTCACAACATCCTAAGCAACGATGCCGGCGGGCTGGACGAAACGGCCGAAACTCAGGAAGAGAGCATGGAAGGTGAGTAAAGTGGAGAAGTGAAGTGGCTTAGGCGCTGCACCGAGGTAGGCCATATTTAATGACCCTCTCCTCTCTTTGTTGCGTGCAGCACCGACAGCAACCAGTTAAATGCTTTGATTTCGGCAACACTTTGAATATTCGATTTGGAATGGGTCGATTTGATCGGATTGTTTTCATTGGATCAACGCGGCATGTAACCACCGTTTATTTACAGTGGTGGTTGATTGAATGTAATGTGTTTTGAAAGCTCCAAGTGTGTCAAAAACTGGTCTGGATCATTTGCTTTGTTTGTTTTGTTTGAAAATGAATTTTTAAAGCATTTCTTGATGATTGAAAAAGTTTCTCACTATTGTAGGCGTTCCTAAACCAGGTTGTGACGCACAAACATGAAAATAGCTTCTTTAAAAATAAAAATTGTATGATATTTTATCATTTTTTTTCTCCAGAAGCGACACATACTCTCATGTGGTTGCTGGGATCTAAAGTTACTAAGTTACTAACAGGAATGTTGGCAAAAGTTTACATTTTATAACACCACGCTATTTTTATTGAGTTTCCTGCAATCGTGATAACGGCTTCGCATTGTTCGTAATTATAGCATTCCCATCGTTCACAGAGCCTCCAGAGAGCAAAACGAAGGTGTACCAGCTGAAATGCAACTATCGGCAGGAAAATATGGACAACTTTTTCACCGATCTGTACTTGTAAGTAACTCATTCGTGTAAGTAACTCATTCCAACTCATTCGTGTAAACTACATTCTTTGTATTTATTATGTTAGCAATCCTCGCTACGCGGACGTTACACTCGTTACCTGTCACGATGGTGAAACGTTCGCCATCCCGGCGCATCGCATGGTGCTGGGAAATTTCAGTATGGTAAGCTTTGGTAACCCTTACAGTGCCATCCCAAGTTCTAACCGATATTTCCTTTCGCACAGTATTTTGCAAACATTTTCGACAAACTGAACGTACCGCAAAACTCCAACACGTACGTCGTGCTGCCGGGCAGCATATCGCACCAGACGATGCAAATACTGATGCAGTACATGTACACCGGGCAATCATCCGTGCCCGAGTACAACGTGGACGATGTGCTGCGCAGTGGTGAGCTGTTGAAAATCCGCGGCTTCTGGAGTGAGAGCAAAACGCCAAACCAGCAGCAGCAGCAGCAACAGCAACAGCAGCAACAATCCTCCGGTCTGGGTCAAAAACGCCGTGCCCCCGGTGCCGACGTACCTCGGAAAACACATTACCGTCAGTCGGCTGGTACATCCGGTTCGCAGGACGGTTCGGTTGCAGGTCGTTCGTCGCTGAAGCCGGACGCGCAGTCGGCGGTGGAGGTTGCATCCGACTCTGGCACGTCTGCCCTCGACGCACTGGATGAACAGAAACGGTTGGCAATTGCTGCCATCCAGCGCGATCTGCACGCCAGCTCAATGCGTGCAATGGCCCACGGAGCGGCGGCTCTGTTCAGCAGCAGCAACCTATCCGATAGCGTGAAGCAGGAACCGAACGAATGGGACGATCTGGACGATGACAACGATTCGGACGAGGATGTAATGATCCTGCCGGAGGAGGTGGTCAAATCGAAACTCTCCCCACCCAGCGATGGCAAACCGAAGCAACCATCGTCGCTTACCTCTCCGATGCCGGAATCGTACTTTCTGCAGCAACAACAGCACCAGCAACAACAGCTAATGCTCGGTCGTGCGGATGACCAGCAACAGCAGCACCAGCAACAGCAGCAACAGCAACAGCAGCAGCAGCAACAGCAGCAGCAGCAGGAACAATCTCACTCATCGCAACAGCATCAACCAACAGATTCCTCACTGAACTGCGACCTGTGCAGTGCGTGCTTCACAAACACCGACGAATTGCTGCAACACATCATCAGCCTGCACGGTGACGCACCGGAAGTGCTGCGCAAACGGGCCCGCCCGGCAGAAGAAGTGAGCAAACGACGATGGTCCTTGGCCAATGGCAGTGATATGCCTTAGACAGTTTGACCAAATAACAATTAACCTCCCTTTTATTGTTTCCATCTCACCCTGCCCATCACAGGAAACTCCACTGAACAACATGCGTTGCGATTTTTGCGGGAAGTTCTTCATGTCGGCCGTCGATTGGGCGCAGCACGTGCTGCAGGTCCATACCGACCGCACCGCCGAGTTGCAGCAGCAGATGGCCCAATTTTCCGGTAAGTTAAGCAGTTAGTCAGCGAATATGAACTGCGTGTTGCCTACGTTAGAAATTTATTTTCGCTGGTGCTCCTAAACGTATGCAACCCGCAAACTGTTAATGGTATTTGCTAGGAAAGCGTAATAATGTCTGCCTTTTCTTCCCACCCTTTTCCCAGAGGAACTGATGCCCAGTATTAGTAAAATTCGCTCCATCGCATCATCCAGTTCGGCTGATTAATGATACTCAAACTGCTTTTTCAACCGCGAAAAGGCACTACACGGACGGCCAGTTCGGCGCGCACGCTGAGGAGTGCAATGAGATTGAACAAAAGCAAAAACAAAAAAGAACAACAAAAACACGATAACCTCGATTTGAACAATTTCTACGATATACTCTATTTTTACCACACTTTTGTTTTATTTTAATTTTGTTTCACCTGGCTATGACAACGTTGCTTCTCTACACACTCTACGTTGGTAGCAAAACTACGCACCGTTCATAAACCTACGAACAAGGTGCGAGACAGAAGAACGTTACGAAGTAGAACAATTATACAACCCTAGGTGGTAAGGATTTGTAGTAAGGAATGTGTAAGCATAGCATATAGTGAGAGACAGGAGAAGGAAGAGAGAGAGAGAACATGCGAGCAGACAACATACTTACGCACATGTCGAAATATACGTTTTAATTATTTCACCATAAGCAGAGATTCTATTCTTTAGCAGATAATTTAGCGCTGTTTGTTCTTAACTGTTTTTTTTTAAGTCCTCAAGCAATGACGAAAACCGATGAACAGTTATCTTGGCTCTTCTCCCACAACATCAAAGCTACGAAGCAGCTTTCTGTAATACAATTTTTTTTGTCTCCCATAAAGCCCTTCCAATAAAGCTTTGGTCATGCTGGTTGTAGCAGCAGTGTTGTAGCGTTTGCCTTTGCAATCAACTGGGATTCTTTTTTTCTGAGCATTAATTATTGGGAAGCTTTATAGTTTAACAAAGTGATGTGAAGAATACTCAATACTTAAACTATCTTATAAGATTTTACTAGATTGATTTAGTGAAAATTAATTCAATAGGTAAATGATCTAAAATTTTTCATTTTTCGAAATGTCATTATTTTGACCACAACGCGTCCTAGTGTTCTTAATGTATTTTTTACTCGTCCACCGCTACTGTCATCACAGCGTTGTATTTTTGTTTATGTTTTCAAAAAACCCTCCAAAATCTACTGGATAGGAGAGTTTCCTTAGCGAATTTATCAAATCCGACACACCGTAGCAACGCTTTGAGCCGCAACCGAGAATTGTAGAATGCCTCGAAGAGCACGACGAAGGTTACGCTGGACACCGGCCCAGCTCGAGGTGTTGGTGGACGTTTGGGAGAAGTATTATCGTCTTCTGAAGGGAAACCGTAGTGACGAAATCTACACACAGATGATCAACGACATGCAGGGCACCATCTGTGAGGGTGTAGATGCAAAGCAATTGTCCGAACGGATTCACAATCTAAGCGCAAAGTATAGGTTAGGCACTTGGGAGGGAAACGGATAGGAAACGTGCGACACAATTCTAAATGCTCAACTCCAACCTTTCGCTTAACCATTGCAGGAAGGAAGCGGTCGAGGTGCTCACAACTGGCAAATTATCGAACTGGCCGCTATTTCGTAAGATAGCGCAGTTTTTTGAGCTTTCATTTCCGACGCGCCATCGAACGCAACATCAAAAGCGGGCAGAGTACGACATGTCCGACTATCTTCATCTCGATGCCATGATGCAGGAAACGTTCGATCGCCAACTAGCGCAAGGGCAGGACGGTGAAGCGGTGATGCTGTACAAACTGGATGACAGTTCATTGAGCTCGGCAATGGATGTGGAGGAGGACGAAATCGAAACGGACGAGGAAGGTACGAGTACAAACGAGGGAAAAAAGAAACAGCGTAGTCAGCGCCGTCAAAGCAGCCTGGATTGTTATGCCGACAGAATGCAAAAACAACCCGCAGGTCGAATGCGTCGCGGTGTGCTTAATGGCGGTGAGCAGCAACGAGAGCGTAGGTCTTCCAATCAGAAGGCACAAAATGTGCCACAGAAAACAGGACTTCCACCGAATGTTCGTGCGAAAGTGCGAAAGAATCAACACGCCAAGCGGAAAGACGATGAGACGGAAGAGAGCTCTGCTACGGATGAGGATGAAGGTGAGCACAAGTGCAACGGAACGTGTTTTGTAAGAGCATTCGTGTAACTAATCATTTCAATTAGGATCCACATCCGAGCCGGAGGTTGCCAAAGTGTTCACGTTAAAAGGTTCCCATCGACACGAAGTGATCGACAATTTTTTACGTCAAATGTACAGGTAGGTCGAATGAGGTGACATTCGATGGGCTTTTGTTATTCACATGTTTGCTTGCCTTTCCTTACACCCTCTAGCAATCAAATGTACGCGGATGTGATACTGAACACGTGCTACGAAGGCAAAATTTGCGTGATTCCTGCACACCGTTTGGTGTTGGCCACTTTTAGCCCGGTAAGGATGCAAAAATTCTATCCAAGAGAGTACTTTCATTATCGTTCTAGGTAGTTAGAGTTAATATATGTGCTCTTCCTTCCCCGTAGTACTTTTCCACCCTCCTAGCAACGCTCAAACCCAGCTCGAACAACAATCCGCTCACGATACTCCTGCAACCGGACATATCACAGCACGTGATGCATCTACTGCTACAGTTCATGTACACCGGCGAGGTATCCGTATCCGAACATCTGCTCCACGAGGTGTTACGTTGTGGTTTGCTCCTTCAGATTCGTGGCTTCTGCGACGAAAACGGTGGCCGTTTACCGCATAGAATCGTCAGACATCGGAAGGAAACGTCCCCGATGGACAAGCGAGAAAAACGAGCCAGGTTTGATCTTTCCGCAACTAGCTCGAGTCCAAAGCGACCAACCCAGGAGGCCATGGAAGAGGGGAGGGAAAATGAGAAACCAGCCGGTAATGATGCAGCGGATGACGTTCCGGTGTCACCCAGCGTTGGGTACGATCTGTTGCATTCCGATAGTGAAAGTGACGTTGGGCAGAGTAGACAGGCGGGATGGCTATCGGACGAGGAGGAAGAGGAGGAAAGCGATGAAAACGATGACGCTGACTTTGACGAGGAGGATGAAGAAGAAGTTAAAGATGGTGATTCGGAAGACGAAGATGCGAGGACAGGAACGGAAAGCGCCTACAGAACGACTGAAAATGGAACATATAAAACGAGCGACGACGGCGACGAGGAGGACGACGAGGAGAACTACGAAACGATCAGCGTTATAAATGGTGGTTCGGGTAGCAATGGATCTTGCACCCCGGAACCGACACAGCCTACAACCAGCACGGAAAAGGGTATGCAGCCATCAAAGTGCATCGAAAAGGTGAACGGTATTGAACCGCCGAACAGCAAGAAGCAGGATCATCACAAACCGCCCGCCAGTGTTGCACCAATACTGGTGAATACAAAACATCCAGAGCAATCGGAACCATCCCAAGCGCAAACGGGCTGCGAAAGGCAAACGGCTACACTGCCACAACCTGTCCAGCTGCGCAAGCAAGAAATCTCTCGCAAGCAACAACCGGGGCTTCGACGTTCACCAACGGCAAAGCAACCGTGCTACACCGGAAAGCAGAACGTATCTACCTCACCGTCCTACTCGTTTCAGCACAGCTACGCAAAACAATTCGTAAATCTGCACCGTCGAAAGCGACCGATGCTGCGGTGCGAAATCTGCGACTTGGAATTCGACGACGACCGGGCCTGGGTGGAACACGTCGTGTACGAGCACGTGGGCGATGACCAGCTGGCGGGGAATGGAGAAAACGATGAGGTGAGTGGAGAGTTATCTTTGAGAGGGACCTAGCGTTTCTAGCCTTTAGGTTACGGATTTTTTCACCCGATGTTTATTTTTCTTATTATTTCGATTTTAACAAGCTTTTGATTGATGCCTATTTCCTAAAACATAGTTGGCTCTGAATTGAAAACACACCTGTCGTTAACAAAAAAAAAAAAATCACGTTCATTTATTCGAGATACTCGTTTTTTTTGTCTGTATTATATGAAATATTCTATATTATTCTCTCTATATTTGTGTTGGAAACTATCGGACCTTTTGGTATATATCCGTTATTATAGAACAAATTTCATCCATCCTCAGGAAGATCACATCGCAGTGCTACAGTGTGACTCGTGTCATAAATATTACGGCTCGGAGTACGACTGGGTGCAGCACATACTACACAACTACGCACCAAAGTATCCGCATCTGTTGAAACATTTGACGATGCCCGACGGTCGGATTTCGCAGTAGAGAGATGATATTATAAAGCGACAGTAAACATTGTTACTTGATCAATTGTTTGGATAGAGATCAAACGATGGTTTTTTTTTGAATGTTCGCCGATTGTGCGATCAAGTCACACAAATGTGTAGATAAAAAAGGAACTTGCTCGAGCATTAGCGTAGCAGAGAGGAAAGGTGAGATAACTGCACAGCTCAGTACATGTACAAAACTTTTTTTTAACAATAAATAAACTGTCGTAGCTGTTTCTAAACTTGTGTTTCTGCTTTGGTCCCGAAGTGGATAGCTCCCTTAACGCGCCGATAAGAAAGTACCCAGTCATTGAATGATCGGCGTCTGGGGCTTGTTGTTCCTTAAATTCTTAATCATGTTAGAATAGTTTTAATTTTACGGACACACTGAGTAGGCTGCAGAGCTTCTTCGGACGTGGGATGTTGAA
This sequence comes from Anopheles farauti, assembly GCA_000473445.2. Classification (NCBI taxonomy): domain Eukaryota; kingdom Metazoa; phylum Arthropoda; class Insecta; order Diptera; family Culicidae; genus Anopheles; species Anopheles farauti. The sequence goes on from KI915041.1 coordinate 16,245,124, forward strand.
ATACTTACTTAAAGCAACTATTGGCAGTATTCGCAATATAACAGGTGTCCAGGAGAGCAGAAAATCAAAGGGCCCGGGAATTAAAGCATGGTTTTAGATTTGTCATTTGCATTTTATGTTTTCGCACACTAACGACAAAAAGTTATGTGCTATATATCTTTTTTTTTATTCCTTTACCACCCTAGCCAGTTTCGTATGGTGAAAACGCTAACGGTGGCTCAATCAAGTCGGCTCTCGAACAAAACATCAAGACAGACAAGTTCGATAAGATGCTCTGGCAGACGTTTGCTGACTGTTGGAATTGTCATTATGGACGTCAAAACAATCCTGTTTGTTTTAGACTCGTTTGTTGAACTAAAGATATTACCCTTATGTAGGGAACAGCACATGCAAGGAATAACAAGCGTAAAACATAGGAGAGATAGGAGAGAACAAGGAGTTAGATAGAGAGAAAGAGAGATCAAGAAACAAGATGGAGTAGGTTCAGTGAGGCAGAGATAACGGAACAGAGAAACCATAAGGTACAAGCAAAAATTAGGAGTGAGAGAGTGAGACTAGAGAAAAGAAAGGGATGAACAGCGCAGCAGTGAACTGAACAAAAACGAAAATAAACCGGCAGTCGAGTTAGTACTGTTAGCCGAATCAGATTCCTGGTGCCGAGTACACGTTCTTCTAAGGATCCAAAAAGTGGAATCGCTTCTCCAGTCACTACACCTTAGAAGCTCCAGCAATGACATTTATAGAAGACACAACAGTTTAACAAAACCGAAACTGGCTTTTACGATACCCTGTCTGTCTTGTTTCGCCGTGACTGTCTGACCGGAGCACCTTCAAATGATTGCATGGGTTTGTTTGTTTCTGATGTCTTGTTCGGGAGGTGACAGAGCGCTGCCTAACGCTTCGTTTGCACACCGGTTTACGGACCTGTGCATTACCGGTCGTCCGTCCGTACAGGTAAAACCAAGCACGAAAAAACACGCACAAGCATAGCACGCTGCAAAACGAAGCACAACGAAATGCCCACACGGGACAATGAATTCAAGGCACATCGGATGTGTTGGTTCGGTGAGTTGCTGCTATTAGTTCAAGCTGACAAACCTCATACATAACTCTTTCACACTCAGTGCGCAGGGTGTACCTTACAGATTCTGAATTTCGTGGTCTTCGGTTGGCACCGGCTGCTGCCGTAGCTTAATGTGCCTGATGACGATAATTGTAGCAATTGCTGCGATGATTAAGATGCCCGCAACTATGCACGCAACCCACAAACCAATGTTATGCTGCTCAATCGGTACCACTTGATCCTTCTTGTCCGGTTGATTAGGCGTTTCCCTTCCATGCTGCTCGGTGGTACTTTCCTGTCCTGGCCACACGGTTGTGGCTTTGGTTTCCACGACCAAGAGGGATGATTTGCAGCACAATCCTTCATACTTTTCGTACCCAAGAATACACTTGTCCGGATTTCCCAGTGGTACTTCAATCCCGTTTGTCTTCAGGTGAGCGAGCAACGCTTGCAGCAGGTCGCACTTAAAATCATTTCCATCGAGGTAGATACGTTGCAAGGATGGAAAATTGCTGCGGGTGACGGCCACAGAAACAGACAGATCCGTCATTGTGGCATTGCGTAGATCAAGCTCTTCCAGGACGGGTAACGCACGAAACACTTCGAGTTGGAAGTTAACCGGCGTGATCGGATTGCCGGACAGGTCGAGCAGCTTCACGTTGGGAAGAGTTTTTTTACCCACATTTTCGAAGTAGTATGCATCCACGTTGGCCAGACGGAGTTCGGTCAGATTAGGCATCCTAGAAAACCACCGAATGTCGACCGTATTATCAGATTTCTCTGTAATATCCGTCCCGCTCAGATCTAACACCTCCAGCCCATTGAAACGTTGTTGCCGTATTGTTTCAATGTCGCCAAAGGGATTGTTACGCAGATGCAGCTGCTTTAATCTCTCACCGAGACCACCTTTGATAAGCAGCGTTTTAATTCTGTTCCCCTCTGCGTAAACCCGCTCCATATGACTCATGATCGGAAGTAACTCGAGCGTGGTGTTCCTCACCACCAACCACTGCAGTTGAGGAAACTTTTCGAACAAACTATCCGGAATGCTGTGTAACGTTGAATCGAGTATGGCTACCTTGGTTTGGGTGGGGTCTCCGATGAAATCTGGTTCCGGTGTTCCCTTGCGCCAAGTAATATTGCGAAACACGTAGAACTGGGCCGATTTGTTGGGAACATATTGGTAGATTTCCAACGCACCTGACCAGTTTTGGGCTGTGGTAGGCGATGGAATGAGCACAGCAGACACCACTATCATGGTAACTATGTATAATACATATTCCATTTAGTTATTTAATTTAGATACATATGTGTATCCCAAAAGACATAAACTTTGTTTAATAATTGACTCATATTTGGGATAAAAATCCCAAAGTGTACAATGCTATAATGCTCATGATGTGGCATGGTAATGCTCAAAAATTGCGCAATAGCAGCGATACATGCGAACTTTGGTCTAATAAGCTAATACATACAATGTTGAAGTGATTTTCGAATTGAGTTTAAGGGCTGGAGAGCATGCACCTCCTTCTACTGTTCGACTTTTCGACTGCGAAAACACAGGTCTGCAAAATCATCCACAAATGTAATGGCACCAAATGGGCGCAGAATTCCCGATACTCGAAATTTTCCAATGTGCTAAATCATAGCTGGTACGCAAGTCAAGAGTACTAATAATATAAAGGCAGATGAGATACAGGCAGAGGAATATTGTTAGATGAGATTATACAATTTATGTGTTTTCGAAAGGTCAATCAAAATTGTCACAAATGACTCATGAATGAAAAATAATACAGAAAAGCTTTAGCATAATTTTCATGAGTAAACTGTCGATAACAATCTACGTACCTTATTTAATTGAGATACTATCAAATAAACACACATATTTACAGTGCAGATGAGAATACAATAGATGTTACAGCCATGTTTCTTATAGCTGATTTTTAGAACATCATTTTACATCAAACAATGATTTGTGGGTAAATTATGGTTGTGACAGTGACAGCTGTTGTAACAACCGAAATTTATCTCGCTCGCACAATTCCAGCTGCCTATTTCGCCCAACGATTTCGAAACAGACGTTTGTATGAATTTCGAATTTCATGCATCTTCGTTCATCCGTTATGAACCATGCACAACAGGTCCCTACACTAACCATTGATTTTTCTGAACAAACCATCGGTGAATGGAAGAGAAAAGAATGTTAAATTAGAACGCTAAGAACGCTTTTTCACTTGCAGTCCCTCATCTTCTGTTCTCACGGCCACGTCGCGCGTTGGAATCGCAAGGGGCTATCATTACTTACGCGATTCGCGAGCAAGGCTGTCAAATGGCACTTGAAATTAAACAAAATATGCACATCATAACCTTTTGTTTGAACAAAACCTTCGTTATAATCACTTTCCTATGACATCCCATACCATTTTAGATATTAGAACATTCTTATACATTGTTTATCATCTGTATTTTTGAACAATGATGATTTCAGCATAGCATGCGTTATCAAGCTTATCGGCGACCGTCCGCAACACGAAGTTTATTTCATTCGTTCAAGATAAATAATTGACAGTGTTCGGCAATTCTCAAATCAAACCATCAATTATTCCGCAACGTTCAATTTCGGAATTTTGAGCTGTGGCTCGTCGATTTCTTTTTCTGGTCCGGCAGCCTCCTCATTCTCATGACCATCCACTTCGACTGCGGCGCCTTCGATCGAGTTTTGTCGTTGACCAATTTTTTCCAACGCCCGTTGATTGCCTGCCGACGTATCAGTTTTTAGAATCTCACGCAAAGCCATCGTTGCGTATGTAGACGTAGGTAAACGGAAGTCAAGCAAAACCGCTTTCTGGGCCGATTCTTGTGCTGTTTAATTTAGACAAAAACACCAAAGCGAAAGAAGTGTAAATTATTGTGGAAGTTATCATTGCTAAAACACAACAGTAACGTACCGGCCCACTCGGCGAATGGTGGTTCGGGAACGTTTTCCAGTTTCTCCACGTCCGACAGGATAAGCGTGTCAGTTGCGGATGCGTAATGCACGATGCTCCATTCCAACCGCTCGGGACGAACGAACAATTTACGGTAGGCTCCGGCCAGGGAGAGGCTTTTTGACTTTAGCTGCAATTTTTCCGACGAAAGGGACTCTTCGGCAAGGGCATCTTCGTACCAGCGGGCAGAATCGTTTGACGGGTAGGTAATATCATGTCCGGGCAGCGGCAGAACGATGTCGAACATGGTGTAACGGTCGGAGGCGATGTCGTCGGCAGTTAGCGGTCGTACGAGATTCTTAAAGTAGGATGATTCACTTGCAGCGGTTTCCTCTTCCTTAGGAGTGTCGGTTTCTTCGCAGTCATCGTCCTGTTCGACGGCAAGTGATTCCAGTGCATTTAAATCACCATCTTCCCCACCGTCGAACGCTTCCGCCTGTGCAATGGCAGCTGTATCCGGAAGGTTAGCGTACACCAAATCACCTTCCACCGGTTTGAAGCCATATTTTCGTATTCGTTCCGAGGCAACCCGATTCCAGATAAGGCTCTGGTAGGCGTGTAGGTACAGCAACCGAACGTTACGCGGCAAATGCCCGATTGCACCGTAGTAATCCTTTCCGCCATGGTTCGCCATCCAGTGGAGCAGCTGTGCCTCCACTGATTTATTCGATGGACGTAGTTTTTTGAGTGCTTCCGAAGCATTGTGGGTACTTGCCCACACCGACCGCATCTCGACCATGTACGGTGGTTCGTCTTCTCGCGGTTGCAGAATCAAATCGCAAGCCTCACGCCAGTTACCCTTCAGCATCTCGATGCCAATTTTGTACGTCGGGACGGTCGCACAGTTACCGAATCGTTGCAATCCATAGTAGTTGATAAAACCCCGCTCGCGAAACGCTTCCATGCATTGGTTAATCGTATCATTGTCGGCCGTCACCTGTCGGAGCGCGATGCGGAATCGATTTCCTTGCAGCTGGCCCAACTTCAGTGTATTCGGTTTGAAAGCAAAATTACCGACGCGCACATTCGGCAGCGATCGGGCCGCAGCCACTATCTTGGCTGGTTCGCGCGTCTTGATGCACATCCATTGCGTTGTTTTCGCGCGACGATCTTTTGTGCCGGCGTACGTTAGCACCGAAGGTGAGCAGTATAGTTTCTGGGCAAGCTGCAGTGTCGCCTGGATGGTGTCGAGATTTTCTTTATACAGTAGAAAGTAAGTGTACGGATGTGGCCACAACCATTTCTCGCGCCGATCACGCACCGTTCCCTTGCTGAACTTGGTGAACCGGATAAATTTGCGATCGCCGTCGCTTACGGTCGAACCGACCACCGCCGCTCCGAACAATGCCTTCACACGGGTATGGATGGCCGTACGATCCTGTTTCGACATCTCGGTCACATCGATGCTTACGGGCCGTACGTCAGGGTCAACTCCGTCCACTATTTCCTGGATTCTTTTCAAATTCTCTTCTTTAATTAGGCGCACCAGTTCCTCGTTCGGGTCAATGGGATGTTCTTTATCACCCGCGGTGATGATAGTGGTGTCTGAGACTGGAGGTGTCGGCAGTGTAAAATCCGTCAATGTTGCTTCCTCACCGTCGGCACCGATTTCGTTCACATGGAAATCCGAAAACCTTTGAAAAAAAATACACGAATTAAATGATGATGTTTCACAGGGCGCTTCGTTCGAGCATTAACCTGGACTTTAAAATACCCTGGAATCCATCAACGGTTGAAACGTATTCTGTACAGAAAATGTCCTTTTCTGCGATGTACGAAGTGCGAACGTTGTTGGTGCTACGATGAGCATTGTTTCTTCCTCTTCCTCCGCGGTTACTGAACAATCCACCGCGGTGCTTATTTTGATTATTTCTCCCACGTTTCATTTTGTAGTCTATGAAGTAATCGCTATGTTATAAATCCTACAAAACTAAGTAACTTTCTAATGTATTTCAGCAACAGAAAAAGTTATTTGTTTACTTTTGAATCACCGGTGGATTTATGTCATGAAACACATGTTTTTAAGTTTGATAGTTTGACGTTTCAGTTGAGTTTGATGGCGGCTTGCACACTGGTGAAAATTGTTTTAAAACAGGATAAGGGTAATATTAGGTGGGCAAGTACGCTGGTTAAACCACTTTTCTCTGCGCGATTTAATAAAGAGCACACAAGAATTTAAACCCGTCTGAACGCCATCTGAATAGAAATTTTGTTACTAAAAGGTATCAAATTTTGAAAAGTCTAATGTCTTTTGCTCTTGCAATGATGCAATAATGATAATGATAGTATTTGCTGTTCTTACTATTCTTTATTTCTTTCGTACTGGCGAGAAAGCTCGTACAATTTCTGAAGCTGTCTCATTTTTACAATGGCGGCTAGATAATCCGATGACGTTCCATTGATGATGACACATTTGACAGGTTGATCTGTTTGCTGTTGAAGTTGATGTTTGTCGTTCATAAACAGAAAAAATTTCGCCGGGGGTGGATGTGCTGGCCGCGCAGCTGTAGTTTATTTGAATATATTAAACGTACTACTCACTGTGAGAACGAAACAATACATTTTACGGATTCGATCCGTACGATCCACCAACGTTCGTGAAAGCAGGAAAATTTCGTGCATTGCCCAATCTTGTAACCGGCATCGTGAGGTGAAATATAACTCTGTGGGAGATCAACCTTTTAACCATTGCTAGCCGGCGCGGTGTGAAACAGAAAAGTGTTGAAATAAAAGCATCACGTGTTTTTACATCCTTTTGAAGGAATCGTCAGAGCATTTCGATAAATGCAGTTCCGCGTTAGTAAATGAAAATAATCAGTGATAATGAAAAGTGCGTAAACCTTCAAAGAAAGTGCCTGTTGATCAGCAAAAAGGATATACACATCCTTCAAATGCAGTGTTGTGTGAGCGCTTGTGTAAGCAACAGCACCTGAACATCCTGACTTGTTTAGCGTGTTCGGCGTCGCACGAAAATACAATTGTGCGTGTATGGTAAACAAAAGCAAAAATAGTCGTGTGTGAAGCAGAAACGCCCGAATACATACACAGCCTGCAATAAAACGATAGTGGGAAGAAAAGCAACAAAAAAGGTACAAAACGAAACGCACCAGGAAACGCGATCAAAAACTCGTTTCGTTGGTGTATGTGTGAGTGTGTGTGCATGTTTGGTTTTACTCCATTCCTTTTAACGATCGACGCCGGGTGCGGGAAAAGGACGGGGCATAATCTCGTTCGCGCGCGTGTATCCAAGCGATTCGGATCGAAGTGGGCTTTTGAATTGAATGTGCTTCCTTCGGTCAAGCTCAAGATTAACGCCATCTCCGTTCTGTTTTCTTATTGCAGAAATGCTAGTGCGTGTGATGTGATAAGTGCGGTACGTACGACAAAGTAGTACCATACTGTCAACATAAAGAGAAAAGAAAGAAAAATGTGCCTTTAGCAGAACACCAAAGCTAAGTAAGAGAAAACGTATGAGCTGCTCGGTAAAAAGTGCAACGTGACGATAATGGTCTGCGCAATTCTTACCGCTTTATGCTGAGAGGGAAAGGCGCAACGGGCGCGCATACGTAAACATAAGCAAATGCGCTGTGAAATTTGATTCGCGCTTCAATAAGTGAACTGCGTGTTGTTTTCCGTTTGCTGTTGCTGCTGCACGAATTCAGTTTCGAAATCGTCTCGCAAAACTGGCCAGTAGAGAGAAAAAAAAACGCCAAAGTACGGCAAAAACCGGAGAAGTTCACCAGCAGTGTAATTCAAATTGGTGGTGTGCATAAAAATAGGAAACGAAACGTACCGAGCTGGAGTGTAAAATACCGCCGGTGTTTGCATCGTGTGTTGGAAGCATCTTCTGAAGCCAAGGAAACGTGCAATTACGCTTGCAATAACGCCCGAAAGGGATATACCGTGCATGCAGTCGAACGACACGATCACTAGTTTGCTTTGAAAGGTAAGAAAACGATTCATTCTCGGTTAGCTCGTAATTAAATCACTTCGGCAAGGAAATCGCTTTTCCTTTCGCTGCGTCCCGGATCGATGGATCGACTTCTTTCTCGAAGGTCGCAGGATGCTGCCGATTATTCCGTATCCGCCGTTCCGTAAACCCAACCGCGGCTTGTGGGAACCGTGGATTTAACGTTGGGATTTGAGCGTTGTTCCGCTCCAGAATAGTAAGCGGGTGGTGGTCTTCTGTTCTTCCCTTTTTTTTGCTGGCACGTTCGACGAGCCAATCGTTTCCGGACACTTGTTGAAATCACTCCTACCACCCCCGCTGTGAAGGAACCTTTAAATTACCCACCGCGCCGCTACCGATGGAATTGGTGGGGCTACAAATTTGGTAATGAATTTGGGGTGTGTTCGACTTACTTTCGATCTGGCGAGTCTGAGCTAGCTGATCATCCGTGGTAATCATTTTCATCCTGGCCTTCCAATCGACTGCGTGCTCCATTATTGCACCTCTTTTTCGGCTGCTGAAGCGGGAAGTAGGTGGGGGTTGGGATGTTACTGATATGAGGGTTGTTTGAAGGTGTTTCGTTTAGTGTAGTTTTGAAACGATCGAGTCAAATGACGCACGGTACGTTTTTGTGGGGCCTTTCATGAAATCTGTGACTTGTTGGAAAGGCTTAATACTTGGCTTAAGTTTTGTTATAAACGTCATCAATTGATCAACATTCTCGGAGAGCGGATAAATCTTTTGACCGCTCAACTATTCTTTAACGTTATCACATTAACATTGAAGAGTGCTTGATGTCACTTGAATACGTAAGCTGCATTTGCACGTGAATTTGAATCAGATTTCAAACAAACGATACCTTTCATATACAGCGTTCAGAGCAGTTCACAAAGCTTACAAATCACACTCAATTCTCAGTGCGCCGAGCTATCCTTGCGGCGCAATTACACATTCTGTCCGTAATTTAGCATTCCTAGTCATACCGAGCGGTCTTAAGTGATTCCTTGGAAGCAATCTCGGCTCACCAGTGAGTCACAGTCGTACAAAACCCACCCACTGTTGGCGTGCGTGCAGTTTGGTTGGTGTGTGAGTTTTATTTTATTTTTCCTATACCGCGTGCATTCTGGTCGCGCACCGATCAAAAGGCCCTGATCAAGGTCAATTGAGAAGCAATAAGCAATTCCTCCATCTTGGCGAATCGTGCGCCCATTTCCTAGACCTGACACCGGCCGATCGCATTCCGATCGATTCCCGGTCGAGCATCTTGTCGTTTAATGGCGTTCATCTCGTACCCGTCTCGCGGTTTCTATTTTACGAACTAGCCCTCACAACCGGTTCCACTGCCATTCTGTTGTTTATCGTCTGTGAGTTGAGCGATTTTTGTTACAGAAGTTGCATCATAAGTAACCGTTCTTGTTGATTCGGAAAAAGTTTTCCCGTTTGGCATTCGAAGACATTTTTAAAAACTTCAAACTCAAACAAATTCGTCATGATTTCGAAGCAGAATTTGTGACTGCACGTACAAGTTTGTTGACCAGCGGTCGTAATTACTTTGCAATGCAATGTAAATTTTGTCTATTTGCTAACAGAGTCAAGGGCCAAGATTATGGTCCTTTCCAAGTTCAAATAAAAGAAAGATCAACACAAATTTGCATCCAATACACGTGCAACCCTATTTGTGGCAGGCAAATTGTGAATCATTATTACATTATAAATCGCTTCCAATTCTACCCGCATCCACTCTGCGACGCTGTGGAATTTCCGTTTTCATTGCTTAATTTGTTTCACGGAGCGATTTTGCATCGTTTAAACATTCAGCTCACCAAAAAACCAAGCCTAAAAAAAATAGAGAAAGAAACGTTCACTGTTTTAATGCATCTTCCGTTGGGAGCAAAATCGCAAAATAATCAGCCTCTCGCTCCAGCGTCGCATCGTTATTTCCATCCAGACTTCGGTGATGTCTACGGGGGAGAGGGGGGAGAGGGGGAGGTGGTGCCGCGTAAAAGGGCTCTTTCACCGTAGACGCAGACAGGCAGTGATGCGATTTTTGTTTGGGTTTTTGCACGACCGATCGCATCCGCCGGTGCCAAAATAAACGTACAAGAATGAAGCTCTGACCTAAAGCAAGCGGAAGGGGGTTGGGAGTGGGGTGGGTGGGTCTTTCGGTAAGGAGTTGGAAATCGTTGGGTGCAGAGAGAATGCTCGTGGCGAAACATGTCTGGTGGGAAGTATTTTTATCTCACGCGTGTACGCGCGCGCGCGCTCTCGCCAGGACGTTTCCTTTCTGAATGATTCGCGGTTGAGGTGTGTTGAGTGTGTGAGTGTGTGTGTCTCGGGGAAGGATGGTGGAACCTGAGAGGTAATCATTTTCACACCGCAAGACTCGAACTCGGCACGGAAAATGCGGGTACGGTGGTGGTGTCATCGTGAAAAGTGGCGTCGACTTTCCACCACCACGAGAGGAGAAAAAACCTCGAACGATGGTGAAGAAGCGTCTGTACGTTAAAATGACTTCGTCGATTAAGCAGCCGCGTCCCTCACGCGATCGTTCGTGATCGTTGCGCGTGTGCCGTATGCGTTTATCGTGCGCTGCATTCGATTTTAATGTCCGCCCGGGTGACACCTCGGAAAAGACGATTCGTAAGAGAAAAAAGTTGTAAGAAAATTTCACCCTTCCCGCTTCAGGCCCCAAGAGGGAAGAAGAGATCGTCGCTCCCATGCACGTACGTCTGCGATACGTGGCTTTGGTGCCATGGCGCCTGCTTGGGCGTAGGTGCGGCATCACGAATGAAGACGACATTTATATCGGTTCCGGGGATCGTCCCGGGGGAGGCGGATTAGCGATACACAACTGCACTTTTCCTACACTGAGAGGATATGTTTTCCCCCTTCCTACCCCGGTGTCCTCTCCGCACAAAGACTCAGCGGCCATGTTGTTTTCTTCGTACCGAAAACCTCTTCCAAACGGGCGCCAGGTTCTGGCGTCGTACGATATGTTTAATAGCATAGCGAAACCTCCGTTAGCGTAACGCCTTGCGGAAAAAGGGTTTCATAAGAAAACCTCGAGATCCCAGTATGTGCGTTTGGACGCTTGGAAAGCAAGAATCGAACCTGGTGTGCGTGGTACGTGATCGCGCTCGACGAATAGGCTTACACCAGAAGAAGAAGAAAGAACGGATGAGATTTCGCGTTCAACAACGGGAGGGCTGGAAAAGTGTCGTTGAACGCGCGGCTTTGCAACGAGCCTTCCATATGACGTCGTTTGCTCCGGAGAGCCTCCGCAAGTTCTTGATTCGAAGCCCCTCGGGTCCAAGATTCGCGCGAGACATTTAGCAGTGTGACATGCTGCTAAACCGGTTGGAGCCCACCGCCGCCATGTTGCCATTACGATCATCCGGAGCGAGGAGCTACGCTGGAGGGGACGGGAAGGCAGGCAGGCAGGCATAACACACGCTCGCGAAGGAAGACGACCCATCGATCGTGTGGCCAAGCGAGGACGGCATAGAGAGAAGATCATCGATCCGCGCTAGAAGCGCTGGAGTCCGCCATCTTGGTTCTTGTGGAGCTGGAGTCCATCCTCAAACAAAAGCTACGGGCCGAGCAGCCTGCCTGCCTGGAAGCTAATCAAGATGAATTGCTACAGATTTCTGGTACGATCGGCTTACCTACCCCAAAGCAGGGTTGGAGAGGCGTGCTCGTTTGAGTACAAAACACACTTTTCCGTGGCGTCTTATGTGACGTCTTCGCGGGTGCTTAATAGAGTTTGATAGTTTCATTTGCCCGGCTCGACCTGAAACCGCCCAACACTTGCTCGAAGCTTAGCATAACCGGCGAATCGAAGATGTCCGGCGTGGATAAGAACAACGCGAGGAGCCTAAACGTCGCGCTACCGGGAGAGCTATCAATTGGGCTGTGTCAACAGTGTGGAGGGCAGCGGAAAGGAAAGTAGAGAACTCGTGGCAAGCGCACAAACATGAACACGGGAGTCTCGTGGCCGTGCCTAGAGACTCACTCGCTTGGTTTCCTTTCGTTCCATCCCCGTACGTACGGGCCGAGGTTCGCCGCACGTTCCAGCTCGCTACCTTTCGTCTCCTTCGCTAGCAATTATCTGCTGCATTAAATCAGAGAGAACACGATGATTGTGGGACTAACGAAAAAAAAAAAAAACGATATAAATTATTGTGGAAGGAAGGGAAACGGCATCAAGCTCGCTCCATACGAGCCGAGCCCAGGTCCAAGCGAACTCCAACCTGGACGTGATTCTGGAGCACTGACGCGGACACTGACTGATTGAGGTTAGGATACGAGCGGAATATGTCTTACTCTCTGCTCGTCAACCGGCGTGCCTGTTCCATTTAAACCGAAACATTTAACCGACGTTCCACAGGCGTTCGTTGGCGTTCAGAACCTGGAGCTTAAAATCCCCGTACAAGACATCTCCCACCGGAACCTGGGCAGTTTGGTGCGATCGGACCGGACCGGAGAAAAAAAACACGTCAATAGACGTTTCTCGGACCCGTACAAGGCACCGCTCCGTGTGCGTCCATTATTGACAATTTATTGTGATGAGTTAGACGGCACCGCGATGGATTTTCATGATAATTTATTCTACCGCTGGGGGGGAGGAAGGGGGAAAAACAAGCCCCGGGGCAGCTCCGACTCGATGAAAGACAATGGGCTCTGGAAGGGTTTTGCGGCGACGAAAGATGGAAGCATAATGGGAGGCTACTGCAAGACGAGTCACCGAGAAACGAGCGTCGGGCATGAAAACACACCACCGCACAAATGTCACATTTGTTGCTCAATTTTCCCGCGCCTTTGGGGTCGGTGATGGGAAGCCGGTGATTTGAAATTTATATTCAGCCCGGTTGCTTGTGTTGATGGAAGAAAATTTTCCCCTGCAGCCAAACGGGGGCTTTGTGAGCAAGGCTGATAACATAACATTGTTTCGAATTCGCAATTCGCAATGAAATGTCACCCGACCCGATGGTACCAACCGGACCGATCCGGGGCTGGATTAACCTGTTCTGATTCTGGTCGGTTTGGCCGTACGAAGGTTTACCTGTTGGAAGAGCAAAAAGCCCCTGGAATGGTTTGTATGCCTGCCGTTTTGTGCGTGTGTATGTGGCTTGAAATCGATCCCACATCCCCTTTCCCCCGTTGGGGTCGATTCCCGGTCGAAGGACATCCAGTTGTCAATCCGGCAGGGCTCCGTTCCGACGTCGTGTTCTTGCAGCAGCAGGCGCGTCTGAAATCGCCCAACTCGCTTCGCCCGGTTCTAGTTCTAGCCAAGTTTGTAACGCAAGAAAAGCGGGAGAGGGGAGGCTGAAAAAAAAAAACAGTAGATCGAAATGAAAAATGAACCATTTACCGTCGTTTACACAAACAACTGACATGGACAAACTGACAAAACAACATGACACGGAGCGCGAGAGTGCGCGCACGATACAAAATCACGACCTGCTGCGGACTATCCCGTGTGCTTCTGTGTGTACGTTTGTCACGCCCTGGTGTAGAACGCGCGCGCGTGTGTGTGTGTGTGTTGGGACCTCAATTAAAAGCCGATCCTTTCCGTTTCGGAAGAGAACGTGCCCGGCTTAAGGGTAGGGGAAGATTTAAAAAATACATCCCCATACTATCGAAAACAAACTAAATATTTCTTTTGCGATTACTCGATCACAAAATAAGCTGAATAATTACTTTAAATTTCCTGATATATCTCAAAATTTTCCATTGGTTTTCCAATCAACAAAGTACGATTAGGTACGATCGTCTTCGTTAGAAACCAGATGACTCGTGATGAGGAAGAAAACTTCTCGATGCTTTAGCCGGGTGAAGAACATTCTGAAGCACAATTCTGCTAGTGGTAGAGGCAACTTAACCGATGCTACCGTCTACCTGTTGCATCTGAAACCTCACGGGAAAAATGAGAACCGAGCCAGGTGTAAATAAACTGTGTCATGAGCCTCCGTAAAGCTCTTTCTCGTGTGTGTTTTGTCCGGACCTTTTTTTTTGTATGTTCCCTCACCCAGCAAAGCACACAATTCAACATCATTTTTCAGGGTTTTTTTTTCATGTAGTCACTACACTCGGAATACAATAAAACAGTGCGTGCGTGGCATTTTGACCGAGACACCCCTCACGTTCCGGATCGTGATGCTTAGGGGTTGGCTTTGCCTCCCTACTCCTTCCAACTCTCTCGTTCTCTCCGCTGTTTGTCCTCGTTGGAAGACGTTGGGAAAAAGGTACAGTTTCGGTTTGTGCAACTCGGGGGAAGCATTCTCTACAACGATCCTTCCCTTCTGCCTATCGATGGGATGGGACGGGATGCACCGTTCCAGGCGGCGTACCGGAAGCGTGAGATAAGCTCGAGGTTGGTTTTCCGATGGAATATTAATCGTAATCTTCTCTCACGGGGGTTGTGTGATGCTGGAAACGTGGTTCCAGAAGGTCAGTCGGGACACAGCCCAACCACGTTTGCGCACGTGGGGTTCGTGGAATGAGTTTCCGTGCGGTTCGTGCAACAACGCACGCGACTGCTCATTTCTTCCGGAACTTCCGGCTGGGGTAGGTATAACAACAAAAAAAAAAACATTTAGGTTATTTTAATTTTGGATGAAAAACATGATTTTTACACGACCCGAAAACTTTCACATGCCCGTCGCCCCTCCCGTCGTGGCAGCTGCCTCGTGGAAACACAATCGTTACCCATTGTTTGTGCTCGATAAACACGTCTGTCGAAGGAGATGGTGTTTTGTGGTGTTGTCCAGCACACCGCGCGTTTCCTCGCGATCGTCGTTTTAGCGCGATCGTGCTAATGGAAATGCAGAACCCAGAATCTGTGCCGCCAGCCTCCTTGCTTTTGTTGATGGAGCATTGTGTAATGATTGTTTTTGTTTTTTTTTTCCTCACTTCATCGCCTGGTGGTGATGGGCGAGAACGAACAAGCGGGATGCGTCTCCATGACGAGTGCGGGTGTTATTATGTAAAATGTTTCTCCAAAAACCAACGACGCTCCGCAGCGACGAGAGAGACTCCGTGTGTGCAATCCGGAATGGGAATTGTGGATGCAGTTGCAGTGTGCAACCGTGCACGAACACTCATGCTAATGTTTACGTTTTGTAGCCAATGCTTCTCGACCAACACGAGAGGGATGTTTACAAACCGAGTGCGAAACACTCGCAGGCGAACGTGTCGAATCGGTGGGGTTTTCTCGTACAGACGAGCGGCTGTTTTCACATCGCATCGTCCGGAAAATGCAAATGCCACGTGTGGGTGTCTGAAATGGAAAAACGGAAACACAAGTTTTATGTGCCCGTATGATCGTTTTGTTATGAAGTTAGTTTTTAAAATTTGCTATGAAACTTTGAAAAAAATGTAAAAAGTTGGGAAAAATAAAACACACTATTTAGGAAACATATAAAATATTTTTATAAAAGATCAAAATGATCTATGAAGTACAAGAAACCCGACAACTGAGAAAGATACGAAAAAAGATTATCAAAAACAGAATTCATAAGGATACTTTAGAGTACTTTAAACTGGAGTTTTAAAAAGTCGAAGGACATTAGGAAAAAAATGAGATGATATAGACTATCTTCTAGATGAAACTGATTACAAAGAGATAAAAAGCGAACAATTGCATCAAGTATAGAAACAAAGATGTATCGTCAAACGATAAGACAAGAATGAAGAAATGAAGAAGACGAAATAATAAATAAAACAGGAAACCCCGCTCCCGCTAAAAACCACCATAAATGGGTATGATAACGGATAAGTATGGATGGCAATAAAACAACACAAAACGAACCGGGACTGTTACAACTCGTTTCACGCAACGTCCCCTTCGTTCCCCGCCTTGCGTGGCTGGTACTGGTTTTTTTTTCGGTGCAATTGCCCATGTAAGATGAATGCACCACGTACGCCTGGGCAGGAGGATGAAGGTGTTTTTTTTGTTATTTTATTTTTGTTTTCTCGTAAAGGAGGCGATGGTAAATCTGGTTTGTCGCTTGGCTGCTGGTGGTGTTGGTGCATCGAACTTACGTCACCGCTCGTGGCGTAGTGGTTGCGTTGTTTACGGGCCCCGCGATAGTAAACAAAAACGGCTTTCTGCATGCCCGCCTTCGCGTGCAAAAGTTCGCGATTGGTGGCGGCTCTTTTCGTTTTCGGTAATTTATTCGCTTCTTAAGCTTTCAAGGCTTTTGTTTTTTGGTTGTTCGTTCCTGCTGCCGCTGTTGCTGCATCGGGGGTTTTTTTTTGTAGCTCACGGGTGAGGTTTGGGAACGGGAAAAGTGATCGGGTCGGTCACCTACCAGAGGTGAAACCAATCATCTGCGTTGTTTTGGGTAGATAAAAAACCGGTCACAGCCTCTTGATTATTTTTTTTTTGCTAAGAATCGTTTAGACACTGAAGTTTTATCCTATAATTTATGCTAAAAGACATGCACACCCAGGCTTAGTAAATTAGTTCCCCAAAAAAAGCGATCATTTCGGATCATGATTGCTCGAGACTTTTCTCTCGTACGTGTATGGTTTGGAAGAACACCGTTGAACGTTCGATCTCGAATCTTTTCCCTCCTGCGTAATACAGCAATAAAAGGCGAACAAAACCTTCGAACTTCCTTAATCTAGAGCCGAAACGAACATTCGAGTGAACATTGTTAGTCGAGTAGAAAAGTAAACACTCCAAGCAAACAAGCAATAAAACTCTGTCTCAGATTAAACTGGGTTTGCAGGCAAAATAGAAAAAAAGAGCGCACGACATATCAAATCATGCGTACCCAAAACTGTCAATAGCCTCTCGTTTGCGCTGCAAACTGATTGCGGCCAGGCAATGCTTATCACTCCCTTCGACCCACTCCGACTGTCTTCTATCAATACACGGTTTTTTTTTGTTGAAGTGATTAAATTTGCACAAGGATTCTTTTTAAATAAAAATGACTCACAATAGAGGCGGGAAATGGGTTTGATGGCCTCGATGCGTACTGATAGGAAGGCGCAGTAGATGTTTCGATGGTAATTAAATTGGGTCCACCAGTTAGTGGTACCAAACTACCTGCACTTAGCGAACGCGTTTCGGATGGAGTTCTATAAAAATGAAAGCTCATTAGTTGGACGCGGGGAGAATGTGTTTGTTTTTACGATTATTGGTGCGGTGAATATTTTCCTCCGGTGAATAATTTGCGAGCGAACCACAATGTGCGGTTTTTACTCTTCAAATCTCGTTTGGGAGTTTGCTGTCTTTCGGGGAGCGATGCTAATGCATCCCGGTATACTTCCTTAAAAAAAATTTAAAGCAGGCTTAAAACCAGGCAATAAAGCTGGGAACCGTACTGGTCATGCCGGCGTCATGTGGTGCAAAACGAGCATCAAGATTCTGATGGTGGAAAGAAACCACCACACGATCCACGATCG
>KI915041.1:16262636-16437224 GCA_000473445.2 Anopheles farauti
ATACCTTCGCGAATCCTTTTGCAGCTGTTGGATTCGCGGGTTTTATAAGCAACACCCAAGTGCTCTAAGCCCGAAGGAACTCTCGGTCGCAAAATACAGCGTCGCTGTGGCCGGGTTATGTTGTTTCGTGATCGATTTTATTTGTTTTTCGTTTTGCTTCCTTCCCGTGTCGTCGGTACCAGCCGCGATCGGTGCGAGGTGCGCTTAAGAACTTCTTGCTTTGGAGGCAGCATAAACCCGACCAGAGCCCACTCGCGGGACCGGTTCATGCCAGCGAGAAGCCCACTTTGCGAACCGGTTCTGTGAACCGGGCAGCGTTCGTGGCTCCGACCACACGCCTTTCACCCCCCCCTGGACCAACAAAACGGAGGGAGTCAAGTGTTTGGCAGACCCCCTGGACGCTGGGTTCGCTTTTCCGCCGTTCACTTTGCGCACAATTTTGCGCCGTCCCGCGCGCTGCGCAGTAATCGTGAATTTATTTTCCCTTTTTGCTGGGCCGGCTTTGATTCGGCTTCCCTTTTGTTCTCCCTCCCCACGGGGGGGGGGGGGGGGGGGGGGAAAGATTGTTGTAAGGTGGCGATAAAAGGCAAGAGACAACCACACAGGGCAGGGATTTTTCTCCGTTCCGGTTTTCTTTTTGTAGCGGTCTGCAAAACCGACGCCCTGTACCAAGCGAAAATACACACCTTCAAACGCGCATGAGGAGATCCTTGATGCGGCGCGATCGAGTAATGCCCTCGGGGTGGGCTGTTGTTGCTTTTTTTTATGCGGTGTTTGCTTAAATGTCGGTTGTCATCGCGTAAAAGGAGAGCAAAAATAAAAACGGCTCATTGTGCGTTCGGTCCCGTAGGCGTCTGAATAGTAGCTGAAATTAATCAGCAAAGAAGCGATTCGTCTTGGTTTGGTTCGCCCGATGTAAGCCTCGAGCCGAAGTTAAATCGCGCACATCATGACGCCACGAGCGCGATGGTCGGTAAACTAACCGGAATGACCGCTTAAAACCTGTATGAGGACAACAGGGAAAAAAACAACGATTAATACAAACGTATTAAAGTATTTGTTTTGCAAACGATCGTTCCAAGCTCCTGACCAAAACCGAACAACTTGCATACGTTTGGGGGACAATTTCAAGGTAAAATTGATTAAAAGCAAACATTCACTTGCAGCGATGCGACAAAATTGCGCTTAATCGCAATGGGTACATTGTTGCTGTTGCGTTCTGTGCCACGTAACCTCCAATCAAAAAGGCACCATTTGCATTGCGTGTGGGGTTGCTGCGGGCTTTTTTTTTGTCGCGCACACGTATATGATTATCACTGCAATTTTCGCTTCCTTTAACGAGAAGTTAATTGTGATGATCGAAGCGTTCTGTGGCGTTGCAACAGGTCTTTGATGAGTCATGGAAAGTTGCATCGATCGTTGGTTCGATCGTTCTTTCTGGTTGGTAGGAAAACAAATTTTGAACTTTTTTTTTAGAAGTACCTGAATCAAGTTAGCTACGTTCAATTAATATTAATCGTTTTCGTTTTCTTTACTTTTAGGTAATTTTTTATTTTCCTTGGATAAAATGATACTCATGCGGGCAGTGCTTTATCGATATAAGAAACCCCGTCCGGATCGAATTCATGGAACAAAGCGTGAGTAAGTCGGCTATGGTGGTAAAATGTTTCTAGAAATTCAACCAATAATAACACACTGCAGCAGACTTGAAGAGGAATGTTTATTATGAATTTATTGTTGGATTTATCCGTAGGCATTTCTGATCAGTGTCGTGCTCTGACTGTGAGTGATCAACAAGCTCGAATTGTTTGCAATTTTTTCTTCATTCGCTAAGCTCTCGACAATTGAATCAACAATCATTCAACGCAATAGTGTCTGTTAAACGAGCCTCATTCGGGTGATTTTCGTACTACGTAATGTACGCCCATTTCCTTAAGTCATTTATAGAGCATGGGCTTTATAGACCGGGCTAGAATCACGCCTCGGGCAGGAAATCCCGCTTCCCACCACTTAATTCTATCGAATTGTAGCGATTAATCATGCGACACCGGAAGGAGAAGGAAGACAGAGGGGGGGTGTACGTGAGGAAAGCAAAACAGAACCAAACTGCCTCGTGGGCTAAGCCGGGTACCGCCGGAGTGGTACGTAAATTGGGTATTCATTTTGCTCTAATTTTATTTGCCCGTGTGATAAATAGCCTCGCGAGCAGTCGGTGGTGCCACCACTCACTTCCTGTGCCAAGTGAAGTTGAGGGTTTTTTGTTTTTTTGTTTTTTTTTTTGGATGAACGCTGGAAGGTGTCGTTCCCCATATGCGTTAACCTTGCACTACAATCCCTTTTTCCGCGGTGCCGCGCCAGAACTGAAAGGAGGTGGGAAAATGAACTACAGTACAACTCCGCAAAGTCACCGTCGCGTCGCGGTTTATTATTCTCCCGTAAGGTCTGCGTGAACTTCTGCAGCGATCGGTCGTGATTGTTGGATCGAAAGGCGTGAAATATAAGCAAACGGCTCGAGATTACTGTTCCGACCGTTTCCCCTTCACGAGCGAAGTTTGATCTACTTCTTGGGCAGCACGCGTGTCGTCGGGCGGCCGGACAGTGAGTCAGAGTCGGATGAAAAGGTCCGAATCGGTGTCCCTGGAGTGAAGTCCCTGACTTCTTGCGACATTCGTTAACGCCTGTTTGTCACCCTTAGGACGCGCTTGTAAAGCTCTCATACGTCTCCTACCAGCCATTGATCTGTTATGGGTTCGGTACGAACTTGAGGATAGTGCGCGCGCGCGTACGCCACCCAGAGCCAGTTTTCAGCCCATTGTATCGGCGCTACCAGCACACAAACACAAATACACATAACTCCTCCGTAATGCAGCCGCGTGCGAGATGGAGGCGGTGCAGCAAATGGAGGGCAATTTTGATTTTAAATTTATTGATCCAGATTATATTTTATGGAACACTCCTAGTAGAAGTGCTCTGGTTTATAGAGTGGGGAAGAGAGAGGGAGAGAGAGAGAGAAAGAGAGAAAGAGAGAAAAATCACTCGTCTCTTTTGGTAGCAAACACGATCTACGCGAACGGTACGGCAAGAACTGAATTCGCCATTCACTTTGCCTCGCAGGGCTATGAAAATTGGTTCCTCCAATGTTGGAGTCGAAGACAACAAGTCGCGGGGTAAAAACGCGCGTATGCACGCGGGATTTTGTTGTTGTTAAACCTGGAAAGCCGATGCCATCGATTGATCTTTCTTCGGGAGACTTTACGCTCCAGTTGTGTCCAGTCGTGGAGTCGAGGAGAGGCTTTCAAACTGCTTTCAGCATCATTAGGCCTTTGTCTTTTGCTACTCCTGCTGAATGTTACTCGGTGGCGCTCGGCCCATAAAAAGGTGCCTACTGTACTGTGTTGTGTGGATCTTTCGCTGCAATCGGTGCGCCTTGTCCCCAGGAGCAAGCAAGCAGTACCGGAAAATTGGCAAATCTAGCGTTTTTTTTTCTTTGCCTTCTCATCTAAGAAACTGGATCGAACAATGGCGCGATTGAAGTTGGCATTTTCATTTTATTTCTGGGTTTTATCCGCTCAATAGCAAGATCATCAATCGCTTTGCGCTTTCTAAACGCGCATGTAAAACGCGCGCAAAATGTGGTTAATTGTTTTCTTCGCCTATGCGTGTATGTACCGTACCTTCACGGGGAGACTAATAATGCACATCAAGGAGTTAATTTTCCCGCACTAGCTTCCATGGGCTTCTTTCTCCCCGCATTACCCGACCGAAATGGACGCTCTAAATCGCTCTCTTACTCGAGCGTTAAATTAAAATCTTAATCCAAATCTACCAACCACACGATCCAAACGATCGCTCACTTCCTTTCGCCGGTACGAGAAAAACGCGCCTTGGGTCTTCGATCCTCGCGAGAGTACGCCAACTTGGATCTTGTGGCTCGCACCAGCACAGGATGAGCGCATAAGCGGCAGGAAAATGGTCATTATTACTGCTTTCCTCACGATGTCTGATCCCTATGCGAGCGATGATCGATATTTTATGCCTCCGAAAGTCCGGGACGCGCCCTTTGGACGTTGGATCTCGGCTGTACGATCGAGATTTTGTGGTTTGCTCCACACTCGTTACTCCACGAGTGGTACAGGAAATTGTACCTCATTTTTGGTAACTCTTTTTTGTGAAGCTTTCAAGGGCTAGGTGTTTTTTTTAATCTTGCTGAAGCAGGCTGTGGAGGTATGGACAAGAACGCAAATGAAAGAAATCCACCAACTACCTTCGACTAACCATCTCGTGGCGTGGATGATGCTTTTCTGGTTTGGGCTGAAGTGATCCCGAGAATTGGGACAGTTTTGAATCATGTCGCCAACGACGAGAACACCTGACATAAATTAATGACGCTTGCTAGCATTTTCTATCGTCGTTCGATCTCCAGTAATACCAATCGGCAAAGGTTTGGTAGCAGCTGGGCTTTTCCTGGAGAAGGCTCTTATGTCCAGTCTAGCCACTAGAGACGACAATACCCATCTAGCGGCCCTCTAGACGGCAACGACGGAGCCCGTGGAGAGCCAACAAGGGTAATGGGAGGTATGGATGGAAGGGTTTGACCCTTGCGCTCCTTATGGTTCTTAGTTTGCTTGCCAGGGAAGATAGATTTCTCCCAGCAGAGAGAAGTGAAGAAGACATAAGACGCGATGGCGTGGCGTACGTTTGTTTTTGTGGGTTTTTGTCCCATGTTGAAGTGTTTCGTCTGGCGATGTGGCCGTGTATATGATTTACGGATGTAAATTAAAGATAACGATCCATTTTCGGTCACCGTAGACGACCCGTCCTGTAGCATTAGGACGAGGATGCACCATCACCTTTCGTTCCGGGAGTCAGAAAGAGAGAAGAAGGTTTGCATTGCCTGTCACCGTTCAGTTTATGAGACACATTCGAGACGTCTTAGCCGTACAGCTTCCAACATACGGCGAACTTTCGGTGGAGGAGTGTCTGTGTGTGTGTGCACGAAACGAAATGAACCCAAAAGAAAGGTGTGTGTAGGAGTGTCTGCAAGAGGAAGGAGGAAAGAAAGAAGTGGAAAGCGGTGTAGAGGAGAAATCTATAACATAAAAAAATTAAAAACAGGACAACGGCAACCGCCTCGAAGAAAACCGAAGCAGCCTGCAAAGAAAGAACGTTGGAGTACAAGTTGGAAAGGAAAAGAGACGCGTTCCTCCGGTGTTTGCATCTTATGCTGGTAAGCTTCGGTTCACTATCGGTGGCGCGCTTTTGTGTGTGTGTGAAGTCATACTCTATTTGTGTGAGTGAGGCTACGATGAGGATTTGTATATTTTCGCTGACCCCAGCGCGCATAGCGGTGCTCTGGTGTGTACGTAAACATAGTTGTAGCGAGAAAGAGCGCGAAGTTGTGCCCATATAATATATGTGTGTATTGTGTGTAGGACGCGACAGGAGCAGGCGCGGGCGCGCGGAAAGGAAAAAAAAGGAAAAGAATCGGAAGAAAGACGCACCGAGAAGAAAACAGACTTTAAAACCGGTTTGACAAGTTTCGGGTTTCCTTCTCTTTTTCTCTTCTCTCTCTCTCTGTGTTATTCTTTCCCGGTTTCGCGCGTGCTTCTTCTCTCTTTTCTTCCGCTCTTGGCTGCTCTTCCCGTCTCGCTCTCGATCGCTTTAGTTGTCAGTTTTCTTCCCGTCGTTTCTGCTTCGACTTGGCTGCACTACGTCAAGCAAAGCTGCTGCTGCTCACCCCGTAACGCTCATCGGAACGAAGCGTAACGCGTGTAACGCATTGCTCGCAGAAAGCTTGCCCGTACTTCGATCTGTAGCCGCTTTGTGAACCTTCTAAGCCTGGATCGTCCCGAAAGTAGGGTTAGGTAAGGTTTCAAGATCGGCTCTTTGTATGTCTTGCAGCACCACCGGCACCTCTTCCACCAGCAAGTGTCACCGGCTTGTTGTGTCACGCGTTGAACGTTCCATGCTCGCTTTTCTATGGTTGATTTTCGGGTTTCTTCACGGTTCTCGGTCTCGTTGGATTGCGTTGCACGGGGTACTGGGCGGCCGAAAATTGTTCGGCACACCAACGTACACTGGGAAAGCTATTTTCCATTCCGTAATCTGAAGTGGTCTTTTCTTCGTCTCTTCGAATGCCTAGACAACTTCCAGCGCGTGGGATAGACGATGGGTTTGTTGGACAAAAACATGTGTGACTGAAAGTTTCGTGGTTGATTAGCGATTAGTCGCCTGCATTGTGCTTCTGTGATTTCATTATATATTATGTTTCACGAAACAACACCCATAAGAAAACGCATCGTTATGTAACTCCGTACGTACCGCTCTTTTCAAACCAATCTTTAACAAATGCGACTCGTAAAACATTTTTTTTAAATTTCATCAGCTTATTACTAGGGGTAGCCATAATTGTTGTCCTCCTCCGTTTGTTTTTCTTTCAAATTTTCGAGCAGCTTATTTTTCTGCATCTTTCTACCTGATCCCGGTCACACCTGGCACACCGAGGGGTCAGGCTTTGTGTTGATGTTCATACTGAGTCCAGAAAGGGATCGAAGGTTGCGTGAGAAGATGGAATGAGAACCAATATGGCAATTTCTATACAAGACGTCTTAAAAGTTCAATTTTTGGTCGTAATTGCGCAAAAAGGAGGATCCTCGAAAGCAACCGTTGGGTAAGTTGGTTTGCAGAAACGAGAGATCTATGTGACGGGAAATACCCATACATGATTTATCTGTTCTATACCACAAGGCATCTACTTTTTTTGTTTTATATGCTCAAAATTAAGTAACTTTCTCAAATTTGAACTCCACAGACATAAGATCGTTTCGAGCCGTTTCCAAACGCCACTTTTTGTTGCCTTTCCTCTACTCCATCGGGTCAGGCGTAGATAATCGTGCTGCGAGTAGTGCCAGGGTGTACCACTCGACATTCATTAAAACACTTTTTCGTGTGCAAATCATCTCGCCCGGCAGCATCTTGTTGCATATTTTCGTTAGGGCAGATGGGGCCATTAAGTTCTTTTCCCCTGTTTTTTTGCTGTTGTTGTGCTACGATCGTAATGAAAATATTACGAAAAGATTGACCCGCGCGAGTTACGTGTGCCGCCGCCTGTCGATGAAATTAACACACTGATCGTAGCGTTCAAAATGGCAGAGGTTTTTGTGTGGCATACATATGTTTGACCCCAGCGGTGCAGTGCATCCACTTGCTGGGGGAGAAGAGATGAAATTGGATAGGAAAATAAATGTTTGTTTGTACAATACATACGCACATCAGTCGTAATAATAATGAGTATGGTTTCGCAAAAAAAGAAGAGCTCGAAGACACACTACCAAAATGGCACGTACGATGAAGCGTTTAACACCTCGCTTTTGGGCTGGTGGTGCCGTAGCGCAGAAGTGAGAGTAAAGAAAAAAAACAGTACGTACAGCATCAACGGGTGAAGAAACCAACGGCACCACTCGCGATGATCGGTTAATAATTCATTCGAAAAAATCCACTGCGAGGAGGTGGCTTTTAAAGGTGTAAGGTGTACGGTATAAGGAGTTTTGCTGCTTTTTGTTGTATCCATCTACCACCACGGCAAGTACAACCCGATGATAGCGCGCGGCGAGATGGATAACGAGATGGTTTAACGAAGATGGCCATGACTGAGGGTGCAAATGAGCGGAGACCCGAGAAGAGAAGGCATATTAATAATTACCAATAATGTGCGGCGTACTATGGCGTACGGAGGACTCCGTTAAACCAGCAGAATAAACGCCCTGCAAAGCGAAGTAAGTGCAAGTGGTGTAAGCGCTTTACCAGCTGTCATCAATTATCTATCGCACCCGGAACCGAGAGTGAAGTCAGAACGACGACCGGCTCTCGAGAACATATGACAACTGTTGTTACCTTTTCTCCAACGCCAAACCGACCATCATGCTACCGAAACGAGATGAGTGAAAGGTGTCAGAAACGGGAACGTATCTACCCATAACGACTCCTGTTGACATCTGTAACGTTTGCTCGCTAATGGTGGACGTGCTCGGCTCATTTCTAACCTCACTTTCGGGTGCATTTTATTGTATTAGATCGGCACGGCCGTTCGATCGGGCGCGCACGGATCCGGTGTCTGCTGGGGGATATGGGACATTTTTCGAGTTCCAATCCAACACTCCGCCACCGTAAATCACGATCGCCGGATTCTTGCGGAGGTGGTGAGGTTGCCAACCGGCGTCCAGACTCTGGCGGGCGGTTCTTTATTTGCCAGCGTGTTGGAATTTTT
Source organism: Anopheles farauti (assembly GCA_000473445.2). Classification (NCBI taxonomy): domain Eukaryota; kingdom Metazoa; phylum Arthropoda; class Insecta; order Diptera; family Culicidae; genus Anopheles; species Anopheles farauti. Next base: position 16,270,903 of record KI915041.1, read on the forward strand.
CGGTATTGAGATATTTGGAATTCCTATTGCGTTCGGTGCAACGGGCGGCTTTTCAATACATTAGAGACAGCACTCGGAGTCGGAGTTCGGAGTAAGCTAGGGGCTCACTGAAATCCCCGCTCTGAAACGGCTTACAGACAGACCGTCTGCAGGCGGCGATGCTGCCACATAAGCCCTTAAGCATCCACATCTGCAGCTCCCTGTCCGAAATCTGAAATTCGATATTTTATTCGACGTTTCCGAGTGCGTTTCCGACTCCCGGACATCGTTTGTTCACAAATTTGTCTCGCACGGCTTTCGTTCCTCTCCGGGTCTTTTGTTATTCCAGCCAGCTTCTACGCCGCGTTCCTGGTTTGACTTTAGCTAGTGGCGCGCTTTCCGTTTGAACCGTGGCTGGAAAGCGGTTTAACCTTAGCAACGGGTTATTTGCGGGCGTGTTTTGATAAGACATGGTGGTGGGTCGTTCCGATACAAAAATCACTCACTCGCGCACCACACGTTGGGTGGAACGCGCGATGTATTTCTTGTCCGGCTGCATATGGGCAACCTAGCCTCGATAGCAGGTCACAAAAGGGGGTAGGTTAATGTATGTGAATGTACGATCCGATGATCGCCGGAGGCGTTGTGGAAAGCAACAGCACCAGTAGCAAACAAATTTCCACCACTGACGTGCACTCGTAGAAAGCATACACACACACACACACACACACACACACAAGCACCATCTCTCCGTGTTGTCCGGCACGGGAGGAGAATTGGGGTTGACCGTTGGGGTCTGCCATCTATTTTCGGCATTTTCCATTTCCCCGAGCACGGCCAGGCCAGGGGTGCATTGTAGCAGTAGTCAGCACAGCAGGTTTCGAAATCGACCCCCGTGTGCACTTCGCTTCGGCAGCGAAATAAAGGGTTCGTTCTTCGCTTTAATGCATTATGCACGAGTCGGCCAGTCGGCCGGAGTGGAAGGAGCCCGTGTTGTGTACGATCGTAAATTAGAGAATTAGTGAAGTTGGCCGGGAGTCGGTCGCCGAACTGCAGCAAATCGCGCTTGCACGTATGCGACCGTGGGTTGCTTTGCTGGTTCTTCTTGGTTGGTTGCTTTTTGGGGGACTGTAAACGTTCCAAAGAGCGGTTGCTTTCGGGAACAATTGGGGAGCTGGGAAATTTCTTTCATAATCTCCTGCGAACCATTGGGAGGTTCATCGTATCGGCTAACGAACTCGGTACGAATCGTTCGTTCGCGAGAACTTTTTTTTTTATTTACAATGCCAACCTGTTCCATCGGGGCACCTTCTTCGGGCTTTGGGAGCGAACTTGAGCTTATGAATTATTCCCGACTGTCTTGATTTCGGAAGATACGTCCGTATAATCCAGTTGAGCTAATGTTCTTAAGTGACCGGTACCGGTATTTGCTTAATTGCAAACGACTGTCCCATCAACACCACATTCGTTAGCGATATTGACACCACAATCCGAGAGAGCCGCGACGCAATTAAACAACGCTTAATCCGTGTGCGTAATGAAAGCGTCCATTTGCGCGGTCTGTTTAATGCCACATTTTACGAGCTATACATGTGCGCCATACGAACGCACCCGCTCATTAGGACCTCATGGTGGAGTGCGTTAATGTCTGTCGACTGGGGAGGACACAATTTACTGTTCCGTTTCCGGTTCCTTTTATCGCACGTTGCACGTGTGGCCGTTCTAGTTCTAACATGAAACATTTCAATTAGCGCACTGAGCTGCGGATGAAGTTCTAGGGCGAGTCAGTGACCCAAGCTGAAGTCACAACGGCGAGCAGAGGAAGCTTCCCTTGCCGGAAGGAGGGTCTCATGGGGTTATCTTCTTTTTTTTATAGAGTCTCCCAACGTCAACTTTCATTCGCTACATCCGGAGCGGTCATGTCCGTGTTCTCAAGCGTATCATATCAACGCTCGCCCGGGGCCCAGCACAATGGATGTACCTGGTACGAAGACCCTAAAGTGAGCTTTTGATGCGAGTGTTGTAGCGGGAAGGGGCAAAAGAAAAACGGCAAAATGTCTGATGGTGAGCATATATTTATATGCAGCAGTTATTCAAAACCCGTTCCGCCGTTCTGAGCACGGTGGTCAAGTGTTTTTTTTTTCGAACACTCTGCTCCAAAATGCATCCAGAACCTCTGCTCCCTGCGGAGTCTCACGTCAGGGAAAACCACTCGGATGCCGGTGCACAACCGATAAGCAGGATAAGCCGCCCAGCTAAGATACCGCATCCGCAATCCGCAACTTACAAACAGTCTTTAGGTGCGTTTGGAAGAGTGGAAAGGTGTCGAATTACCAACAAAAATCTCACGTCAACTCTTTGCCGTGGGCGGAAATCTGCGGTATTGTGGTTGTACTTGAGCCAAACAGACGGCTTGTTACGATTTGGAGCTACGCTCCCGGGCGAACGGGTAGGAAGTCGCTCCAAAAACCACCGATTCGACAAGGAGTGCCTGAATATGTGCCGCATCCAGCCTCGGAAAGAAGCGAAGTAACAGGAGATGGCTTGCGGTCAGTTATGGCTGCCTGTACCCCCGGGCCCGATCGTTGACCGGTTGCTAGAATAATGAGCCAGCGACGGGGCTCGTAGAACAACTAATGCATAGGTTAGGTTCTGAAGAGGTGCCGATGAAAAGGCAATTTGTGTGTTGATTTCATGGATTTTTGCTGTCGATTTCCGTCGCGTAAGATACGGTCTCCTTGCACGTTAATGATAGGTCGCATTGCCTAACATGCGAGACCCGATCAGGGTTATAACCTTCGCTTCTGGGTGCTAGGCGAGCAAACGGATCGGTTCTTACCGGCGTGGACTACGTTCTATTGGACGAAGGCATGTTGTAGGACGCACACGCCGAGCGTCCAAAATGTAGATCATCACAGTGAGTTGCTTCCCTCGTGCGTTCTCTTTACATAGCAATTATCGCAACCGGTGGCTCCTCCAGCTCCTCTCCCTGCGGGTCGTATGCAAAGCGGAACCTGCCAACCTTGCTCCCCAATAGTATGGGACTGACTAACTGACGAAACGAGCTCCACCGGCAGCGTTCTTGAAGCGCTCCTCCAGCATCACGCTCGCGAGAGCCCAGCACGCGATCATCGTGAGCGTAATTCTTTCAGGTTATGCGTGATCACGATTTTTAATTTCGCTTTCCTTCGCGTATTGTTTTTTCGCCGCTCGTTTTTTTTCTTCTTTTTATTCGCGCCCACGATCCGATTTGATCGCCCCTCTATCGAACGCTCTGTTCCCTCTGTTCCCTCTGCTCCTCACCAAAACCACCGCGAGCATGACGAATACGTTTTTCTCGGGTCGGGTGGTTTGCGTTTCGTTTCGTTTTTTAATTTTCGGTTACCGAATTACCGAGATTCTGCGCCCAGCGATTGTTGGAACAAAAGTTTAATAGGCTGTTCTCGCGCGCGTTGTTCTGGCCGGATTGTTCCGCGGAAAGGGTGCGCGGGTTTGTGTGTGTTTTTTCAATGTACCGCATCGAATTCGGTATGTTTAAGGCTTTTGTTTTGTGCTACGCACATTCGGTAGACATTACAAGCATGACTGTGATGTTGGCGCGAAGAACAGATGCGAGATGTTGGAGCAAGTTTAGGTATTGTTTTTATCGCAGTTATAAAATGGAATTTGTCTCACCAACAATCTGAGCCATTTCCGTTCGAAAAAGCCTTGCATATTTCTAAGTAGCTATTATGTATTCGGGCATGAATAATCATCTCAAACATGAAATTTATTACAACTTCCAAGAATTATTCAAAATATATCTCCAAATCCAACACGAACGCGCGGGCTCTGTTTCGCACCGTACTGGGGCGGCGATGATTCACCAAATCCGGCATGACCGACGACTTGTTTCCGTCACGCATCGAGCCGCACGAGGGGCTTCTCAGACACAGGCTCCTGTTGCAAGCTACCTGGCGGTGGTAAAGTGACGAGCTAAACACCCACGTCCTACCAATGACCATATGAGAACTGTCACCTCGGGATTCTCTTTCGATACTAATTTAAATTTCTTCTGCTCTTCTCGCTACAGGTAAGACCGCGTCCATCCAAGGACCATCTGGTGGCTGCCATGCTGTAGTAGGTGGGCTGCGTGGGAACTTCACGGACGTGCACGATTATACTCCCCGCAACCGTGTGTGCCCAACATGGGTACACTCGTAATAGCAAGCTGCTCGAATGGCGTCGGTGGCGTATTTTATGCGACAACAATACCCATACCTGTGACCGTGAGAGACTCCATCGGATCAGGTAGAACCTGCTAGAACCTGCGGCGTGACAGGTTGTTTGACAGTTCGCAAAACATTAGAGTATTTGGAGGGCTTCTAGGCCCGCACGGAAGATCTACTTTCACTGTTCACATATCACCTCGAACAAAAAAAAAGTGGAAGTAATGGTATAATTGCAGTACATTTTCCCTTTTCAATTTTGGAGGAGCCGTTAAGCGTGCCAAAGAAACGATCGCCCGCATTGAAAGCTTGCGGTACCGTCGTAAATGATTAGGCTGCCGTCCCCCGACCAACGTGCTCTCGTGAGTGTGGATAGAAATCGTTTCCGGCGTGTTTATACCATCATTTGGTTCGCTAATTGTTTGAAGTTTTCGGCGGCCACCGAACGCGCTGTTAAAATTGCGCTTCTGGGAAGTTTTCGGAGCCGAACGATATCGGTAGCAATTTGGTGTGCGATGGCAACCTCTTCTCTTTCAAATCATACAAACACTCAACATGACAAGATGCTTTCTCGCCAACGGAAGCGGTGTCTGAATTTAAGCGATTTTGTTAAAATAGTTGCATTGTTAGTTCCACCGCGAGGCCGATTTTTTTTTACGTAAGTGAACATTTGTATACCCATCGGGAGTGGTAAAAAAAGTGATTTCAATGTGTAAGCGCTTCGCAACAAATTTTATCCCCCGAGGGAGCGCCTGCTCTTCCCAGCAGCAGCGAGCGGTGCAAAAACGAATTCGAACCGATTTCAGGTCGTTTCGGAGTTGTTGGATTGATCGTTGCCCTGCGGGATGTATGGTGGGACGTGATGTAATCCGCCGGAATAAGATCTGCGAGCGGGATAGGTAGAGCAGTTTTGCTGTTAAATATCGAACCCACCGACACAGGAGCACCGCTGCAGTATCTGTGAAGGATTTAATTAATGACAGGCCTGCGCGGAGCGCAATCCCTCATCAACCACACGGCGATCATCGAAGGTTTGGCCTGATTTCGACGATCGCTTCCCAGTATTGCGGGCCGAAACGAATATTATTTCGGAGAAATTTTCTTACCCAGCCGGGATTGTGTAACCAATCGGGGGGATTGGGTGGAGTGGTGGAAGATGCGCGCCCAGTGATACTTCCGCTCCGGGTCAGCGTTAGGTGGCTTAGGGCCTGGTACATGGGCCAGAAGCGCTCCCACTTGAGGGTGACGAGATGCATCTTTGCATCGAGCAGCGAGCGGAAGGGTTCAAGTGTTGGTTAGATTGTAAACAAATTCAATGGGCAAAAAAGGCAAGCCGAGCAGGCAAACAAGAGATATTCCCGTGCACAGCCACTTGAGTCCGAAGTCAGAGGATTTGGTTCCTCCAAGCCTGGCCAATTGATGGCGGAAGATGGTAGTGTTGCGGCTGGTAGTGCATTTTCTTTCCGCAAGGCGGAAGCGGACCGATTTTCGGCGGGCAAAAGTACTTCGAAATCCGGTGCTCTCGGTGTGTATAATCCTCGGCGCGATAAACAGTGGCGCGACGATGGACAATAATCTGCTGCCAGTGGAGCGTTGGAAGTCTACAATTATTGGAAAACGATTTCGCTGGGCCGGGGGTTGTAACAGAGCGATGCTGCAACAAAATACGAGCGTACGTAACGCATGTTGAAAGGATTATAATTAAATTCGCAAACCCTATTAGAAGGCAGGCTTGGGGAGTTGTTATAGCATCCGGAAGCAAGCGTTTGCGGAACGCGAGTGAGGGCGTGATGGGTGCAAAAAACGTTTTTTGTTATGTATATCCAACACAGAACGCGATCGAGACGGCATTCACCGGCGTGCTGCAGAAGAAACCTGCGAAAGATCGTCTTTTATTGCACGTCTTTCGTACGGAAGGTTACATGCTCTTCGGCGTGATGTAAAGTGAGCGGCGCGTGACCCGAGACGAAAACATACGTTTCGCTTCAAATTTTCAACACCTCATTAGAACGCGGTTGAATAGAAAAGCGCTGGCCATGCAGGCAGCAGGTTGGTTAGCAAGCGGGCAGACATTTCAAAGAACGCTATTTATCTGCATTCTGCCAAATTCGGACGGTGTTGCGTGCGTCACGGACGAAAGTTATATTCGCACTCACTTGATTCTGCGCTCAAATACACAATGCCAGATCGAGGGCAAATCCAAACAAATTCGTAAAATAATGTACCCGCGCACACCCTCTGCACTTGCGGTGTGGACGACATAAACGTTTACGAGTTCCTGAGCGGTTTAAAGGCGAAAATCGGTGCGTTCTAAGAATAGGATACAATATATTCCACTTCACAAGTAATGTTGTAAACATAATCGTCCCACGGTGCTTCAAAGTGATGACCACCCGAAAGCAAACCGCTGCCTAGTGTTCCATTATTTTGCCATACCGCCGCCGTCCGTGGATAAGGTGGGATGCTGCGCGTTTGGAAGATAGTGGTTTGTTTGGATGGCGCACGCAGTTGGTGTGCGTCCCATGCGTAAGATGACTCCGATCGCTATCTCAATCACAACCGGAAGCTGAAGAACAAATCGAGCACTTCCTGCTGGTAGCGCAAAACCGGAAGAAACTTATCCCAATAAACATCGCACATCTTCCACCAGGCACCAGGCACCATCTATTGATGAAGGCCGCCCTCTGGGTTTGGATGGTCCCAAAAGGGATAGGGTCAAACGATTACCCGATACGTCTCGGAGACCTCGGCACGTCGGCACTGATAAAGCATAAGGAGGCCCCTTTATCTTCATCGTGTCTGGCTTCGGACACGGACGGACAAGTGTTGGCGGTGGCGGATGGGCGTGGGCAATTGAAATTCGTTCGTAACGACACATGCTACACCCGACAGACCAGAGATTCAAACGCTGACGGTGTTTATTTGTACTTGACCCCGAAAAAAAACCCGGGAAGATATTGCGATATCGGAGATGTCTTGGAAACTGTCCCGGCAACGAAAAGGAGAGAGAGAGAGAGAGAGAGAGAGAGAGAGAGAGAGAGAGAGAGAGAGAGAGAGGGGAAATCGCATCTTCAAGTCGAAAGATCAGCGGTAATAGGCGCCGCAACAAAGACTCGGCCCAATCACTATCTTGCTCGAACTTCCTGGACAAGGGGTTTTGTTGTTTCGGGAGATGTCGGGTGATCATCGGGGCTTTGTTTGTGTCCGATCCTCAGCCGATGCTCACCGATCGGCGACGTTGCGGTAGGGAACCGATTGCACGTACTTGCTTGTTTATGTGATATGTAAGATGAATGGCGCTTACGGGTAAATGAGTTATATTTCAACGAGGTGAGATGTGAGGTGCTCACAGCTCATCAGAATTCCCAACCTAACCCGTAATGGGTTTCTGACGAGCTTACTCGATATGATTCACTGCTCAGATACCAGTTTGAAGCTATCAATCCCCGTGTGACGCATTGTGCCTTACCAAAAGGTTAACTTCCAATGAGAAGTCAGAAACGCTCCGACTTAATCGAATGGATCTTATCGAACCTATTGGCACGCCAGTCGCTCCTTCCTTATGAACGCCGTAGAAGGTGTGAAGAAACTGTCCATTACGAATTTACTTATCTCATGGCGATAGTGATGGTGCGTGTGGGTTGTGCGTTTTCTAGCGGAAGCCAGCTCGAGTGGGGACATACGAGAGCCGGTCGCGAGCCCTTCATTCACGTATCACGTCACGGACGGCGACCGTTCCCCTTTACTACTATGGTCGGTCGTGCCCATCATCATCATCTTTGTTGTTCCGACCGACGGCGGTTCATTCATATCGTCGGTTTTCATTGAGGAAAATTAATTCAACCCTCGGCTTCAACCTCTCTCTCTCTCCTCGTCCCATGGTTCCCCAACTAATCATGGTTGTGTGAATTAGTAGTCGTAGAGAGATCGCCAAAGAATGGTGTCGCAATACGTCGCGTTCGTCTCTCCGGGGGTGTAGGTTCGAATTTGTCTGCGTCGTAGCTCAACGCGGCTTGAAAACATGGCCCTGTCACCAGCTCCTAAAGAAAAATATCTGCTGGAGATCGCCTTAGGCTCGGCTCGGCGCAGCAACACCGATCCGGTTCGGATTTTGCACCAGATGTGGTCATGTCGCCCAAGCTACACAAATGGTGACGCTGGAAATCAGTTGAACAAGAGAAGCAAAAAAAAACACACTCAGTGACTTTTTCCCCTTTTCGGACTACGTCATGTAGCTGGTTTTAAATTAATTACACCTTAACGCAAAAGAATAACCCGCTCGGGAGCGCTCGTGCCCGCGATTGAAAGGGTGGCAAAAATTGAACAAAAAAAAAACGAGCTACGATTTCGCTCGCCAATTTGCTTCGTTTGCGCTTGAAGATGGATGAATAAACATGCTTCCCTCTCTAATGATTCATGAAAATTTTCCAAGCGCACGCTTCCCGAAAATTTGATTAACTCCTCCTCGCCTTTACCCGTGGCTTAATGGTGGCGAAAAAATCACGCTGTAAGATTCACGCGTGCTCGAAAAAAAAAAAACGATTCAATCATAAGAAAAGCAATAAAACCGACGCCGTTATCTTAATCTCGTACCTCATCAAATCGAATCGCCGCTCCGCATTTCTTGGTGGTAAAAAAAAAATGGGGTGCGTATTTGCATGCGAAAATCCCGTAACCAAACCGAGCGAATCCGGCAGTGCGCGATCATGATGCCGATCGACGGGCGGCTAATGCTAATGAGACGTCGATTTGGCGTGAATAAAGCACATCGCGGGAGGGCGCTAGTTTCGGTTGTTTCCTTCTGGACCACCCCCAAGCACCGCGCGATCATTACAGTGCAGGCGTCATTTGCATAAGAAAGCTTCCTTCCCTGGCGTGAGTGGATTTCATTGTTTGGCGCGATTTTAAATTCGTACGAAGACCGACGGTGCTGCGACGGCAGTGATCATTGCCGTTTGTCATTGAAATTGATTACGCAAGGGGAGGATGTTTTTGTCGATTATTAGCCAGGCGCCTACATGGCTCGCTATTTGGGCATTCCGACAAACGCCTGTGGATCTCGGTCTGTCCGTTTTGTTTGCGTGCCGCGTGGCTCAATGCAAACAAGCACCTCTCCAGCAAGATCCATGTTGTCCTCTCATTTCGTATGCAGGTGTATATTTTTCACATGCTTGTTTGACTTCTTTGACTGCTGGCTACTTTCGGGGTCCCTTATCGCGCCCCTTCGACCACTTGAACCGGTGTGCCTTTCCGTTTCTCATTAATTTGAGGTTTTTATGACACGCGGTGAATCAATATTCATCGCGAGTCGGCGAATCCGACGACCAAGTTAGAAATTGAATTTGTTTGAAACCCTTGTGACCGGGTCGCCGCGGTCTAATGGGACGTTTAGCTCGAGAAAACTACCTTTTCAGGGCAGAACTTGATTGGGTCGATTATTGTTTAAGCTGAGAGCGAGAATTTGGAATTAATTTAACAGAACCAGAGGGGAGCGGGTTTGAACCGTAGCTAATTCGCTTCCGGAGCTGAGGAGAGGAGGCTTACGCTGTTCTGCGATGAGGGAGATAAAGCGTCATTGTCCGGTTTAATCATCGGCCATCATCACCTCTTCTGAACCGCAACCAATGCAATCAATCTCTAGCCGCCGCCGCCGCCGCCGCTTGTCATCGGTCTGCTTCGACGGAAATGCCATGTGTTCGCATGCTCACCTCGCCCGTTTGACACCGACGACTACCAGCACGGCCACGCACCTTACGTTTCCAGCAACCTTGCGCGCATCCTCACGGCCAGCGCGATGATTCGCTCATTTTCTCCTAATTAAATTAAATCAAACTTGCGGTTGAATAACCAACGAAGCGCGCCGAGGGAGAGAGACAGAAAAAACTCGGACCCCAAACCATATCTGATGCCCTTGAAAAATGGCTGACGATGGTGGTGATGGTTTTTCATTCACCAGTGCGTTCCGTGTGGGAGCTTGCATCGGTCGAGGTCCCAAAGATCGCGCCACCGTTTGCGTGATAGATTAAGGTTACGCTCTAGCGTCGCCTTCTACTGCTCCACCGTGAGCGGTCCCAGATTTTTTGGGGTCAATCAAGAAACCGGGACGGAAGTAGGTTTTTTTTTTCCTGCCTCAAACTATTAGTTGCTTGGAATAGAACGCTTTCCAGCGGATTCAATTGTTCTCGCCGGCCGGTGGAAGATGGCGAGATTGGGACGCGCCAAAAGACCAAGACGAACCGGAGACACCAATGCCCGGACACTGAAGCTGTCGAAATGAGCACACAGTCACGAAGAAGTGCTAAATGGATCATCAAAGCCGACTGACGTGACTCGGTTCTTCGTGGTACTTTTTTTGCGCTGTTCCAGTTCAGGACCACAATGAATCACCATCAAGCGATTGGGTCCAACATAAATTTTTTTTATGCGCGCGGGAGAGTTTCGTGCTTCCCAGAGACATTGAATCACCGGTCGCCTTACCGCGTTGTTGGTCTGCGAAATCGATAATCGGCTACGTGACTCAACACTGCGGTCGGGTATTTAGTGTATGACTAAACACCGGAAGGGGCTTTTTGTCGAGTGTTCTCAGGATGTTTTTAGGACCCTCCAGGTCGTCTGGAGTGCGTGTTGGGTCTTGTTTATCGCTCGCTGGGAAGCTAAATGTGCAGCGCGTCGTTCGAAATCCTTCCGCTGCAAATATTATCATGTCTGGAAGGAAGGCCGTTCGGTGCCATAGCTGAGGAAAATATGGTAGGCTCAGGTAATGGCAATAAAACGGCAGGAACCATACCTACCGGGATAAGTACGTGACGATCGCCGGGTTTGGCGATCTCGCTGGAGGAAGGAAGTTTGATAATGACATGTCTGTTCAACCACATATTTTAGCTCATTAGGGTGCGACATTCCGGCTTTCATTGAACTTTCTCCCACAAAGGTTACCTGCCTAACCTGCCCCAGAGAGCGAGCGTGTGCCGTGGGAGTGAGAACGGGGTCTTTTGGATTTCTTAGCCGCCATCCCACGGGACCTACCTGAAGGCATTGGGATATAAAATTTTCTCCGTGATTGCTACCGAAACGGATAAGGTTCTTGGGACCTCTTGCTTCGTTCGTTCGCACACCGTCGTGCTGTAATCGAGAGGACCCTCATTCACTGGAAAGGTCGTCACGCGGGGACCGTCTCGAAACGGGCTACAAAAAGCAATCGGCAATGGCTTGACTAAGCGAGCCCAGCGAGCGGAAATTAAAATTCTTTCCGTGTTCTCGTTGTTCGGGATCCGGAATTTCCCTCGTCCCGGATTGGCCTTGGAACACTCCCGGATCGCAAGAACACTTTCACACGTGTGCGTCCGGGCGTAGCATCGTGCGCTGGTCACACAAATCATGGACGATTCGTTCGCTTCGTACCAGCGAACGGGAGGTTGTTTGGTGCTGTGTACGGTTGTAAATCAAACGCGATTAGCTCGCGCGCACATAGGGAGCCGATGGGAGAATGTGCTCACTTTCGGTGGGTTGTGGGAAAGTTGTTCACGGTGAGTCGGTGAGAACGGAACGTGCCCATCCGACCAGTCCGTGGTCTTTGCGATATCCACGGGGACCGGGTCGGATTTGCCGATTTTCACGTAGTGATGAGAGGGGCCCTCTGTCAGTCAGGTGGTGAACATACCTAATTCTTTTCCGGTTTCATTTGTAGCACTTTTCAGGCAGCTGCTGCAGCAGTGGCGGCAGCTTTGCAAATCATCAGATAGTAAGGTATACCAAGCACACTCACCACACCTTGATCGAACCAGCAACCGAGCTTTAGGTCCACATCCAGGGCAGCGCTGGAATGCAATCTGTCCCTATTAAACGCGCGCATCGTGCAGATCTGCTCCGAGATTGCCCCAAGCGGCTACCGGAAGTCGTAAACCCGTCCACGGCGAGGCGGGCTCGGGAGACTCACACCGACATATGGACAAACCGCACAAAAATGGAAAACTAGCGAAGAAAGATGCGCCCATCATCGTGCGGCCATGCGGCGGGCCTTGTGCGTGTACGCGCTGGTTGGGCTAGAAAGTAAAAATATGCATGTACTTTCTTCTCGGGCATGCCGCCGCGTGCTAATAACAAAGGCAAGCAGGCATACGTTGAAAGGAAGATGCACCGACGTAGTCGTCCAGGGTGGGTGCAACCCGTGGAAGACTTTTCTTTTTTTTTTGTTCCACCCATTCATTCCCCTACATCCTACGACCGGTCATTACTCGCCTTACTTTCCAGATCTCTCGTGCACGAAAGACCGCGAGACTACAATCAAGCTCTGCCTGAAGCGCATCGCTTCGCTCGATGAATGGACGGTCCAAAGACGATCCAGCGCAGCATCACGGCAGGAAGTAGCTTGATGAGAGCTCGTTCCGAGTTGGCGAGTTGGACGGGAAGGTCTGCTCCATATAAACGCGGCTGGGTGCTGAGCGATCCTGTAAAACCAATTAAAAGCGATGGCGGTTTGTGGTTGATGAGTTGCCCCTGCACCGATGCACCTGAGCTGGTCGGGTGGATAGATCGTGATGATCTGGAGATGATTGTAATTGAAGGTTACTGCTAGCGCGACCGGATATTCGATCTCCTCCTGCCCGGGAGGAAAGGATGTTGTTCTTACGACATGGATGGAAGCAAAGCTTCCAAGTATGAACATTAAAACATTAAATATTCTAGCGAGAATTATGCACGGAACGGCTGTTTTACACCGCTCTTGCTTTATATCCGTTACTAAAAGAAGATATGGGTTCAGTAACATGGAAATATAATTTGCTCCAAGACATCCGGCCGGCTTGGCACATCTTCATAAGCCTACAATAACTGTCAGTGTCCAGTCATCCAGTAATATCCTACACATGTTAATGCGCACACTTGCTAGCTGATCGTGTCGATCGTTTGCTAGATTGCTAGGAAACGCGAAACCTCTCGTACCTGACGCCATTAGTATCTACGACCATCTAAAACAAGTTCGTCCGATGATACAGTGTGTTTATGTTGTGACGCTTGTCGCTCAACCGTTCGCGAATGGAGGAGTTCCAGTATGATCCGAGCCTACTACACGATCCCAAACAAGATCACAAGGCGATGAGTAGCGCGTGTGTTAGAGAATTTATGTGTCCATAAATGTGCGCGACATGGAAAACATAAATTTCCTCGCGCGCGAGAATATCTATCTGCTTCTGGCTTGAGGTGGGTTTATTGTCTTGAGTCGGCTAGGCTTCCGATGGCTAAAAGGGAGTCGCGTCGGGCTTCGGGCGGCGTTGATAATTAGCTAAAAAATTGTGTACCTGCTCAGCGTTGGAATTAATTCGTGCCAATTCTCGTGCCCACATCATGATCCGTGGGCAAAAATCTAGTGTCTTGTTTGCGCGTTGGTTCCTGTAGCAGGTTTTTTTTATGTTTAATTTAGAGCTACGCTTAACTTCAGTGCTAACTGCGCCAACTCGTCTGTTCTTGGTGCCTTGTTACAAACAACTGCCGGGGGAGCATTTAGCGTGCCTGAGCTATGCTGCAGAGTGTTGGAGAGTTACACCTTTGCGTTAGATACGGACAAAAGAGATGCGGTCCGCAGCTCCGTAACTAGCAGGAATGCTGGTGCGCAATTTAAACAATCAAAAGACATTTTTTCATTAACGTTTAAGAAGGGTATGCAGAAAGCAAGACGCTTACATGCAGATGATCGTGGCGCAGAAAGGCCAAGAACCAAGCTGCGCAAGTGGTTGAGTAAATGAGTGGAGAATTAGCTTCATTTATTCACGCGCGATAGCTAAACGAGAAGCGATCGTTTAGCTTCTCGCCCGATGGACTTGATCTCGGTTTGTTAGGGAAGGAGGTTTGTTCTGCACTCTACTTTAGCAACGCCACCTACCACCCCTTGACGTGTGTGTGTGGGGCAATGACAGGATGAAATAGTCAAAGATAGCGATCTGAACCGCTGCACCGGGCAGTAGCTACTAGCGTCTCTCAAATTGGTTCACTTTCACAACGATATGCTGATACGTCCCAAGTCTTCGTGTTCTCGTTCCAACGTCGCGAACGGCAAGTGCAGCAAAACCCGTTCGGATCAACTCTCGGGCGGATAACCTGTTCCGGAGGTTCCACAACTTCATGCCACGCTACGCTATTTTGGGTTTTTGTTCCGTAAAGCATGTGAACCTGTTGTCCGCGTTACCATATAAGTCCGGCGATCAAAAGATACACGGCGAGCTTTGCATACGAGCGCGCTCGAACCGTGCGTATGTGTATGACCTCTCGCGAACGGCTAAACGATTTGGAAGCTTTTCAAGTAGGCATTACGGAGCGGTAACTATAAACGGAACGGAAAGTACACTGGAGGCTGGATGCAGGCACGCTCCGTAGCATGATCACCTGTCACTGGAGCAAGTTTCTCAATTTCACAAGCAAAACTTAATGTCTAATGCAGAGTTTGGAGATGTCATTCAGATGCAAGGGGGAGATGTTTTTCTGCCTCCGTGCCAAATGAAGCCTACATTTATTAAACTGCACACATGAAAAAACTCTCTTTTTGCGACATTAAATGCTGCGTCCGTAGATGTCGAGATGGCGTCGTCGCCGTATGGGGAAGATTCGGATGCGACCAAGTTCTAATATGGTGGTCCGCGTGCATAATAGCCGATTGCGCTACACTAGCCCCGCAACATACGCGATGTCCATTTAACTGGCTTGGAGAATTGAGTGTGTGCTTCTTTTTTTTGCTAGCCTGCTCTTGTTCCATTCTTGGAGTCGTGGAGATGAAATTGAGACCCTCTGTGTGGCGAATCATCTCGATTGCACCCATTCTGTGCGATGTGTAAGGGGCAGCTTTTTTACGACCACGTTCCGGACGAGGTGGTCCATTCGCGCATCCACGCTGCAATGGACGGAGTGGAATGTGGCTGTTAAAGGTTGCTCTGGCATCCTATGTGTGTGTGTGTGTGTGTTAGGAGCGATATACCCTATGTCATCGTCCGCAACGATTAAATGCGTTATCATTGCTGTGGCACTCGCTTAATGTTGCTTCGTTGTCGCCTGCTTGATGATGTCGACGGTGAGATGGCGATGGTTGATAATAATACTTCTTCGTCCCCATCACCGGCCCCATGATGCCCCGATAATGAGGATGTAGCGCATTGTGTTGCAAATCGCGCGACCATGGAAATGCAACCGGTCGACCGGTGGACGTCGCAAAACGATTTAAATTTGCGCAATTTCAGAAGCGCACGGTCGCGATCGTGCTGCTCTAAGAAAATTGCTTCCGATCCGTGTTGGTGTCGGTGGCGCGGGAGAGAAATCTGGAATGCTAAACCGCTCGTGGGAGTGGCGGCCGCAACAATTATGGAACATTGTAAACTCGGCACCTTCCCCCCCCCCCCCCCAGCGGTTGGGAGGCTGGACTAATTCCGCAAATCTTCGGGTTTCCGTACCTCCACCTACGCGCCCGCTGTCGTAGATACGAGGTTAACGTTCGTGTCGCTATAATTTACGTACGTCCACGTTACTGTGGCCGTTGCCCAGAAGGAAACACTTTTCTTTCGGTGGTGAAGTTCGTGCGCCGCAGCATTTGGTGCTCCAGTTCGGTTCGACTCGCCGCCCGGGCGACTCAATTGAGTACTTAGCATACTTAATCGCAGTGTTCTGTGGCAGTGTTCGCCGCGTACATGAGCATGTTCGTATGTCTGCGGCGGTGCTAATCGGTCCGGATTTCATGGTCAAAATGTGGCACCAGATATTATGCCCACCGGGGGTAAGGAGACTCCCAGGGACGGTGGGGCCGCCTCTCGGTGTTACATTTTCAAATGTTGCCTCATGCATAATGCTACGGTACCTTGTTTCCATCGCATTTCGTTGCCTCAACCTAGAGAGTGTTTTTTTGGAATTCATCCAAAAAAACCACTTTGTTGCTTTCTGATCGATCATGGACCAATAAATGAGTACTTCAACCATGTAGAGTGCAAGGGCTGAGAAGTATTTGAATGCAGCAGCAAACCGAAAAAGCGTTCCATTCGGTTTCCAACAGAAAGTGCAAAGGGTCAGCGGTAATTTCATCCGACATAAGCTCACGTAATAACATGTTTGGGGAGGTCCACATAACCTTTTTTTTTACTGCTGCCTGCTTCTAACCGATTGGGAAGGGTTGTCTTGTATTTCGAATTTGAGTGATGACCGCTCGTACGGTGAGGCGCAAGGCTTTCCATTAACCTCTCGTCCCTTTCGAGCATCGTCTGCGTCTGTGTCTGTTGCGCCGAATCGTCGGATGAATGTATGGCTTTGCGGTTGGCACAACTCGCAACCATGGCAAAATAATCATACGCACACCGTGCTCCGTCGCAAAAAAACGCATCGTCCCGGAAAAGCGGCAACCGTAACCGGAGGCTGGGCGTGAGAAAAAAGGCTTTCCTCGGACGTTTTGTGTGCTGTGTGCGGTTCCGGTCGAGGTGGTCCAGGTGGTTCCTCCGGTGGAGGAAACCGCAAGAAGCGTTCGATCTCCACAAAACAACTCCTCGACGGTAGCATTCACGCGCAAGATCACATTACGACGCCCCCGACGACCGTTTTCTCACTCTCGAGACTGCCCGGATGCCCCGGGAGGTGGTGGTGGTGGTGGTGGTGAAGATGGTGGTGGTTGCTGGAAAAGACGAAAAGTGAAAGCGGC
Source organism: Anopheles farauti (assembly GCA_000473445.2). Classification (NCBI taxonomy): domain Eukaryota; kingdom Metazoa; phylum Arthropoda; class Insecta; order Diptera; family Culicidae; genus Anopheles; species Anopheles farauti. The sequence goes on from KI915041.1 coordinate 16,287,751, forward strand.
TAGATCTCCATTTGTGGCGATGCCGAGGGAGTGTACGTGTACTCATGTACATATCATGACAAACGTGTGTGCGGGTGGTCTCTCTTTCTCTCTCTCTCTCTCTGTCTCGGCAGCCTGGTGATTGCCGAAAGTGTCATTCTTTGCAGGCGCTAAAAGCTTTTCCACTTCGAGCCAATGGACTATGCAGCTGTCGAAGTGAAGTCAGGAGCGAAGGGAGGCTTGAGTACAGAGAGTGAGAAAATGTATCGAATCGATCACGTTTCGAAATGCGATCGTGCCCTGACGTGTGTTGTTGTGGCGACCGTTGACGAGACGGTTGGAGCCTCTTTGTCCGAGCAAGTAAGAGGCACAAAAAATGGCTCTAAGTCCAATGTTCTGCCACCGGTTGGGGTGGTACACACACACACACACACACCGTCGGACGCTATGAGTCATCGGAATGGCCGCACCAATTTCGTGTACAAGGTTCAGCCCTTTGTGGATATTCCCTGTCGTACCTGCGTTTGACGAGGCGCTTTCGCCCTGCGAAACACAAAACGGATTCGAACATAAATTGGGACCCACGATTTGTCCGTTCGTTCGACCAAGCAGGCAGGGGGTTACCGTGGGGTGGTGGCGTCTTAAGAAGCGTGCCGTTTTGTACACCGGGCGCCTGCCGAGCGATAAAAAATATTACTGCAGCAACTGCTGGCGAAATAATTACAACCAGGTCAGTGAGCCTCCCCTCACGTTGGGAAAATCAGCCGGTCATACGTTTGGTTGAAGTTAGAAAAACGGCATACATTCTGCATTTTTTTGTAGCTTTCTTGGCAGTTCCACCTTCGACCCCATGGAGGTTTTTATAAATATTTTTTTCAGTTTGTAATTTTCATGCAATATACATATGCTCACAGTTTTCCAACGAGGGTGAGGGTTAGAAAGAAGTGAATTAATTATTTTTCAACAACAAAAAAACAACCCTTTCGTAACATAATTTATGAATCATATAGGATTTTTTGTTTTGATAAAAATATATTACACCCGAAAATTTGTCCAACCGTTTCCCACCGTGCGCGAGCGGGGGATGAAAAAAAGCACCAGCGAAAAAAAGCAACGAACGCGCTGTCACGAGCTCAACACCACCGTCACGACCAACCACCATTTGGGGTCGCTTTTCTTTCGTTTTAAATTGAGCAAACCGGGTCGGGAAATTATTCTCAGCCCGTGGCCCAGCCTAGGACCCCGTCTACTCGCCGCCCTTAGCTTTCGATTTTCCGTCTTTTGCCGTCACCCATGTCGTGCAAAGGGCGTCCGGTGGAAAGAGGGTTTTCCGGCACTGCTGTTGTGTTTGTGATTTTTTTTTTGTTGCAGAAACCTCCCGTTTGTTGCCGTCAAGTTGGGGACGATTTGTTGAAAGCTTTCCGACTTTATTTATTTCTGTTTCTGCGGGATTGCGAATCGCTCGTTGGGCGCGCGTGCCATCGGGTCGCCGTCACGACGGGTTTGCTTTCCCGGATGGACGATTCTGCAAACCGTGCGACACCGTCGGGGTGCACCAGGGGGTCAATGGAATAATTTTAAATTTTTCCCACCCCAAACCCCGACCATCGGAATTAGATTCCGGTTTTAGTGTACGATTGTTTTTTCCTTTGCTTCTGCCAACGGTCTTGCATTTGCATTTTACCCGGCGGGTGGACAATAAAACTAACTGCATCATAATGTTGGTTTGCAACACATTGGGCTTTTGTTTCCCACCCCTCAAGGGAATGGCTTTCTTTCCAATGACACTACAAAGTAGACTCAACATCACCTTCCGGTCCGCTGTTCAAGAGGTCAAACCAGCGTTGGGGCGAAGAAAGTGGTGATACAATTTTCACCCTCCTTGCTGCACCGTCCGCTCATCAAACGGCAACAATGAATTGCATCGAGTGCACTTTTCCGGTCGTTCACATTGGGCTACACTGAACTGCAACCGCACTGCTTGCATGCAATCCCGCCTGCTCTGCGACCCGCTGACCCGCTGACTTCCCATATTGGCAAAGCGTTTAGGCTATACCTCGTTAGGGATCAGTGGGCAACAACACTAAACCACCACATGCTGACGCCCGGAGGTGGAAATAAATTTAAAAGTATTGAAAAAAGTAACCATACCCCATCCAATCAACAGCGTTTGCGGGGAATGACTTTGTGTGTTTGCACAGCAAATATCGAACGTTTCGCGTGTGTGGCAACAAACACAGCGCAAACGGACAGTAAATGAGCGAGTTTTACACGCATGATTGCGTTTTGTAACGCGGTATTGGGTGGCAAAGCCCGTTTCGCTCCAAATAATGAGAGCAAACATAACGAACACTCACGCGCAATGCGTAAACAAATTCTTCCTCACGTGGTGTTTTGATCCAAGGTGGGGTTTTTATCTAGAAAAATAATTTTAAATTTTATATTTATGTAAATTATTTTCTTGGGACTTAAGGAGAATATATTTACCTATTTGAATCGGTATCTGACACATCCTGTTATGTAATGTTTCTAGAGAAAAGCTTCACTGAAGGATTGTAGTTTTTTTTCTCCAAAAATACAAACATAATTGTACATATCAAGTTATTTATATCTCATGTTTTCATAATACTTCCCACCCTGGACCTGCTTAGTGTTAAGCACCTTTCCGATCATCAAGCTAATCACTTCCCGAACGAAAGTGAAAACATGATCAAGCGAAAGCTAGCGAGAGGTGATGTTAACATCGCCACAAGGGAATGATCCCAAGTCCCTTAGCCCTTTAAAGTGTAGCTTAGGTGCCAACGCCAACTGTCGCCTGACAGCTTTTCGATATTAATTTCGAACCGCTGTGGCTTCTATTGTGCCTCGCTTTGAGTGCACCAGGAGCACCAGCGTAAACTATGCTGCAGTCATCAACGCTGAGGCGTTGTAATTTTGTTTGAATCTTGCCCGTAGATAATTGCCCGATCTTGATTCGCGTACGCCGGGCAACCCGGGAATACGTCCCGCATCACCGAGCTCCTCGGCTCTATCTCGAATCGATTTTCGGGTGGCACTTAAATGCGCTGTGTTGGAATGTGTCTTGTTCACACTCGCGTTTGTTGGCTCGTTGACTGGTTTGGTGGACCTCTTTGTGACGAGAAAAGCCCTACGAGCGGCGGACGCTAACCCTTGCGACCCCCTTTACGGTCCAGCAGAGCCACTACAGTGGGCGACCGGGTCGGGAGTTACGCAAGATTAGTTTCGCTTGGGGACGTAATTAGGAGAAAGAGCCAGATTTCCTGGGACGATGGGCGGTAGGGTGCTTAGTGTGTAATACGCGGGCGCCACAACAAGCGTCTCGCTCGTTGGCCGCAGAGTACAGGAGAATAAAGTTATAGACTCGTGTTGCATAATTTATACATCAGGTCTCCCCAAACGGATGATCCCCAAACGGACGCAGGCAGGGGTTCAAACGGCTCGTTGACATTTTGGGTTGGATGTCGTTGCCGGTGGTGGCAACACCATCATAATCGTGCCCATCACGCGCATCTGCCGATTGGCTTCATAATGTTCATCGACACCCCCCGTCCGCTCTCCAAAACACATCACCGGACATTGTGAAATCTTTGGAACGAACACGACATCGCAGATGTCTCGCACGTGATAATCCGCGTGTTTATAGCGCGATTACCGTGCGATTAGCTCGTATAAGCTTCCCATCAAACAGGCTCGGGCTGATCGAACTGAATCGATTATTTTTCACGGATGACACCGCCACCCCTGCTCCCCACCGTGGACACGTTTCGTTATCCGCGGTTACCTCGCGCAGTCGGGGAGAAAGTTCAGACGGGCCTGCACGGTGTGGAAACTCTCCGTGAAGCGTAATTCAAGCTGTTAACAAACTTCAATCATACACATAATAGACAGCAAACGATGTCAACTGAAGCATAACAGAATTTGAGCATTCCGAGATCAAAGTATGCGGACGTTCAGCGCCGGTAGATGGCGCTCTCGCTGTGTGGCGGATGGATGCGGATGGGTTTGGATGTTTCAATTGAGGGTAACAATTTGTTGCGGTGTGTGTTGTGTAGCGCATTTTGGGAGGGGACGGTACCAAACACCACCTATTCGGCGTGAGCCCGTCGGCTCCTCTCCCGCTTTGAGGGAGCTGGGACGTTCGCAACATGCGTCCATTGGAGAAGCTGGGACGTTCGCATGTTGGCGCAAACGCGCACACGCGGGGTAAACGTTTTATTATTTGACACATTTGACATTAATTGTATGTGTGACCCGCGTTCGCCAATCGCTGACCAATCGGGCCGGCTGTCGAGACCATCTTTTGAAAAAGTATGTGCCTGCCTGTACGGCAATGCGCAACTCATCCCGAAAAGTGTGACCCTCTTTCGGGAGGGTGTAGTGCAAAATCGGTCCCCTGGACGATCACGTCACGTCGGTTCGATGCCTTATTAAGTCATTAAATTTCTCTTGTCCCGCTAGCGCTTAAGGAAAGTATTGACAGCGTCGTCGTTTTGTGCCAAGGCAAGCGCTAAGTACGACCCGGTCCACTCGGGTGAAGGTGACTCTGAATTATCTAATTTAAGATCGAGTTGAACTTTCGTTTGCGCACGGTGACATCGTTTCGAAATAGACAGAGAGCTTAGATCTAGACGGGGTTGGTTTGTATTAGATTGCAGTGTCTTCCCTTTTCTTACTAGCTGCGATGCGGAGTTCGAGAGAAAGTGATGTTTGATGTTTTTCCATCGAAGTTGTTCGAAGAGTAACGTTTGATGGACATCCCATCAGGACCTCGGGGTAATATCCACTACTTTGCAGTTCTCAACATATGCATATAATCAAATGCATAAGCTTCATCCCGTACTGATCATCCGCTTAAGCAGTTAATAAAGAAGGCACACGAAATGACCCACTCGCAAAACTTCTCGCACGCACGCTCATGGCGTAGATCGCAGTACCTAACGTAGGATGACACGCTCGCTGCCATGTGGTCGCTTCGATTAGGACTCAGTAGTGGTGGGTATGGTCACAAAAAAAAAACGGCATCGTCACACACGAAGCCAATCGGGGACGACCCCCAAGCGCGTTAATACCGTCATAAAATGGATAATAAATTAACGTATTATCTGCGCACGAAGACACGGCTCCGTTGGGCTCCACAAGCTCTTGTCACATCTTCCTGCCGTAACGGCCGCTGCCGGCCCTTTACCCCCACCGACGGTTGACCCACAATGCGACCGGTCGATACACGCTGGTTTGGCAAGTCCAGCCACGTGTTTGTGCCACGGCGGATTCGTGCCATTTTTTTTTTAATGTTGCAAGTCAAAACGTGGCAGGAAAGGATTAAAAATTCCGCCGACATTAGTCTTCATTTGGCAGTGGCTGGTGGCCCGGCTGATAACGGGAAGATGGATGTTTTCCGCTGCTTTGTTATCCCGCCTCGCGGGGGTACGATCATTAGATGTGGCCGATTTCTTCGATAAACATTTCAATAAACACGCGCGCGCGCGCCTCTGCCCGATTCCGATCGATTTCGCCAATTAATCGGCAGCTCGGCCGGGGTTTGGCTCCAATTTGTCTTCACCATCGAGCGCAGGCTTGCGGTACTGAATTCCCTGCGCCCGAAATTAACCTATCTTTTATCGATGTTTAATCCCTTCCCGTGTTCCCGCCTTTTGCCTGCATCGCTTCTCATCCGCTACCTTTTTCTTTTGTGTACTTACAGGTGAGTGGCACGAATGGAAAGATTCTTCTTCATCTTTGGCCCATCTTTGGCCGGGAAGGTCAACGTCGGTGTTTAACGGAGTATCTGTACCAGGCAAGTGGATGACCTTATTCACGAGCCAGAAACGTTTCTGGCTCCAACGGGGGTACTTTTTGGCTGCGCCGGTTAGGAGTCGGTTTTTTGGGCATTTCCCGTGCTAACGGGGTGGAAAAATGCACACTGCTGTTTGTCGCTCTCGTTGTAGGTTAATTGGTAAGTGGCCGTTATGTGTGAACTGACCACCGGTCGGTTTCGTGCTGACCGAGAGTTGAGTGAAAAAAACAACAACAACACAACAATGATCCATTGTGATGATCGTTTTTCCGGACATATAATGGGAGTTTTAGGAGTTGATTTTTCGGCGTTGGAGGAAAAAAAGTTGTACCCCAGATAGTACGGTCGACCTAATCTAACGACCTCCAAGTCTTGCCGGTGGCCATTTGTGCATTTGAGGGTAATTTCTGGTTACCGGGGTGATTCGCATGCGCAGTGGCGTTAATTGTTTCCTCGCAGATCTCCTCCGGGCTCTCGCCGCACGATCAAGAATCGGATGCAAGCGAAGACAGCATTTTTGGAAATGATCACCGCACGACGCATAAAGGATCCCATTAGTCAGCGCTCCTCCATTAAGAGAACGGGCCGGAAAAGTGAGGTTAGCAGTAGCTAGTTAGGCAGTTTTAAGATCAATCTAGGCGTAATTTCATGGGTCATCATCATGGGCACAGCCAAAAGAGAGCGAATAAGCAGATGAAGAAAAAAAAACTAAACTCGAAAACCTCGTTTTTGGACTCTCTTCAGACATTGCTTTCGTTAAAAAATTCTGGACTCACATTGGAGTTTGGAGGCACACTGTAACGTATTCTAATTCTTGTCCGTACGCACCCGGTCCATTGTGCGCCGGACCGAAGTCCCTTTTGAGCCCCGCAATTAGTACTGGGGCAGGGAGTTCACATCGGAATGGAGAAGAATGGAAGTCTAATAAGACGTTGGAAAACCCGAAAACACCGCCACCCCCGTCGGACAGCACTCGGGGTGATCTTGATGTCGGTGCCGCAATGACTCGTACGTTTTTACTCCGATTAAAAAACTTTTAACAAATCATCATAAACGTAGACACTAGGTTCTCCCGCACTGGAGAGGGAGTTGTTGGTGGGTCCTCTGCTTGGAGCTCAATCTTTACGATCGCTGACCATACGAAGCTCGATTAGCTTTCGTAACAAAACGCTGTGTCTGAAATCTGTGCCGTAGAGTCGGCGATCTTCTTCTAGCCGGTTCTTTGGAGGTGGATTGGCGAGATGGGCAGAGATAGAGGATTTTTACAAAAGCTTCCTATTTAACTCTTGAGATTAGCGTATCTTTCGTCGGAATCGTTGTTGTGTCCTCCGGTGTCCGGTGGCTCGGTCCTGGGCTAGTGTACGTAAAGGTCCGATAATTGCTTTATAATGGATGTAAAACTCTCCACGGGAGCACTGTGCTCACTGCCCCATATGCCGCCCCAGGACCGTGAGCGTAACGTTCGAAACCGTGGCCGCGAAGATTAGCTTTTATTCTCCACTTTGTTGCTGGCGGTGACGATGGCGGAAGTCGCCGTAGCAGAAGCAGCACTAGCAGAGTGACGCACCGCGTGGGGGTTTTTCTTCATTAAAAGACGATGACGCCGATTTCGGGCTTTTGGGGTTTAAAATCGGGAAGAGATTATGTTTATGGATCGCAAAGCATTCAACAGCAGTTCACACTCTATTTTATGGCGCTGGAAGTTTCGGCTTAGTTTTTCGCCATGGTTCGCTTTTAATTTGGGCACCGATAGAAGGTGCCGTTACAGATAGATTGAGGCAAGCGAACGCTTTATGGAAAGACGACTCGCGAAGACCGTGAGTGTGACTCACTGTTGGCGAATAGAGTCTTGAAAGAATAGCTGTTGTTTCGGTTGTGAACTTGAAGGTGCCGATCGTTTGATGTGTACGTCAAGTGCATCTGAAGCTGTAGTGCGATCGCATATTGTTCACGTGTTTTGAGCTGACTCCTCGGCAGGTAGCATTGACTCTCTGGCTCACTGTCACGCGTTGGAGGCAATGGCAATGGCCCAGCACTTAACACGCACTCGAATCTTCGAGTCCACTTCAGCACGGAGATCGCCAAATCGATGGCCGTCATCGGCTCCATCGGTCGTTATTGACATCGATTGACAGCCGCGTGTTTTGGTGAGTTAGTTTTGGTCCCAGGTCATACTGAACGGCGCTGCCGGTGGTCGTCAGGTTAATTGTGGAGCCAAGCAATGGTGCAATATTGTACACTCAGTGCCGATGGCGGGTTCGCTTGGGCAGTGTTTTTTTTATCCATTTGCTAGTCAACACAGAAAAAAAACATTTGCCGAAAAAAAGCCTGCAGCTAGCCTACTAGTTGTCGAGTGCAGGCGAAGACTCGGTACTTGAGCGAAGGTGAGCGTACTTCTCGCGACTTAAAAAATCGCGACACCACTGTGTTGTATGGGGGCTGAACACTCTCGTTCAAACGCCCGGGTGGGAGACCGATCGATTTGCTCGCCAAAATCCCGTCCCGTGTGCGTGTGAAGTTTCGGCTGCACATGCCGGTAACTAATGGCCGATAATCGAAACGAATCGGAACGTCGGCTAAAGCCGCCGTGACTTGAGACAATATTTTTGCGAGCGATACAGCATTTTGACAGCCGTGTGGTGGCGCTGGATGTGTGCGTTTGTGCGATGTCCGAACAGTTCGCAAAGAGCGACACGAAGAAGCCAGCATATTTGGCCATGATTAATTGCTCGTCTTGCTGCGGCGGCGCGAACCGAGGGACAGCAGAGTTCTGAGACCCAGAGCTAAGTAGCGAGTCTCAGCTCTCACGCTGGGAGACCATTGTGTGTGTTTTTATGTGACCGGCGACGGGGAGCTACCTGGGAACCGGGCTCCCGAGGAGGAGTAGCGCAAACCAAGCACAAACATTCGGTATCTAACTACGGCTCCACGACACACCGCCCGTATGTAACCCACCGAGATGGCCATCTGTCAAGGCAAATGTCAGCTGAGAATGTTTACTGCGGACGGGCCACCGCCATTGCATAAAACTCAGTACAGCTATCCGACTGCGGGTCGCTGGTTTGTTCACTTCATTGAAGCTACAGCAACGTAATTTAAGCAGATTTACGCACGCACGGTGTTTAGATGTTTTCTTTCTTTTTTTTTTGCACGGATGCGATTATGGCACGATGGTCGCAAGGGTTTGGTGTGTTTGCGTATCGTGTTTGTCTGTGCGAAGAATTGATCAAATATTTTCAGGTTTGTTTGCGAAATATTGTTTCTGGCGGTAATATCATTTGCGACAGAGCCAACGCAACGCACGTGTCCGTCGAAATGTCATCTGGCAAGTATTGATTATCGGCGCCAGACAAGAAGGTACCTTCCACGGAAGCCGACGCAAATGTTGCATTAATGGCAGGAGATGCACAACAGTGTTCCACACGCACACACAGCTGTTACTTGGAAGAATCGTCTTCCGAGAGTCCGTTATTACAGCCGAGCACGAGGGCTTTTCTGGACATGGATCTCAAAATTCGCCCATAAGTTATGGCTTTGTGGTACGCCTTATTGTGCTGGTTAACAATGCTCCACATGGAGTACCAGCTGGCAGAGAAGAGGGCTTCAATTCTAATGCAAATATTATGTATCGAGCTCCACACCTTTGTACACTTGTACGTCTTCACTGCAACTTCCTTCGGTTCGGCTCGAAAACGGTGTCGAAGATGGCTGGTTGTGTGCTGTAGTTGCGGATCGCACAGTTTCGCACGCTGCACGATAGCGTGCTTAATTTGAGCGGAACCACCAACTTTACATAATTTACGTATTACGTGCCGCGCGTCCTCTTCCTGTCCGGTTCGGCGCAACAGGCGCAATGCATGTGGAAATCGTAATCGTTATCCAGGCGGGCGATAACTCACTGGATATACCGGTTTTGTCCAACCTCTCCGAGTAGGCGAGTTGTGCGCAAATCCCGCTATCAACTGGTCCGTGGAAATGGGGTAAGAGCGTTTGGTGGTGGAGGACGAGCTGAATTCTGTATTGGTGAAAAATGTCAAAGCCGTTGATCACGCAAGCATTCCGGCGACAAGCGAGGTGCGAACGAGGTTCTTCGGTCTTTACATATCGCAGAACCTGTAGACATCTTCCCCTCCAGTTCCGTGTGCATCTTTTGAAGTATGGCCCGTTTCTTCACGGTTTGTTTGATAGTCACGTCAAACGTGGATAACGGAGGTTTGGTTTCCTCTGGCCGTGTTCCAACGCGAGTCACACGTCACCTGCACCATCCCACCGCACGGCGAGAGAAGATGACTCGGTAAGTTCTTGAAGGTACGCAAACAGTACACTTTGTTTGGAGCGGACGGTGGACTGTGAAGCCGTGTTTATTCTAGGGGACGGGAAGGTTTGGTCACGAGCTGCCCGTTAGACCAAGCATGACCTCCCGGGATGTAGTTTGATGCTCGCCGGGAGGTTTGAAAAAGAAAGGCACGAAAATGGAGCTGGGTGGTTCCTTCCCGGGTTGAACGTTCCGGCTAACACAAGCCATCATAAGGATGGTAGTGGCAAGGTTTATGTCTTGTAAACAAGATGCCAATCGGTACTAAAATATCGTCGCTTGTCGGAAGTTCCGCTCCTGTTAGATACTGGACACTGGACACTGACGGGAAACATGTCTCTAGTGCGAACTTTGTTTGCGGCCAGGTTCTACAGCGCTAACGACTTGTAACAGTCACCTGTCCGGCGCCTGGAGGATACTACGATAGCCCCGATTTAACCCACACCTGATCATGCTCGTGGCCGTTGCGCAATCGACATCGACTTCGAGGCGGCGCTAAAACGCACACCGCTCTGTGCGAACAGGTTCAAAAAGGGGTGCGCCCAATTCGATGTCTCCCTTCGTTCGACTGCATTCCAAGTTTGAGGTGGTCCTTTTGGAAGCCCGAAGGCGCGAGTTGTGCGCTCGCCGTCCGCGCCGCATTTGTGGCTGTCCCCTTTTTTGGCAAAAGCCGCGGATCGAAAAACCTGTTTGCGTTCGCATCCTGGCGTTCGGCAATCAGTAGCAGTGCCCTCTGGGATCGTATGCCCTCTAGCAGAGAATGTCCAGCGAGTGGCCCCCCCCAGAGCAGAAGTGTTCGGTTTTATCAATCAACAACTTTCACACGCAAAAAAAGGCCATTGTGAGGGAAAATAAGTAGTCCACAGGCGTTGTAGCGCCACATGGGCAGTACTTTCCTTGCATTGTGGAGAGTAAGACGACGTGGCACCAAATGAAACCGTTTCTGTGCGTTTTATTTTGCTCGCTGCGTGTGCCGTGTGTTTGTATGCTTTTTTCGCTGACTTTTCGCTGACGCTTGTCCCCGTTGTCAACAATACTGGTCGTGGTAGGAGCACCATTCATATTTTCCCGCAGGCCAAACCGGCTGTGGGTTCCCCATTGTGTGGACATTACCCGGGCGAGTAGGAACTGCGAGTAGGCAGGAAAGGAAACGAGAAATCAGCGTTCGGTTCAGTTTGTGCAAGGTGCAATTACACTGCAGCACCATTACTGCTGCAATCACTTTGCTCCTGGGGACGAGAGTCCACCAAACGTCCACCGTGTTGTCCACCGTGGCAAGAGATTCGCCTGGGAGAGGGAGAACTTACTATATAAGCGTTTAATTTATGTATCTTTAGCTTTCCCCCGATGGCATCAATTTACGAAGCGCTTGTATGTGGGAATGGACACGTAGGAGAACTCCCTTTCGTAAGAAAAAAAAAACCCCACACGGGCACTTGGAACACTTACCTTCGGAGGTGTACGCGATTGAATGGCCGCAAGATTGATGAATGGGCGGTATCGGGACGCGGATAATATGAGCACATTTATGCAAAGTTTATGCAACATATAATTCTGGCCCTTTGGCATTCCCATCCCGAGAGAATGTTTGTAAAACCGGAAGGTGAACCAAACAGGAAGTCGGGCGGCGGCAGGATCGATGATCAGCAATTACCGTTAACGGGGGTTTTCTTTTTTCGGTGGGAACAACATAATTACGATCATGCGTAGTGTGTGACCGCGTTACGGTCAGGTTTTACGCATCAGCATTTACTGATAAGATAAATCATGTTTTATTCAAGTTTAAATTGATTGTGCTCTAAAATGGGCCATACTCGCGGGAAAAACTTCTTGAATTTTGTGTTCAACATTTGAATCCCTGACGCGGCGAACGATCAACAGAAAACTTAGTTGTCCAGTAAGGCCGCTTTTTTCTTGCAGTTCTTCGCGTTGAATTCCTTTTTCCGAGATTACTTTGATGGATCTTTTCCTCTTTGCCCGACACTCCTGTTCTCCTTAGAAACATCGCGTCTAATGCAGTACACGCTATACTTCGGGACGGGATAATCTGTTTTACTTGACCCATTTTTCCGCATCACTCTGGAACGCATCGGCACATTAGACCATCTTTGTGGTGCGTGGAATTCACCCGCGACTCGGCTGGCAGAATTCCTCGGTCCATTGGATTGAAGGGGAAAAAAACCCGATTCCTTTGGCGGCTTCACTTGGTGGTGGCAATGATTTCTGCGTTCCCTACGGAGCGATGCTGAAAGGGTGGTAGGTTGGGTTATAGTACGCTGCGCGGAAGATATTTCGCATGGTAGCAATTTTCTTTCGCCGCTTTCCTCTCTGCGAGCGGGTGCGGTTCAATTTCGCGGTGGCAATGGACGACGCAAAAGCCGATTGTTTAATTACTTCTTTGCCGCCGATCCGCACGCTGGAATGAGTATCGCCTTGGCGGGAAGACCCGAAGGCTAAATGAGCCAAACGATCGACTGACAACATCAACGTCATTATCTTGAGCCGTTTGTGGACAACTTCTTGTCGATGCCGGTGTCGTCAAGAAGCGCCTTTCTCCAACGCTCCAGACGCTTGTATCCCACGGTGCAAATTGCTTTCAGTACTGTTTACAGTAAAGAATTCACCTCGATCATGTTGTTTGATTGTTCTTCATGTCGGTCGAACGACGTGTTGTCCAGCGGATCAATCTTGGAATGTTTGTTATGTTTATCAGAGCAAATTTTTATTTTACTGTTCCATCACAAACACACACCATCCGTCCGTTTGCTTGGTTCGCTAGCAACAAAGGTCGGGCAATCTTGTTCAATGACTTCATTGGATTTTCCCCGTGCTTGGCTACTGACCTTTTTAATGCACGTGATACTAAACTTACCATCATCTGCTCTTGGCACGAGTTACCGTTCGCATACGTACCTTCTTGGAAATAATCTTCACCGCTAGTGGTGACATTTGCGTAATTGCCGGCATTTACAACAGCCGACTGACGCAGATCGCTGAGCCAAACCCGGCGGGCCAAAAGATGCGCCAAATGGATTGCGGTCAAACGGATGCAATTTTCTTTGCGGTGCTTCAGCCAGAAGACAGCTGACCCGGGGCGATTTGGTGCAGGATAGCGAGGGTGAGACCGTGTCCTATGTATATTACGTGTAAGGGTAGGTCACTGTCAGTGGGCGTCAGTGGGCCAGAGGTCTCTCGAAGAGTGCTGAAACGGCAGATGCACTTTCACATACTCGGAGAACGTGAGAAAGTCCCCCCGCCACTTGACACATGTCAAACAGTGCAGTGTGAGACAAGCCAATATTGGACCTGAAAAAATGTAATTGGATAGGCAATTTAGGGACTCACTATCACTGCACCAGTTTCGCCATGCGATCCTACGCGTAATGATGATGGCTGGCAGGAAGCTATGAAAGTTAATATGTACACAGCTAGAAGAGTAAGCATCGGGGTATATTGTGTATGTGTGAGTGTGACAGAAACCGAACGATACATGTAGTTTTTGCATATGGGCGAGAACTTCAGGACTCCTAAAAAACTCACATGTCATTCAGTCTTTACTGTTTTTTGTTTTACGGTCGGTTTCAATTCTTTGTTGTTTATCGCTTTTGCGGAATGGTTGTTTTCTAGTGAACTAACGAAGTTCTTCCTCCACCCTGCTTGGCCGATGTTGTGAGCAAAGCGGCAACGCATGTGTGAAATGAACACATGTGTGTTTAGTTTTAATTTATTTAACACTCCTCGCACCTCCAAAACATACGGTGCCGCCTGCGCCATTGCTGGCGGTTTGCGTGCGTGGTGGTGTGTGAATGGAAAGATATTTCTGCACGTCGTCGTCGTCGTCGTCGATGGCAAAAAGTATATTTTTGGAAACGTCATGACGGAGATCATGGCGGAAAACCCTTTTTGCGCACCCCAGGGGAGATGCTAAAGCTTTTGTGATTTGTTTTCTTTCCGCTGGTGAGGCTTGCTGTCAGTTCGCGTTTGACAGCTCCACAAGTGTCAGAAAGCGCGATTGCCTGCCGATCAAAAACGATGTGACCTTAGAGCAAAATGGCGGAGGGGGAATTGATTTTTCCTCGAAGGGTGCTAGTTATGTTGGATAATTTTTTGATAAGCCAAGGCTGTGTACTGCCCGGTGAATGTATGACGCTACATGTGAGTCGTTCATTTTAACGCACAAAACCGCCTTGGCCTTGGTCTTGAGCGCCCGGTAGAAGTTATTTTGAGAATAACAACGATCGATTAAACGAAAAAAAAGGAAACAAAATGAGAATTCCAACAGCGAACAATCAACTAAATGAGCAAAACATAACCCCGAGTGAATCAGCAGCGACGACCCTGCCTTCGATTCGCGTAAACCTCGCAGCGTCCGAGCGTCTCGCTGTCTGGCAGTGATCGCAAAGCACCGGAAGTGACAGATCAACGGAGCGGCGCGTTGCACGAGTGCGCGTTGATCGATGCGTTCGACGACCACGTTCGGTTTCTGTTCAGTGCGCAAAAACAAGACCACGTTGTTCGCGCGGCTTGTGGCGAATGTAGCGGAAAGGCGGAAAGAAACATATCCGCACCCAGTCTGCGTATAACGCGCGGAAAGGACGGACGGGCGGAAAGAGGAAATATGTCACAGCCCATCCAATGGTGGACACAATTCGCAAAAAAAAAAAAAACAAATCGAATCCAGTATCGCAGAGAAAAATTGTCCACCATTCATCAGTGCTCTCTTGAGGCCACATGTGCTCAGCACCCAAGCCGTAATCACCCAAGCGTTTCGACCCGCCGTTTGGAGCATCAGCAGATCGCGGTTCTTGCGAGCCAATCTTCCTCCCCGGTTCTCCGTTTCCTCTGCCCCAATGAGCCCGAGTGGCACTCCTCTTATCGGGTGTGTGTGTGTTTGTTGGGTTTTGCCTGGGCAAGAGCGCGCACACACGCCGACCTGATCGCACTCTCAATGACTTCATTTTCGAATGCCAATATCCAATCGCCGTCGGATGATGGGGAGGAGAAAACGAACATTTTTGTGCCGCGCGCGCTCATAAATATGTATCGAACACATATGAGCATGCCTCGAAACACGCATCTCTCGGGGGTCGTCTTGTGATGGGTTTGACATGTTGGCATTCGGCGACGATGGTGGAATCGATCGGTCCCGGTTAATCTTCCAAACTCCAGTGACGCTTAACCAAACCCGAACCCGCGGGGAGTGTCTTGTCCCGGGGGTTGAACAATTTATCTTAATTATAGGAAATGGATCGGGCCGATGTTTGTTGCGCTTCGAAACCGGTCTCCGGTGTATAGAGTTTCACTCTGTCACCATCTCCGTCATCATCATTGTTTCCTGGTCGGGTCGGGCTTGTGGAAAGTGGATCGAGATCAACACCCAGCGTGATCGCTCTAAATCAGTCAATTCTAAGGCTTTAGTGGAAGCACCGCGCAGCGCTATCCATTCGCAAACGTGGGGCCACTGCCAAGATGGCCATTTTGTTGCGTGTGTCAACTCCGCGAAACAATTTTCGAATGAGTGCGCGTCAGAGCGGTTTCGAATGGACTACAGACTGGTTTCGTCCGAGTGCGAGATGCGTCGAAAGCGGCTCGAGGGTTTGGAGAAGATAAATCTTAATTTCAAATAAACTTCCAATCCCATCCGTCAGCTGTGGTGGCCGATGTAGTATTCAAGGTAAAGGTGTCCTTCGCGGCGTTGGAATCTATCGTTAAACCTGCGCGCACGAGCTCGGTGATTCATGTCGATTCATAAACAATCGTGTCGGTGCCGTGGATTCCGTGTAAACAATTAGCTTCCTGCACCTGAAGCTGTTTGATCAAGCTGACTGTGCAGGCAAGATTAACTATGCGCAACACTTATCTCCGCCATTGGAGGGTTGGCGAATGTTAATTGACGACTTCCTCCGGTACGACTCGTAGAACAATTAGACGGCAAAAACGACGTGACCTACGCAAATTCTAACTCCGCAGAGACTCGTCTAGAGCTCAGTTGGTTCTGAACTAAACTAGTTCCCGAATGGAAGTTCCGTTGGGTGTTAAAGGGCCCACCTTGGAAGAGATGTGATTTATAGCCATGTACCAAGTAACATGTCCCGTGGGTACCGGAGGTCTTCGTCGAGTTGGAACGTCCGTCGTTGAGTACGCACCAGGAAGGTTACACCAAAAGGGTTAATGGGTAGTTTTGTTGTGGTTTCTTTAGGTTTTTACTCCGAACAGGTTGCCGTAGTGTCCACATTCCGAATCTCAGGAAGGTCAAACTTCGTTGACCGCTCGCGCTCACACTAACCACGTGCGCGAGGTGTTGGGCAAACGGCCGGCCCAGGTCATTAAGAGTTACGAGGGTCACCCCGAGTTGGCACCTTAGCGAACATTCCATTCCAGAGGATCACCGCGGCTGGTAGACGTACCGTCGCCAGTGTCAGTGAGTGTCTCGTCGAAGCCCGACAAAAAGGACTCGACTCAAATCTCGCAATCATAGCGAGAAGGGGCCCTGCGAGCAGGGTAATGATATGTACCCTTTAAAGTGGATGGTTCATGCTTCTCCTTTTCTCGCTCCAAACCGGACCTGCACAATGCATTCCCAAGAGGGCAAGTGGGGGGAGCCGAGCGCAACATCTCCCCGTCACCTGTGCGAAGGTTAATTGCTGATTGAAATCAGCTGCTGTCGAACGGATCGGATAAACTGAGGTGACTGAGGTAAGCAAACATAGAAAACAAGCTCAAATAGGAAAAAAAATCAACCCAAAGAATTTATTTCTCCACAATGCGCTCTCAATGTCCAATAAAATCTACAGCAGCGCGACCCGGCGGTTTTGTTGTTGCACACCAAACGTCAAACTTTTGACAGCACGCGGCTCCGTTGGCGTGCGGTGAGGAGCACCGCTCAAAATTGAAATTAATGTCGTACAACAAAATGTCGAAAATCGAAAGCAATGCCACGTTCGTTCTCACGAACAAACGAAATAAAGAAAAAAAAACCCACTTGGTGTTTCGTTTGATGGCAACGGAGCGTACCACTAAGTAATCAAAAAAACTGACGCGGTCACATCAATCAATCAAACGCGAGCACCTTGGAGGAGAGGTGCGTTTTGTTTGGTGCCACGGGTACATGGCACGGGATCTTGCGCGAGCCTCATTGTTCGGTTTTGTTGCCGGAACAATATTGGCCCGCTGAGTTTCACGCGCATTTCGGAACGGCTAGAGGAAGTGAAGAAGGTGTCTGGAGAGGTCGTTTTAGAGCATCGCCAAGAATCGGGGCTCTTCCGTGTGGGTCACCAATTAATCCATCATAAAGCCACAGCAATCTTTGTTTATTTTTCATCCGACCGACGAAGAACCGTGCGAGGTTTGCCTTCGTTGGTCGGCATCGAAGCGCGCTTAGATCAGGTTCCCAAACGAGGTGGCTGTTGTGTGCTGGCATATATTTTTCGGATGAGATATAGCACCACTCACGGCAGCCTTTGGGTTCTCAGGCAAAGCCTTTCAGCCCGTTCCGCAAAACCGGCCCAACCGGACGACGGCGTGTTTTGATACGCTCCTCTCCGCAATAAATTATTCATACAGAAACTCGTCGTCTCCTACCCGGTGGAGCTACTCATTACTAGAACCCGCTGAACCCGCGCCCGAGGGTTTCGGGTTTGCAAATGAAGCCAACGATTTGGACGTTCTCTCCGCTCGGAACAGGTTGATCTTTTGTCTTTCCAGGGCCAGGTCCTGACGCGGGCAGCAGTTGACAGTTTTGCGCAGTTAAGCGATCGCGCCAGACACGGTGTCTCCGCAGTCCTGCTTGCGATTCTTTCTTGCCTACCATTCCAAGTTCTTCGGGATTAGGTGTTTGTGTGGTTTGGAGCCGCCACGGTGGCTAGTGGTGGATTGCCGGTGGGATTTGCAAATGATGAATTTGGTCCCTTAACGGACCGTCCGTGGGGAATTGGAACAGCTTTAGCTCAGGTACGCTTGTGGGAAGAATTGATCGGCAGCCGGCTCGTGTGGTGCGTCATTCGCGCGACTTCAAGTAGGAAGCGGTTTACATGTTACCGTAGCCCACGGGCGAATCGAGCTGTCAAGTTTTGTATTTCTAAGCGGATACGGACATACGGACTCCCCGGTACCGCCGCTACTTCGAACTAATTACTGATACGAATCGGGTCCATCTAGGCACGGTTACATCACGGTTGCTCCACCGGCAGGTTGAGACCCCATCGATCATTGAGCGCTGATTAGGTGCTCTCGATGAGGCTGAAGCGGGAGACCAGGTATCTGGTGAGTATCTCTGAATGACCGCGGCCGGTGACAAAATGTCTCGCACCGCGACTCGGCTCCACCAGTGTAGATGCTGATCGGCACGAGCGCGTGTGTATGTGCTCCAGCGGCTGCGCTGAATTGGTGAATAATTGCATCGCTTATTGGCTGATTAAAACGCAGAAAACCGCGGTGCTTGGGGAACCGTACCGCACTTGTTGGAATGTTGGCACGTAGAGTACCGTACCTCCGCGAATGGACACCCACAAGTGATGCACGAGTGATGTGTGGCAGGTGATCTGTCGGCTGTTGAGCTCCGCTGTGTTTGTGTGTGCGTGTGTGTGTGTGTGGAAATTTATTGCGCCAGAACTTGCGGGTAAAGATTGTAGTAGGTAATGTACGCGATTTAATCACAACCACAAGTGCTCAGGTTGTTGGTGTTGGAGTGGCGGATTGGCGGAGTACGAACGCAACCGAAACCAGTTACCCTTGTTACGCTTCGGGCGAACCGTGTATAGGGATATTTTTCTACTGCATTTCGAGGTGAGATATAATTTGTTGACAAGCGATCTAATGCCGAGTTTAGCATACGCGAATACGCGCCGAACCCGCTTGTTGTGGCAGCGGGGTGCGAGGTACGGAGAAACACGATGTCCATTTTGTTGTTGTGCCCCGTCTGAAATCTGAAACCCCCGTCGGGGTGGCGAGAAATGATGAAAAATGAATGGAATTGATGTTAGGAAAGAGGGGACATGGAGTTGCCCACCTCACCGCACACACACCGTGCAGGTGTCGAACCGACGATAAGCGGGAGTTCGACCCGCTAGTTGATGGATGATGCCGTAGCAGAGGCGGTGCTGGTGCGAAAAATGCTTAGAACCTAAAAGCGTCCATAAATCGCAATCGCTTCCCCTCATCGTCATCGCCGAAGCCGTGACCGGGGCTGAATTAGTTTGCATATTTTATCCGCAAACCGTTACGGACCGTGTCATAATCGGGAGCCGGGTGAGATGAGATAGCCCAGCAGCAGCGGGGACACAAAGAAGATTACAATATTTTTGGGACATCGGTAAAGACCATCGCGGCAACGATCGGTTCGGAGATGGGAAGATTTATGTTGACTCTATTAGCGCGCGGTTGAATGGAAAATGCGTAGTTTACGGCTCAGCAGCTCGTTCCGTGTGTCGTTTCGATGAAGATACGCAATGGACCCGAAGACTGCGACCGGTGTCCGGTGTCCGGAGATAAAGACTAGGCAAGCTATGGCCGCTAGGAAAGTCATTTGTCAGTGTGTAGAATGATACAAAAATTACACAGCCACATTATACAGCGCTGTGGCGGAGATCAAGGCAGTGTACATAAACTAATCGCGTTAATCCCTCCACCGCACGAGGCGAATGTAAGCGCTTCTGCGCCGTATCGGGCGTTGGAAGTACCCGTACCTTAAACTTACCACCCCGCTGTGGACAGGCCGGGACAGGGGCGATCGGGTTGGCCGATGAGATAAGTGAAATGATCGAAGGCGTACACAAAGGTGTGCAGATTTATGGCCAATCGCCTTCGCACGCCTTCGTACGCTACGTTGCCGCCGCGTAGTCTGGAGGTTCTAGTTCTAACCGTTGATCGTCTAAAGACATCCACAGCCATGGGGAGTCCAACGTTGGCGTGTTGGTGTATCGCGTGCGTGCGTGTGTTGTGTCGCTCGCCAGTGGGCCTATTGCAGGTGAGTGCAATTTGCGCCCAACACTTGCGGGCGTGCAGGTTTAACACTTACGTGCGCGTCAGTTTGCGTTTGACAGTTGGCGGTAGTGGAAGCGATCGTACCGCGCACCAGCGCTGGATGTTTGCGTTGTTTCGAGTCCTCCACCGTGTGTTTTGACTTGTCGTGGAAGGCTTCGTTTATCTTCCGGGCAGTGGCGATAGCTTGAGTGGTTCTGGTAGATACTACGTCCGCCGTTGACCTTCTACCAATCCGTGATGTATGCCGTGCGCTTGTGCGTGAGTGTGTGCGTTTACCGCGTGGAGTTCGTTACTCGAGGTGATTGATAAACCGTGTGCCTGACTTCGGGCCAAGATTGCTCGGTTTTAAGTAATTTAAAGTGTGCTCTAAGTTGAGCGAGTATAAACGAGAGTGACAGTGAAGTGGCCCTGCCTTAATGCTTCTGCCTCTGCCGTAAGTTGCCCGCAGTCAATAGAATAATTCGAACGATAAGCGAAAGTCGCAACTCGTCGCTGCGTGGCGGCGTTGCGTTAATGTACGCTTAATCCAATTGAGTCTCCCGCGTGTACGCATCACGAGAAACTCCCGCGGGGAGCGGGGAAACTTCAACCAGAAACAAAAAATCTTACGGCGCGGTCACATTCCCCCAGTGACGTGGGAGGAGGACGTACAAACGAACCAAACAGCTGCTATTTTGCGCTCCAAAAACGTGTTCCCCTAATTTCCGAAACAATGGCCCAGCTCCTGGTTGAAGTACGGAAATTAGAACAATTGCCACGAATCGCGGCGCACGATCAAAAACTCCCGCTGGCCAGCGGTGGAACCTGGGGAGGGAGGAATTGCGGTCACCGAAATTTCCACGCCTAACTCAATCGCTACCAGGCAGGCAGGCAGTCTTCACCGTTTCCGCCACACTTCCGGGACACTTCCCGCCTGGGCGTTCCAAAAACCGCTCTTCTTCACGCTTCGCGTGGTGACACCAGCGGCGAGACATGGGCGACTTCGTTTTTCCGCACATTTGCCATGCTCCAGTTAGGTGCGATTAATTTCCAACCGCGCGCGCGCACAAAATGACACTCTTCGCGTTCCGCCCGAGTGACCACCAGGTGGCTCACCAAGATGGGCCAATTTGGTGCGGTTTGTCGTTCGTGGTGATTGACATTATTAAGTGAATATGACGGAATGCGCCCATCCCCTCAACTGGTGGTTGGAATGCGATTTTAATGAGTCAATCAATACTTCCCATTCGTGGTTGACATTTGGGCGGGAGTAGGTTCCTCACGCGGCGTAGAATCGCGATCGTAAAACCGATCTTTTTTCTTCTGTGCGAAACGTTCTAATCCCCGCCAGGTACCACTTGGGTGTCCGGGGGTTGTTTTTTTTTTAATGTTCTTGAGTACTCTGCTGGTCCGGCCAGAGTAGGAAGCGTTTTATGGAAGCGGTTGCTTTTTGCATAACTTCTTGCCGTGAACCAACAAGAAGAACAATCCGTTTACGATCATATTCATAAGTTTACGATCGACGCGTTAAGCGCGAATGGAATCGCAGATAGCTATTTCTGGAACACTCGAAGATATCCTGGACCGTTGATGCGACACGTTCTTTAAAGTATAATTTGCTACTCATTAAGTCCGAGCTGTCTAATGCCGTTCCGTGTGCGTGAGATGAGATGGTAATTGAGGTAAATTAATGCCATTTTCGCCATTTAGGCGAATGGCGATGGAACTATAGAAAGTTTTTTTTTCTCTCTCAGTGTACTCTATCATCCTATACAAACCGAGTAGAACTGAAAGCAGCATCCCGATTTCATGCGTTGTAAACACTGGCAGTGTAAATCTCGGGACGAAAATTTTTCAATTTCATCACGCTGAAATTCAATCCCCTTTTCGGATTCCCCTTGCGAGGGAAGAGCAGTAGCAACCACCGTCAAGAACCGGGAATGATTGATCAGCTTGCGAGATCCGTGCCCATAACGCGCCCCGTACGAAAAATAATAATAATAATCTTGCAGAACCATCTCTCCCCGAGCTATAGCTGGCTCGCCTCTTGCGTGCATGTTTCCCCGTTTGGAACAAACAGATTCTCATCACGATGCGGAAGCGCAGTTGACGATGCTGATCGTGTCCCCTCGGATGCGCACCATAGTTTTTCGGGATGATGTGCTGCACGCCTTAAGTGTACGCACGCGACAAACGGATCGTGTTACGCACACTTTTGTTTATTTACGATACGACACCGACGACGCGGCACAGGACAGACCAGGGCAGTATCATCCATCTTGTTGTCGTCTGCGTTCCTTGTATGCATGTTGCATTTTTCGTTCCATTTTTGTTTTAGGTTAGATTAAGTTTTGGTTCTGAAATCGCATGTCCTCGGCAAGCCAACTGCTGAAGAGGAAAACTAATGTCAGCCGTGGAAGATATAATTTTTGCGTTAGCCGTCCTCGAGATAAGCTGTCCTCTTCGCATGCGTTCATAACCTCACATTTCGGTGTCACATTCGTTGTGTATGCACCGGAGCAGCTGGGTCCGCAGTTGGGCAACCGCTCGGCCCTTCCGGGCAACGCATTAACATCATATTGGCATGTGTTTGGCGTATGCTGCCGGCTGCAGACGTGGCTACGTTTAAATGCACGGCGCGTGCGCATCGTTTGCATCATAGCGCGACGGTTGCGTTTTTGGGGTACGTATTACTTCTTCTGCTGCTGCGGGTTTCGATCGTTCACGAACACCTTTCGCTTCGAAGAACACACACCTGCCCTTCGTTTTAGCTGCTCCAGGTGAACCGAGTTCTTGAAGGCGTTTTTAGGCCGGGAAAAGCGCAACGGAAAGCAGCAGCAGCAGCAGGACGCAACGAAAAATAAATAAGAAATGATGACGACTTATTTGCCTACGCGCACTTCGACTGATGTTTTTTTTCTTTTCCATGTCCTTCTTCTATGTTTAGGTTCCCGGCGTTCCGCATCCATTCCCAGTCATAACATAGACGGTGCTAAGGTCTCTGTTTGCTCGAGAGGTGGAACGAGACAACCACCAGAAGACAATTAGCCCTTCGTGAGGAGAGGTAAGTTATGGCTTGACGTGCGTTTTACTGTGCGCTCTGTTTTTTTTCCCCCAATCGAAACGGTGTGACCTAATTTGCTGGTGGAACTATATTAGCTGGCTCTAGATCCCATCCTACTGTGGCGGGTTCGAAGGCAACCGGGTATGATTCAATTTTCACCTGCACCGAAGGCAGTTTTCCGATATGGTGAACCCACTGGTTTTCGGGTCTTGCTCTGGTTAGTGCCGGATATTCTGTGCAATTATCGGATTATTACGGTTTAACCGCGATGGAAATGGAAGATCATGAACACGCGAACCGTGAACATGATGATGATGATGATGGAGGTGTTATTGCGAAACGTGGTTTTCTTTTTCGAGTTGCAATTTGTTTGCCTCGGTGTGTACAGAAAATTTGAAAAAAAAAACGTACATGGAGGGTGGACGATGATATTGTTTCTTCCATTTACGGAATGCAACGGGCAACGGTAGAAGTGTGTGTTTGATCTATTAAAATAGATCCTCGCTTAACGCTGCCGATCACTGGGTCAAAGATGGGCAGGTGTAGCTTTAATGTTTTGGGGTTTGTTCGGCTTTTTTTCTCCATGAATCCATTTTTTGAGCGGGTAACAAATTGTTTATTTACCGTTCGCGTAGCGGAGAACAAAATCGTTGCATGCGATACGGATGGATGCGTGCGTACATAGCAGTAGCATTTGAAACTGATATGGCTCGTAATAAAGCTAATCTCACCGTTCTGAGAGACCTACAAAAAGGATTAATTGTTTTTTCTCTCGTACCTATTTTTGTAAATCACCGTACCGATTATTTTAAGCCAAAAACACACAATTGAATGAGCTCACAAAAGTGACAAAACAATAATTCAAAAGCAGGAAACAGTCAAGCACAAACAAAACAGCAACACCATCCCGAACAGTTTTTTTTTTTTCGTTGAAAATCCACTTATTGTTTGACAAAAACGCACACGATTTTACCAACCAGCTTTTACTTCAACAAAAATCGTTTGTTTGATCGCCTACAGGCTGACCCTCCTCCACAAGCTGCCTAATTGCACTTGCCTCCCGTCGCACCAACGCTAAACGCAAGCGTAATTGTTATTTGCGCATAGGTGGTGGCGGTTTTGCCCATAATGAATGGGTGAGGCCGTGGTTTGTGTTGCGCTGCTGCATGCAAAACAATCGGACATTCTCTGGGGGGGGCGGTAAGGGAGGGGAAGGAGGTTTTCGCGGGCTCATGTCCGCTTTTTGCGTTGCTTTTTGTTGCTGCTGCTGGTGAATGTCACCTTCGGTACCGCACGGGGGAGTAAGATAATTGGTGTGTTAGTGGCCGAGCCATACCGTGCCGAGTTGCAAACGCGCACCTTAAAAATCACACGATCATCGTCCGCATTAGGGGATGGAACGTGTGCTTGATCCCGAAGCTCCCCAGTGCAAAGTATTGAAATATTGAAAAATGTTTTTGAAAATTAATAATTCTTCTATTTAGCCTGCTTTGTGAGGTATTTTTCGTATTTTAAAAATTTCATTTTCATTTCAACATTTTCATCACATTTCCAAGGTATCAGTAATGCTTCCGCTAGCGCTTAAGATGGGTTGGAAAACTGCTTGCTTTATTAATTATATCGATATTTGCGTCGTTCTGGGCCGCTCAAAATTAGTTAAGCTAATCGATTCGTCATGATTCCGTCCCAAATTTTACTGTCGTTTGCAATCAAACGCTTTATTTGCATACGACCCTATCGTACAGCCGTGTCCACGTCCAGCCCCGAGCTTCCTTTATGCAATCGCTGCAGCCAACGCGGCTCATCGTTGCATAATCCATCCACCGAAACCCGTCAAAAACCGCAAAGAGTTGGGCAGCCACGAGTGTGACCTCGAAAAAGCTATCATAAAACTCTCGCGCGAAGGCCACCGTTCGTTTGCACAACGGTGGGCTTTTCACGGGTGCTGCTGGTGTGCAAAATAATCTCCCAAAGCTCGCAGCGGCGTGGTATGGTAATCCTTGTTCGAAATAGTTTTTTTTTTGGTTGTGATTTTAGTGTGCCTTTTTGAGTCTTCCATTGTGTCCGATCGCGCGACACTGACTTTGAGGCACCATCGCTCTGAAAGTCCTACAGAAGAGCGACACTATAATCGCAATCGAGTTTGTTTTTTTATTTGAATGAGTGATCATAAATAAAAGCATAAAAAAGCTAGTCATAATAAAAGAAGTAGCGTGCGATCGTGATCATGGCACAATGGCACAAAAAGGGGTACGCAAAATACCCGTTCATTCTGATGCACGTGGCACCGCAATTTTGTCACCGTAATCTGGTGCTGTTCTCACATCACATCTGAAATCAGGGCACGCGGAATGGTCGGACATATCGTTTGCGTGTGGTTGAAGTTTTTCCTGAGGCGAGACAGGAGGCCCACGATGGGTGCGGGTGCGGTGAAGTTGAAATGGTATTCAAGCTCCTCCTCCCGCCAGCAGCTCCCCAATTCTATCTCTCCATTATTTAATTATGGAAACAAAGTCCCGTACAGCACCCGAGACAAGTGAGAGCGTATGCACGGGAACGCACAACGTGGGCTGGGTGGGGTTGGGGAAAACGGGCTTTATGTAAATAAGATTAGATCACAGCGGGTGCATGGGGTTTGTACCGACACCTGCACCCCCGTGTGTGTGCACACGCCTGCCGAGGGTGACATTGTACCATGATCCCCAAATGGGGTGGGATGGGCCGACGCCTGATGCCCCGATCGATCACAGATCGCTTGGAGGACAACGGTGACGGCAACGGCAACGCGCGCGGGTTTTATTCGATGTAAATCACCTGTCGACATTGGTCCGGCGTCAGTGCCGTGTGGAGCATCATCATTTTAATGCATACCCTCAACCCGGCACCGTTCACGATCGGGGTTTTTCATGAATGTCTCCTCACCACGCCTGCAGCAGATGTAAATAAATAATGCGCGTTCGGGTTTGTTTACCTCACGGTGCGATTGCGTTCCGTCCATTTCACCTTCCGCACCGCCAGCCTAAGACAGTTCCAGCGACATGAAGAAAATAATAAAACTGTGCGTGTCCCCACTTGCGGTGGCTTAGCGGGAGAGTTTCGATTGGTGCTTTCCCTTGCCCGCTGACATTTATCGGCGGACGTGCTTTGGCTCGCCAATTGGCGGTAAGATTCACACCCTGCGTAAGCCACACAACCTTCCACGGGCGCGCGAAATCGCCATCTCAACACACACACACACACAAGCGGCGTCTTGAGCGAAGTCGCAGGCAGGTGTGTAATGTTTTAATTTAATGCGTGCCGCTTTGATACACGTTTGTCGATGGGGGAAGAAACAAACGGTGAGCGGCAAACGCCGCGCGGAAGCTCGGCACCGAAGGGAAACAATAGAGACGAGCCTTGTCTAATTTGCGTTTCATTATGCTCGGTGGAGATGGGGTGGAGTTTGTTATCACCGGTGGTTTGGAGGAGCTGGAGATGCGTAACGTGTTTATTGAGTATGCGCGAAAAAGTGAAGAATAAGTCTTTTCGATCTTTTTCTTGTTTGCGTTCTCCAATGCGCAATGAGAAGCTGACAGCTGAGATGAGAGCAGCAAGCGGTGAGAAAAAGCCTGGCTTTTCTTGCCAATTATACCATTGTTTACACATTCTCGTGACACCGAGGCTAATTTGCACATCGGTTTCAAATTTAATTGAAGCTGTCAAACATGCAGCCTAAATGTATGCAAAGAAGTGTATTTTTTGTTTAATTTCATAGCTAGTTTCTCTACTATCGGTTGTCTTTCTCCTTACACTATCGAGGCATTGTCCCAAATCGTTGGAAAAGATAACGAATTCATGGGAGCTGCAAATGAAATTACTAAACAATCGCCTGACAAACTGCCAACTATGTCAGCCTTCGCCTTATTGCATCAAACCGATTCGGGTCGAGATGGATCGGAAGTTGGATTCATTTTTTTTCCACTCATTTTCCCGACCAGCGGGGTGGTCTCCCAAGCGTCTCCTTCGGCATCCGTCCGTTCGTGGGAAGTGAAGCTTGCTTCGGTAAAGGTTACCAGACACGGTACGGTTCTGGTGGAGGTGAACTATTTTTGGCCACCACCCGACCCGACCCACCATTCGGCCGAGTTTGGTTGCTTTTTCGGTCGGTGCGGTGACGCGCCCGGAAGGAAAAAACAAAACAGCCGCGATATTTTTGACACGTGATTCGATGCGATTTGCGGTTTGTGTTTCCATCACGGGGGTGGTCGGTTTCAGCTGATCGGCCTCATTCCGTGCCGATTTGGAATTTTTGAGTGTTTTGGCTTTACTTGGCTTTGGCTTGAATAATAAGAATATTTTATTTTGGGCCCCATAATTCCCAAGCGTGGAATTCAATCAGCTTGCGGAGGGCGGAACGCTTCAAACGCACAAACGATTCGGTTTTTCAGTGGTACACGGTCGTTTGCCATCATCATCATCATCATAAATCAGAAAACGCCCGCTCTCGATGGGATAGTTTTTTTTTTTTTGGGAAAGAATATTGGAGCTCTCAACTCAGCGCTCCAACGGCAGCGGGCAGGTTAGAATTCCATTTTTAATGCGCTGTTGCCTGTGCCCTCCTGTGGATCCGGGACAATTACAGCCTCGTCCTACAGGTGGCAGAAACACACAGACACACATCCACAAAAAGGGGTATTAAATAGCCATAAAATATAATGAGTCGTATAACATAGTTATGATATGGGTATGGTTGGAATATTTACTCGCTTCCTCGATTGTGACTGCTCGAGTGCAAACCATGATGAGAAACTTGAAACGGTAATAATAAAAGAATGCATAAAACCACCCCGATCAGGTTTATTCACCGTTCGTAAATGAAGCGATCGTGTTATTATCAAACCGAAAACCGGACTTGCATATTAAAAAAAAAACAAAAAAAACAACACGAATTTCGTTCCACTCCCTAATGAATGTTTGAAATGAAGAAAATTTTCGCTCGCATGTTACCGTGACATTGAACCGAGGCCGTGCAAAACCACACGGTTTACGAGTGCAGTGCGGTTCATCGTACGGCTGCAGCAACATCGCTGCTAACGATATTTTTTCACCAACCGCTTGAACAAATTATCGGGCAAGAAAAACGAAAAAAGAAATGGAAACGAAACAGTGAAACCGATTAAGCGATATGATATGTTTGTTTTTTTTTTTTGTATAGTTTTTGTTTTATTTTCGGTAAGCGGATCTAACGGTGAAAGTAATGTTTAAGTGGGGAAGTACCTTCGCCTCATTACGCGAAACAGGAACGTCACGAAGATGCTTTATTCCTTCGTTTCGTGCGCGTTGTTCCGTGTGTTGTGCGCGTGTTTTTTGTGGTTCGTTTGCCCAGAAACAATAACCTGTGAGAGGGCAGCGCGAGTGTGTCGGCTCCCCTCGTGGTCGCCATTTGGTGGGATTTTGTTTCTGATTTGTGCTGCCAGACAACCATGGTTGCAGCAACCATCAGTCAGTTTATTTTATTATTAGAGTTACGCCGCTCATTAATACATGCACGACGCTCTCGAAACCTCCTCGCCGAGCAGAGGGAGGATGTAAAAATGATCCGGGGAACCTTTTCCTTTGTGAAACGAATGCCACCGTAGCGAAGATGGGACGGTTTTAAAGGAGGTTCTCTCTCTCTCTCGGTGCATACCCGAAACATGCAGGTTGAAGATCGTTGCGTTTGGTTTGGTGAACCGTGAAGGATAGCTTAACCCATTATACACGTACTTAACTTCGCAAACGTTATGCTGAATTTTGTTTTTCGGGGCTCGTTTGTTTTGTTGCATCCGTTGACTGGTAGTTAATGATACAAAATAACGAAAATCGTTCGCATCGTTCAAGATATCGTTTCAAGTTGCAGTGGGTTTTCCATGCAAGTATAAAGTTAAAAATTTAAATTTTAGCGGAAAGCTAGTGTGTTTTATTTGAACCTTTAAAGCACATTTATTTTGAACTTGTCCTGTTTCATACAATCGGAATTTGTGCAAGAGGAAATAAAAAAATTGCACAAATTATATCTTTTTTCAATGCTTAAAATTCAGTAAAAACTAGTTAACATTGGTTATTGAAAAGACTTTTTTGCTGTACGTGTTTGTTATTTTTAACCGTGTGAATGCATTTTATTGGCACAAATTGTTCTATATAGCAACCGGTCAAGGTTATCAATTGTTCGTTTGGAATGGGTATTAATTTAACAGCCAACACGTGCTCCTACAGGAAAAGGGCTGCAACGCACTGCAGCGGGCAGCAATAAACTGGTGCAATGAATCTGCATGACCCGCCGCCACCCACCCAAACCCCAAACCCAACCCAACCAACGGTTCCGTCGTCGTATCAGCACGCATGTATGGGGCATAAATTTAAATTACGCATGTTATTTGCTGCCTTCACCCATTTTTCTGCATGCGATCCGATTGCATATGACAGGAAGGGGTCAGCCCTTCAGTCAAGTGGCCGAAGGGATTTTCTCTCTACCGTCGGAAGGGTTTCGGACCCTTTTTTGCCACCGTGTGCCGCACGGCGCATCGCAAATTAGCATATTGTTTTATTAGAATAAGAAAAAAAGAAGCTCAAACCCTTGTACGGCTTCTGATGGTTGTGGTGATGGATTGAAGATGGCCGTTGCTGTATTTTTCCCCCGTGCGAGGTTTTCCCTACCGTTCCCGTAAGTTGGAAAAGGGTGCATTTTCCCACATGCAAATCGATACCAACACCATCTCATCCCCTGTACACACGGGATGATGGCAACTTGCTCCCTTCGTTTGTGTGATCCGGCATGTGGCGAATGCTAATATCGAATGCTAACATTCTAATTAAAATGCACCCTTACGATGCGTCTGCAAAGGGTCGAAAAGGAAATGGGGACGGGCGGTCATGTCGGAGAAAAAAAAAACTAATGAGTGTGATCGTTTGTTGTGTGTTGTGTTTTATAAGCAGATTAACCTTTTTCTTGATGAGCAAGCTGTGTTGGCAAACATGTCGCATTACGAGCCGGGTGGTGTTTAAGGGAGTTTCGACAAGCCATAGCGACCTAACGTTGGTGTGATCCATTAGCCTATGCTCCTAGAAGTCCCTCATCGACATTGTATTTAATGTCTCATTTAGCTTGGAAAATCTAGTGCGCGGAGGATCTCGCGGAGGGTGCCTTCCTATCGACGATTTGCTTTTGCTCCACCCAGAACTTCTCCCCGTTTGTCGCCCTTTCGCTGCGGGTAGTGTCTTTTGAAGTCGTTCCACTTAAGTGGATATCGAATATCATCTTTCCACACATTGCCACACACACACACACCCGAGTCGAGGCGGCACTAGGGCAGAAGCACTTAAGAGTTTACAGCCAGAGGTTAAGGATATGTTCGGAACCGTTCATTCAACAATGGAAATAACTGTGCACCGGCTTTACCCGATTTGCCAGAGATACCAGAAACCGCGGCCCTTTGTTCCTGCCCTTTCTTGGTCGGTCGGGTCTTCGTGGCACATCGCGCCAAACGAGTGACGAGTTCCATTTCGTCAACTTATCCAACGACTCGGTTGGACGGACGCGGATCGACCAAACGAAGTGACAAGAAGTGGCACTCGTAAAAGAGTTGCTTGCGCTGGGAACGAAAGGCATTCGGCGGAAACGGGTGTGGAGGAATCCGTACGACCGTTCCTTGGCACGGCACAAATCCCCTGCAGCCCTTCGGCACCGAAGGTCACGGCAATGCTTGTTATGCGCAAAAAAAACCGACCGGGATTTATGTAAAGGTCAGCGACGAAGCGTGATTTGTTATCGATTAAATGAATAATATTAGCCGAAAGGGTTGGTCAGGTGTACACCAAGTCCGGCGGGTACACGTGACACCAAAATCCTGCCCAACCACGTCCAGTTTCTGGAGAGCCGACATGCTGTGACCCACTTTGACGCAGCGATTGGCCCACATAAACGCCAGCGACGCCGCCGGCGGAAGAAAAGACGGCCGGCCACACTGAGTGCGTGCATATTTTATGCTGATGAGACTGTCGAGTTTTTTTTTTGCTCCACCGCGGACGTCGAGCACAAGTTCCGATCGAACCGAATCGGTAATTAATGTTCGCCCGGTGGCGGTAGCTATATCCGCCTCTTACGGAAGATCACGGAGGATCTTTTTTTTGTAAGTACCGTGCTTAGTAGCACTTTCTTCCGCCCGGACGTTCCTGCCTACTTTCTTCCAGCGTTTGGAGAGAAGATGTAGCGAAAAAAAAATCGCCCCAAGAGCGTCTAATGATACACGCTCGTATGAGGCGTGTTTTATTGCGCGGATCTTCCGCACGGTGCCGCTGCAAGTAGGGTTTGAGGTTAGGCGCTTTTTTCTGTTCGGAACCGGCACTCGGACTGAACTTCCCTAATGGATGCTCTTGTGATCAATTTTTCGGATCAAAGCACTTACGTTGTCACGTCATTGTCCAAGCTTCCTCTAATCCAGTTCCAGCTAGCGCTAGATCCAACTTCTTCTGGAGCGGTTCCGTGGAGGTTTATGGTTGATTGTAGTTTATGATCAGTGATACAAAAACTGCTTGGCCGAACATTACATTCCAACCCGGCTAATCGGCTTACTGTCAGGAGCCGCACGTTCGGCTGACTGATGAAGGAGAGGTCCACCGTTGCTTGTTTGTCTGCCACCATGTAGGAGCAAAACGAGGCGTAAACCCATTCGGGCTTTCCAGAGCACGCCGCCATTGGCCGCCATGGAAGCTGATGTATATTTGTCATGAACACCGAACTCGCCGTGTTACGCCGTGATTGGTATCGCTAGTTGAAACCGAGCGCACAAACAAAAGCTCTTGGAAGTCGGTGAAGTGATCTATGGAACCCAAGCATTCTTTGCCTCCAATGGGACGATAAATCGGTGCAAGTATGCTACGGTAGTTTGTGTCTTGGCCGGGGGCACGATTTATACCTGCTGTCGACTTCCTCAAATCACACGCCCAGATGGCGCGAACAGTTAGTGCGCACATTCTTTTCAGCACAAACAAATGACACTAGTTAGGGCTGGACTCTAGCTCTGACAGGTTAACGCCACCTTCTAATTCGCTTTTTTTTCCTTCCGTTTCAGGTTACTCTGGATATTTAGCTAATGATTCTTGTGGGTTGTACACCGACACGTCACGACGTCCTCAGACCATGCTGCCCGTGTCGAACGGTGAGGCAATAAACTGATCGTGAAGCCAATGCTACCACCGCTCTACCCCCAGCATGAGATCGTTTAAAAAAGGAAGCACACAGTAGTAACGCGGAAAAAAAGGACCAGCTACGACCGCGTGGAAGGAAGCGGTACAAGTGCCTGCGGAGCGCCTAGATGTCCGATACGATAAACCGCAGCAGTAAACGAGAGGATCACCATAGCATCAGCAGCAGAAAAGGCAGCAGCAAGATGGGACACCGGAGTAAACAGTTGCCGATGCACCTGACAAGCGGCGTCGTCCTACTGCTGGTGGTGCTCACCATCAGTCAGAGCATCGTGAGAGTTGACAGCTGGGTTCCCGATGTCCAGAGCAAGATACGCATCCCCTACGGTAAGACGGGGGACGACAAATGCAACCAACCTAACGCAAGATATGTATGTGTGAAGTGTGCAGCAAGAAGGTAGGGAGGAGATATTGGAGTGGTGGTGCATGTCGTTTTACACTGCAAACGCTTGCAGCGGTAACAATATCCCCTTCCCACGAGGGGTACACGACGGTGCGTTTTTGTTTGGTTTCCAATAATTTTAATTAATTGGCGTCGAACGGAATTAGGCAGCAACTGGTATCGAATGACGGGCGAAAGGAGGTTGCAGGAGGTGTCGAAAGCAAGGGATGAAGGATGACAGATGACGTTTTTACGCCGCTTGGTGACAGTAATGTCTGTTAGGTTCCCCTTCTTTGTAGGAAGGTATTTATTTGAATGTTTTAATCGAATGGGGATTGGTTTGGGGATGTGTTTTAGATTTCACGGCGGTTTTATCGTTACGTGGGTGTATACTGTGTGCGCAACATGAGTGTTTTTTTTTTTCGAGGTGATCCGTAATGCCAGCCATCGTGCTGGAAGCGACTAATTTCACTTACGTGACAATTTCCAATCACACGGCTCGATATGCACGCGATGATAGGGCGTTCCGTTGCGTTTCTACGTGTACTCAATCGACGTTCGCGTGTTTTCCAACTCTTCCACGGGACTCGGAACAGCGAACTTGTACCATGACCCGTGTGTGTGTGTGTGTGTGTGTGCATGTACGAAGGTGGGCCAAGGGCTGGTGCGGCAGGTTAGTCATAATGCAACTTTCGGTTAACCGTTAGTTGTCCATGTTAATGACCCTTTCCACCAGCGCAGGGCGTAATTTATGGACTCTCCGCTCCGCTCCGGTGTGTGTGTGTCAACCCCTTTTATGATGTCAGCATTCAGGCGTCGGTCGGGCTGCGTCTCCATCGATCGGCGGTGGTTGGTGCGGGGCGGGGCGGGGGAAAACACTTTCCACCGTCACTTTGTATACTACCACTGAAACGCGAACCGAAAAGCGCACCTCAAATGCGTGTGTAAATATTTGCGCCCTGTCCGATTGGATGTATATTTGGGTAACTACCCCGTTCCCGCTCGTTCTGGTCTCAATGTCTGTCTTTCAATCATGCGAACTGGGCACGGGTTTGAATTTTTAATTAGTCTCCGCACATTTCAGGATCAATATGGGCGTGCGAAAGGGGATTCGGGAAAGATTCGTCTCCCGGTCAGTGGTGATCAAACCCGCGCGATCAAATGGGTGAAGCGAGTGTGCCGTTGAGCAATCGATCGAAAGCTAACACGTACGTCGCGTCGTATGTTGCATATATTTTGACACTGTCCGTAAGCAACTCCTCCCCAACCCCAAGCGTTGTGAAGTGAGGACCATTTCCCATCGTAAGCGGAGCATGCGTTAAGAGCGAGCAAAACAAAAATACAACCGGTGGTTTGTTGTGGTTTTTCGTATTGTTTATGCGAGCGAATCACTTCGGTCGGTGGTGGTTTCGTTTTCGCTGCGGTTGTGTTCTCGCACACTCGCATGTGCTCCTCCAACACCGTACAATCCGGAGTTGGGTTTAAAGTTTCTTCGAAAACAAAACCCCCACGACAGCCCTCGAAGTCACGCAGTCGTATCCGAAACACTTGACTCAATCCCAATTCACACTCTGCTCTGGCACTGGGGTTTGTGGAGCAAGTGGCAAGTGTTGTGCAATTTGGGAACCTTGCGTTCTTGGGCTACCACCAAACCACAATGACACAATCGCGACCGACGCGACGGTTTGTCTGGGACGGACAGGTGCCTAAGACTTTAGCGCCACGCGCGCTCTGCGTCGTGCGTTGGAGTTGAAGTTCGTGAGATCCACAAACACAACCCTTAATGGCGAATGGGATCGAACGTCCGAAGTCCGGCGTGTGTGTACATAACACGGAGCCTTTCTTTCATAATACCATTAAAGTTTGGTAAGCTTTAACCGTGTGCGAGTGCAAATAAGTGGCATCGGCCGTGTACGCGAACTTGCCACACTCTAGCGCGAGGTGTTGACTCAAGCGAAATCCTCATCTTCGACCCGCTCGATCGGTGCCGTGCCAATGTGTGCTTATCTCCAGGTGTTTACACAACCGTTTCTGCTCCCTAATGTTGACCCAACCCAACCCTTTCTTTGAGCCCGGGGCCATTGTGTGACAGGTGCGTAAGATAAACAGAGCTCACGGGCAGTTCGCGCGCACGATAAGGTGTCATTTATCGCGACAGGAAATCAGCACTTCGGTTCGATTTCGGCGAAACATTTGCAAACTGGGAAGGACTGGAAAGGGAGCACTGATAATTCTTGGATAGCAAGACATCAGTGGATGGGAAGATAAGGCTGCTGGCATGTTTGCAACAGGGAGTTACCGGCAACCACGTGTGGAAGTATGATCCAAAACAGGTGACCCGCTTGAACAGAGATTCTCTCACGAGTTATCACCCCGGCTGGCCAATGATATACCTAACAGACGGCGGTGCAATTTATCATCATTCACATTCACCCGACGCTGGTTGCTGGTGATGTAATTATACTGCAGCCATTCTTGGAGAAGGCACACGTTCTGCGGATGCTCCCGGAATGCCCGGATGAGAATGCTGCAGTAGTGATGACCTCATTAGCAGCTCCGTTTTTGTTAGCCGACGCGGTTATTATAGGTACGATTGTTTGTACGATCGTCCGGACCTACCACGGGTAGATGATGGGAAGGGTGATAATGGGATGTACAAGAATCGAAGGCAGGGAGTCTTTTTTTTTGTTGTTGTTGTCCCTGACCGAGACGCAAGAATCTACCAGCAGCATGTTTCCCGGAGTGGTGAGAAACGAAGCGCTATCTTGCTTTTCTGGATCACACCAGGCGTCTCCGGCGAAGTGGGTCAACCAAGTGGCTGCCGGATCGTAGTCACGGCCCGGGGCCTGCTTAACATGCTTAGAGACAAGCCCACCGAGCACACCTTTCTACTTTCACCTATGCTAGGTATCCCGTACGTAGGACACACATTCGCGGCCGCGATGGGCGTAAAATTTGATTGCAAAAGCCGAAGCGAAGTTGGACTCCACGTTCCTGCACACGACGCTGAGACGGACGGGCAGGGAAATGCTCTTGCTCTTGAGTTGCTCAATCTCAATCTCACCACGGCTGGGAACACTCGCATCGCGTCGGCGATTGTCGTCATCCCCCGACCGGTTTCCGAAAGGAAATTCCGCCATCAACCTAACTCACCCGATGGATGTTTGGGTTGTCATTTCTCATCTTCTGAGCAGCATCGGTGCCCGTAAAGATCTAAGCGCTGCTTCTTCGTCCCGAAGTTTGTTTGGTAAATGTCAGTGGAGACAGGTCGCCATACTGCTGGATCGATTTGCTGTCTGTGTGTGCGCGTGTTTGTATGTGTCCCTGCTTGTCGCGTCTCCATGTTTCTTTTTTTTTTTGGCACGCAGCCTGAAAATCCGATGGCCATAAGAAGCGATTTTGAATACTAATCACACAAACCCTGCCAGACCTCGCCACCGCCATCGTCGACGGCCATTAAAAAATAAAACCTGCTTCGATGAATATTAATAACGCCCGGTATCTAGCTTTTCGATTTCGGCGACGGACAATGCGATTTGATTTCCGAGCCGTTCCGAGCATCTCGGCACCATCATCGGCACCGAAGCGGGTCAAACGCATCGTAAAGCACCACCACCTCCGACGAAGGCGACGCCCAGGCCAAGCTGTAACTTATCCGGTTTTAGTGCCTTAAATTAGTGACACTTTGAACTTGTTGCAAAAAAAAAAACACTTCGATATCTTGCCGCGTTTCGATTATGGGAGCACTTTATCATGCTAAGAATACCGTTTCATTTACGCCGTGATGTTTAATTCACCCTGTTTGTTTTTGTTCTTCCCTCATAGATGGCACTGCACCGTCCTTTTTCGGCAACAGTACCGACTACTTCAAGCTGCTCGATCAGGACGAGAGTACGCTGCTGATCGGTGGCCGTAACGCGGTGTACAACATCACGATCGAACGATTGGTGGAGCAACCGAGGCAGCGGATCGAATGGCCATCGTCGGACGCGCACCGGGAACTTTGCACGCTGAAAGGCAAGCATGAGCAGGACTGCCAGAACTACATCCGCGTGTACGCGCGCGTCTCCACCGACCGGCTGATGGTGTGCGGTACGAACTCGTACAAGCCGCTCTGCCGGCACTACAGCGTCCTACCGGGCAACGGCACGCTCATGTACGACAACAACGAGCTGGAAGCGCAAGGCCGCTGCCCGTACAACCCGCAGCACAACAGCACGTACGTGTACACCGACGACGGCCAGCTGTACTCGGCGACGGTCGCCGACTTTTCCGGTGCCGATCCGCTGATCTACCGCGAGCCGCAGCGAACCGAGCAGTTCGATAGCAAGCAGCTGAACCAGCCCGCGTTCGTCAGCGCGATCGAGTACAACGGGTACGTGATGTTCTTCTACCGGGAGGTCGCGATGGAGTACATGAACTGCGGCAAGGCGATCTATTCGCGCGTGAGCCGGGTGTGCAAGAACGACAAGGGTGGTCCATACCCGTTCCAGGACCGGTGGACCTCGTTCCTCAAGGCACGCCTCAACTGTTCCATCCCCGGGGAGTATCCGTTCTACTTCGATGAGCTACGTAAGTGCCGGGGACGCCTTCTCGAGCGACGAAAGGATGTCGGATGCGAATGCTAATTTATTGTTTCTTTTTTTTCCCTGTTCCTTCCCCTCAAATAAAACACAGAGGCTACCACGAAAGCCATCAGTGGCACGTACGGCGGGGTCGGCAACAAGATCATCTACGGCATCATGACCACACCGGAGAACGCGATCGGTGGGTCGGCCGTGTGTGCCTTCTCGGTGGCGGACATAATGGAAGCGTTCGAGGGACCGT
Source organism: Anopheles farauti (assembly GCA_000473445.2). Classification (NCBI taxonomy): domain Eukaryota; kingdom Metazoa; phylum Arthropoda; class Insecta; order Diptera; family Culicidae; genus Anopheles; species Anopheles farauti. The sequence goes on from KI915041.1 coordinate 16,325,315, forward strand.
TCAAGGCCCAACGCGATATCCACTCGAACTGGCTGCAGGTGCCACCGAGTGCCGTACCCGAACCACGGCCGGGCCGGTGCGTCGACGACAGCCGCACGCTCCCGAAGGCGCAGGTGAACTTCATCAAAACGAACAACCTGATGGACAGCTCGGTCCGTTCGCTCCACTCGCGGCCGGTGTTTACGCGCGTCAGTCTCTACTATCGGCTGTCGGCGATTGCGGTCGATCCGCAGGTGAAAGCGCTGGACGGGAACCGGTACGATGTGATCTTCGTCGGCACCAACGACGGCAAGGTGATCAAGTTCGTGAACATCCTGTCGGCGAACACGTCGGACGATGTGCGGACGGTGGTGATCAGCGAAACGCAAGCCTTCCCGCCCGGTACGAAGATCAACGAGATGACGATCTCGAAGCGGCACGCGGCATTGATCGTGATCAGCAGCGGGAAGATCATATCGCTGCCGCTGCACACCTGCAACGAGCCCAGCTTCAAGAGCTGCCGCAAGTGTTTGGATCTGCAGGATCCGTACTGTGCGTGGGACGATGCGAACCGGGACTGCAGACCGATCGAGGAGGTGCACGCAGCCGGTGCGTCGATCGATCAGTACTACCAGCGGCTGGACGGCGAGCGCATCGGGGAGATCTGCCGGAAGTACGACCACCAGGAGCCGACCGTTCACACGTACGAGGACAACGATGTGTACACGCGCGTCGACGGGTCCGGTGCGGTCGAGAAGCCGGACCGATCGTTCGATCCGCGGAACGTGCTGATCGTCCACTCGAACCACGGGACGGTTTCGTCCGTCGGTCCGGAAGATATCGACAACGAGATCTCGATGTCGTCGATGGAAGGGGACGACCAGCAGCGGGGGGTCATCAACACGCACCAATACCATCACAAACCATCGCAGGGTAAGTTGTGTGTGGCGCTGTGCGTTAAGAAAAAAAGCGAATCAAGCCGAGAGAACTGTCATATCTTTTGCACGGATGATTAATGATAGCAACGGTTCTCCGGTCGCTCCGTTGATAAACGACTTTGACCTGAACTTAAAGGTGTTCATGTGTGCGTTTGGTGCGCCAACACACCATTGCCCGGAATCCGTTTACCCAAAGCGAAAGCGCTTTGCACTGTGGTCTTGCTTTGTGCAGAAGTGTCACATTTGGGACCTTTTTTGCACACGTTGCCTCCGTTTACCAGCAGAGTCACTGGTGAGTGGTCTTTTTGTGGCTTTTCATTCAGTGCTAGCTCTTAACCATGTTTTTTTGCTCTTCCCGGACAGAAACGTGCCATTCGGTTTGTTATGAATGAACAAAACGAAACGGTTCCGAAAGGGGAGGGTGCGTGTGTGTGTGTTTTTAACTTTCGCCTACATATTGGGGCGGGTCGTCGAGTAGGTTTGTTTTGGCACGGGTTGTTACTGTCCTACTTTGTTGCGTCCGGCTCGGGCTAGGTGTGCACTAGGTGCACTAGGAACGAAGTAAATGGTGGGCACTGCACTGTTGACAGTATTTTGTATCACCTGTACCGCGACCGAGCGGCGAAAGAAAAACAACGATCGTGAGGCGTAGGTTCTGACCGGTCGCGGTGCGTTTTAAAAAGTGCAACGTTGGGCAATGTTTGGTTCTGGGTGCAATTTGATACGACGCGACTCGCAACACCATCTTTTGTGGGACGTAATGTTGGTTTGCATTGTAGCTCACATACACTCGCACGTTCCAGTGTATTTTCGGAACCGATCCACCTAAAGAGGTCATACAACAAAGCCTAATTGGATGTTTTTCTACGTTCCCATTTTTCACTTCCAGATACATACGTTAACGACAACATGCGATTTGCCGCGAGCAACTGGACGGCCATTGTGATGATCTTGCTGGTGACCGTAGTGATCGGAATGCTCGCCGGATGTTTGCTGAACCAAAAGATGCGCCTGAATAAAGGTGCGGGCGGGGGCGAACACCGCAATCAGCTGAACTGGTGAGTACGGGGTTGTTTTGAGGTTCAACCATTTGGGGCATAATAATCCCTATCACCTTCTCCATCGCACAGGCACAGCGGGAAAAGCCTTTCGATGCTGTCGCAGAACCGCACCAGTGGCAAAGACGTCAACTTGCTCATGAACACGACGAACCAGTACCACACGCAGCAGCAGGCGATCGTGCAGCAGCTGCAGCAGCACCATCAAAACAACTGCAAGGATAACATCGACTTCGACTACAAGGACCGAAGCGTCGAGTGCAAAAACTCGACCGAAAACCTCGAGAAGGACATCAGCAAAGGCATGGGCACGCTGCAGAAGGTGAAAAAGACGTACATATGATTACGGTTCTACTAAAACTACAACCAGGGGGGGAGGGGGTGGACAACACTATTGCTTCCCCTGTACCCTCCGCTCAACCCGCTACCGGCGGCAGATTCTGGTGCTCTCTGTCTCTTTGTGTCTTCACACTGTGTCTTCTACCTCAGCACATGACCTACATGCGAACGGCGCCTTTCCTGGTGGTTGGTATAAAACTCTCTAATGTTTGGGGTTTGGGCTGCGGGAATTTGACTGTTGTGTTGTGTCTTAACCGTTGCATGTGCAAACCAAACGCCGGATAAACTTTCGTTCCTAGTAAGCCGCAGCCGAAATTGTCCATAGAAAAAAAACGTAATCTATCTTCAAAATTATTAGTCCTTTAGGATAGAATGTTGCCATTGTACCAGTGCACTTTCGGACTCTCATCCGATTGATTACGGATTTAGGATGGTGAACGGAATGGAACAGACACAGGCTCTACTTCTTTCTATTACTACTGCTGTCGGCTGATTTGGGCAGCGCATCTTTATCTTCCTAATCGAACTATATCCTGCATGATGAGCTTGCCTCATTTTCACTAATACGCTACGTATCGTAACAATTTAAACGTTGGAACAAGCTAAAGAACTATTAGGAAATTCCTCTTCGGGGATTACGCATCCTGAGTGAGCTTTGGAAATAGTCAAGTTTGTGTATGTTTCCCTTTGGGTACTTGGACAAAATAATAGACGCTTTCTATTTGTTCACGCTCTAACTGATAATACGAAACCGAGAAGGAACTGGGTAACACTTCCGTCCAAATAATTGCGCTTCCTAACACCTTCCCTAATCCCTGACAAGGATTTTTTTCTTTTCTTTGTGGTCGCCATGTTTCTCACCACACTGTGCTTCTATGATGAGACGGCTCCTATCGCCAAGAACGTTTCATGGCATGCTTTCACTTGTATCACCTACCATGACAATCATTCACAGCAAACAGCAAATCACTATCCTGTAATGTAAGAAGCACATGCATAGAGAAATATCACGTTATTTTTCTGTTTTCTTTCTCCATTCCGTTCCCATCCAAACAGACGCGCCACTTGAAGACGTTTAAACCGTAGAATCCGTTTCTGTACAGGTGATGTGTGGCAAAAAGGGGTAAAGGAAATCGAGCGATCCGCGCAATTGGCGGGTGCGTTTTCCGATTCGATTCATGCGGTACATCCGGTGCCATTTGTACATGTGTTTTATAACTGCATGCGAGTTAAGTTTCCAAACAACCAACCAACCAACCAGCCAAGCGTTCGATGTAAACCTGTAGAGTGTAGAGTGGGGTAAATAGTACAACAGTTGGAGGTACACAGTGAGTCGGCGTCGGCACACACACACAGAGAGAAAATAACGAAGAGGGGTACCGTTTACGTCTACGATTAGTATGACACGAGAGTGAGACTGTGTGCCTAGCACAAAACAACAACACAAACGAAACCCGCAAGACGTGATGTCTTTTCACAAGAGGAAGCTCCCTGCCCACCACAGGGGGATTCACATTCAGCAGAAGATGCTTCCAATTCTGCTTCGGCAGCAATAGCCTTTTGCCGGAGTAGCCTTCGATGTCGCCGGGATGAACAAAACGAGAAAAAAAACCTACATGGACACTTTGCCCCGAATCAACCGACCTTCCCGTGCGTATCGTAAACTTATGCGTTCCAATCAAAAATCGAGCCGAGCTCGTGCCGTTTAGAATAAGCCGAAAGGGAGGATAGGCCCGAATAATTGAAATTACACATTATTAGACCGTTTGGGGTCCGGTAAGAGGGTGAGACCGAGAAATATCAACAGGTTGGCGCACCATTGTTCGACTACTTGGTTAGCAGAAGCGAAAGCGCACGATATTTGATCTTTTTTCATTACATTAATGACATTATAATTAAGCAGCTATAGTGGATAGTGAGCGGCAGGGGATCATTTGTACAGTACCACCAGCGAGTAGTAACAATAGTACGGAGGAATCAAATTGTCGAAAACAATTCACACCAGACTTGGTTTTTAGCTAAATTTTTATTGGTTCTCGTTCGAAGGTTTTTTTTTTCTTTGTAGTTAGTTTTACCGCTAGAGTAAGCTTAGGCTAGTTAGTCTAAATATTGCCGTAGCAAACGATGACCATGTGTACGCGAACTTTCTAAATAGCTAAAGCACAGGGAACGCGGTAGAGAAACCAGGCCAGGGACGGAGGCAAACAGGCCGTTTTATGGTAATTTTTGTTTTAAAACGCTCCGTTTTGCTCAACAATCTCATGGTTGGCTTCTTTAGTTTAGAACGACAGTAAGCAGATGCCACAGCGAATACTCACCGCCGGTCATGCACGATGTTCAGTTTCAGTTTTAATGTTGTGTTTTTTTTCTTCTGTTTACCTAATTTAGTTCGATCTCGAGACTCATATCCGCGTTTCTCGTACCACCATTGTGTCCCACCTTAATGTTTTATTATTTTTTCCCGCTTTTTTTTTGTATGAGTAACCGGAAAGCGATAACACGCGCACCGAACATACAGACAGTATAGTAGGCTTTAAGCGCAATCGAATTTTAATTTATATCACAAGGACCGGTTTTTATTTTATATGAAAATACGCTAGAAAAAAAAGCACACACACATACACACACGCGCAGAACACACGTTCGTTGCAATATATGACAAACTATAGTAGAACAAAATCGTATTAGTGTAAGCTTGTGCGGATGGATCGGTAGTGGACGCGTGTACAGGCGAAACAATGTGATAAAAATGAGTATTTTAATTATTTTCTTTCGAGCCTAGACGTCTTCGCGATGATTTGTGTACGTGTGTGTGCGTTTGTGTGTTTGTCTGCGAGAGTGAATGTGTTTGTGTACGTGTTAATTGTTATATTTTATCTTAAATAGGGATCGATTTTTAAAAAAGAAACAAAAAAAGAAACGCCTGCCGTAGCATGCTCTGATTGTCGTTAAGCCTTAAAGTACTACAGAGATTCCAGAGTACTGCCGTAGAACGAGAATCGGGCCGTGCAAATGTGGACTAGATTCCAATTCGTGCCTGACGGAAGCGCCTGTACGTGTAGGGAAACAAAACGGTAGATAAACGAGAGAGCTTAGCCGATAGCGTTAATGAACGATGGATGCTACAAATACACAATAGTACAGAAAAATGCCTAGTGCTAGCAATGGGAGAGCAAAATGCAAGCTGCATTATATACAAGTATAGACAAGCGTAACGGCACCGACCAATCGTCCTTCGAATTTGATTGTAAATACATATGAACGATCGAAATAAAAAGTGAATAAACTGAACATCCGTGTGCTTGTGTTTCCTTTATGTTCTTTCATGCTATGTGGTTGGTGTTCATTTTTTCCGTTTACATAATTCAAACGTAATCCAATCGGCGATTTATCGATAATGCAACCATATATTTCCTTTTTGATTTGTAAAATTACACATTACACCGCTTCGAGCGTGTTCGCAATCGATCCGTATACCTTTCGTTTACCGCTAACAGATAAATGGCGCGTAACGGGAGGAACTAAAACAGCGGAAAACGAAAGAAGGTAAGGCAAACATTTCGTTTGCCTTCAACTACGTAGGAGACGCACTGCGCGGTAGGATCACGTTCGCGGGGGATAACTCACTATAAGATCATGGGGCCATGATCGCTTTTCGATATTAAATGTTTTGTTTTGCTTCGTTTCATAAAAAAACACATACACTTCGTTTTATATCGCTCTCTCTTTCTTTCTATCTTTGCCACGCAGTCAACGATGGTGTGGAGCTGTAATAACATTAAATTAAATGGTAGCTTTTAACTATGACTAGACATAAACTCTCGCCTGCTCGCGGAAGCGCATCTGGGACACTCCTCCCGAATGCGCTTTCACGAAACGATACAAAAAATGGATTAATAAACAGCGTGATCGCTTAATGTAAACAAAAAATTAAAACACACCGGAAGGTAATTCTCCACCCCGATCCGAAACTCTAAAAATTCATCGGTTAAAACGTAGCGGTCGCGATAAGTTACTACGCTTCGCAAACGTGTGAAACGTCAAAAAAGATAGAACTATATTTGGTATTGTATTAGCTGTAGCAAACCGATCTCTCGGGAGCAAAAAAATAAGCAACAAACGGTGTAGCAAACGCAACGTCACAGATCGTTGTGGCTTCATAAAGGAACGTGTACTAGCAAATGTTCTAACACTACTGTGTTCAACGCTAGCCTAGAGTGGGATGGTCTAATCAAATGTCAAGTGCAAGCACAGTACGGGAAGTGTTTCAACGCGCACTGTGTTGTTGTGTAAAATGCAGCATTCGTGTGGTGTGTAAGAATGACAGCGACTTCCGGCGTTGGTATAGTGTACATGAGAACATCTCAGCCAGAGACAGGCTGCCATAGCAACTGGTGGCAAGCTGAGTCTGCCTAGCAAAACATCCCACACACAATCTGTACACAGTGACAGGTATCAAAGCAAACACGACTTTCACCAACCAACTGTCATGAAATCAAGAAATCGAAGTGTGCGAAATTTCCTTAACACGGTAATGAATTAAAACAACAAAAAAGTAAAAAATGAACAAAAAGTCTATGCACTACTACCATGCCCCGGTGGGCTAAAGTAGTCCCAGTGGTGATGATGGACCGCTTTCTCACCACTCATTCCGAGCGCCATCAGGCCGGCCACGATCACGATCAGTATGATGATGGCGATGTGCAGATCGCGCTTGTTCTCGTCCTTGCTGCTGGCGCGTAACATTGCCATTAGATCATCGCCCGTTTGGCGCATGGAGGAACCGCATGCTCGCACCAGCTGTCCACCGAGCGTCGGGATGGACGGTTCGGGAGAACGGGTACTTTGCCGGTGGCGTCTTTCCCGCTGGTAGTCTTCCTCCGACGTTGACTCACGCTTCGACCGATGATGACGTCGGCGACGATGTGGTGCCTGGGGCGTCATGCCAAGATCTTCCTCGGAGGGTACGGTGCGCAACAGGTAGGAGCTGGCAGCGGTCGTCGATGTAAGACCGTGGTACGGGAGGTAGTCCGGATGGTAGACGAACGGTGCCATGGGCGGTAGGGGTGGTCTAATTGGAGGTAGATCCGTGGGCTGGGTTGGTGGCAAGGCTGCCGCACCTTCCACTACGTCAATCGATGGCGCAGCAACAGCACCGTCGGTTGCTAACTCCTCCTCCTTCACCACCGTTTGATCCGGGTGAGTTACGTTCTCACTGGCAGGAGCTACCTCCCGGGCAGCTGATGATGCTGCTGCTGCTGCAGCTGCTGCTGAGGCCGCCGCCACAGCTGCTTTCTGTTGTTGCAGCTCCATCTCACGCTGGCGTGCCTGCTCCACCTCGATGGCTCGCTGAATTTCCAGTTCACGAAGCCGCTGATGCTCGAGATCACGCGCTCGCTGCAGCTCCTGCTCGCGTATCCTCTGCTGCTCGAGGTCTCGCGCACGCTGTTGCTCAATCTCCCGAGAGCGCTGTAGCTCCAGCTCTCGCGCTAGATGTAATTCTCGTTCACGTTCACGCGCCCGCTCCAGCTCCTGCTCGCGCTCCTTCAGCAACTCGCGCTCCTTCTTACGCTGCAGCTCACGCTCCTTCTCCTGCTGCTCCATCAGCAGCTGCTGCTGTTGCTGGGCGACGAGCAGCTGCTGTTGCTGGTGCTGTTGCTGCGTCAGCAACACCTTTTGGTGTTCCTGCTGCTGCAGTATCTGCTCCTTCAGCTGCTGTGTCTGCAGCAGCTGCTGGCTTTGCTGCTCCAGCAGCTGGCGCTGCTGCTCCTCGATCTTCTGCTCTTGCAGGCGCTTCTGCTCTTCGTGCTGGCGGCGCAGATCCTCCAGCTGCTCCTGGTGCAGCTTGTGCAGCTCGTCGATGTGCTGCTGCTCGGTCGTGCGCAACCGCTCCACGATCTCTTCGATCACGTTCGGTGCGATCTCAACACTGCGCACCGGGTCCGGTGTCGTTGCCGACAGGCGCCCGTCGACGGAAGTGCGCGACGAACGCACCGTCGCCGGGCGGATCTCGTCCTCGCGGCTCAAGCTGTTCGTGCTCTTGCGGAACCGCCGCTCGAGTGTGTCCGTTTTGCGCGACTCCGGTGGTTTGCGCTCCTCGGAAACGTACTTCTTCACCAGTTCGGCGATGTACTGATCGTCGTCGAACTCCTCCAGCGGTTGCACCGTCAGCGACGCCTCCACGACGGACTCGTGCGCTAACGACGGGGTTGACACCTTGCGCTCGATCAGTATCGAGGCGGGAGTCTCCGGACGGCTGCCGGAGCGTGACGATTTCGGACGTTCCGAGAGCGCCTTGGCGTTACCTTCGCGGAAGCGATTGAGAGCATTTTCCAGCTGCTCGCCGTCGTCGTTTGCACGGGCTGCCCGCTCCGTTACCGCCGCTATCTCTGCGTCCAAGCCGTAGTCTTCGGACACCGGATCGGTTTGGGTGGCGGTCTCTATCTCCTCGATGGAAATGTCGTGGTCGGTAAGAGCTATCCGTTCGCCACCACCGTCCAGATCGTGATGATCGCTACCGTCTGGGCGGCGCGGTTTTCGTGTTGGACGCGGTGGCGGAGGCAGTGGACGATCCTTCATCTTGTTCGCGACGTCACCCGAGTGGATGGTAGGCTTCGGTCCGGGTGGTGGCGCCGGGGCTACCACATCCTCATATTGTGCCATGTCGTCCTTGCTGCGACTGGACGATTTACTAACGAAGTGAAACGACAGAAGCAAACATTGGTATTAGATAAATCCGGTCTGGATATATTGCAAACACGTTTTACAACCCTCGATAGATCCCTCGAGCTACTTCGATCCGCCATCTTTCGCTCATGTACGATATGTAAACAAACGTGCAGCGAGCTGTCAACCGTTTGTTTTGACAACAATGCCACAGCAGGCGGAATACTTACATTTGTTGCTCACTGGTCAAACTAGTGACGGAGGACTTCCGGCGTGGCGGACGGTTCGGGTTAATGGTGCTGTAGTTGCGTTGTGGCCGTACCGGCGAAACCGAGTGGTGGTAGTTCGGGAGCGTATTAAACTGCCGGGGTGGCGGTGCGTCGAGCGAACGGGTCGACTTACGACGTCGAATCGGTGCTGGTGGTCGCGGTGGTGCCTCCTTGCGGACAGTGGCATAGCTGTGTGTGTGTGTACGTGTGGTAAATGCCGTGCAGGGTTAGTATGAGATGGAAAAATTACCGTCCCGATTCCAATACTTACCCATTGCTTTCAGAAACTTCGTACGGATAGGACTGTCGAATGGGGAGCGGCGGCCGATCGATAATACCACCGATCAGTGACTCTGCCCCGCGCGAAATACGATCGTCATCGTCCAGTGCGACCTTCGAGATCTGCGACCGTGAGCGCGATCGTCTCGGTGTCGGTGCCGGGATCGTACCGAAGCTCTCCTCCCGAGCGAGCGGAACTTCTGCACGGTAAGCCAGGGTCGTCTGCGAAGAGATGAAAGCAAAAGCGGAGGAAAACAAGCGTACCACCCACCCCGAAGCATGCACCCCGTGGTGATGGTGAATGGTGAGGAAATGGAAAAGAGAAACCGAAACACAGTTTGATTAGTACACGGGAAAGATTACAAAGGTTCGGGTAGAGGTTAGGGTATATGGTGTAACGTCAGTTGGTTACCGTGGGAGGCGGTCCGGAGATGAAGTTATTGGAGACAGACTTGCCAGCGGCCAGGCCGCCATTCGTGAACGATGATGGTCCTACGTCCGACGGGGTCACATCGCGGAAGCGCTTCTTGCGGCGACGTGTCGGTGGAGTCGGTGGCACAACCGAACCGGCCAACATGGAGTCGCGCGGTACGGAACCGCTGACGATCGCGTCATCCTCCTCGTCCATGTAACGTGCGGCGGCCGACTGTAGCAATTGCGGCTGCTCACTGCCATACTTCGTGCGCTGTCGATCGTAGAACGATAGATCCTCTTCCTCCTCATCCTCCACACCGTAGTCTTCGTCGTCCTGCGGGACCGACTGATCGTCCGCTTTCTTCGCCTTGCGGTTCGGACGATCCGGCGGGAAGGTGCGATAGAAATCGCCCGTGTACGAGTTCTGCCGGTTCGATACGTCATCCGACTCGAAACTTGGCTGATAGTAGCGCCGCATACCGTCCGCATCGCGATCGCCTTCTTCATCGTAGTAATCGTACCGATCCATGTCCGCCAGAGCGTTCTTCGGATGACTTAAACCCTCCTTGATGGCTGAGCTAATGTATTCGCCCATCTGGATGTTATCCTTGGAGATACCCTTCTGCCGTAGGAAGAACTCATCGTCATCGATCTCCTCCAGTACGCCCTTGCGTCGGCGGGCACTCGAACTGCCGGACGACTGACACTCTTGGTTCGTGTACGGTGTGGACGACCGACGCTCGAACTCCTTCTCCGTGCGCTGCTTGCTAAGCTCCAGCAGGAACCGTGCCTGTTCGCGCGCCTCCTGATTGATCGCTTCGTCCTCCTTCGCCACCAGCAACCGTTCCTCCTCGTCCAGGAAGTCCAGATCGTTACTGTTCATGTCGATATTCTGCCGAATCTTCTGACCGAGCGAGCTGGCCCAGAACTGTTTCTCCTCCTCCGACGCCAGATCCGACTCCTGGCGTTCCATCGGCGGCTTACGCTTCAAAAACTCCTCGTGCCGGGCCGCCGACAGCTGGTGAATCGCACGGTTCTCCTTATCGTACTCCTCGAGCTGACGCTGTTCCTCCGTCACGGCCAGCTCGGGACCCTCGAACTCCGCCCGTTCCAGCTCCTGGCGCATGCGCCGCTCGACGGACGTTTCCCGCTCGTCCAGCTCGCTGCCCGTGTACTGCAGGAACCGGTTACTCTCCGTGTCCTCGGACTTCTCGGACGTCCAACGCGATACCAACGACGCTCCCTTCGGGCTCGTTGTTTGCGCGGCCTTTGTGAACTCGAGCGGTGGTGGTGTGCCCGCGCGCACACTAGCCTGTCCGCTCGGGGTGGACTTTTGTCGCTTGAACTTATCGAAAATGCGCGGATAGGTGCTAAAGTCGGTGTAGTTCACCTTAGTGGGCGTCGTCGCTGCGTCACCCATCGTCGACACATCCGACGGCGAGGCGGCGCTCGTTGCCCCGGAAGGCGACGGTTCCTTCAACGATTTGCTACGCGCCAGCTTAATCTTCGCGAACTCGGACTTCATCCTGCTGAAGTCTGGCTTCTCCGTGAGGAACTTGGGCATCTCGGGGCGCTTGATCTTAGACATGTCCGGTGCCTTCAGCTTCGGCATCTTCGGTTTGGAGATTTTCGTAAACTCAGGCCGCTTAAAGTCGGGCTTCTGCAGCTTCGGCATGTGGATGTTCTTGAGCTTGCCGAACTTGCCGCCACTCTTGGCAGGCGTTGTCTCACCCTCACCCTCACCCTCGGCCGCTCCGGCGGTCGCTTCCTCCGTTGCTTCCTCGCCGCCGTGTTCCTCCGCCGGTTGCTCTTCGTCCCTCGGTACGGCCAGCGTAAAGTCGAGCTTCTCCAGCTCGGGTGTCGTTACCACTTCCGGACTTGCGAGCGGAGCCACCTCCTTCTCCTTCTTCAGCTTGATATTGGACATCTTCGTCTTGAAGCGATCGGTCTGCAGCATCAACTTTTTCTGCAGATTTTTGCCACCCTCCTGGGCGCGTGCCATCGCCTGTTTGCTGCTCTCCTGCGCCTTCGCCATCGCCTGCTTACCGCTGCTCTGCGCCTTTGCCATGGCCGCCTTCACTTTGCTCGTCTTCTCGCCCTGCGGTTCGGAGGCCACGGATGCGGCTGCCGCACCTTCGACACCTTCCTGAGCAGCGGCGTCGACGGGCAGATTGAAGTACCGATCTTCGATCGACTTTTGCAGCTCCTCCATGCTGATCGTGTCGCCTTCGTCGTTGCCTGGCACGCGCAGGAACGAAGCGTTGGACTGCTTGCGCTCCTGGCCGTCCGGTTGCTGGGCAGCGGAGGAGACGGCCAACAATCCATCCTTTGTAGCAGCTTTACCAGAATCGACCGGTTCCCCGATGGGCTCGTACTCGTGATCACTGCAATGAAAGCGAAGAGGGCACACAATCAGAACGGCGCTGTAAGAGAACGTCATCGAAAACACACTTGAAAGCTACTTCAATGCAAAGCAAAGCTCTCCCAGAACGAATGACATCGTTAACTTCCCGCCGGATACGATTCGTTAGACAAAGACTTCCGTATATTTAATTTCAAAAAAATCTACAACGAATATCCCCGACTCCCAACTGCCCAATGTTCTTACCGATGCTCGTACTGATCGTATCCGGGAGCCGTTCGTGCCGGATCGCCCGGCTTCTGTTTGTAGCGCTGCATGAGCGTCGACTTCTCGAGACTCCGCTGGCTGGTTGATCTGGCCGGTAGCGTACCACCAGCTCCAGCCGTCGATGCGCTCAGCGGACGCGGTGTGTACTTGTCCAGCAGCGAAGGGCGCATAGGCCGTCGATAGTCGAGACTACCTTGACTTCGGTGAAACTCTCTGGCCGGTTCCGAACCAGCGCTACCGATCACCTCCTGCGATCCTGCCTTCGGTCCGTACCGCTGGAGCAACAGCTTCGATTGTCGCGGTTCCATCGAGGCGGTGGATCCATTTCGATCGAGGCTCTGGTGACTGTTGGAGAGGGCACGGCCGGAAGTGCCCAGGGCTCCCTGGCTACCGTACGGAGTGCCACCGGAACGTGGCCGTCCAAGGGAAAGACTACGCTGTGCCGGTTGCATCGCTGGTTTCGACGCCGCCACACTGTAGTGATCGAGATGGCTGGCCAGATCGATCATCTCGTCCTCCGGTACCGGAGACTCCACGTGCGTTGTGGTGGCGTTAGTGCCGCCACCGGCCCCTTTGGCTTTCAACGCCGCGGCCGCGTTCTTCTTTTCCTCCTTCTGCCGTTTCTTTTCCTCCTTGTCTTTTCGTTTTTCGTCCTCCACGCGACGTTTCTCCTCCTCGCGGTGTTGCCGTTCCTCCTCTCGCTGGCGCCGGTCTTCCTCCTTCCGGCGGCGATCTTCCTCCTCGCGGAACTGCTTTTCTTCCTCCTTCTGTCGACGATCTGCCTCCTTGCGGCGGCGATTTTCCTCATCGCGCACCTGTTTCTCTTCCTCCCGGCGCCGTTTCTCTGCCTCGTCCTGGGCACGCTTGGCCGCCTCCTTCTGGCGCTTGTCGTCCTCCTTCGCCCGCCGTTCATCCTCGCGCCGGCGCTTCTCTTCGGCCGCTTTCAGGCGTTTCTCTTCCGCCTTGCTGCCGGCGCTCCCGGTACTTCGACGGGAATCGGTCGCGGGAATCGGGATGGTCGCACCCTCGGACTCGGACCGCTGCTTCGGCACGAACGAAGGATGGTAGGTGAAGTCTCGTTTCTTTAGCTTGCGATTGGGCGGCATTGCCTCGACCCGTTCGTCCTCGTCGAGGTCCGCTTCGGGCTTGATGGCTTGCGGGATCGTTAGTGCGGCCAGCTGCTCGAACGCACTGGCTAGCGTGTGTTTCACCGGATGATGATGCTTGGCGGCCAGTTGCTTCAACTCGGCCCGGTCGGCAAACTCCGACACGTCCAGCTCGTTCGGGAGGAGGTTGCTGTTCGAGCCGCCGAGATGCTGTAGGTCGGTCATGCTACGCCGGCTGCTCAGGTCGCTGAGCGGCAGTTGGAGCGTCGCTCCCGTCTTCGACAGTGTCAACGTACCCTTGGGTGATTGCGTCCAGGTCGGGCCCGCCGTCGTCGTCGTCGGCGTCATCGATGGGCGTCGAGGGTCGGGAGATGAAGGATCGGGATTCGAAGCGCTACCGTAATGGTCCATGCGATCGCGGGTACTGAATAATGGTGGTGACGGTTCTTTCGATGATGATACGGATTGTTTGACGGATGGTGCGGCGAGTGTCTTCGTGATGGTGGGAATGGCTATACTCACGATGGTTGCCGGCGGTAATACGGCGGCGGCCGCAGCCATCTGCTGCAGATCTTTGCGTGCCGGTTTGACCGGTGGCTGGGTCGGTGTCAAGGAGCCTACCGGAGCCGCCAGCTGACCAGACTTACTTGCTGTGACTTCGACTTCGAAGACGGGCTGCTTACTGCTCGCTTCCACCGGTGCCGGAGTCGGTGGAATGACACCAACCACCGGCAGCGGTAGAGCGGAAGCGATGTTGCCCGTCACCGGTTCCGTAACTGCCGCTACAACCGGTAGCGTTTCGGGCGTGACCGGTTCCGGTTCCGATTCCGTCGAGAGCATACGCTGCGATCCGCGCTGGAAACCCCTCCGCGGACCGCCACGCGTCAGGCTCGACGAGCTATTCCTGATGTTCTGGTACTGGTCGAAGTGATCCGTACCGTAATCGGCAAACTCGCTCTGCGAACCGGCCAAACTTTGGGACATCGAACCCGACGGACCGGCCAACGGGGGGCTGCGTAGGTTCTGCTGGCTGCTGTAGCCTCCGTTGCCACGCGCTGTCTCCAGTGCCTGTGGCCGATCGAGCGACTTCCCGAAGCGTGGTGTGTACTTCGACAGCAGCGACGATCGCTGAACGCGCTCCGGTTCAAGACTTGCGCCACGCGAGAACCTAGCCACCGGTGTGCTTTCCCGGCCCGACAGTCCGGTAAACTCCTGCGAGTTGTTGATCGGATTGTAGCGCTGCAGGAGCTTGGAGTTTTCCAGGCTCTTCTGGCTGCTGTATCGCTGGGCGTCGGTTGGTGGAGGCACGTTCTCCACCGCGATCCCATCACCATCCTGTCCGTGGTCTTCGAGTGAGTTCGGTTGGTGGTAGTAGCGGCGCAACAGCCGCGACTGATCGAGGCTACGCTGGCTGGACGACTTTTTCGGTGGCTCGTGGAAGCTGCCGGACTCGGGACGACCCGTCCCACTGGCACCATGGCTACCGAGCGGTTTCGGCTGGTAGCGCTGCAGTAACGACGAACTCTGCAGACTTCGTTGGCTCGTCGACTTCACGATGGTGGGCGGAGTGTCCAACGCGGCACCAACCAGTGGATCCTGCGAGCCTGCCTTCGGTTGGTAGCGCTGCAGCAGCGACGATCGTCGCTGTGGAGGCTGCCCATTCAGTGCTTGCATCGACATCGCTACTCGGATATTTCGTATTCACTACTAACACAGGTCCGAGGTCCGAAGAAATGGAAACCGGTTCGTTCGCTAGGATAAAGACAACACGACGGTGACCACTCAGAGAGATCCACGAACGAACGTAGGCACATCACCGGCGGATATTAATCCCATCACCACCACGCGGAGCGCGACACGACCGACCTCCCTTTGAAACACATCCAATATTTCAGCCAATAATTACAACAACATTGTACTTTTCCCACATGAATTCTCGCACATCACTCAAGGATGTGTTTTTTTTTAATAATGTGTGAGTATGTGTGTGTGTGTGCGGGATGCAGGTTGTCCGCTATTTTCGTGCCCAGCTTAAAAATCCACCTCCCCCCTCCCAAACCCCGAGTGCCGGTCGGACTCGTCCAACCGGACAACAGGGTTTGTCGGGACTTATTTTTGGATCGTTGCGGGCAGCTACACTCTAGGTCTAGGCGAGTCGTCGTCGCCTCACCACAACCACAAGCAGCCACTCTTTGTGCGCTGTCACGTTTACGAACCGCGCCGAGTAGAGACACCACTCGGGTTCGGTTTGAATCCTGTCTAGCTTTCCTTGGGCCCCAAATCGAGCACTTCAAACGAGGGCAACCGGATCAGGGAACGTCAACGTCATTAATCAAATTGGCTGAAATATTTCCCGTGGGGTTTGGAGTGCTGTAAAAAAAAGGCAGGTCGTGACACTTCCGGTAGGAGATATATCCGCACATGCCACACAACCGTCTGTACAACGGACTACACAAATACACATCAGGCAGTACACAAAAGCGGAAAGAATCGCCTTCAATCGCAAAAACACTTTCACACTTAACATTAATTCCCGGCGCCGATTGGGAACACACGGATCACTAATCACACTATTTCTCGACCCGTCACACTATTTCTGCTTCTTACTTCACACGGGTAACAGGTAGTAAAATCGTTGCACTTTGAAATCGGCAAAGTAATAGAGGCGGAACTATAAACGCAACAACACGACAAGAACAAAAAAAAAGAAACACCATAAAAATAATAACGCAAAGCGCAAAACCGCGGTCGCGAAAATCGGAAATGATCGTTCCGGAGCTCGTCAACAAAAAAAAACTAACAAACAAACAAAATAACAAAACGGGAACAAAAAAGATTATCTCGCTCAGTAGCAGCGTAGCAGCGGCCCCGTCGTCGTTGTTGTGAACGCCAACATTTTCCGTTCGACACTGGCGCTCGGTTGGGCCGCTGACGGTGGTGCAAAATCTTGACTTGTCCGAACCCGGGGGCGAAGGGGGATCACCCTCCCCCTCTCCCTCCCCTCCCCCTTTTTTCGGACTCACTCAAAGAGAGCCAAGATCCGAAGAAGATCCCCGCTCGGGGTGTGTGTATGTGGTGAGCGCACCTTCTTGTTAGTGTCTTGTGATCGTGTGTGATCGATCGTGCAGCTATATTTAAGATGTCCCACAAGGGAACAAACTCACCCTCTCACGCTCTCCGTAACCACCGTAACGGTGGGTGGAAAAATGACACGAAAATCTTGATGCTCTCTTAACGTGTTTTTTTTTTTGGCGAAAAACGAACACCCGCTCGTAAGTGGGAATGTCGAGAACTAAAATCCCATTATTTATGCACGAAAGATGATGGAAGCAAATAATGGATGCCATCAGTAGCAGAAGGAGCATGAGTAGACAACAAGAGAGAGCGTGACCGTTTGTTTCCTGTAACATCAGCAGCGTAGTATTGATAAAAAAGACGACCGCCTGACGTTCAAACACTCGGATTATTTATTTTTGTACAGAGAGAAGTGTCGTGTTGCATTGCGAAGAGACGAATGCCACTGTTTCTCTCGCGGAGGGAAGCGGATAACTGCAGGAGTGTGTTTGTAACAAATACGAACTTGTTGCAAAATGTTTTGGGGATGGTTGGAAACATCAGAGTTTCAACCATGATTCCATGATCATCTCACGTATGGGTTATGTAATGTAAAATTATTTACGGATGTTAGTACTCCCTCCTGCTACTAATTCCATTTAAATCGGTGGAGTAGTAGTACCGGGGGAGCTAAAAATTTGTTGCACACTAGTGAGTTGCTTGGACTTGGCATGGACTTTTGAATCGTTTTTACCAACAGCATGACAAATAATGAAGTAATTTTAAGGAACTTTGAACTCACAAACACACACGCAAACCACCGCTGTCTGTTATGTCGCAAAAATGTGCTCTCACATCATGTAAATAGATCTAATATTTAAGTTGGCACTAGTCCGCGCTACTCTAACCGCTGGGTTGACTCATATCCGTAGTGGCCTAGAAGGCATCTCTTCGTCAAAGCTGAGATTGTGCTCACGCAGGAACTGTCTCATTCATAACTGCCTAGCTCAGGCGGGTAGGATACGGCGTAGTGCCAAATTCCCTACTAGCACTCGCACACGGCAGTACGGATGAAGTGAAGCAAACACGATAGCAATACGCTTCGCTGTTCGCTCAATCACGAAAATAGATCGTCGGGCTTTTGTCGCAGGCAACTGTGGACTACACTTCCACTGGCCACTGGCCTATTATTAGCGTCGATGGGATGACAGGTAAGGGTAAGGACGCTGCATGGTTCTAATCTGTCGCCGGTCTGTTAACTAGACGGGAGGTGTTGACGCAATCGCAGCCACATCTCTTCTGCTACCGTTTGGGTCGTACCGGGTCATTTAGTACGTTTCACGATACCCCATGCAAGAAGCTCATTATGTACTACCGAAAGCTAGCACAACTACCTATGGCTTGCGGTCTTGAAAACAAGCGCGAAAAGCACACTTAGCGCCCTCTTTACGTACCTCATTTTTGACCAGCGTGTGTCAACCTTCGGTTGCTCCGTTTCGACCACCGGCACCGGCGTAGGTTGCGCTTCAGCCGACGCCGACGCCACGACGTCCTCCTTGTCCGGCACGGACGTCTCCTCCTTCGGGCGTTCCTCGGCCGTCATCAGCAGATGCTCCTCGGCGGGCGTTAGTTCCAGCTCCTTGCTGCACTCCGCCACCGGCGCCAAATCCGTGTCCTTCAGTGAGTCCTGCTTCTTGCACGGCGTGGCTCCTCCACCATCGACACTGCCCGTGTCGCTCTCCTCCGCGAGCGTGCTGAGATGCGTCCGGCGTGCCTCCTCGTCCGAGGACGTCGAGTCGATGGATGAAATCGGTGCCAGCAGACCCTTGTTCACCAGCTTTGCCGGTTCCTTCTCGCGTTCGTCTTCCGACGACTGCTGGAGAATCTCGTCCAACCGCTTTCGACGCCCAAACATGTCGTCGACGAACTTTTCGTCCTGCAGCTGGAGCGATATCTTGATCTTGTCATTGCCCAGCATTTCGCCGAGGATGGGATCCAAACCCTCCTTGATGTGGTCCTGCCGTTTGAGCTTGGCATCTGCCGCCGCGTCGGGCGCGTCCTTCGACGCTTGCGGCTCAAAGTCATCGATGTCTTCGTAGTGATGTTCCTTCTTCTTGCGTGGTGCCTTCAGCGGTGGTTTGGCTTTCACCGGAACTATAGGGGATTCGGGCACGGTTACCGCTTGCTCCGCAACGCTCTCCGATTTCGGCGCTTCGATGATCTCATACCGGTCCTCTTCCACTGCTGGTGCGGGAGCGGTAGAAACCGAAGCGACTACCTCCACAACCATAACCGGCTCCTCGACCGGGCCCGCGGAATGGCTCTCCTTCTCATCCTTCGGTAGCTCGATGATCTCATCCGGCACGACTACCGCGCTCGGCGGAGTTACCTCCGTTTCGACGGTTACCTTGACGATCTTCTCTTCATCCACAGCTTCGATCACTTCGTCGCTGGGCTGGCGGACAACGTAGGCCGGAATTTCCCGGTTGTTCAACCGTGGTGACTCTCGCAAATTCAGAATCTTTTGATCGGAAACACCGCGCGGCTCGGAGGCGGCCTTCTTGCGCCGCAAGGTGTTCATCTGCACGCGAGCCCGATCGATGTGCCGATCCGCCATCGATTTCGCCCGCTCCAACGATCGGCTGACGAACGTGCGCGTCTTCTTGCCCTGACGCGTGAGACTGTTGCTGAAGTTACGAATCGCCGGATGCTCGTCGAAAAAGTGTTTAATCTCTTCCTTAACCGAGTGCCGACCGGTTGCTTCGGGTTCATGGGAAGCCGCCCGCTTCCGGCTCCGTCTCGGGGACTGTGGTTTTGGATCACTCGTACCCGCCACCTCCGAGGGCAGCTCAGCGCAGTGTCCATTCGATCCGGTCGCCTCCTCATCCACCTCCATCGGGCGCTCCGCGGTTGCACCATCACGCTGTTCGCCATTTTGAACCTTTACTTTCTTTTCCTCTCCAACACTGTCGTCCTCTACACGCTCGCCTTCGACCTTCCGGCGACGGTTGGACAAAGGTGACTCCGTTGCCGGGCGTCCTCCTTCAGCGCCTTCCTCCAAGTCTCCTTTGTACAGGTGCGTCCACGGATATCCTCCCTGCGGAGTGTCACATCGAGAAGAAACATTCAACAGAAAGAAAAACAACACGTTCAAACGGCGGGTCCTCTACAGAAGCGATAGCGGAAAACAGCTGCCGGACTACATTGAATGTCGGTTAGTGTAAGCGAGCAGTGGTGAGTGGTGTTAACTGCCATCGTTGAATGAGCAAGCACAAACGATCGACGCCACGATCGAGAAAGCACCGTCTTCCGATGAATCTGCGCAGACATGGACCTGACACTCAATATTGGCCGATACCTTACATCGCTTACCTGTTCCTTGGACTTCTTAACCTCCTCCCAGAGGTACGTCTGTGGCGGCACCATCGGCTTATCGCCATGTTCTTTCGACTCGAGCGCGTCCTCGCTGCCAGCGCCGGGCGACGACGGCGAGGTATTGGACTTCGCTGGTACCTCTCCGATCGGGCCGGACTCTTCCGCTGCTTCCACCGGGATGATTGCCTTCAATTCCTGGATGGATTCCGGAGACACCGTTTCCGGGGCTGGCGATATCTGTTCGATCTTGGCCGAGCTGTCTGTGACGTCGTAGCTGGTCGCCTCTTGTAGCTTCTCCTCCACCGACTCTTGTTTGACAGGTGTCTCGCTGGGGCTACTAGCCGCCTGCTTTGATTCATTCGGTTGCTCCTGTTCCACCGAATTTTCCTCCTCTTGTTCTTCCTCGACCTCCTCCTCGACTTCTTCCTCTACTTCTTCCTCCTCTTCCTCCTCCTCGCCGAGCTCTTCCTCGTCCGCTTCCTGGGAGAGATTCTTCTGGACGGGGATGTTCTTCTCCTTGAGCGCGCCGACCAAGTTTTCGGCAAACGTGTTCTGGTCGGTGGTCGACTTATCGGAGGCTGCCGCAGCAACAGCAACCGAGACGGCGGTAAGTTCGCTCACGATACCCTTCCGCTGCTCTTCCAGCACGGTCGTTTCCGGCTCACCCGGGCTTCGCAGCGACACTATACGTGAACGAGAAAAGAATAACATCGTTAGTATCGGTGGAATGCTAATTGGGTTGCGGATGAGAAGGTGTCGAAACGTGGTTAACACGTTTCGGGGCCGACCCGTACGAGAGATGCTTGCTATAATGGAGCGGATCTGCATTGCGCTACGAAATGTGTCGAAAGTGAAAATGAATTGTCGGAAATGGTTAGTGTGGCAGAGTTGGTGGAACTATTTCGCACTGAAAAAGCCAGCTGTGACACCTTTTTTGGACGGTCACGGAGCGCTAGTTGAGCTTGCATATTGCATACTTCCCAAACACCACATCATCGTGGGTTTGCCCAGCTGCCCCATATTTTGCCCCGACCCGTTCTTCACATTACACAACGCGTTAAAATAAGTGCTAATTCCATTAACACCGAGCACGCCTATGATGGGCTGTTTGAATGGCAATAAACATCGCCACTAACTAGCTGACGAATGGCTCAACGGTGATGAGAGAAGGTGATGGAACGGTAAGAAATTATCCCCATCTCACATCATTCAGCATCCCCCGAAACCATCGCGTCCCGGGCGAGGGAGTGTAATAGTTTTTCACTCGTCGACACTTCGGCACTCAAGCTAGCAGACATTAGTAATAAACTGTTCGTGTACATTTCCTAAACGCGTGGAATATCCGTAGCTTTATCGTATTCGGACTCATCGCAAGCAGATTTCCTTCGTCGGAAAACAAAAACACACAACGAACAACTCTGGTCTGGTTTCGATGCACTTCACGGCTCGTTTCTCGCGGGTGCCGGAAACTGGAGCATATCCAGGCAAGCCCAGACGCCGCAGCGGAAAGCGGCCGGCATCGAATTGGGAGTTTGTTTTCCAATATCCCAGAGTATAAACAGAGAGAATATGCCGCAGCTCTCCGAACTGCATCCAGGGATGCATCCCGCTCGAACGACCGAACGACCGTCGTTTGCATCGGAGTATGTCGGAGATATGGTCGTAGTGCGCATGATTGTAATGAAGTTTTACCGTAGTTTGCCATCACGCCGAAGAACAGAACGATCATTTCATCTCAGCTTTTTCTCCCACGGGTGTCGGTTGTGTTGGTTGCGCTTTTATTGGATGCTTTTTGGGCTATATCCTTTCGTACGTTCACTCTCTCCTTCGCGCGCTAGACGTTGAACACGTGCATTTTATAGTATCTTCAAATGAAATTGCAATGTCCCAACACTTGTCACCAAATGTTTCGCCTCGTTTCAACCCGAATGCACTATCACTCGACGGAAGTGTGCGGTATCTAAGTCACGCACGCTGCTCCGATACTTCGAAGTCTGCGGCTATTAGATTAAGCGTTCACACTGAGCACGGTGTACCATGCGCTCGGGGGAGCCCCGGGTGTGTGTGCTAAATATTTACATAATGATAACTTCACGCCGGTATGCGTGCGAGATTTGGCGGTCGCCGTGGTCCCCGTGGTTTTTGGTGGGAGTCGATCCGGAGCAGCACCAAAACAACACACTCGAGAATAAAATACGGACCCGCACACACAATCACCTCCGTAACATCGGCGATCCGATCACATCAAAACACTCACACACACACCGAGCGGATGTTCTCGTCGTCGTTGGATGATATTTTTGGAAAGGTAATACTTATTCGGGGGCTGTGGCGGACAGCAAAACAAAATACAATATAGGTAGTGTGCGTTTTCTGAACCAACTCCTCCTCATCAAATCGTCGCCTACTACGAATAGGAGAGACCGTGAAAGTGTTGCACGAATATGAAACGTTAATTAGACGGGCACACGTAAACACTGAGGAGTTGACGCACAACCGACTTGGCGTTGTTCCGTCGCCTTCAAAGCGGAGTGGTAATGGACAAGCTCGCTAGGTAGCACACTACATCCACTAGCAGCACCAGCAACAGCCGCTAGTGTTCGTTGTTCGAAAGATGGCGTCAATGGTGGCGCACTGTCGATGTGACTCCTGCCGGTCGACTGATCGACCCGCACCCGGTTCGAATTCGCGAAATGGCGTTTGCCAGCACGAGATTTGCCAGAAATCCTCTTGACTTCCGGATCGTCACCAAGGGAAGCGTGACGTGACGCATTACGTAAGGCGCCGTTGTGGAACGA
This sequence comes from Anopheles farauti, assembly GCA_000473445.2. Taxonomy (NCBI): domain Eukaryota; kingdom Metazoa; phylum Arthropoda; class Insecta; order Diptera; family Culicidae; genus Anopheles; species Anopheles farauti. Next base: position 16,348,219 of record KI915041.1, read on the forward strand.
TGTTGTAAGCGATGCTCAGGCCATGGATACGTTTGGTAAGGGTTACGCCAAATTGGTTAAACGATTTTATTCTTAGCCACGGTTAGCTTCCGACAGCCCTCCCGTCCATTGGCGTAGCTTCCGCGAGAACCGCGCTGTACTTACTGTCGTCCTTGACGCATTCATTGCACACTGTCTGATGTTAGCGTTGTTTTATGCCCGCTTTCGACACAAACTTCCCGTTGCAATGACACTGATCCGTAGCTACGCTGTGATCCTGGTGGATATTTTTAACAAGAACCTTTGCCTACTTTGATTGCACTTCACTAAAAGGAACGGTAGGGTGTTCATCACTAGAGAGAAGTTGTTATCTTACGCCGATAATGGATCCTAATGATCGTTACTAGTACGGTTCGCATAATTGACTCGATGAATCAAAATCCTAATTACAGAACTGAGCTGAACGCGCTAGTTACACGCAAAGGGAGAGTTTGCGCAACGAATGAACAACTTTCCCAACAGAGCAACTTCTTCGACGGTAGCACGACAAAACAGAAGCATCAATGTGCCTTCATGCAGAACACCTTCCAGAATGGGTTGGAACTGTTCAACTGGAACTGGTCCTATGATAGAACCGATAATCTCCGAACCGAACCTTCAGGGCTTGGCCAAATGGATCTGAGAGTTTCCTGCATCCATTGTTTCGTATGCGTTCCCAAGAAGGGAATGGCTGGATAAAGATCGCGAGATACGTTTATGGGATGTCGACGCTACTAATCGGTAATAACCGCTTAGTACAATATGAATGAATTAAACGTAGCTTGCCAGATTTGGCATGCCATTGTTTGTTTACGGATCTGGCAGTGACTGTTTGATTTCATATGCAGTTTGTATGCACTGGATAGATAACTTCAATACCTCAAGTAGATTTTTTGGTTCTTGATTGATATTTGTCACTTTTATTAGTACTTATGTTGTAGCTCTAGTACTTGTATTGTAGCAGCCACATGAAGAGTATCAAATGTCATAGAATTAGTTTAATATCGTTCAAGTTACTATGAAGGCAACCATCAGTGTACGAAGTACAGGTACATAAAATAGATTCAAATAGAAACAATTTACAGACGAACCTTTGCCCACACGGGCATTTGTGCATTTAGCGATTTCGAAATCCCTTCTCTAGAATTCGACGTCTCTATGGAGAGGTCAAGGTCAATGCAGGCCCGATCCGCGGTTAGAATAACGGCGAAGACCTTTGCGACACGCACTCCTGTCACTATTCACGGCAGTCGCATAAATCACGCCGATCGGTAGTGATATATCTCGGGCAGAAGATGAACCCAGTTCCCCCATCATTGTGAACCCTCCCCAGGAGACTGATGCCACTGGTGACGACACTGTTCAGACGCGATGAATGTCTGTTTTGAGTTTCAGTTCTTTTCACGGTCCTTGGTCGGGATCGATCGCACGGCCAGATGTTGGATGTTGGCGGTGTTGGTTTATTTTGATTTTGAGCATTTGCATGGCCTCGTAAAAAAGCAGTAAGGCTGGTGTTTTCTTTTTTCCTCCCCCTTTATTTCAACATGTCGTTAGATCGCGCGGATGTCTATGCAGCCATTATTTATTGACAGTGAGGAAAGAAAAGAAACTCGAGGATGACCGTGGTCGGGGAGTTAGGGAAGCAACTTAGCAACGTCTCCAAGACGGGCTGCCATTGGATTCAACGGATTTGGACACGAAAACCGCGCGGAGCTATTTGACGAGGTAATTTCAGCGAAACTATTTCAACTCAATGCTGGCGGTACTAACAGCATCCAAGTCGATACATTCCTCGCGACGCCGTTGGGTGCCGTGAAGTTTCCAAATTTTTAATTGTCGCTACACCGCTTTGAACAACCGCTCCGAATCGAAAAGAAGCTATATTTAGCCGGAATGTCCCTGATCGGGGCGTACTCTGGCGATGGGACTCTCGGGGGCCGTTTCGGAAAGATCTGATTGCTGTGTTGCGGCAAATGTTGTAAAAAAAAAGATAGACTCAACTGCTGCAGTGATTTGTGTACCGACGCACGCACCGGCGAATCGCTCAACCGAGCGCCAAACGCTCCTGCAAACTGGATTGCATTCCTGGCCACCAGTTGTAGGTGGAGGAGATAGAATGTGACATGCTTGCGGACGGATTTGGCCTGCATACGGTGGCTGCCATCGTCTCGTCTGGCCGGCTGCCCGCTCGATTTAACCTCACTTTACTGCTGTCTGTTTGGGGTCGCCCCACCTATACACACCGGTTGGACCGGATAAATATAGCCTACTTCGTGAATTGTGTAACGACACACCGTGGATGACACCGGCTCGTGAGAGTGCGATCCAAGACAGCTGTGCGCGGCGACTACCGACACTTTCGGTGTTTGTGTTTGTGCACGAGCCAAAGATTGGGGGAGTATGTCCACCAAAAAACTGATCGATGGTGCCGAAACACCGAAACAGGTCGAACTTATTAATAAGATATGCGCTGCCATGGTAAAGGATGCATCTGCAAAAAAGAAAAACACAGTGTGTTGAATGTTCGTGAGCCATATTTAACTACCACTGCAACAGGTGCCACAGATACAGTGACAACTGGGCCAAGCAACGCTTCTAGCTTGACACAGTCATGCCACTAACGGAGCGGAGCCTAAGGTCACTGGGACATTTGTGTGGTGATCTTGATATGAGATAGAAGCAATAGAACACGGCCAGGATCATCCTCCCAGGCACACCTACCTGCTGCAGCGGTTTCTTCCGATCTCTTATTACCCTCCATGTTGTTTTATTTTGTGTTCGCAAATTCGCACGCTACACGTTCATCGGTGCAGCCCGCGATTCTGCTGCTGCTGCTGTTGCTGCTGTTGTCCGAAATTAACCTCACTTTATTGGTTGGTTCCCACCACTACCGATGTCACCAGGTGCAGCGGGGGAGAGTCAGTACCGTAATATTCGTGCGAAATTGTGCGCTCTTCCGAACTTTTGCTGCTTGTTTGCTCTATTTCATAAATATATATAAATCTACGCGTATGTATTGCTTTCCCCAGCACTTTTTCGCACTGCCACACCGGTCGCCGTTGTATTTCGTATGCTTATTTATAGCGTAAACTCGCTGGCTGACGCATCGGCCATCAGCTCTTCTCGTTTTGCCTCCGGTTTCTCGAGAACGCACCCTGTGCACCACCACCGTGTTGGGTTACTTTCTCGGCGTCCGTTTTTTTTTTTTGTTTTTTGTCACCCTACGAAGTTGCGAAAATTCTTATCGCCGAAGAATCTCTCCGTGGACACTGTTCGATTTGGGCAATTCACTGGCACCGCACCGATAGATCGCGATTCGGGTTTCCTGCCCGTTCCGGGGCATCTATCATCTCACCACCGACCGGCCGATTCGTCAAGCTGTTATGCGCTCACGATCGCTACTGATTGCTCCGCACGATCGTGCGTGCATGCGTGAGCATCTAGCGCTTCAACACCGGTACCGAGGAGGCTGGGGAAAACGGAAGGACACCGTAGGAGGGAACGCAAATCGGTCCGACAAAACAAAAACCGTCCGGAGTGAAATCTCGAGCCCGCAAGGAAAAACAAAAGTGGAAAACCTGCGATCCGATCGCGCGCCGCACACACCCCGATCGACGGACGTGTTCGAGTGGTGTGCGCTATCGTTTGCGCAAGGAAATCGGCAACGGTAGCGACTCTTCGCAGATCTCGTGGGAGATCGTGTCGGTACCGAATGCTGTCGCTACGGAGGAGAACAGATTTCCACTACATGGGGATAGGCGGATAAACAGCTTTTCTCTTGTTGTACACACGTATATTTCAATCTCTTTTTCTCTCTTGCGTATTTCCACTCTTCATTCTAGTGGTCGCAAATTTAGCTGATCAAGATTTGAACAAATATATCATCTTATCAGTAGGAGCATTGGATATTAAAACTCTCACATGTAATGATGCTTCATGACTAGCGATAGCTAAAAGTGCTACCTAAACTAACTAGAAGAGGTTAGGCAAAAGGTTTGTTAAAGTACCATATTTGATCCACTTTCCCGAACACTCCTAACGACCGCAATATGTTAAACTTTCATCTCCTACTCAAAGATTGTCTCAAGGAGGACATTGTTTGGGAATCTTGTCTTTATAAATATTACCTTTTGATACAAGGTAAATAAAACCATGATCTCCACATCAATTACGGTTCCTCAGATTATGTACAGAATGTTGAACTGAAATCGATTTGAATTTCACGATTTTTTCAACGGATTTCTTGCGCGACTCTGCGCGAGAAAGAGATGCAAAACAGTTCGAGTTTCATACAAACGTCTGCCGCGCGAGATAGGCAGCTCGAATTGTGCGAGCGAGATGCGAGATTAATAGGGCGTTCATTCAGGGCTGCATCGATTGGTTTTCGAAATGAAATTGAATTTTAGTGAAAACTAGAGTTTTGTTGTTTAACGTAACAATTAGACGGATTATTGTCGTAAAACATTTTTCCTAGTAAAACTCATTCATAAATTATAAATTTAGATACAAAATTTCCTGTTTTTTTACGTATTTTCGTACCAGATGTCACGGCGATTCGCATTTGACATTCCAATGTAAACAACAATCAAGCGTCGTTGCTGCTTTTCGGTGTGTTTTTGTTCTTCGCGCAACCGATTATTGCTTATCTAGTATTCCTTCGGCAAAACAAAGTGCTTCTAGCTCTTAGTGTATTAAAAGATCTGACTGGCTGGCGAAATGTCGTCCGACTTCCTCGCAAAGAAACTGCTCGGCGAACTAGTCAAGAAGTCAGGGTAAGACGACCTTGCATGGCTGTGCCGGAATCCACGAACGGTTTCACAAAACATCACTCCTTTCCAACAGATGCACTCTCACACCCGATAAAGTAGTGACCATATTTAACAACCGAGATGGCAAGTACAGCAACGAAAGACTCGCCGCTCTGCTGGCACAACTATTCAAGCCCGTTCCAAATGGAAACAAGTACGTGGAGATGTATGCGGCTGCCAAATCGTAAGTAAACGGGCCATAGAAAAGCAAACGCCTTGTCCTACAAGCTTCCAATTTTCACAGCAAAGGATCGTATCCGGCACTGGTGATGGTGTTGAATCGTTGTGCGAACGATTTGAAAAACGTGCTCGCAGAAAAAGCCGCCCAACCAGCCGAGCAGTCGGCCCTTCAGCAATCTCAAAAACCTCCCGCTTCGGACACACAGACGTCCGCGACGGTCGAGCCTGTTCACAAGCGTGTATCGCTCTTCGAAAGTCCGCCCCTGTCCTCGACCCGCATCGTACCGGACACGCAGGTGACGCCGGAAAATGTGCAGGAAATCAAAGAAAAACTCGTGCAGGCCACATCGGGTGCGGCTAACAATCGGCTCTCGTCCTCAGCGTCACTACCGCCCGGCAGCGGCTCGCACCAACTTCACCACCACCTGCCCAGCTGCTATCCGTCCTCCCTCGGTCGGCCGTACTTTGAGTTTGCGCAACGAAAACCTCCGATCGTGGCGTGGAACTTTAACTTCGACGAGCTGTACCCGCTGCAGAGCAAAGCGAACGTGGCAGCCATCCCGGTCGACGCGCAGGACGCGATCGTGCTGAAGGAGATCCTTCACTGTTTGATCGGCGTGAAGGGTACGCTGATCGTGCCGAAACGCAGCTCATCTTCGGCCGATCCGTTCGACGGTTCGCTGCCGGTCGAGTTCCAGCTTTCAAACCAACTAACGGACTCGTGTCGTGATATGGTGGTGGAAATTTTACCACTCGCGGCCAACTACTCCTGCGTGCAGTCGTTCATTGAAGGTTCGAGTATCCACGAGGGAGGTGTGGTGCTGCAGGCCTTAAGGGCCGTTCTCAAAACGATCATTATGGATTATTATCTATCGATCGCGCAGCTGGATGATTTGCGCAGCCGACGGGGTCTCTGCATGCAGCGGTTGCTCCAATTCCTGAAGCCCGTTTTTCCCACGATGGAAGAGCTAGCAGCGACCGTGACGGATATCCGGCGGACGAACAGCCGCGGCGGTCAAGTACTGTCACTGCTGCACGATCGCATCACGGCAACGAGCGGCACAAATCACGCCCAGAAGGTGCTGGTGCATCTGATCGAGGCGGCCGCCGTACCTTTCATGGAGATGCTACAGTTGTGGATTTATCGCGGCGTGATCAATGACCCCCAGCAAGAGTTTCTTATTGAGCACAGCGCGATGGAGCTGACCGAGAATGAACTGGTCGACTACTGGGAGAAGCAGTACGCGATCCGTAGCGAGAAGGTGCCGTGCTTTTTGGCCAAGTACGCGGACGTTATACTGCGCACCGGGAAGTACCTGAACGTGGTGCGCGTTTGTGGTGGAGCGGAGTTTCAACCGGGTGACCGACAGGATGGTGGCGGATGCGAGACAGCAGCTTCAATCGTACGAGCCCAGCGTGCCATGCAAACGAATCAACTGCAGTACCGGCACTTCGACCAGTCGTACATCGACGAGATCGAGGAAGCGTACAACTACGCGTCCTCCTCGCTCCTGAATCTCATCATGAACAAGTACGATCTGATGGGCCGGTTGCTGTCGGTGAAGCGCTACTTTCTGCTGCAGCAGGGTGATTTCATCACCGAGTTTATGGACGCGGTCGAGGAGGATCTGCGCAAGAGCGTGGACAGTTTGCATCCGATCCGGTTGGCGAATCTGCTGGACGTAACGCTTGGTCTGTCCTCGGCCAAGTACGATCGGTACCATGACGACCTGAAAACGATGCTGCTGCCGTACGGTATCGTTACGCAGATCGCGAAGATCGTCAACAACGAGGAAGCCTTCGTGGATGCACTAAGCGACACTTCGCAACTGAAGGGTATCGAGTGCTTCACGTTCACGTACAAGGCTCAGTGGCCAGTGTCGATCGTGCTGAACCTGTGGACCATCTCCAAGTATCAGATGATCTTCCGGCAGCTGTTTTACTTAAAGTACGTCGAGCGCATCCTGTGCCGGGTGTGGATTGCAAACAATGAGACGCGCCTGTTTGCACCGAGCCCGGCCAAACTGTACCGGTCGGCGTTCACGCTCCGCCAGAAGATGCTGATCGCGATCCAGAGCTTTGAGTCGTACATGATGATCGAGGTGATCGAACCGAACTGGCACATTTTCTACCAGAACATGAAACAGGTACGGTAGACAGGGAATCGGTGCGGTTCGGTGTAAATTAATCGGTATCATTGTTTTGCTAGGTGAAAAATATCGACGATGTGCTAAACTATCATCAGGATTTTCTCGATCAGTGTCTGAAGAACTGTATGCTGACGGCGCCCGATCTGCTGAAACCGATCATCAATCTCTGCAATATATGCATCAAATTTTGCGATTTCCTTGCGGTAAGTTGTGGATATGCCGCTCGGATCCTCCTCTTCGTGTAACGTGTAACACACCAACTGTAAGGAAGAGGAGAGACTCCTGTACGAAATGATTGCATTAATTGAATGATGAAGTGTTATTTCACCATTTCTATATCTCTTTCTCCTGTTCTCTTTTTTTCTCTCCTTTGGTCGACGATCGATTAATTTTTATTTTTTGGTTCGTTTTCCATACGCTTTGGTACCGTGTTGGATTTGTGTTTTGAACCTGAACTTTTAACCCTTGATTTTAACCGTCGGTTTAATATATCGCTGTAACGATTTTCTTGTTTTTGAAAATTTAAACATTTATCTTGGCATTACGTTTTTGATTATTCATCGCGGAACAATTATTGGTTGTTTTCTGTACGATACTTTCTACGTAACGAAATTGAACAGGAATCACAACGGCACTTTGTCGATGCAGAACTAACATGCATGCTCGCCTCGACTGATGACTGCTCTATATCCTCCGAATCCGAATGCGAACAGGTACAAATGTTATATATGTAACAATCTGCTAAAGCCGAAGCTTTGCGAAAGCCAGCAGATTTTGTGTTTAATTGCATGACTAACGTTTCGCTCCTTCTAACCCCCGCAAGTTTTTCGTGAAAAGAGCTTTATACGCAATTTTCTTATGCTTTCATTTTTGGCTAACCGGCCCTATTTGAAGGAGCACTTGTGAATGGAACTCATTTGCGCATATCTTAAAACACGCAGTGACATTTAAACTTACCATCGTTTATGCACGATATGATGGAGAAGTTTAACCCTCATTTTCCGTTGTTACACTTTTGCGCTTACCGCCTCCAGCATTGATCAGTGAATGTTTGTTCTCTCGCACAGAATGCTACTACCATGGCACCAACGGAAACGTTCTCGGAGAGGGTGGAGCAGTTCCGGCACGACTTTACCGACCAGCTGCAGATGTTGCTCCGAAAAATAGCCGACGTTGCCACACTCAGCACCTCGGAGCGCTTTATCAATCTCATCTACAGGTACGTATGGGAGTTTGAAATAGGTGTGATGGTCGTATGTGTCTAAACAAATGTTTTATTCTTATCTTACGAACACAGGATCAACTTCAACTCGTACTATAGCGAAACGAATGAAAACTAACGTGAGAAAGAATAGAAAAGTGTTAGCACCTGTTTGCCAAATGCGCTGGCTGCACCTCCTTACCGAAATGAATAACACTAGCCCAGTGATGCACGACCTTGTATTGTGAGCAGTATGCATAATAAAATATTTTTGTTTCCATTTTAACATTTTATGCGATCAGAATGAAAAAGATTCGAATGAAAAAGCGTTGTCTTCCATGCTATCGTTGATGGCATTGACTGTTTGACGGAGAAAAAAAAAGTAAGTTTGACGTTTGATGTTTTCGTTCGCAGGTGAAAATTTAAAACAAAACAAATCCCAGCAACTTACTACTTCCCAATTTTATACCCAAGAACCCATTTGTTCAATACATCCGCGAAATAAATCATTGGCTCAGTGGCACCCTACAAAAATGCCCTTTTCATCCTGTGCCGCCTCTTTTTGCAAAAACAATCGTTACAATGTAAACAAGCGTAAGGTACACATTACGTTCCACACATTTCCGGGTCCCTATAATCCACTGATAAACAAATGGATCAAATTTTGTCAACGAAACCCGGACTGGCGGCCAACCAAAAACGATGTCCTGTGTTCTGGCCACTTCCGGGAAGACGATTTTCAAATGACTCAATCACCGCTCATGAAGCAAAGCAAAAGTCACCGAAATCTAAAGGTGCATGGTAAGCGCACTTGTTCCTTTGCCCGTTGGGTTGTACTTTTCATATGTCCCTCTGTATGTTTCTTGCCAGCGTTTCCTACCATCCTAAATCGTCCCCCAATTTCTATTTCCAAGCGAAGGCAGCTTGATGAGGTACGAGCCCGGCTACTGAAGCAGCTTTACCGTGATGGGGACGGTGGCGGTGAGATGAATCTGGTCAGCGATCATACATACAGCGAGGCAAAGCAAAAGGACGAATCGAAGGTTAGTGGTAAATCGTTTTCTCATACCGGCTCGCAAGTCACTAATCCCTATTGTTGTTTTTCCAGACGTGCGATTTAAACGTGAGCAAATACGGTGCAGTGCGTTTGCAACTATTTCCGAACGTTTGCGCCCACTGTCTAAAGCTGGTGGATGATGAGAAATTGTTCACATTAGTGTCAAACTATCAAGATGAACTGCAGTGTACGATCGAGCAAAAGTATGACGAAGTGGTTGGCGATCCGATGAATCAAGAGGTACAAATCAAGAGTTACTAAATACGGGGCTGATTCTGCACTGGAAGCAATTCAATTCCAATCCATACCGTTTATCAGGACCGCAGCGACGTTCAACATTTTCTGCCGGATAAAGTGTGTACCGATTGTTTGAAGGACCTGATCAAATTTCACCAGTATCAGCAGCAATTGGATATAATGCGTAAATTTACCACCAGCATCGCACAACTGCTCTACGGCAACAAGGAACCGATGGAAAGTCTTTACCAAGAGCAGGGCTCTTATCTGGTTAGTGTGCTGAAAAAGCTCGACTACGCCCAAGGCACCATCGGTAATGGGTCGTTGGAGCATTTGCTAGAAGAAATTTCATCGTACAAGCGTAACCCTGCGGCATGCGGCATGGAAGCGCCAAGAGGTTTAATGGTTATTAAACATGCCAACAGCAATGAACACGTGTGTTCCATACCCGAGAAAAGCGACAATACGGACTCTTCCCCATTGAACATCTTTCTGAATCGTAACCAAAAGCTAAACGTACCTGTGAAAAATAATGGTACAACGTGGGAAGGCATGGCGGACAGTACGGGCGTACTAACCGACATAGGTCCTCCGAAAATGGCCTGTCCGTATACGGAAGTTTGCGACGAATGGTTCATAAATGAACCTGCTCTACAGTACCACATTCAGGAGGATCACAAATCGTTTTCGTGTCCGACTTGTGGTACCGAGCTACCGTTCTACGATCTTTTCAAAAAGCACGTCGACAGTCACGTCATTGCACGTGCATTACTTTTAAAGCATAAAAAGCCAGCATACCAATGCGACAAATGTGAAGCAGTCTTCGAAAGGTGCGCAAATGCGTATATGAACAACAATCGACATCTTGTAATACGTTTTTTTTTTCTTTTTTTCCCCTCTACAGTGCAGAATGTTTGGAAAGCCACAAAAGGTGCCATGTTGTGAACGGAAATTTTGTCTGCGGATCGTGTCTCGGTGTGTATATCGACGAGCGGGACTTTAACACTCATGAATGTGCGCTACCGAAGAACACCAACGTGGCGCTACCAAAGGTTACCATAATGTGTCCATCCCAGGCGACGCGCGTTAGAGCGATGGTATGAATAACGATGTGCAGAATATTGCATTTAATACTGCAATTATAATCACGCTAATGCCTCCGTACTGCATTCTCAACATTCTAGCTAACAAATCAATTCGATCTACCCAACAAAGTTAGCAACGGTGGTGGAAGAAAAGTTTTCCAGCAACGGCTCAGTGTTCGTTCGAGCGGAAACATGGATTTGATTTGTGTAGATATCCCTAAGTAGGCGCCGTTTGCTATGTATAGAAGATATAACTGGGTTGTCACTCCTCGTTAGGACACCAATACGAGCCTCCTGAGCCTCCTACCAATCAAATAATGCTTCATTTAATAAAGGATTCTCAGTACTTTTTTAAGACTGTTTTATTGCCCAAACTTATTGCATTCTTTCTCTTTCTATGTTTTAAGAACAATGAGACTGGCATATCCTTAAAATAACCAATACATATAATTGTTTTTCTTACAAAAAAAAACTATAATCAGATCGTGTATCGGTGATAGTCCTGTTCTACCTATTGAATCAAGTATGTCCTCTTGATATGCAAAGATACAACTAATAACAACAACAACAAACACAAACATTTGCTGTCCCTATGTAATGTCAAATGGGTTTTCTTTCTTTTTTCTACTGTTTGACATATAGCCCACCACTCCGTTCAACTGTTTGTTTACGTTCCAAAAAATCAAGCGTACACAAAAATAAATAAGCTTATCAGACCGCTGCTAACTGTAATTAACCGTAATTGACTTCAGTTAATATAAATCGAATAGAATTTGGTAAGTCGCTTGTCTCACCATCAAGTAAGGATAGTAAATCAATCAATCAATCGTGCAACTTCCGAATGTTAGTTCCTGTTTTAAGCTGACGATATGACTTACGCGAGATGTGCCGCATCGTTCTGCACAAACAATAGGCGGAACGTTAAACAACGCAAACTAGACATCCGGTTTCATAGGTTTCCTCGCGACAAGGAGTTGTGCCGCAAATGGATACGGTTTTGCAAGCCGCAACAAGGGGAATGGATACCGAACATAACAAGCGCTCTCTGCTCGATCCATTTCCGGGAGCAGGATTACCAGATGATAAACTCACCACTGGCGAACACCGAATACTTTAGGAAACTCAAGATAGACGGTACGGGTCGCGACTGCTTTTATGGTCGCTCTAGCATGCTAGCCATATTAACGCGATGTTTATCGTTCTCTTTCAGCCGTTCCTACAATTGAGAAGGGTGAAGCTATTTCAATTTCGAAGAGAATGAAACTTAATGAACAGCATCGAAAACAGCTCATGGAAAAGTTGTACAATAAGAACATCACAACAACGGAGCACGATTATTCGGTTGAAAAAGATTCTGGCAACGTAAAGGTATGGCATAAATTCGATCTAGGCAACATAGGAATAGAACCGTGTCTAGTCTACTTTGTATAAATGTTTTTTTTTGTTTGTTTTTGTGTTTTTACAGACGATTTTGGCAACATCAATTTCGCCCTCCGATAACTACTTGCTTAGCTCCCCTTATGATGTGAGTTTAAGTTTCAGTTCCATCAATTTGTAGTTTGCCAGTGTTTGAAAACGTATGCCTTTTTCAAAACGTGACGATTTTGTTTGAAATGTGAATTTTTCATCTGCAGGAAAAACCCACCGCGTATGACAAGATCGTTTACCGCTTGCATAAATTTCCGAATGTGTGTGCATTCTGTTACAAAACCATAGAGGATGAGAGTCTTTTCTTTTCGGTCAGCTTGTACAACGTTAAGCTGCAGTGCACAATTGAGGAGAAGTTTGATGAAATTACGGGTGGTCCAAAAGATCAAGAGGTATGAACATATTGCTCATTCTACTCAGCACACGCTTCAAATATTCACGTTTATTGTTGTTATTGCCTCATGCTATTAGGATCGTGCTGATGTTCGCCATTTGTTGCCGGATAAGATATGCTGTGAATGTTTAGATGCACTCGTACATTTCCATCAGTTCCAGAAGCAGTTGGAATGCATGAGAAAGTTTAGCACCGGATTGGCCAAACTATTTAAAGGAAGTCGAGCAATCCTAGAGGAACTATATCGAGAGGAAGGAGCACATTTGATCAAAGTACTGAAAAAATTAAACCTTTGTCATGGCACGGATGACAAGATAACGTTGGATCGATTGGCTTTAGAAGTTCCCACATACGGACGGATCACGAAGTACACCAAGTTTGAACAAAATGATTCTCCGGCAGTGAAGCTACCCGAAACAACTGAACCTTTTAACGTAAGCGATAGCGATGATGTAATGGGAACCGATGAAGTAAATACAACTGTCGAAGATTGCGAGCGTGTTGAACTACCGTCGCCAGAAATTCGTCAGTTGAAGGACGAAATACAGTGCGACCAAAAATACAAAATAGTCGACCGAGGGCATCGTGACGTCAAACAATGGGTTTGCCCGTACGCGGATATATGTAAAGAGTATTTCATGAACGAATCCGCGCTGCAGAAACACATCCGTGCGAAACACAAATGGTTCCAGTGTAAAACCTGCGGATTTAGGATGGAATTTTATGATCTGTACAAAAAGCATGTAGAAAGTCATGCCGTTGCACGAGCGCTGCTTATCACGCATAATAAAACGGCCGCCACGAAGTTATTCCAATGCGACAGCTGTGACAAAGCATTCAAATGGTATGGACTATTGTGATACGTTACTCGCCAACATTGTAAATTTTGTTTCTTTTTGCGTTTTTTTTTTCAGTCAAGAGATTTTTCAGCGACACAAGACGATACATGTTGGAGAGCGAAATTATGTGTGTGGAACATGCCTCCAGGTATACTTGGACGAAAAGGAGTTCAAGAATCACAAATGTTCCATGCTGAATGACGCTCAGAAACCACCTGATGACACACTAGCGGAGCATCTTTACGCCAAGCCAACATCTGCTGAGGTATGTTCGTTTTATTGTTATTTTACCTGAATAATTGATGTATTTTTTTCTTTTGAAATCAAACAGCATGAATTTGAGATAGATGCGTCTGATGTCGAAATTCCACAAGACTCTCCATTGTATGACATCATCACCGACGACGCTTCTTCTAACAACGATCACGATTTGAATATCGAAATTCTGCAACCGGATGAGTATGATGATATTTTAAATTTTGAATAAAATTCACTAGCCTGTAACTGAAACTACGTTGGTTGCAATGGTAATGGTTAAGTATATTTTTAGTACACTTTACATTAGAACATTCTTGCTATTAAATAAAAAAAGCCATTTCTTACAACCAGAAAATATACTCTGTACATTTGCACTGTACTCTGCAAAATGCACTGTACTCTGGGTTGAGAGCCACTGGCATAAACAAACATTTGACGTCCTGTTTATTTACGTGAGATTTGACATTTTGTATTGTTTATAACGTTTTGCGAAACGAATGGACCGAAGAATAACAGTTTCTGGTAATTTTCGTGTTAATTTTGACATACATTAGCACAATAGAGCGCATCTGTTTCTGTTAGTAAGTAATCCATGAAAGTGCTTACCAATCGGCAGCAGTTCAGTTCTAATTTTCTTCCGGATTTTGTCAAATTTATGTTCTCACCTTTCAGCTATCCAAAATGCCGAACGAAACATGTTCAGCCGCATTCTGCAATAATAACCGCAAAAACGCAAAACTTCGAAAGCTGGATATCATCTTTCATGGTTTTCCCGCTGAAGGTGAGCTACGGAAAAAATGGATCAAGTTTTGCCAAAACGCTGAAGGCTGGGAACCGTTTAAGACAAGTTTGGTATGTTCGGTCCATTTCAAACCAGAAGACTATCAGATGATGCGATCTCCTTTGGTAAAATCGAATGTTATATACCGAAAACTGCAATTAAATGGTAAGTGGTGTGCATAATTGATGACGTTAGTGCCGACATGTCTGCATTCTCAATTTTAGCGGTTCCTTCGGTGAAGAGATGTACGCCCGTTCCGATTAATGTGCAGCAAAAACTGGACGAACAAGCAAGGAAACAACTTTATGAAGAGCATTACCGTAAGAATAATACCGTCAGCTGTCCAACCGACGACGATTTCGCCTACTGGGATTTGCCAAAGAAAAAAAAGGTAACTTCTTGTTGAAATAGCAACAATATTTTGATCACTGTACTCAACCGACGAACTAAACATTGGAATATTTTGTGTGTGTGTTGTACAAATAGAAATTGAACGCCAAACCAAGGATTGTGTACCATTTGCAAAAGTTCCCGGATGTGTGTGCGTTCTGCTTGAAAAAGAGGAACGAAGAAAATCTGTTTTTACCGTTCTCCTTTTACCACCATGATCTAAATTGTACCATCGAGGAGAAGTTTGATGAAATAACTGAAATCGACGAGAAGGATCGTATGGTATGACCAGTGTGAATTTTATTTATAACAAATTGCTGACTATACGCTATTTCAAACTTATTCGTCTACTCTTATGTCTATTGATGCAGGACTCTAGTGATGTTGTCGCGCTATTGCCAGACAAAATATGTTGCGATTGTTTGGATATGGTTGTTAAATTTCATCAATTTCAAAAACAGTTGAAATGTGTCAGAAAGTTTTGCACAGGCGTCGGAAAACTGATCAAAGGAAATCGAACGAACCTGGATAATCTGTATAGGGATGATGGTGCGCATTTGATACGGTTACTGAGAAAGTTAAACATTTGCGAAGGGTCTGATAGCATGATTACCGTGGAGCAATTGGCTACAGAGGTAACAAACTATCCATCGGTCAAGAAGCGCACTGCATTGAAAAATGAGCACGCAAAAGGAAAACTGCTCGCAAAGTACCTCAACCATAATACTGCCAAAACTGTGACTGTAAACGATCATGTGCAACCCGGTTCCGCCGAAATAGAATGGAATGAAATAACTGTGCCCGCACCGCAAATTAGAAAACTAAAACACGAAATACCGCTTATCACGTCACGGAAATACAAACCAGCCGGTAGAGGAAAACGTGACATAAAGCAATGGGTTTGCCCGTATGCCGATGTCTGCAAAGAATGGTTTCTCGATGAAAGCGTACTACAGCAACATGTTCGCGATGATCACAAAACATTCAAGTGCAAGACTTGCGGAGCCAAGGTGGGATTCTACGATCTGTACAAAAAGCACATTGAAAGTCATGCCGTTGCACGTGCACTACGAATGATCCATAATAATACCACTTCAAAGAAGAAGTACGAATGTGAAAACTGTGACAAAACGTTCATCAGGTACTCGTATTTGGTTTTAGGTATTTGCCAAGGTTTTATTGAAATTCCGTACCTTTCATATATTTAAACAGCAAAGAGGTTTTCCAACGACACCAGACGATCCATGTTGGAGAACGAAATTATGTGTGCGATGTATGCCTCGAGATGTACTTGGACGAACGGGAGTTCAAGAACCACAAATGCTCTACGACGACTAACGATCAGCCTCGCACCCCCGATGACGCACTAGCGGAGCATCTTTACGCTAAACCTACATCTGCCGAGGTATTTTTGACATTCGTTCGTTCAATTAGATATGGATGATTATTTTTCATTGTTTTTCTCTTTTCGAACAAAAGCAAGTTGTTGATATGGATCTGCCTGATGTCTACACTCCACAACAATTACCTTCAAATGACTACACGGACGATTCATCTTCCAACAGGGATTCCACGTTGCACATCGAAATTTTGCAACCGGAAGAAATCGAAGACTGCTAACCGGCAGGTAAACCTGGTTGCTTGGATCGCAAAAGTGGAATACTCGATACATCAACGACAAACGTCATATAAATTCGAATATCGAAGCGATCTCCGGTTCAGGTTTTGAAAAAACTCAACTGTATTGCCTTTCATTAAACAACACACCGATAGTGATAAAATAATACATTGATAATGGATATGAATTCTTAAAATCAGAACACACTCTATGTTCCATTCCAAAACGATGACCACAATCCGCGAATCAGTGTTACGCTCCCCAAACGGTATGTTCGCAGATGTTTTTTTCAAAATTGAACGCCCATTGAAAATCATAACACACCTTGACTGCATCAACTGTCAAACCGGACTAGCGAGTATAAATCCTTTTTACCGTGTTTTCTGTTGTTTCCTTTTTGGTGTCCTAACGCAACTAGTGAGCATTGGTACCGTATATCTAAAGTGCTGAAAAATAAATAAACAACTCGACAATGCCCAATTCTGTCTGTGCTGCCTCATTCTGCTTTAATACTCGGAAGTCTGTACGTAAGCAAAGATTGGATATCATCTTTCACATGTTTCCGACAGACGCTAGCTTGCGACGCACTTGGATAAAATTTTGCAACCGTGACGAGGATTGGAATCCATCGAAGCTAGATACGATATGTTCCACTCATTTCAAGAAAACGGATTATCAAATGGCCAATTCGCCGCTGATGACAATGAACAAAAACCTCCGCCGGCTTTGTTTAGATGGTAAGAGATCGGTGAGTGATTTTAGGTGAAAATTAGGACCGATGAGCTGATACTCAACGCACACAATACGTTTCCAGCATATCCTTCCGTGCTAAAATCGACACCGATGGCTGCTTCCAAAAGGAAGAGATTGCACAAACAAACGTGTGAAAAACTCCATAAGGAACTGTACTGCAACGACAGTTCTGCCAACACATCATCGGGAGCGGACCATAACTACAGTGGGTCTAATGCTTACGACGAATGGGAGGTACGCTAAGAATGTTATCCAAAATTCAGTAATATTAATGAGCCTTACTTTGCAGGATATACCGACCGCGTATGATAGGATCGTGTACCGTTTGCATAAGTTTCCCAATGTGTGTGCATGTTGCTTCAAAACAATAGAGGATGAGCATACGTTCACACCGTTTGATGCGTTTCACGAAGATCTGGAATCAACGATCGAGAAAAAGTTCGATGACATAGCGTTCGGTACACCGGATATCAAGGTTTGAAGGGATATTTTTTCCTGTACGATAATTAAAAAAGTGTTACAATGCTACAAAATTACAAAACTTCTTTACTCCCTAACAGTATCGGGATGAAATGCGTCACCTATTGCCGGACAAAGTGTGCAACGAGTGTTTGGAATTGTTTGTAAAGCTCCACCTGTTCCAGAAGCAGTTGCAATGCATCAGAAGATTTAGCACCGGATTGGCAAACCTGCTCAAAGGCAGCCGCGCATGCCTTGACGAGCTGTATCGTGAGGAAGGGGCACATCTGATCAAATTGTTAAAAAAATTGAACCTATGTCACGGTACGGACGACAAGATTACAGTGGATCGATTGGCAGAAGAAGTTGCTACGTATGGACGGATCAAGAAGTACACTAAATTTGATCACGATCAACCCAGCGCCAATGCACCGAAACGAAAGCTCACCCCTGAACTGGTCACAATAGATGCACAAGCTCAAGCAAGCTGTAATGAGTTATTTTCCCTATACCGTTCGGAAACCGAAACAAGGCAAGGCAGTAAGACCCATAATTGTCAACTAGCGAACGAATGGCTCTGCCCGTACAAGGAAATATGCTCAAAGCGCTTTCGGGATGAACTTTCTCAGCAACAACACGCCCGTATAGATCACAAAATATTCAAATGTAAAACCTGTAATACGTCGATGCCGTACTACGATCTGTTCAAAAAGCATATCGAAAGCCATGCCGTGGCACGTGCTTTGCTTTTAACGCACAGTACACCTAGTTTAGTAAAGCCTCACGAATGTGATAGCTGTGATAAATCGTTCAATAGGTACAGGCGTGCCGTATTTCGACATTTATGGCGTTGTCTCATGTATCACTCTTATTATCTTTCACAGTGAGGAGCTTTTCCATCGTCACCTGAAGACTCATGTTGGAGAGCGAAATTACGTATGTGGAACGTGTCTCGATGTGTTTTTAGACAAGCAGATCTTTGATAGACACGCGTGCTCTGTTTCGACTGTACAAAGGAATCCCAACCCCAAAGAAACACAGGTGTGTACCGTTTGTGATAAAATTAGGCTAGTGCTAGCCTAATCGTGTCTTATTTCGGTTTCATTTCTATTCAAGCAGCACAGCCGTCATCGTGCGAATGAAGACAAATCTACAGCAATTACTGTAAGTCTGGGATGTGATGATAAGTCCAGCAGCTGTTTACAATCACTTCAGATCGAAATTCTCGACCCTGTGGAAGATCCAGTGGCTCCCGATGGTTGTGAACTATTTCGAGACATCTTAGAATGAATTCTATTCTACAGGTTTAAACGTAGTTCTATGCATGCCATCCATAGGGCAAATAACGGAAGCTATATGCAGACGTATTAAAAATATTGTTGTAAAAATCTTAACCGTAGTTACAATATACGTTTCTTGAGACACAAATACCACATTGGAAATTGATCGCAAACTCTATGCAAATATGTCTCCAGCTTTAGAAAAAATTAACACCAAAAATGCTGAAAATGTTCAAAATGTCCACGGTGTCGACCCGGGTTGATGTCCAGATTAGGCTGGTGTGCGATTTTGCCGCCGAGCGAATTGCAAAGGGGCTGTCACTGCTCACGCGATTCGAGAACGATTTTTTCTTTCAACCGGCACTACAAAATAAACGAAACATGCTCATCACAACTTTTTGTTTGAGCAAAACATTCATTATAATCACTTTCCTATGGCGTCCCATGTCATTTTTAACATAAGAACATTCTTGTACATTGTTTATCACTTGTATTTTAAATAAATTCTACAATGTTAACGTTTATAACAAAATGTTTATAAAATCTAATACAGCCACGGTATCGACTCATAGTCCAGAAACGTCAGATAACGACAAACGTCAAAACGAGGTGTTGTTCTTGCGCAAGAAAGTGAAAATTTTTCGTTCGGGTGTTTGCCCGTTTTCTACAGCATTTAATAGTCCGAAAACCTCATATTCTTGAGAGCAAAATGTCGACGTACCTCGCTCTTCGAGCACTCTTCAGCCCAAGTAAGTACTTACGCCTAAAGGCACAGCGTAAACAGTGCGATTTACCATCCGGCAGACGATGAAAGTTTGCATGTTTTGCGCTGTGTGAAAAAGTTAGGTTAATTTTGTAATCATCTTTCCTGTCTGCGCCGGCCAGTCGCTCGTAAGACGGTGGTACAGATTCTTTCGGCTGGCAGTGGACTGAACGTGGTTCGAAAGGCATCACCAGCCATCCGTGCCGTTCCGGTGCGGTTCTACGCGGAGAAGGAAGTATTCAAGCGTGACAAACCGCACTGCAATGTCGGCACGATCGGGCACGTCGACCACGGCAAGACCACCCTGACGGCAGCCATCACCAAGGTGCTAGCTGACAAGGACCTGGCGGAGAGCAAGAAATATACCGACATTGACAATGCGCCGGAGGAGAAGGCGCGTGGTATTACGATCAATGTGGCGCACATCGAGTACCAAACGGAAAATCGCCACTACGGCCACACCGACTGTCCGGGGCATGCCGATTACATCAAGAACATGATCACCGGCACTGCGCAGATGGATGGCGCTATACTGGTGGTGGCCGCGACGGACGGTGCGATGCCGCAAACCCGCGAACATTTGCTGCTGGCGAAACAGATCGGCGTGAATCACATAGTGGTGTTCATCAACAAGGTGGATGCGGCCGATCAGGAGATGGTGGATCTGGTCGAGATGGAAATCCGCGAGCTCATGTCGGAGATGGGCTTCGATGGTGACAACGTGCCGGTAATTAAGGGATCGGCTCTATGTGCGTTGGAGGGCCGCGAACCGGAAATTGGTGCTAATGCGGTGATGAAGCTGCTCGAGGAGGTGGATAAGTACGTGCCGACGCCGGTGCGTGAGCTGGACAAACCATTCCTGCTGCCGGTCGAGTCGGTGCACAGCATTCCCGGCCGTGGCACGGTCGTGACGGGACGCCTGGAGCGTGGCACAGTCAAGAAAGGACAGGAGTGTGAGTTTGTCGGATACAATAAGGTATGGTGAAATAGGAAGGAAAGCGGGGGTTTGTGCAGACTGTAATACCACTTTCCCCTCAGGTCATTAAATCCACCATCACCGGAATCGAGATGTTCCACAAGATCCTGGAGGAGGCACACGCCGGTGATCAGCTTGGCGCGCTGGTGCGTGGAATCAAGCGGGACGACATCAAGCGTGGCATGGTGATGTGCAAACCGGGCACCATGAAGGCGAACGACAACTTCGAGGCGCAGGTGTACATTCTCAGCAAGGACGAGGGCGGCCGACACAAACCGTTCACCAGCTTCATCCAGCTGCAGATGTTTTCGCGTACGTGGGACTGTGCGACACAGGTACAGATCCCGGGCAAGGACATGGTAATGCCAGGTGAGGACGCCAAACTGCAGCTGAGATTGATGCGCCCGATGGTGCTGGAGCAAGGCCAGCGGTTTACACTGCGCGACGGGCACATCACACTCGGTACGGGCGTGGTCACGAAGCTGCTGTCACCGCTCACCGAAAAGGAACGGCTTGCTTTAACCGAGGGCAAGAAGGCACGTGAAAAGGCCGCCAGCGGAAAGGCGTAAGGAGGTGTGTGTGGGTGTGTTGGTGTGTGTTAAGCTAAGGAACAAAACGTGAACTGTAAGTTAGTTATCTAGTGGAAGAAGAAACGTAAAACAAGACCAGCGAAAACAAACGTGCGTGTGAGTATTTGCTGTCTTTCTGCATAAGTGATCATTCGAAACCAGTTTCATCTGTTTTTTTTTTCAAATTGCGAAGTAGTACATAATCGGAATTTAAGTTATTTCATATGAATTTAGGTGATGTGATCGATATGCATCAAATAGTTACTGGAGTATTGGAATCACGAAGCGATGCTTCACATCTGTGGTAAACGAACTTGGCATTCCCAGGCTTCAGATCAAATAACCCGAACAATATTTAACAAAACAAACGAATAAGCATCACTTTATTAGTCTCCATCTCGGCTGCCGGCTTTTCGGCTAGTGAAAGTGTTCCTCCGCATACCTCCGGGCCGCATGTAGCGCACTCTCGAGCGTCGCCTCGAAGTCCATCAACTTCACCTTGCGTGCCTTCATGTTGCACACCTCGGCCGCACTCTGTCCCTTCGGTGGTGCGATCTGTGCCTTGAACGTTTGTGCTACCACCCCCAGCCAGCGTTCGGCGTGGCACCGTTCACTGACCATCGTCTTCGGTACGGTCGCCCGGGCCTTCACCTCGTTGTCGGTGATACTGAGCACCAATATCGGGCGGTCGGTGTAGTATCGGGTCGCCTTGCTAAGCTGCACCTCGTCCAGGATGATCGAGCATTCGAGAAAGTGAACGATGAAACGGGATGATGGCTGCTGCTCCATCAGGTTCCGCATCTCGATGTCGACCAGCTCCCGGAGCGATTCCCGTGTCCGATCCTTCAGCTGCTGGTAGAGCGAGTTGATCACGCTGAGACAACGCTGGCGCACGCAGTAGGGCAGATGGATGTTGTTATCGGTACCGGTAAGCAGCACGTTCTTAAGCCGCTGCATGCGTGTTTCGATCGCGGTGGTGTCATCCTGCCGCTCACTCTCCGCCGCATCCTGCCGCAGCTGCTCGACGTCGTTCTGGATCTGCTTGCCGAGAAAGTGCACCTTTCGGGCGGCCTGGCCAGCGACCGCGTGAAACGTGAAGCAACCGCTCTTGGACTGCGTTACGTTCGTGATGGCAAAATCTTGCAGCTCGCCGGTGTTGGATGCGTGCGTTCCGCAGCATAGCTCACGCGATACGTCACCTATCGAGACGATTCGCAGACCCCGGTCGGGATACGTTTCGCCCGGCACGGTGGTGATGGTGGCGAAGTCTAGCTCTCTCGCATTGCACACGCTCACACTGATCGGCACGTTGCGAGCAATGAGTGCCCTTATTTCCGTCTCAATCGCATCAATCTGTTCGAGGCCGATTTTGTCCCCACTCACAGCAAGCTCTAGCCGTAGGCAACGCTCCGTAACGGCGCTCGAACGTTGGCACATCGGCAGGGCGACGATACGGCGCACCACGGCATTCAGCAGATGTGTAGCCGTATGATGCAGCGTCAGCTGTGTCCTTCGGTTCGGGTCCACCTGCAGCACAACCCGCTCGCCAACGCTCACGCTCACATCCGGTTGCCTTTCGATCGTGTGCACTACAAATCCATCGTGCTCGGT
Organism: Anopheles farauti; assembly: GCA_000473445.2. Classification (NCBI taxonomy): domain Eukaryota; kingdom Metazoa; phylum Arthropoda; class Insecta; order Diptera; family Culicidae; genus Anopheles; species Anopheles farauti. Next base: position 16,371,074 of record KI915041.1, read on the forward strand.
AACGGCTGCCACTTCGAACGATTTGCCGCCGATTGTCAACCGTCCCGCGTCACTTTGCTGGCCACCGGATTCACAGTAGAAGTTGCTCTGATCCGTCACAATATGCCACTGACTGCGTGGTTCATCGTCCAGCAGGAGGTTCAAGCGCGCCGTACACGGTGCAACCTCATACATCCCTTTCTCGCTGTTAAATGCGTAGTTGTATCTTCGTTCGGTGCGCGTCGGTTGCAGTGCTTTATTGTCACCGATCGAATCGCGGAGTGTTTCATACGCGGACAGGCGCGTCTGCAGCTTTGTCGCCAGTTCATGCTTGTAGCCGTCCTTCAGACGCCGCACGAAACACTCGTAGTCCCGAAAGTCGAGCGTAAATTGCATCATTTCACCCAACTTCACCAGCAGCTCCTCGTCCAGGCCGTACGTGTCGTACATTTTGTGAATGATTGGCCCTGTAAGCGGCTTCATTGGGGACGTTTGACCGGAGAGCTCCTTGATGGCACCGGCCAGACCGGCGTGTTCTAGCACTTCCGTTTCGTCCAGCAGAGGAAAACGTTCGAGCAGAGCGATCGTTTCGCTCGAACGCTTCGAGGCGAGCTTGCTGTAGGAGTGCTGCTCGTGTTCGATAATTTTCAGCACGGTGGCAAGATTGCGGCTCATCTCGGGATACACGTCGCCAAGAATTTCCACCACGCTGGGAACGGTGTCAAGCAGCAGTTGCGGTCTACCAAATGTGCGATTGGCGAGTGTGAGTGATTTGCGAATGATTCGCCTTAGTTTGTGGCTGCAAAAAAAGGACAGAAAATAAAATTTATTATCAAAAAAAACCCTGTTCTTTGAGCCCTATTCTGTATTTACTTTTGAGACGGAAACATGCCATCCGCCAAGCAGGCTGTGATCATTCTACTATGATCTGCCATAATTCGATATGCAGTGTCTAGTTCGTAGTGGCTGTCGTTGCTTGAGAAACTTCCGCGATAAGGTTCCCTTTTTGTGACCTGGGGAAGTAAAGGCGAGCAGTTGTTGGGTAAAATCACACCCCACACGTTTGTTCGTCGTATTTTGTACCTCTTGAATTCGTCTAAATATTGGCTCAAACAGATCCGTGTCGTAGTTGCTCTGCTTTCCCTGCAGATGAGCGACCAGCCGCTCCAATCCCATTCCCGTGTCCACATGACGCTGAGGTAGATTGCGGATCGCTCCATCATCAAGCGAGCGATTGTACTGAATAAACACCACGTTCCAGATTTCGGTGAGATCGGGCACACCGGCATTAACCAGCCGTTTCCGCCCATCGGTGTTTCGAAACTCGTTCGACAGATCCAGATGGATCTCGGTACAAGGACCGCAAGGGCCGGAGTTTCCCATCTCCCAGAAGTTGTCGCGTGCGCCGAATGGAAGTACACGTTCTGGAGGAATGCTAAATGAAAAAAGGATCAGATTAAAAAACACACGTTCGCAGAGACGCACTTCTGTGCAAGATTACCCCAGACTCAACCAAATATCGCGGCATTCTTCATCGGCTGGGAGGTTCAGTTTTGCATCTCCTCCGAAGTAAGTAACGTACACACGTTCCGGTTCGATGTGATACACATTCGTCAGCAAATCCCAAGCCATCCGACAGGCTTCCTGCTTAAAGTAATCGCCAAATGACCAATTACCAAGCATCTCAAAGAACGTATGATGGTAGCTGTCGGTACCGACGACGGAGAGATCGTTATGTTTGCCCCCGACCCGTACACACTTCTGCGAGTTGGCTGCCCGCTCGCAGGGCCGTTCCACAGTGCCAAGGAAGACGTTTTTGAACTGATTCATGCCGGCATTCACGAACGCGATCGTACCATCGTTGAACGGTAGTAACGAACTCGATCGGATCAACCGATGGTTGTGTTTCACCGTGAAGTAGTCTATGAACTGGCGACGAATTTCGTGCGAACTTGGTCCGCCGCTGGACACGGATACGTATCGCACGGCACAGGCAGGATTACGTGCTCGTTGAGTCCGGAACAGGACTTTCAAAGGAAAAAACATACGAAAAGCCATTGTTTTGGATGAATTTTGTAGTGCCCTAATTTTATTATACAACACCGGCTGATTGCAGCGGGAGGAAACGATAACAATAGTGACATTTTTGTAGGTTATGATAGGTTTGTTTACGTTTTATGACAGATTTGAGCCGATGATCTAGAATCGTAGGTGAACATGTATCTAAAAAGAAACTGATTTCCATCAAAAAGTTATTATCACATTGTTATCAGTGTGTAGGAATGAATTTTGCGTCGATTAAATTATTAAATTTAAATTTAAATTGCACCTTTATCAAAACGCTCTGCTGCATGGGCACACTTTTGACAGCTGTCAAATGGACAAAACCAAGCAAGCTATGGAATATTTTGATGCACGAATTTAGGACGCTCGTCGCCATTTCCGTTGTGCATTTGTGGAAAAGAGGTACTACCGAATAATTTTGGTGTAATATTGTCTACGGTTGGAATTCTTACTTGATGTAAAGCCTGTGAATCGCACACGAAATGCATCGTCGCGGTGGAAAACGAATCCGCATGAATGAGCCGCCCGTGGAGTACGAGGAACCCGAGCAATTGTACCAAAAGTAAGCCAACAGCAAATTTTCTTTTTGCTCATTCTAATTTGTTTCTTATTAGCAGCGAGCCGTTGAACGAAAGCTGGTCATCCGGCGGTCACGATGAAGGAGGCCATGGTGAAGAATCGGGTGAACCGTCGCGCGGTCGAATGACGCGTCTGCGTGCCCGCGGTGGTGTCCCACTAAAGGCGCCCATCATTGAGGACGACGACGATGACGATTTTTTCGGCAAGGAGCAGCAGAAAAAACGAAAAGCTCCACGCAAACCACGTGAAACGGTTCCAAAAGAGCACCATGAGAAGCCGCCCCGCGTGTACCATCACCGGGAGGAGCGCGAAGAGCGGGTAGCCGTGGCCGATCGTGAAAGTACGACCGATGAGTCGAGCCTTTACTACATCCTGCGCCATTCGAAGTCGGCCATCGCTACGATCGTGGACGATTGGATCGAGCGGTACAAGGTGGACAAGGATTCGGCGCTGATTGCGCTGATGAACTTTTTCGTGCATGCGAGCGGCTGCAAGGGTAAAATTACACCTGAAATGCAGCAGAACATGGAACACACGGCGATTATTCGCAAGATGACCGAGGAGTTCGACGAGGATAGCCACGAGTACCCGTTGATGATGTCCGGACAGCAGTGGAAAAAGTTCAAGATGAACTTTTGCGACTTCGTGCAGACGCTGGTGAAGCAGTGCCAGTATTCGATCATCTACGATCAGTTCCTGATGGATAATGTCATCTCGCTGCTGACGGGATTGTCGGATTCGCAGGTACGCGCGTTCCGCCACACGGCCACGTTGGCCGCGATGAAGCTGATGACGGCGCTGGTGGACGTGGCACTGCTCGTGTCGGTCCAGTTCGATATGGCAGCACGGCAGTATGAGTCGGAGCGAACGAAACCGCGTGACAAGCGTGCGGCCGAGCGGTTGGAATCGTTGATGGCCAGGCGGACCGAGCTGGAGGAAAATATGGATGAAATCAAGAACATGCTCACGTACATGTTCAAGTCGGTGTTTGTCCATCGGTACCGCGATACGCTGCCCGATATTCGGGCAATCTGCATGTCGGAGATTGGCATCTGGATGATGAAGTTTTCGTCCAACTTTCTGGACGACTCGTATCTCAAATATATTGGCTGGACGCTGCACGACAAGCAAGGCGATGTTCGGCTGAAGTGTTTGCAGGCACTGCTGCCACTGTACGAAAACGAAGAGTTGAAGGGCAAGCTGGAACTGTTCACGTCCAAGTTCAAGGATCGCATCGTGGCGATGACGCTGGATAAGGAGTACGAAGCGGCGGTACATGCAGTTAAACTTGTCATCAACATTCTCAAGTAAGTGCCGGGATAGGGTATTAAGTGAATTAGGTTTTGGTAATAAGGGACACATTTTGTTTTTACAATATATGCGCACACTTGTAAATCTATTTTATGGCAATTAGTAGCTGATAATTAAAAAAAAATTAACACGACATTATGTTTTCTTCAGGAGCCACCAAGACATCTTGACGGACAAGGACAGTGAAATCGTGTACGAGTTGGTATATTCGTCGCACCGGGGCGTTGCCCAAGCTGCAGCGGAGTTCTTAAACGTGCGACTCTTCTGTCAGGACCCGAATGCACCTCCCACGTACACCCGGCGTGGCAAGATGCGGCTACCGAATACGCCTCTGCTTCGCGATCTCGTCCAATTCTTTATCGAATCGGAACTGCACGAACATGGCGCCTACCTGGTTGACTCGTTTATCGACAACAATCCGATGCTGAAGGACTGGGAGTGTTACACTGATCTGTTGCTGGAGGAGCCGGGCCAGATGGAGGAGATGCTTGACAACAAGCAAGAATCGACGCTTATCGAGATCATGGTCAGTGCCGTGAGACAGTCGGCCACGGGCGAACCCCCGGTTGGACGCGGCAGCAGCCGCAAGATGACGCTAAGTGCGAAAGAGATCAAGCAGGTGCAGGATGACAAGCAGCGGCTGACGGAACACTTCATACATACGCTGCCGCTGCTGCTGCACAAGTACAGCGCCGACGGGGAGAAGCTGACCAATCTGCTCGCCATTCCACAGTATTTCGATATCGAGCTGTTCACGACGACTCGGCAGGAAGCGAACCTGCAGGCGTTGTTGGACAAGATGACGCACGTAATGTCGACGCACGTTGACCGCGAGGTGTTGGAAACGTGTGCGAAAACGCTCGAATTCTTGTGCTCTGAGGGTAGCGCCATCTACGCCCGGTGCGATCTGGTACGTTCGAACGTGATCGATGAGTGTGTGAATCGGTACCGGGAGGCGATCGACGACTACCGAACGCTTATCGCCGGGGACGAGGTGCCGAACGAGGACGAGGTGTACAACGTGAGCATCTCGCTGAAGAAGGTGTCGACACTGTACGCCTGCCACAATCTCAATCCGTGGAATCTGGTCGACTCGCTGTACCAGGACATTGAGGATCGCGTCAGTGGAAAGTCCGCTGAGACGGGCATACCGAAGGATGCGCTCGTCTACTGCATCGAAGCGTGCTTTTTTTCGATCAACTGGGGCCTGTACCATCTGGAGACGGCAATGGATCGTTCGCAAGTGGCACAGGATGCGCACGAGCTCGGCCGCAATCTGCACAAGTACCTGAACGCCTGCAACCATCTGGTGCGGTACGATCGTGAGCCGACGGTGCAGGAGGCTGCGTTCATGTCGATCTGCGATCTGCTGGTGGTGTTTGCCGAGCAGCTGCGCAACAATCCGGACGAGAACATACAGTCGCTGGTGTTTCCGCCGAACGAGGAGCAGCAGGAGCTGCTGAACGAGTTCGTGCAGACGATGGTGTTCGCGTCCGAGCAGGAGGAAGGTCACGATGAGACGCGCATTGAGGAGCTGCACAAGCGGCGCAGCTTCCTTGCCGCGTACTGCAAGCTGATCGTTTATAATATTCTGCCGATAAAGGCGGCAGCGGACATCTTTAAGCATTATCTACGGGTATGTTTGTTGTGTGTTGCTAATGGCGTGACTTGCGAGAGCTGTACTGAAACTGTTGTGCTTTTTTTTCGCAGCACTACGATGAGTACGGTGACATTATCAAAACCACACTGGGTAAGACGCGCGAGATCAACAAAGTCAACTGCTCGATGACGATGTGCCTGAGCTTGGTGAAAATGTTCAAGGAGCTGCAGGAACTCTTCCCGGACGGGCGCATTTTGCGCACCTCGCAGGAGTTCCAGGATCTGAAAGAGCTGGCGAAACGGTTTGCCGTCTCGTTCGGGTTGGACGCGGTGAAGAACCGGGAAGCGATCACCGTGTTCCACCGCGCGGGCATTCATTTCGCCGTGACGTCTGCGAACGAAGAGCTGGACGATCCGTCGGCGGCCCCACCGTGCATCGCTTTTCTCGAGATTTTGTCCGAACTGACGAACAAACTGATCAAGCAGGACAAAAAGCTGATGTATGGCCGCAGCTGGAAAGATTTTCACGGACAAATGTTGACTTTTTGTGTGTTTGTTTTTTTCTTGCTTACACAGTCTCACGTTCCTGGATCGCCGGCTGAAGGCAGGCATACCGTCGAGCCGTTCGGAGGACTGGCAACCGTTGGTAACGTACCGGAATTCGCTACTGCATGGCGATACGGATCAGCTGCCGGTTCCATCGAAGCGTGCGTACACGCGGAAGAAGCGGGATGCCGATCACGATGACGATGACGACCATGACGATGACGATGATGGCGATTACATCGGTTGATGGTTGACGCAATGAATTAATTATTTTCTTTTACCACGTAGATGTTACTAACAGCGGTTGAATCCGGTGCAAACATAATAAATTAGACTTACAACACGTAGTCTCAGACTTACCATCGTAATAGCTGCAAATTATTAAATAATACGATAGAAAGAAACTACGATGTGGAACACGACGAATGGTATGAATCCGAACCAGCGCTATGTGTTTGGTGCCATCTAGCTTCCCAGCACGCTTTTCCACTACACCTGTGGGGCAAATGTATTCCTGGGCGGTGAGCTCAACATTTTGATGTCACATCCTAGCCAAAACGGAGTATACATTTAGTAGTATGAAAGAAGCTTTCGACAGCGCCATATGACTTGCTGCTCTCCAGTTGTTTAATGTGTTGGAAATGTCTTTCAGGTAGTAGTAATCAATGCAATAGTAATCGAGTAATAGTAATCAAACCATCAACGAATGATTGTTAGACGGAATCACGTTCTTCTTTTCAAGTTAGTTGATGTGTATGCGCTAGAATAGGCATAGATTGAACACGTCAACTCATGTCGTAAAGATGAGTAGGATTGCCCCTGCTCGGGACGCATTTTAACAGATAAATAGTTGTTTTGTAATGCCCCCCGTGTACTAAATCCAGCCATTTTTCGTTTCTATGCATGATTTCTAGTAACATAATTCGATCAATGTAATCTTTTGATCTTTGATACTGTTTGATTTAGAGCTTCACTTCTTGCCCAGTGAATACGTATTGCCCAATTGTTTTTATACGTATCTCCAAAGGGATCTGATCTGCTCCCTAGAGGTGTCCTGAGCCCATTTTTTCATACTCTCTAGTTAGGGCAGGCTCCCTCCTTCCGTACCGCTATTCTGTGTTTGACAAGACAGAAATCCTTTTCCGGGTTATTTCTATTCGACTTCCCAAAAGGATACGGTTGTGAAAATAGGTGAACATTGTGGAAGTAAAAATTGCACGCTGCTCCAGATAGTTTGCGCTCTGCTCTTCCACGGTAGCCATGATGATACTGAAGATTTTCTCAATTTATCATAAAGCCGATAGATCATCGCAAGATGGAGTACGCAATTCCCCAATCTCACTCTTCTCGTTAGCAGCTACCGGCACGGTAAATAATAAATTATGAGTGGAAGTTATTAACTTTAATCTTCATTGTCGTTAGCGTAGATTGTTTGGCAACCAACGGATTGGACGTACCGGAACCGCTCCTTAGACCGCTCGAATCTTACCTTGACCTAATAAATTATGGAAACTGATCGAAACGGTTGATTATGCAGAAATTGACTAGCCAAGAGAAGGGTAAGGATGGGATGGTCCTTTCAATGGGGACGCCCTGAGACGGGACGAGTCGCTCCCTCAACTCAAAAGGGGGTCCATCTATTTCATCAATCGAAAAGTCGTCCGTCAAGTAAAGCGGAGGTGTTAACAGATGTCTTTAAAGTGCAACAGATGGCTTTGTGGACGAGCAGAAGCAAATTTAATTAATGCTGAGTTTTGACGCTGAATTTCAGCCAAACGTCCAACACTCTGGCTGCCGCGATAATTAAATCCATCATCAAATTGTGCCGATTAAATACCACTCGTACGGAAAACTTATCGTTGCAGGCGTGAAATAAAGTTTTTGTGCTCGCCTCCTTTGGGGGGGATGGGTGGGAAAGTTAATCAAAAACCTGACAACTGCTTGTCTACCGCAACAACTAATTTCGAACGAAGGGCGAAGGGGTTTGTGGCGTGCTTGTTATCGATGCGTGTCGTACCTTTTTGGACGTACCCTTCTCTTTTTTTAGTCCAAAAGAGCACGTATAGTTTTTCGACCATGCGTTTGAGTTTGTGGGCGTTTGCAAACCGAAACTGCTTTGCCACGAGTATACTCTATTCAGTTGAAAAATGTTTATTTAGAAAGTTTTTTTTAACCGATTCGCTGGGCAAGTGTAAGTGTAATTTGTTTGTATTGTTTGAAAAGCGCTTAGTCGCCATATCGTAAGTGTTCTCTTTTAAACTCCCGCAGGAAATGAGCTCGATCGCATACGGAAGCAAGTACGTATGCGAAGACATTAACATTTAAAGAGACATTCACAGCCACCTGTACCAAATTCACTACTCCCCGAACGAATGCGTTGCAGTGTAGTGTAGTTATTCCTGTTTTTGTTACGCTCACGAACAATATTTCCATATCCCAGCAGGGTGAAAAGTTCTCCCTTTTAAAAACGTTTTTTTAAGTCAAGCAGCCGCAGTCGTCGTCGCCGTTCGGCATCAGTGATGGCGGCTCAAAGCCACGACCGACCGCCGTTCGGACAAAAGATTGCTTATCATTCTATAAAAATATATAATTTGTATTTATTTGTATATTCCTGTATTTTTGTTTCAAAATTCACGTCGAGTGCGTGCTGGGACTATGTACTGAATAGTTCGTTTCCACACGAAACCATGCAAACGACAAACGGTGTAGTGTATGGATGCGATAGTTTTGTCGTGTGAATCCCCTCTAAGCAACGCGCAAGTATCGCAAGAGTGAAACGTTCAGAGCATTCGGGTTTACAGGCCTTCTCGTATGCTCTTATCATGAGGATAGCACCGCTTACCGTCGAATTTTGCTCTATAATTTTGTCGTGCCGTGTAAACTCCCTCGTAAGCTCTCGACCGAGCTCGAGCCGAACTTGCCGAAGCTTGCTAGGATGTTCGTGGCTGGTTCAACACGCTACCATACAGCCGACAGCTGTCAGAGACGTGTTTACCTTCCCAACGGGCGAGAAAAACGGTGCGTTGTTCTGGGCTGCTGTGTTGAGGAATTTCTTACCGGCACACAAAGTGTGCGAACAGTGCATGTGAGAAGTGCATTGATGCCGGTTATAATTATTAGGGAGATTGTTCTCTCGCTGGATGGATGGACGCCGTTGAAAGAGCGTGAAAAGTGAAAAAGAATAGTGGTAAAAAAAACTTGTGGTGATCGCTTAAAACGGTGATAGTAAAACTGTGGAGTTTAGCTGATTGATTGATAGTGTAAGTTGAGCCGCTTAAAGTTGCATATTTCTTTTAAATTTGTGAATAATTGTAATGAAAATTTGGAGATTGATTTTTGAAAAGTAGTTTTACACAGAATGGTAGTCTCCAATACAAATGATTTATTTTCATAATGGTGCTTTCATGTTACTTGATTGTTGCGAATTTAACATAAAGCGTGAAAAGTAACAACGAAAAACTCATATTAAACAGCGACTTTCTATCAGAATTTGCTAATCCTGTTTCGACTCTCACCTCCATTTCGAGCGATGTCAAAACGCCACACGGTAACCATCACAGGAGGCGGAGTTGTGCGAAGAACGTTTGGAAATGGCAGCATGCACACGTGCGAGAGGTGTACCGGTTGATTCGTATTGTTTTTCGGTTCTCTTTCCTGCAGATAAATTCGAAATTCTATCCCTCCGTGCGAAGCGACACGGTAGACACGGGTTTTCCAATTAAAGAATCTGCTTATCCAGCCGGCAGCGCGAGCCTGAGAACTGCTTCGTCAGTAGAGTACATCGATACCGAGCTCAGCGTTATCACATTTCAACAGACGCTCATCTATCACGGTTTGATTTCTCGCTCTCGATTTTGAAAAATGTGTTTCGAGCAGGATAAAAATAAAACAACACCATGTTGTGATCCTTTAAAAGTAAGCGGTGGGAAGGATTGCGACGCCATTTGCTTCCCATTTTGCTTTGACCCGGCCGCACGTGACTGAAATGTGTAACCGAAATGTTTCGGGTAAACAGCGTGCCGGTCGAAGGTATGCGGGGCTAATGGGTCAACCGGTTACGTGAGACTCCCACCGCTCCCTCACCCCACCTCCCTCAAAGCGATGCCGAGTTGTGTGTTTAGAAAAAAGAAATTGTTGAAATTGAATTCATCGGTGTCAGCGCGCAAAGATGGGATGAAATTTATCGTTCGTCCGGTAGAATGTAGCAGGGCGCAAACACTCCAATTATAAAGCGACCGGATACTTTCCACCAACACGTTGGAGCGTGGAGCTAGTGTAACAGGAGCACTTCTCGCTGATACCGTCGGTAGGAGGTGGAGGAGGAGTGTTGAGGGTCGCTTTTGGTCGCCAGCCATACATCCGCGGGAAGTTGAAAATGCAACCTCCATTGATGGTCGAGATGGCCGGGATGGATGGCGGGTGGTTCGGGTGGTTTATTAGAATCCTTACGAACGCTTCGGCGGCACGCTTGTCAATTCAACCCACCTCACCTCGAACCCAAGCTAACGACACGACAAGGAGCAGAGAAGGGACGGCTCTTTTCATGCACACGAGTGAATTGGGGAGGGCAGGGAGAAGGACAGGCGGAGGTGTGACTGTCCCGATAAGAAAGTTTAGTATTCTCACATCCTACAGGGTCGTCACCGAATCATGCAGAAAATGCTCCTCGCCAGGGCCGGAGGATGCACATGGAAACGCCCGGTTGCTCATGTATTATTGTCGTAGCGTCGTCCTCTCGGCGGTTTTTTCCTTTCCAGTGGTCGGCACACTCATTGTGGTGTAGAATAAGAAGAATAATTTGGAGAATATCAAAAACGCATGTGACGAAAGCAGCGCTAGATATCCGGAATACGCATATTGGCCTGGTCAAAAAACAAGTAGTAATTGAAAATTTGATTCTTGTATTTTGTATCAATTTCGTGTTCTATAGATTTTTCGTGAAAGAGTTTTCTTTCGCAACTTTTTGTTTTGGGAGTGAGCTCGGTTTTTTATGGTACTATTTTGCAAGTTTTTCTTTCGATTCCTATAAAATCCTAATGCAATTTTTGTCTTTTTTTAGTGCACGTGAGATAAAATGAAGACTTTTTTATTTTACTTGCAGAATTTGTACTGAAATTGACTTAAACGTTTTCTATGGAATGTTAAAATCTCCAATAAATGAATTCAATCTTCATATTTTCCTATTTGTTTCCTATTGTTCTGTGTATTCGGTAGCTCACATTTCCTTGTTATGTTTGATGGTTTTGCATGTTTACAAAAATGATTTCAAAATCATTACCCATTTCTTAACTTTTTCGACACACGAACCTGCGGCCTTTAGTATCGTTTGACTCGAGCCTTGCCTAGCCCTGGAGTGCTAGGCTAGTCCGGCAAGGGTCGGCCGTCAAAAAGATATTCGGAGGCATGGGCAGCTAAACTTGCGCTCCCGTATTCACATTCGGATTCCGGGGACGGGTTTTACACGCACGATGAATTATGCAGCACGCACCGGGCGGGCCTCGTGTGGCGATAAACCCGTGCCCTATTACTTTAGCCCCAAATTAACCCTCCACGGTGCGTCACCAGCCCGCATCGAGCCAGCAAGCGGCCGTTCACACCGTGGCCGTGTAAGTAATTGCTTTACGGACGCTCGGTTTACTCGGATCTATCAAAACCGTGCGTAGCCTCCGGCGCCGGCGGGGAAAAGGGGCGAAAGGGACTGCGAGGGTTTCGTTTGTGCGTGCGTGTGTGTAAAGGCGCACGTTTTACGTTTCATTGCCACCGGCTACAGGCTGAAGCCATCGCTACGCTCGCTCAACTCTTTGAGTCCGTTGCCGGGGCAACAACTAGGAGCGAAAGATGCAAACTAGCACAACAGGGAGTAACGAGTCCTGGCGCAGTCCTCCTGCAACCAAGGGCAAGAGTTGGCGAGGGGAAGAGAGCGAACGGAAGGCACACAACATGGGTGACGGATCGGATTGAAACAACAACGGATCGGATTGAAATTAAGTTACCAGCGAACGACAACATCCGGACGCTCTTGTTTTCTTTCTTCCCATTCGACTGCGCTTTCTCCGTTGATATTTTGTGGGCGGGAAATGTGTTAATAGTAAAAAAAATAACACAATCACCAAACACATCCGCTCGGGTGGTTTGGTAGGGTTTGCGGAAAGTGTGGACTGTCTCCCTGCGGCCCAGGAGTAACCCGAAAAGGGACCGCGGTCGAAGGCCCGCGGCACCGTCTACTGTTCGGCCCGTTTTGCCCGTGGTCACTTTTGGCCGATGGGTTAAAGATCTAGTTCTCGTTGCTGGAAATGGGTTCGTTTTGGGGCTGGCTAGTATGCTAATTTCTATATCATGATCCATCGAATTTGGATCTCAAGCCAGGCCGGACCTTGTGGCTTGTGGCCCTTTTTTGGGTTCGTTTGGTGCACAAAATAAAAGTGATATCGTTGCGTTCGTGGCGGAACAACCTAACCGACAGGGTGATTTTATTATTTAAGTGAGCCCGAGCTCGAAGTTAGTTACAGTTTTCCGGTGACAACCAGTTCGCGCGGTTCTATTGATGAATTATGTACGCCCAGTTTTGCTACCGGTCAAACCGCGGTCACCTCGAAGGTTAGTTTTTTTGTTTCGCAAACAATAGCACTTCCATCAGGACAGACAAAAAGGATTAATAATTTAAATTTCAAGCAACGTGAGCGCTCGCGGCAAAATTCGGCAACGCTACCTGCCGCGTGTTAGGAAAATGAACGGCCTTTCAGTAGGCGCTGATTTAACAGCGTTCCGGAACGGCGACAAACAAACCAGCGAAACGTTGAAAAATAGCAGCCGCCTGAGCTCAATTTAATTCTGTTTGCGATTCGCGCAAATTCGATTACACCATTTGTGCAATATTGGCGACTGGGGTGGAGAAGGCGGTGGAATGGAAACAAAAAAAAAAACACTCTCTATTGATCTGCGATAGTTTGTGTTGCCACTCACAAACACAAACACACACACGGTGTGTCTGTGCCAAGTGACTTATAATTTTCTTCGCCGGAACTTTTCCGACCGTAAACCGAGAAGTGCATCGGAATGCGAGGTCATGTGACTCTGCGCCGGTGAGGTGAAAGTTTTCGTTCCACCACCCTCCACGTCTTCCCATCATGCCGCTGCAGATCTGGGTGTCACCGGAGAGTGACGGGGGGGAAATGAAGAACGTAGCAAATGAAATTGCAGTACAGAGCGTAGCACCACTAGCCGGTCACTTGTATTTTTTGAGAATAGAATAAAAATTTTATTCGGATTACATTTTATTCAGAAGATGCTAAATGTTAAAACATTATTTTTTAAATTTTTTGTTAAATTATCTTGATTGTATGGTGTTTAGAAAAATGCTTCATGGATATTAAGGCGAAAAGAGACAACGGGTTGGACACCCTTGAAATATGTAATAGATAAACAATTATGTCACTAAGAAAGCTATTAATGGATTATTCCCACAAAAAGTTCTACAGAAATAGTGCAACATATTATTTCATTTAATTTTATTATTTTTCCCTTCAACTGCACAACATCGGTTAAAACCCGCTAATTTTCCGTCATTAACAACGTCAACATTAAATTGTGTTTCTACGATTGATGCTGCTCGGGTTGTAGCATTCGCTCTTGGAAAAAAAATTAACATAACTTTTGACACCCACTGTACTCACATTTGGAACGAAATGACAATGAGATAGCAAAATAAAAAAACAAAGTGAGAAAAAGGCAACACCATCTCACCTTTTATTTTTTTACCCAGGACTGGGCGTCTCCATCGTTTCCATGGCGGAGAAGTCGTACGAAAAAAAAAGGGGTAAAAACTTCCGCCTTCCGGACAGGCGCTTGGGAAATTCGATGAATATTTTTTTGTTGTTTGTGTTTGCTGCTTTTCAACACCCGATTTCCCGAAAACCCGAAGTCGCACCCTCGCAAATCGGGCGTCAAAGTTTCTTCATTCGAGCGTAAAGGAGTGGATTTGTGGGACGCAGGAACAGGAAGAGAGGAAGAAGAGAAAAAAAAGCACCCCAACACCCTGCTCGAAAATTGTTTTTACCGATTTTATCGGCAAGCGCTTCTACAAATCGGCAAAGTTAAATGCTGTGTAAAATTTTAATATCAATTTATGAGCAAACTTTTCATTACAACAACACTCACGGCCGGTTGTGTTTGCAAATTGCCGCTCAGTGGGCCAAGCTCGTTTTATTTTTTGCTGTCAGCACCCCAAACCCCCCTCCACCCTCCTCCCCCGCGGTGGGCTACAAAGTCTCCGCGGCATCGTTACGACTCACCCGATGGTGGAGGCGCACACGTGTAGCAAATGAGTAAATCGAGTGTTAAGTGTGAGTGGGTGTGTGGTTTCGCTCGTTCCTCGTGCCTGCTCGTGCGTCGTCACTAGATTAACTCCTTAACGAGGGGAACGGTCGTTGCGGGGCGAGTGTTTCCCATGTTAATCGCTCTCCCAACGGCACCCCAATCTCACGTCAATTAACAATCTTTGCGTTCGAAACGCGCCAAACGGGGCCAATCCTACCCGAAAAAGGGGTGTTTGCTGTGCGCTAATAAAAGCAGGGAAAACATAAGCACGAAGCAAATCACGGCCGGAATCGTGCGTTCTCGTGGCAAATAATACTCTAACCCGGTATTTGTTGTTATTATTTTGCCCGCAGTTAAAGCTTGTGGCATGGTTTTTGTGCCAAGAAATCGGAGGGAGCGAGTAAAATGCTCTTCATAATTGGGTCCGTGGACGATTTTCGTTCGGCAGTTGGATGTTTCGTGTCGTTCGCCCTGTGAGTCGGTACAGTAAAAAAAGCTGGGATATGGTTGTTTATGTATCCATACGATTTTGGAATCTGCATCACAATGGTAAAAAGGTTGTACTAGCAAAACACACAATTCGATCGCTTCGGAAAGGTCATCGTGTATTAAAAAAATTACCCTTTTCTTCCGGCAGTGCATTCGATTTCCGAATTGAAGAGTTGAAGTTTGGGATTTGGAATTTTTAAGTTAAATTTTTTAAACATTTTTCAACTGATTTTCTACTCTTTTTCGGTTCGAATTTCGAAATATCTCATTCGTCCCGTTGATACCCTTCCAATCGCACTTACACGGTGCGTTTGTTTACCAAACCCCTTTCGAATCCAGTTAAAAGCTTCGTCGCACATCGCTTTGTTTCCAGTACGATGGGGTTTGTTTGATCTTTTTGGCTCTAGCCCTAGCTGTCTCCCTCTCTCTCTCTCTCTCTCTAAGTACAGAAAAAGAAAAAAACCAAATGCACGCACACCAATCGCAATCGATTTGTCATCCGCTAAAGCTCATCCGCTTCGTCACAAAAACAAACAAAAAAAAACTCCATTTCATATCTTATCGACGCTTTTGCCGGTTGCGCTTTTTCTTTGAACTCTTCGCTCGATTTCGCCGGCAAACGAGCGGGGTATTGGTATTTTTTGGGGGAACTTTTTCTTTCACGCTCGTTACATACCGTGCCCACGTTTGCAACCCATCACACGTCCGCTGTCGTCGCTGTTTTCCCCGCCTTAGCTGATCAATTTAAAATGTTTGTTGACCTCCGGATCATTTGTTCGTGGACGGTGGGATGGGTGGTTTCCGAAACCTTCCTCCCTTCCCCTCCCCGCCTCCCCTCCCTTCACTCTGGTGCTGCTCTGTTGTTATTTTGTTATTTTTCATCCAATTTCAGACCCACGGAACAAACAGCGGAACAAGGAATTCAATCACACACATTTATACATCCGGTGGGAGGATATCGGTTTTCGGGCAAGGCTGGCTGGGCTGGGCTCGAGCCAATCAACCAAACAACGAAGGCACAGGCGACACACATATTGCACAGGATTTTCGAGCGGATTTGTTCCTCGCCCGCCACTGTTTCGGGAATTTCGCCGCATTGGAAGAGCGGATAATTATACGCGTGGGGCATGGGGCATGGGGTAATAAAATGTTTCAACATTATAACACGCGACTCAACGGGTGCGATTGCCCCACCCACCAGCAGCAGCAGCAGCCGCGTTAGTGCGTTTGACTAATGAAACATAAATTTCAACACCACTTCACATAAAACGACCACCCCGAAACGTTCGCCGTGTGCCCAAAATCGTGGCTGTTAACAATTTTCATTACCGGTGCAAATTCTGTGCGTGTGTCTTTCCCCCAGCGTGTGTTGTGCCATTCGCCATTCGCCAATGAAATGGCCATCCGCAGGAATGTTGTGTGCGATTCTACATGCCAAATCTTGCTCCGGGGAGCCCTAGACGGTGCGCGCGTGTGTGTGTGTAATGAAGTGTATGACATGAGAACTCGCTGATCGCCACCCTTCAGTCACGCTTAATATCTGCCAGCGTCAATAATCTGCTGAAGTGCTGTGCAGACCGAACCGGACAAGTGCTTCATTACGGCGGTGTTACGTCGGCCAGCGGATAAGTCGGTCAAAGGAAGTGCGTGAATGTGTGAGAGAGAGAGAGATTGGTTGTTCTCCCAAAAAAGGCAGCTCTAATCGACAAAAGTAAACGGCCGACATCGACAACTTTTCGTGTTGCGAAAGATTCACACACTCCGGTGCGATTTGGATGGAAAAGTTCGGTCGGTAGGGACAGTCGGTCGGCAGCGTCGCGGAACAATATCGAGCAACGGCAACTCACCGAACCATGGACGGTCGAAACCGGCGGCGTCAATTTGGCGGCCCCTGCCACTGTCTTCGGCCACTGATACGGCTCTGGGGCGTCGTGACAGCGATTGGTAAGTGGCGGCCGAGCTGGGGGAGTATTTTTGGAGGTGCCATTTTTCGTACTAGAGGGAGATTGTTTTTTTTTTCGTTTTTGCATCTAATCGAGTGCCTACAATCTGGGATAAAAACATCGTTTCCAATGGGGACATTTCGAGTCTTTCCGAGCCACGTGGAGGCAGTGTAGGAAAACAGATAAATTTTTGCTTAATATTCATAGCCAATTCGCCAACTCAAAGTGGAGAGATTTAGTTTGTGTTTTTATTTTTATTTTGCTAAGCGAACAGTGTTCCATTATTTTTAATTCATCAAACGAACCGTCGCGGACATTCGCTCGCAGTAGGCACTTGTTGGTTGGTTAGACGGTCTGCTCGGAGCGTAGTAGGCGGTTGGTGGATGCAGTCCATTATTCGCCCATAACCGCAAAGGCAGAATTTGAATTGAAGAATTTTTGTGTTTTTGATTGCGTTCGCTGCCAGCCGGCGGATTAATGCTCTCGTAATCTAATTCGTGACGGGGTGTTGAAAAGGTTTTAATCACCAGTTTGTACATAAACAATCAGAAGTGTTTTTTTTTGTTGTAATAATTCCAAACAAGGTTATCATCCAAACCGAACCGGGCGTAGAAAAAAAAACATTTTCACACATTTTGCAATTATAAAAGCGGGTTTCGAAGCAAATATTCTATCATTGTATTGTTTAATACAAAGTCGATCGAATTAATTGATTGAATTACTTAAAAAAGATCACTTTTTAGCAATGAAGATTACTGACGTCAATATAGTTAGTGTAAAATCCATTTTCGACTGTGAAACAATATCACATAAACGAGCATAGAACATCTGAAATGGTTCATACATGCCATGCCCAAAATTGGTATAATAAACGAATGTAGGATAGTGGTAAAAACTTTTGTAATTAGTGCTCAAGGAACGAAGATTTTGTTTATTTGGAACGTGTTAGTTTATCAATTATGAAATGTTAATACTAGCACTCACTAAAGGTAACGTCGTAAAGGACGAATTCGAACCCTTCCCTGAAGATTGCCAGATTTTACCGAATGAATATACGACGCGCGTACCTTTCTGGATTGAAATTCGATTTTGAAAATTGATTTCTTTCGGCTAGAGCACGTTTCAACAACTGTACGACTTACGTTTCACTTTTCATTGCAATCCAAAAACGCAAACAGTCAAAGGATAGAGAGTCCGGTGCAACTAACCATTGCTTGGGGTGGTAGTAAAATCGTAGGCAGCTTATTTAAACTGTTTCCACTTGGGCGGTTTTTCTTTTGGAGCGGCCCAACGAACTGTTCGGGTGCAAACTTTTAACGAACTTCAATTGTAGTGACGTTACATCGGTAGAAGGTATGGAAACCGTACATCGTTCCTGGCTCTTTTGTGTTATATATGCCTCCCGATGCTTCCCGATCCCTGTGATGTGCCGGTGACGAGACTTCACCTGGTGTGAGGTTGTGAAAAAGCCTTCGAAACACACTCGTACCGGAAGCATCATGATCTACCGGTGATTTTCGCGTTCGTTTTGCTCGTGTACTATTTTGTTTTTTGTTGGTTTCGTTCACCACACTCTTCAGCTAAACCGTAATTGGCACGTAAATTTATGGTATGCTTCAAGCCGCGGCCATGCTTCCGTATGTGTCCGAGCACCGGTCATCCAGTAGGTGGCATAAGGTACGCGAAAGTTTCGCTATTTGGATGGACATTAAATTTTTGACCGATAATGTACCGCCGTTGCTGCCGTGCCGTGTGTTCATTAGATGGTAAAATATGGCCGACGGTAAAACAAAAACCCAAAACCCCGGAGCTTCCCTTGGGCGAGCGTGTCACCCGGAGTCGGTCATCAAAGTTATTTATCGCTTTCGCGAACGCGAAACTTCTAAAATCCGGCTGATGGAATGCGTCAGATACGGTGCAGTCGTAGGTCACGCCGACCGACCACGGAATTTTTGCGGATGCCCTCGTGGAAGTTGAAAGGCCTAGAAAGGTTACTCTGTAGTTGACAGTGCCGGTTGCAATTGAGGTTTGCTGGTATGAAAATGGTATGGGTTGGATTTTATACGAACCAACCGGCAACGTACGGAGATTGGCTTTGCTTTATTCCAGCGAACTGTTTGAATAAATATGCAACGATATAGTCTCCACAAAACGGTATAGTCATCCACATTCAAAGTGGTGCAAGGTATTTTTGTGCTTTTAAAAGTAATATCTTCTGCTTTTAAAAGTAAACCTAATGAAAAAGGAGATTCGAGTTTAAAACATTGAATAATGGCAAAACATTGAATAATGGCAAAACATTGAATAATGGCTTTCAAACTTCACGATTTTTGCATCGAAAACAAGACGCTGTAAGTAGGTGAATTTTTGGGGTTAGAAACTTAAACAAAAAAACTTTAAAAATATAAGGTTTGTAAATTACTAGGAAAAGTTCTAAAATACTTGGAAAGAAAATACTGGTAGGTTAGTTTTCGATAAAACTTGACATCATTCCAGGTCGATGTTGTTCAGTTTTGATCTCTTTCATACGTGCATATGTTCGACCGCTTCTCGTATTCTTACACAACTTGGTTACAGAGAAAAAAGTACGCGTTTCATGAAGTGATATCGTACATTTCTTCGCAATTTTCAGGTTCAATCAATTAGCGTAACTGAACCGACTTGACTGCACAGTACAATCGCACAGATGCTTCAGAAACGTTTCATAAATACTCTGTGCTTTGCGACATTCGCCGCAAGATTCCACGAAACCTGGCTGGCTGTGGAGAGTGTTTTTAATATTAGTCTCCCAGCGTCATCAGCTCCGGGAATGTTCTCAAAGGGTCATAATGGGAAATGCGTTCAGGTTCGGTTGCTGCCTCTCGCCGCCTGGAATGTGCCGGTGACGTACTGATTGATAGATCACGCCATGCTTTTCAATCGCCGATTTGCGGCCAACATCAAAGCACCGAACGCTCGTCGGGTGGGATATTTTTTGAGCGAGACATTTTCATGTGAAGTAAACACACAGGGCTTTATGCACGTGCGGATTTTAATTCCAAACGCCGCAAAGCGTACACCGAAGCTCGACACAGCTTATGGCTGGCATGTATGTGTGAGTAGCGCGCCCGGGAAACATCCGGGCGGGCATATTATCCGCTTTACGCTACGACGAGTTCGAGTGTCATCAACGGCGGGGTGCGCAAATGAACAGCATGCTTTTCATGCTCCTTAACGTACATAAACACACCACACAGGCGATGAGCATTAAAGCAGAAACATTCCTTTCGCAGGACAATTTGTGCCGAGTGTGCATTTCGTGCTGAACGATTCGTACGCTTCGCATCGTGCCATCGCATCGGAAGCCTTCCCATTTGCTTCATTGTTTTCCCATTTCGGCCGAGATTCTCCTTCTGCGCGGCCGGCAGACATTCCTTTACACCATTTTTTGGACAGTACAATACCCTCGAGTCGAAATAATTAAACTTGCCCCGGGGTGCAGCAGGGCATAAGATACGATTTTCTTCGCCGATGCGTTTTGCGCTTCCCCCGGTCACTTTGTCCCGCGCTCCAGACGCATTTTTCAATTATTTTTGGCAAACCCACCGGGCATGGAGCGTGAAGTTAATCGACCCTACCCGCTCGCTTAATTCTCGCTCCGTTGCCAAAACCAGCCACTGGAGCCTTCAGATCTCTAAGGAACTTGCAGGAGTTTTCCTATTTTATCTCGCGCCAGTGTGTGTGTGTTTTCTTTTTTTTTGTTGCAGTTTTGACTGCACCATTCCGCTTCGGTGCGCTCCCAGTGGTGGAGCAATAAATTACAACATTATTTACGATCACAGTGTGCAGCGCGTTGCGTCGCGACGCTTTGCGTGCAATATTTTCTACAATCGAGATCTAAGAAACCCATGGGAGTTGCGCTCGCGTCATTTCCCAAGGTGCAACATTTAGACACAATTTATGATCGTAATTTTTTAATGAATAGAACAGTAAACGAAATTAATTTGCATTCAAAGTTTGATTTATTAGCTATCTGCCTGTGATGTCTACATCAATCATCAAAAGAAATATTTCAATCATCGTTTGAAATATATCAATATCCCCAAACACTGGAGAAAGGAATGAGTAAAGCAAAACTTTTGTGTTCTAATTTGATGAATTCAATTAAATTGAACATTTAGTCAATTTTGAGTTTTGAGTTGGGAATGTAGCATTTTAATTTGTTTTCTTTTAGTGAATAGTATCTCATAGCTCGGTTATTTAGCGTTTTTAACACAACTGTACTATTCATTTTCAAAGATGCTCTAAAGACGGCTCTAAATATATTAAAAATTAATATTCACATTTGATTGCCCTTCATGGAAAGAGTACCATCTTTTGCGATAAATTTCCAACCCAACTATGAGCCGGGTTGTGAAAGATCGATTTAGAATAAACCGATCGCAAAAAAGTCGCGAAATCGTTACTGGAAAATATGAACGCGCTTTGAGCTCGAACTGAAAGTTGGCGCATTTAAGCTGTCTAGCTGCACGCTCGAATTATTGCGCGATGATTTATTCTCATTTTCGGCAAAATTTATCATTTTAGCTTCACTTCCTCCTCCCCCCCCCCCCCTACCAAACTCTACGCTTTCCCTATGCGCTTTGCCAAACAGGGGCGTTTAGTTTTCGATTCAGATCCACGAGCCGCGCGCGGTCCTATCAGATGAATTCGATTGTGTGCGGCGCCTAATGCATTTGTTTGCATTTTTGCCGTCAACAACCTTCAGCACCCCCGTCACCTGCAGCACCCCCGTCCGAGGGAGTGTCGGAGGTTGGAGAAAATAAATCATTCCGTGCTTTATTCCACCAGCTCCAGCTCAGCCGGGAGTGGGAACCATAAATCGCAGCTATAATAAAGTGTCGGCATGCAAAATGCATTGATGATTGTATGTGTGTGTGCGTGTGTGCATTGTTTCTGCCACGAGCAAAAGCAGACTCCTCGCGCTCGGTGTGATCACGGTGTCGCATAGTTAAGCAGCCCGTTTGCAACACACCCATGAGCTAGAAATAAAAAAAAACGCAACGTGCGCCATTGACCTGTGCGACATTTGCACCAATGCACCTTTTTTGCCCATCACTCTCTTCCGACCGACCGTCGACTTTGAGTTTTCGTACGAGCTTGCCCTGAGACCCCGATGGCTTTGAGACGATCAATTACCGGGTAAATAATAAGCGTCTAAGTCAATTACACGGTGGTGTGTAGCTCGGTCGTTCAATCGTTGTTGTTGATTGTGGTAATGAGATGTAACGACGGAGCGTGAAAGTTGATGGCTAAGTCAAGGAAATGCACACCAAACTCGGTGGTGGTCGCCCCGTAAGAATGATTGGATCGCTTCACACACTAGAACTTGGGGTTCACCCGCACACAAACAAACCCACACAACGGAGAGGAGGAGAAATTGATGAACGAACCTCGAAAACCCGAACGGCCGGCGGTTCCGGATGCGAAGGTCAATTGGCAAAACGGATGATATTTGTCAAGTAAATGACATCCGCCGTTGATGAAATATTGTGCCCGTCCACCAGTCCGTCCACCCGGGTCCGTCTGATCGATCGGCAAAGTGCAAAACGGTGAAGTAAATTGCTGCAATTTGGTGTGCGACATTCGCCTGCTCGTCTGCTGCGATGAGCACCGGGAAAGCTGGGTGACCAATATCGTTATCGTCCTCCGCTCAGTGCCGGTTGTGTTTGTGGATGTAATATTATTTCTAAACCAGCACTGGCTGGTTCGCCATGGGAGGGGAGGAAAAATAAAAAAAAAGTGTACGATGGAAAAATATTGTGCGACAAACGTGTAAAGAGCAGAGAAAAGTTTACGTTTGAGAATGTGCAGGAAAAGGTGCAGGACACCACCAAACTCACAGTGGGACGAGTGAATGTGATGATAAATTTGGAGAAAAAAAAAATCTATCATCTTTTGCTTAGTTTCATACGGGAAGCTTTTTCGGTCGATATCGTTTCCGATTTTCCTCAACATTATCACGATGGTGTTTTTCTTCTATGTAACTTTCAATGTGTAGACGATTGTGCAGAATAAGTATAAACTATTTTTTTTAAATATTTTATACATTTTTTTTGGTCTAAAGCGCAAATGCTTAGTCATTCAGAAACCCGGTTTTTCTCAAGTTCATGTTTCGTAACGGCTTTCAATATAATTTTCGTGGCAAAATTGATTCCGAATGCTCAGAAAAATGTAGTTTAACTACAGTAAAGAATCCTGTACTGTTTGCCACATTATAGCCCTCTGTAAAACTATCCAGCGTAATTGGCCTACCAATGTTTGAGTATCTGTGTTTGCTATCATTCCGAGAAGTGTTAGTAAGAGCACAGGAGTAGATTACGAAGATCAACAACAGCTTACTGGAAAGTGTGTGTGTGTGTGTACATTTATGTTTGTTCAAGCACACCCCGTTTGAAGATGATTTGCGCCTAACGTTTATCAACCCGTTAGTGTTGTGAACGCGAAAGTTTTCTTCACCCACCACCCACCACCGTACTGCATCGTCTGCGTATCTATCAGCAAACCGTTGCAATGCAGCCGCCCGTACCTTGAACACAATTAATATGATTTGCAAGAAAAAGTTCCCCGTTCCTTCGCCAAATGCAAGTGGGAAGCGACAAAGTCTGCCGCCACACTTCCGGCGAAACATGTCCAATCTGTTTCTCCGTCGACGGTGCGAAGGAAGCCACCCCCGGGAGGGACATAAATTTGAAACTTGAAGTGGATCTTGGAGTGGTACCTCCTGCTGCTGCTCTGGTTGGAAAGTCGATCGAAACAAATGAAATTAGTCCGCAAAGGATCGTAACTGTCGCCGATACGGTTCGCTCCAAAAGTTCGCTCTCCAGAACCAGAACGGAGCCGGTCCCCGAATGCCAGCGGTGTAGCAGATTACAAATTGAGGATGTGTATGAGGGTGTGTGTGTGTGTGTGTGAGGAAGAAAGGGAGAGACATGGTGGAAAGTAAAATGAACAGAAACTTTTCACCACAGGAGCAGAACGTGAACGTCGGAGCGAACAGCGGGGATGGTAAAGTTAATCAATCACTCGATGGTGTGAAACATTGTTAATAAACCACGGTATCTAATTTTTGTCACAGCTTTACTCGCCCAAAAGGACGACGAAGGTGGTGGATGCAAAAGTTTTTGCATTTCCACCGTGCACCCAGACAAAGGGACGGTGGTGGAGATTTAACGCGATAACGAACACATCGTCCATCGCACGTCATAAATAGAGAAGCGGCAAAATCTATCCTTCCAGCTGGACACACCGAGCGGTTCCCGGTGGAGTTGCAGGAGTGTGTTTTGTTTTTAAATGGAATTATCGGCAACTGACCTATATCGTGCACTTGCTCGTTGGGAAAGTTTGTCCATTAAAAGGACCGAAAATAATGTGCAAATTATCTATGAGCTATGTATTTTTTCCATCCAAGAAGAAAACAGGGATGTCCTAAGAGGTAGCAGGAGGAAGCGATAAAAACTTGTTTTCTCTCTATCGGTCTACTTTTTCACCTTCACTTTATTTGTAAATTTTGCTCACTTTAATACATTTCCAGGGTGGGTTTTTTTTATTTGCTCGTGTAAAATGGCGGCTCACTTAAAATATCGTTTTGCAGGGTTAACCATCGTACCGAGGTGTCGTTCACATGGTGCGCGCGATATTCCAAAGCCACCTCGATACACGAGTTATGCAAAATTCACATATCGTTAGCATGTAATCACTGTTTCACCGTCACAGACGTTGTGTCTTTCATCTTCCGTCTTCCGGCCGTTTCCTTTTGCGCTCGCTTGCAGTCCCGAGTGCAGCCGATTCCATCGGCTTCTACCGGAGGTCAGAGCAACGTGCCGTTAAAAGAAGTGTTGCCTCAACAAGGCGCTTCTTCAGGAGCACGAAATCCTCTGCACTAATGTTACTTCCCATCCGCGACGGAACGGAAATTGTGTATGCACTTGAGAATTAAAAATGTATGCAATGAAAGCGACACGGTGGGGTACACACGGCTGAATGTAAGCGAAAGTCTCGCCCACCCCCAAATGGGGTGGACATGTTTTCGTTTATTTCCTACCGCTGCTTCCTGGTGCTTCTTGCGCCTTTTCCGAACGCATTCTTGATTTCTTGCGCGCGATATTCGCGCTGGGTTAAAGTTTGCGGGATTCGCGTGGGCCGAAAACGGTGGGTGTTTTTAATTTTTCCTTTTAATAAATGCTTCTGTATGTTTGCTTTCTCTGGAGGGAACGCAAGCAGGGCGCCACTTAGGCAAGCAAGCCTTTTAGCTTGCTCCGGTTTAGCATTGCACAAGTCGGAAAATTCACGAGTCGACTGTCCGACTGCTGCTTCGAATCGCGCTTGGTTTGAGACGCAAAATGACGTTTTAACTACGAGACCGTGGACCGTTTTAATTAGTATCGCGTCTTTTTCCTTTCCGCCGGCCGTGGTGTGTTTGTGTTTGTGCGGAAGGCTGGCTGGCGAGTGTAAACAGCATGTGAATTGTTACCATTAAGCAGCACATAATTATGGCACACGGAAATGATTTAAAGCGCGTCTAGTAAGGGGTTGCTCTATGGCCGCAGGAGTGTGGGTGTGTTAACATGGTTTTATGTTTATGCGTCTCGAATGGAAAGCTTCACGTTCTGAAGAGTTATGATGGCAATGTGTATGTGTGACGGCTGTTCATGTTCAACTCTTTGGTGAAGTGTCACGCGAAATGAAATTGAAAATAATTATTACAATGCAATTATTATGCCTTGCGTTAGGAAAATGAAGATTAATCGAAACTATTTAATGTTGAAATATTTAAAAAAATACTGCTTATAAACTTCTAGTACAAAAAAAGCCCAAATTTTTTAGAATTAAGATACATTTCGAAAACGAGCTATTAATTTATGTTGCTCTATTATCGTATATTCCAACGATATTAATTCAACACGAAACCGATTTTACAGGTTTTTTATATATGTATGCGAGAACAAGCATGTTTAAAATACCATAAACGATATTTGTTCCACTATGATATTCGTAAACAATTCATTCATTTCTTGCATACTGTCTCGCTGATATTGATACTACACCCCTTTTTACATGGAAATTGACTATAATAGCACTCGATGGAAATTCTCTGAATATTAACGTTCGAATTTAGGGGGAAAATTGTTAAATTCTACATATTTCACCATCATGGCCCACTTCTCCGATTTCCGTTCGTTCGTTCCGATTTCGTTCAAACAGCGTGTTTGAATGCCAATGCATGCAGGCACAAATAATGTTCGATTTATATGTGCGTGTAGCTTTTACATTTCACTATTTATTATCATTGCATCCGTAGCTGATTAACCTTCATTACAAGAGGAGGGAAATGTGAAAGGGTAATGATGGATTTCGCTTATGTTTTACATAGAAATTGACATGTTTTATTTGTAGAGTATGATAGAAAACAAAAACTCCGCTGTTTCTCACAAAAATGTTTGGAAAGAATTTTATTTTAATTCTTTTCAAAAATAGAATAACTGCTTCGTTACTTGCAGTAAAAATCGTAATTTATTGTATTCATATCCAAACATCAAAATACCACATCAATCATCATAAAGACAAGAAAATTTTCTCCGTAAAAAATGTGGAAAATAAATGCGCCCACAATTGACGTCGCTGCTTTATCCTTCCCGCGTGCAACATCGACGTAATGGTTAGCTTTACGAATCCCACCCGCGAGCCAATGTTCAATTGCTCGGAACAAATTTGTGTCACGACGATCATAGCAACCGGTTGCCGCGGTTTTACTTGCGATAGCAGACGCCGGCAACAAGACAAGACTTGTTCCTTCCCAGGCTTGGTGTGTCAGGCGCGCACAAAAACGGCACACTATTGATTTATCGAACAAATGTGCGCTCTGTGTGTTCGGTGGATGCGTTTTCACCCGGCGACACCAGGCGACGACATTATTTATGTGTGCCAACTGTGTTTGTGTGGTTGTGTATATGTGTGTGTGTGACACCTGCAGTGGACAGTGGATGTTTCTGCAGAACGCGCATCCCCGGATGCACGGCGAGCCTCCCACTCTCACGAGAACACTATAGTGTCTGGGGTTTGTTTATTAACAAGCGATACCGGATCACAATGCAGCTGAGACGGTGACGGTGGATGTGGTGCATTTCTATGCATTTACTACCCCTTTCACGACCTGCATGGTGTCAAGTCGCGTCTGCTGTATTATATGTATTGCACCATGAGCCGTTTGGAGAATTATTTCAGCGCATCCATCTAGCATCCATTGAACTGTTCTCAGCCAACCATCCGTTTGACAGTTGCCTACACCAAGCACAATAACAATGCACCTATGATTATGAAAATAAATAGTAAGTTGTAAAATTGAATTTAGTCTGTCAAGTTACATCGTCTTTTCCATGTATTGTAATTTATTTATTTATTTATTTATTTATTTATTTTACTTAACCATCCTTAGTTATTTATACCCTTTTTCATACCCTCCACCAAAATGTTCTTATTGCTGCCTTGTACTACAAATTCATTCTAAGTAGCTGAGAAAGGTGTGTGGGTTTACGTTTTACCTAAACGGCTCATTGTGCGACACATCCTCGGCAACAGTCAACCCCGCTCGTTGAAGGACGAAGCAAAGCGGGACGACATAGCTTTCGACATCAAAAGCTTGGCCAGTATTTAAACATTTACAGTCACCCTTGTCGTCGATGGTGACGGTCCGATACCGTTTAACGGCCGCAGCATCCACAACGATGCGTTTCCCTCCCGCGGCTGCTTCTAAGCATCGAAGGGAGCGTTCATAAATAGAATATTGCTAACCGTGTCCTTTAGCTTTCCCATCCATGTTTCATCCACGTTCTATTTTCGTTCCACTTTTCTTCTTTTTTCAGTGGCCAATAGCAAAACGGAACGAGCGGATCGGAACCCTTTTTGCCTCACCCAACACTATAACGCTAACATTTACTCCACAAATCCAATGATTTATGGTTTCGCTAGCTTTTCGGGGGATGGTGAAACCTGCGGTGCGTGCGTCCGTGGGTTTGATAAAATAAAATTCCCCAAAGCTTTACCTCGGTTTTCGCGGCGCAACGCGTTTCGCGATGTCTTGCATGTTTGGCTGGTATTTAGCCGCTGCCGGTACGCGAATGTTTTCCCATACCGAAGGTCGGTGCCGAAACGGACGCCGCTCCCCATTTTCGCTGGCGTGTGTTTAAGTGATTTTGATTCAAGTGATACGTTGACATGTGACAGTGCACCGTGTCATGGAATGGCATATCAACGACTTGGCGACGTGCACGACGAGATAACGCGATCACTGGCGATGGTTTTTTGGATATGACACGAATGGCTTGTACAGTACGTACCGTGTCTAGCGCAGGGCTGTCGAAGCGGTTCGAGAGCACATGTGTGTTATTTCAAAAATAATATAATCAATAATACTTTCACGTGGTCTTGTAGGAAACTATCGTATGTTATATTTCAAACGATGGATCACAAGCAGCTAATTTTTAGACGATGCCAGTATAATAGTAAATGACAAAAATTACAATAATTTTTTTATTATGAACGGCTTGGTCGTGTTGTAGCACAAATACCTGCAGATATTTTATATTTTATTTTACAACAAGTTTACTATTTGTTTGTAGTTTCAATTACACTTTTCGTTCAATTATGGCACATTTATCTTTAATTTTCCCAATTTTCGACAGCGTGTAACAGTCTTTGGTTCTTCGTTCCGCTGGTTGCTCTACAAGTTTGACATCCCTGGGGAAGATAACAAACGCGTTAGAACGTATATCTTCCTGCCAGGTAATAAAGCAAAGGTGGCCTGCATTGCCACAGGACAAAAAAGACCACCACAGAATAAAAATCAGCAAGGATAGTATCATAAACAGACACTGGATAATATTAAATTTAATTTTTAACCTCAATGTTCACTCGCACTTCCCGGCACATAAATCAACTACTCTCCTCGTGGTGCTGTCGACGTTTTGGATCCGTGCCAGGTCGGGAGGATATTTGAGCAACACAAACCTGCCGTCTTTCAACCGTACCAATCCTTCCGTCACAAAAGTATAACTCAAAGGGCTGGTGTCAAAATGTGTTCGCCACTGCACCGGCAGGATACACCGCCGACGGGAATCGGTCGGTGGGAAGATCGGCCGCACCGTGCCATCAGACAACGGAGATTCACGATCAAACGGAATCTCCACTTTCAGCTGGAGCCATAGCACACAGGACCTGGCACGATATTTAGCATTCGTTGCATTGCGATTGCACGGAATTGTTTAAACCGTCGTTCCGTTGTCTCTGCTCGTTTGCTGCCCTGCCCTACAAACGTAGCCTGATGCACAGATACAAATGACATCCTCCACCGGCTGGGTGGAAATTGTTTAACGGTCGTGCCTTCCCTCCGCCTCTCGCCCGCGTGATGAGGGATGAAACAATTCGCCGGCGGATGCACAACGCCGCGAACGTTAATTTCTGTGTTTCTCAAGAAAATGGGAATAATGCAGCAAATCTGGTTGAAATTGCGTCGTGTCAAAACTTAATTACGACACGGTTGGCGCACGCTCGACAGGGTGGAGTTCTGAAGCGGGTTTGCACTCTTGGTGGAGTTTGTGTTGATGCAAAGAGAGCCTTGGAAACTACGTTTCTTTCAGTAAACAGTTGCATCTAGAAGGCGCTGACAGGTGGATTAAGTGATGCTTAAAATGATGCACAATTGAATTAGCACACTAAAATGAGCCCATGGAGGGTAGGGGTATCGTAATTAATATTCCGAATAATTTAACGAAAAGTTGCATTACTACTTTAATACTATTTATTATTTATTTTTTAATAATATTGACTAATATTATGTCTACAAACCTAAACATATCTGGCATTTATTGTGTAAGTTAAAAATTTTTTGCAATTTTACCAATCAAACACTTGTTAATTTCTAAACAATTCGGTAATATTTCATCAAAACCAATCACCATGTGGCAGCGATTATGTGTTGGGATCGAAATGACCCTCCACAATCGTAACAAAATCGTTCCACGTGAGTGTTGGAGCAAACGAAACGGCCAAAACGAGGTACAGGTTTTAGTGATCGCATCTTACCAATTACCCTTAACTATTTCCATTATGTGTAACAAACTCTTCCCCTCGCGGTGGTTTCTTGTCGCTTCCTCGATCGTCTCGCACCACTCCATGCTCGCAAGCCGCTAAAGAGAGTGGAACCAAAAGTAAGCCCCAATAACATCCATTAGGGTTTATTTGCTTGGCGAAAACTAAATCCATCTGTGCGCGGAACGGTGGCTGAAGCGGGGAATAAAACCCGGCGAGCCGGTTTTTTTCCCCCCTCGTAGAGCCCACGATGGTGGTGGCGTTGTAAAAATATAGTAGAGTGGAAAAAAAGACTGAATTTAAAAAAATACGAACCCACACATACAAAAACCACAAACACTTGGTCCGGGAACAGGAAGCTGCACTCAGCAGCACAATGACGTTCGGTGAGCGGGGACGCCAAAAAGCGGACGATCAATTTGTAGCAATGAAAAGTTCCAATTACGTGTACGTGCGAGCCGGAACGAACGAACGATGTGTAATATTATGTTGGCCGCTCGCTATCCGCACGGACGGAAGCAGCCTTATTCTGGAGGGGTTTTTTTGTTATTTTTGTATAAAACTTGGTTGCACTTATCCTTCGAGGTACGACACGTTCTCACGATTTCGGCCGCCCAAGATGTGTAAGTAGATTTGCGATTCAATTTCTAAAACAAACGGATGTGGCGTACGCTCAGGGGATGTTCGGTAAAGCAGGCGTTGGAAAATTCAAATAAATCGCTCTCAAACGACAAATGAGGGGTAAAAAAAGTGTTTTTTTTTAATATGATCCAAAAAATATATCAAAGCGCTTTCAATACGTGAAAAATTCATCAAACTTGACATTTTAATTACCCACGAAGGAAGTGAAGTGAAGTTTACATCCAAAACCAAAGGTCGATAATAGTGGAAAGGTAGCTTTGCTGGTGCGATGATTGAACCCGTCGTCGGCAGCCTTTATGTCCTAATGAAACGTAAACTTTCCCTGTTTGCAGAAGCGGCCTAGCCACATCTGCTCACCTGCTTTTTATACTGCTTCCAATAACTGAACGTTATTCTTTCTCCCCCATCTTTCCTTTTCTTTCCAGTGGTCAGTGGCGTCGGGATAGATATAATGGTGCACGGTTACGCTGCAGGTGTTTATATTATGTAAGTTGCGCCCAGCTTCACTTCCTTCCGACAGGTGCAGCATCTTCCGGTTCCGGAGCGAAAAATGGAAAGCAAAATAAAGTCACCCTCCACCCTCCGTCCGCCATTGCACGCTCTAACTTCAACAAAACGGATCAACGATTGTTGTGGCTACCATTCGAAGATAGGGCTCCGTATCTAGCGTCGGGAGGCAGACTAACCGAAACCCTTTCCCGGCGACATGGTTTCGAGGTATTCCCGAAAGCTTCTTTACCACCCAATCCAAACACTACCCTTCCTATGTTCCTGTGAAGACGAATTTTAGTCGACACAATAATTGCTTTCTGACCGAGCTAGTTGCAGCATCCTTAAAACTCCATTCCCTGCACGAAGGTTTGCGGTAATTGTTTTCCCTGAGTCTCGCTCTTTCGACGCTGGAATGGTAAATTCCTCCGATAGGAGTCTCCAACGGTACGGTTGGTCGAAAATACATACTAGCGTGGTGCTCGTGCAGCACACTAGGAATTAGAATTAGAAGGCCACGCTCATGCTGCACACTGATTTGCAGGTGGTAATGTTCGCCGAGCTCGATGTTAAGCCGTTCCGCACCGTATGCGATAATGCGCACCCGCTTTGAGAGCATATTTTACTGCTCGTTCGAGCTCGAACGAGACTTCGCTAGCAACATCCAGGTGCAACGATAGGCCGTATTATTGTGATACCCAACTTTATGGCTTTCCGTTCAACGATACGCGCGGTGTAAAATGGTTCGAACGCTTCGAAGTGTGTTCTTTTTAAACTCCATGCAAGGGAGTTTACGAAGTTAAGCACTAGCACATTTGGGGCATCTTCGAATGTACGAAGGAAGTTTGCAGAATATTAACAACAAATGAAGTCAGTGAAACTTGGTTTCTTATTTTATTAAAATTATGTTTATAATCCTTCCGTTGTAAAACTACAGATAAATGTCACATAATAAACCGATTAGTACTGAACGGTGCTCATGGTGCTCATCAGTAGGCCTTGTAAAATCGCATCACTTGAAACCGTGCGGTTGCTAAGCACATCGCATCTTTGACGCATCATTAATTAATTGTTTAAACCAGTGTCGGCCATGTCGGCCGTGTTCGTACCATCCCAGGGGTTACGCCCTGCACCTTTTGACATCCACGCGTTTTCGACTTCGCAAGCATCGCTTAATTACACACCCGTGCACTTTCCGCCCTAAACATCCCACGGGGAAGAACCGCCACCTTAATCTACGTAATGAAGTTGAGCCAGCGAAACGAAACGTAAGCAAAAAAAAAAACAAGCTTCCCCTACATACCTTGTTCTCTCCAACTGCAATTCGTCATTGCATCACGTCGTCGGCCATTGCGCCAGGTTGCAACCCGGGGAGGGGGTGGGGGAGACAACGTTGTGGAGAAGAAATAGACGACACCCCTCCCCCTGGGGGGATCGTGAAAAAATGAAGCAAAAAGTACGGGACACTTTGCGCGGCCCCATTATGTTGGGAGCTACCTTTTTGTTTCATTTTCTTCATGTTCATCGCGATCCTTTCATTACGTTTCTATTATTTGCTGGGTTTCTCGGCCGAGCGAAACTCCGAAAGCGGAGCATCCTGTTCCTGTGCGCGAAGTTTTGCTGCCTCCGTGTGCACTGTATTACGTACGTCTTTTTTCTTCGTTTGGCGGTGGAGGAGTGGTTTTTTTTTGCTATCGTTTGAAACGCGCTATTTTTATATAGATATACTTCTTACATCACCGTGTGGCTGATACGCCTCGCTGTCTATTTCTCGTTCCAGTGTTGCCTCCATAGTTGTATTTCTGCTGGAAATCAAATGGCTCTTCACGCTGTTTATAGTGCTGTGTACAAAGTAAGTTCGACGAAATTCGACAACAATTACTACACTCTTTCGTTTCAATTTCTTTTCAAGACCATCATCGATGTTCCGATGCCGTGTGTGTGTGTGTGGGTGAGTTTTAGTTGGCAAACAAAATGGACACTTTATGTGCCGGCATCACTTTGTTGGCCGCACGAGTGTTCCGAGCGTCGTTTTTGTCCGAAAGGATGCCCCGATGTTTAGCTGAGGAAGAAAACAATCCATCCATCTTGCCATATTTGCTCAACCAGTTGTGGAAAGTTTGCCATACCAGCTACCGTAATTATGTTCTCCGTTTATGTGCCGTGTTTTTTGCACGGAGCACTAGTATTTCAAAATAATTGGTATTACTTTGCCAACATCTATCAGCAAACGAAGGAAACGTTGCACACGGTAGGACGATTTGATATCCTCTCCCATAAATTCCCATCCAATATTCGCTAAGCACCAAATCCATCATTCCCGCTACCGGTTAGAATACTTGCTTCCAAAGTTCGCTGGTGTGCGCTGCAACATTGCAACTGCAATGCCACAGTTCCAAAACGCAGCCACAATTCTGCAGATGCAAAAGAGCCTACAGGGCCTCTCGGTACCGTACACAAACAATAGATATTAACTGAAACTGGGTGCCTCCTCGGGCCCCTCCTCCATCGGGCCAGTGTACGTGTGTGTACTTTCCAGTAAATTTAACATAACATTAAATCTGCTCACTCATTCATCGTTCTGGCTGGCGATGTTACAGCATACGTTTAACCCGTACCCGCATTCCGGGTGAAGCTTTCGAATATTCAAACAAACAAAAAAAATATACAACGCTTTGACAGGGAAGCGGGATCCAGAGGCTTTATTGTCGGGACCCTTTTCCACCCGATTGCCGAGCCGGTCGCCACCCCGGAATGGTAACGACTCACGTGCGCGCTTGCTCGCTCTTTCTCTTTCTCTCTCTCGCTCTCTCTCTCTCTCTCTCTCTCTCTCTCTCTCTCTCTCTATCTCCTGGTGGCATAAAACTGCATAAACAATGCGCACTTAGTGTATTATATCGCCCCGGTACCCGGTCGGTTTCGGAAGAGAATGGAAGTTAGACCCGTCGGTATACGCCCGCACCGCCGGTGCCATAAACAAATGTCGCACCAGCAACCAGCTAGCTGATCGGCAGGAAGAGCCGCGTTGGTTCTTCTTGCCGTTGCCGCAAAAACCTCCTTTTTCGAGCACGAAATCTATCACCTCTTTTTGGGGCAGCTTTGCTGGTGGCGGATGCCGTACCTTCGAACCATCATCGGTCTCCCGTCGTGTGCTTCCGGGGGAAAAGGTGCTGCCGTAAACATCATAATCCTTTGGCACGAACCGAATCTGCCTCCCGGTATAGACACTGTCAAACGCTTTACTTATGACGGGCGGTGGGCGCAACCGTATCGGAACCGCTTCCGACAGCTCTCCGTTCAACCAACTGCAGTGTGTCCGACGACCGGTGATCATCTCCACTAGCTCCACTACTGCTCACAGGCACGGCGATACCGAAAAGCACATTGTTCCGTTCTGCCGGCACGAAGCGTCGTGGGCTGTGGTAAATGGTGTAAGTTAATGGCAGCAAAACCACTGCCGACGTCTGCACGTGTGTGAGGGAGAAGGATGGGCTCCAGCGTCTTGCAGATAATCGTTCGAGAGTAGTGCTCAGTTGTAGTGTAGTGAGGACAAGTGTTGTAATAATGCCGGCAGCTTGACATATATCATAACTTATTCCTGGTTTCACTCTCAGTTATTAGTGTCTTTTATTGTTCAGCATTCTGAGCACTGCTCACGGGTGTGGGTGAAAGTTTTAATAAAAGGATATAATAAATGCGGAGTGTATTGCGATAGGTTTGAAATTGGTTGTGCAGATAATGTAAGACATTTAAATGATATATTTTGCTACTATTTTACATCAATCTAGCGTGAATTCGTTTGACTTACGATCTTTCCCATTTAGATTCTAATCCCCAAATTTGCATAATTATTTCCGTGAACAATCCTTTCTAAAAGCTCATTGAAGCTCATTAATGTGTACCAATGAGGCGTTAATTCATTTCGAAGAATACTGGAATCGTACCAACTTTGCGTGAGCTGAAATATTCATAATACGCCTAAACCACGAGATTCTTTGAAAATTTATTTCGCTTTACTTGGCGCTTTTTACGATTTTCCAATGAAATGAAGATACTCCAATTCCGATGAATTACCGATGAGGAAGGATTTAATAAGCTATGCCACATCGGTGGATCAGCGCCATCTTTTGGTGGGAAGGGGAAGTTAGCCTCGGTATGAAGGTTTGTGAAATGTTTTGGATTGGTTCAAAATAAGGCTAATTTTTGAAAAGGACAAGTTTAATTCCAGCATTTTTGAGAGTATTACCGAATGATATGAAGAGGACTGCCAGTTTTATCTCAAAAAGATACTTTTCTAAAAAAAACAACCCACAATTGAAAGTTTTATTTTGCATGTTTGTACTATTCACTCGTTCGCTCGCTGCCCTGTCCTCATCCAACCACATTGTAGTTTTATTTTTCTTTACCATCTTGTACACCACAATCAATCACGATATGGGTTGCATCTCGGGACACGTGTTTGGGTAAACATGCTGCCTTTTGATCGTTCACTCCTGATTCTGCGGAATCCTCCGTCCGTCCCGGTGTCCGGTGTCGGATGTCTATCAAATTTACACATGGCCGCATCCGGACAAAGAGTCGCCGAAACCAAACTCGACCGAAATCGTTCGGGAGCGCTGTGCCGTGTGGTAAACAGGGAATTAGGCAGATGTGTGTATCTGCAAACAATGGTACCGATGCTGAGCTAAAGTTTGTTCCGCTCACACTAAACTAGGCTGTTAAAGGATTAGTTTTCTTCAAGTGAGATCGTTCTAGGCTTATTCCCGATGAATGGGTGCTGTATGTGCGGCGCAAACAAACAGCCGTTTTGGTGTAGGCACAAATATTGACACTGCGCGTCATTAGATCTTTCTTTACGAGTTTTCGATGGTTAAATTAGAGCTTTTGCGTTAATTTATTACGCGGCGAATACGGCTAACGCCCGATGTAAATGTTGTCTCGCTATTTAATACGGGAGAGTTTACCGTCCAGGCTTGGCCAACGGTCTAAAAATTACAACCAATTATACGAAGCTCCCACTAGAAGCTGTACGGTAAATACAATTCTGCAAATAGCCATCATGACTGCCATGATTTTAAATTCGTTGTCGCGAAAACAAAGCGACGGGAGGAGTGTTGCGAAGGACATGATTATAATTAACCATGTGCAATGCAGGTGTAAACTGGTTAACGATAGCATATTCTGGTTCGATTTCGATCCGATGTCGTTTTGGTCTAATGAGTGTCGCAAAGATAAGGTTTAATGTCCTCCACATTGTTGCGCGTTTCGGGTTGATTCGCTGTTTTTAATTGCTTTCATCGTGTGCTCTCATTTTTGTTTTTCAGCAACGACTACTCGTCCAGGTGCTACCGATGCTGGAGCGTGTGCAGGTATTGCGGCGGTTGGCATCTGACTTTTCCTTACGTGGCCTTAGGAATAGCGCTCATCGTGTGGCCCCATCGGCTGTGGTTGAGCCACGTGGCAGGCGGGCTACTGATTGGGCTGGCCATGCTGCGATTACTAACCGTGTGTAAATTTCGACCACACGGCAAGGACGACGAGCTGTTGAATCATTTCGACGAGCACACGGACAAGTAAGTACTGGCTCAACGGTTCATGTGCGTTGCGTGCAAACTCGTTCGCTGGATTCGTGGAAGTAAAATTAGATTACCCTAAGCGGATAGAAAACTTTCCCCTCGCGCGGCAACGTGCTGTGCGTTGTGTTGAATCAAAGTATGCGAATGAAAAAGTTTCCCTAAAAGGATGTTCTCACCTTTCCCCAGGTACGACAATCTGTCGGATGTGTTGGTCGATAATTCGATGCCCGAGCCGGGGCAAAGCTTGGAGGCCGATGGACGCAATCACGACGGTGAGGACGATGACGATGTGGCCATCAATGGGGGCGATATGTGACCTAATGGGCCGGCGTGCCCCAAACCAAAGACGACCATCAAGCGATGCATGAATCAAAACTATGAAAAACTGGATAGCGAGTGCGACTGCGACGTAATCAAATAGGACATAACGGCCCTGTGAAGCGGTGGGGCCGTGTTTGTGTGCGTTTTGTAAATAGGAGAAAGCTTGCGTAAAGTAATAAATATTATAGTATTTGCAATTGTCGCCAGTCGGCTAATGTACTTAATAACGTGTAGGGGGAAAGTATTGTTTGAGCTGGCACGATATAAATAAACGTTCGGATTATATGCCATTGGTGCATAAAATTTACTATGCGATATCACAAATTGAAGTCGCCGAAATAGGGATAGCCGAAGATAGCCGAAAAGGGGGGACCATTCAAATTAGTATGATTACGATTAACTAAAACAAAAGTAAACGGAATGGTTAACACATTTATCACAAGGTTATCCGATACCGCTTGAACGCTATATTTCATCTTAGAAAAAAGTCTTCTTAACAATTATGCCACTTTGTGTGGGCTGTTATGTGCTTTGGGCATGCGACAATGTCTTGTGTGTTTGTGTGGGAGTGTGTACGCTGCGATCGCGAGAAGTTTGTTATGCTTCACATCGCCTGCCAGGGCGGTGTCATTGGCGTGGGATTCTGCAAGTACGACATCACCACGGCGCTTACGCTGAGCATGAACGAGGACAGCACCTGTTTGGCATCGTCAGAGATCCGGGAGTTAGCGAAGCTAATGCAGGAACAGTATAGTGCCAGCCAGGCGCACCATTTCAATTTCATCATCAATCCACACATCGAGAATATCATACCTGCCAAGGCGAAAGAGCGTACAGAAAAGATTAGATTCAATGGTGGAAAGCATTATCGATCATTAGTCGTATAATTCAAGCCGTACATACCGAGGATATTCATGTAATCCGGCATTAAATCGTCCCCTACTCCAGCGCCCTGATTGGCGGAGTCGACGGGTTTGTACCGATGAACCTTCTCCGGTCGTCGGGGACTGATCAGCAACGTCATAGTTCTGTAACAAACGGTTCAGGCAGCTTATGAAACACTTGTGAATGTGTTTTTCACAGAAATATTTTGATTTTACCTGGATTAATGAGGTAGTTCCGAATCAGAAAAGGAAGGAGCCAATTTGGAACAAAATATCTTTCGTGACAGCTGATCGGGAGCAAATTGACATCATTTGACAACCAAACTCAAGGCTGGTTTCTACATGCAATAGGTTGTTTTCGTTAAATAGAAAGTTCGAATAAAAGTATGTTTTATTTTGTAGCTAACTCTTTTCGTAGCAGATGTGTTTCCTCATCAATCTTAATTAAAATGTTTTCATTTTGTGTATTCGATTATCCATCTAACCGCAATGCAGATTCATTATCAGGAATGTTTTGAAACTCTTCTTGCTACTTGTAACGTCAGTCTGACATTCTGTCAGCCGTTTTCTTCTTCTTTGCCTTCGTGTTTGTCAAACGTCATCAAAGCAAAAAGCGCTGCAGAAAAAAAAAACGGTGTAAGAAGAAGTAGTAGAAGGAAAAACCTACACCGAGCGAAGGAGGAAAGAATTTCACACCAAAATTTTCAACGTAGCCAGTGAAATCGTGTGGAGTTCGTGCGTGTTTC
Organism: Anopheles farauti; assembly: GCA_000473445.2. NCBI lineage: Eukaryota > Metazoa > Arthropoda > Insecta > Diptera > Culicidae > Anopheles > Anopheles farauti. The sequence goes on from KI915041.1 coordinate 16,409,683, forward strand.
TGCATCGGGTTGGCGAACAAGCAATAGGTGCGTTAGCAGCAGCTGTGGAACGGGGCTTGTGAAGAAAACCCGTGTTGTTCGGCTGCACTCGAGGTGTGATTCGTATATTGTGCTTCTACGCGTGCTGTCTCGCTGCAGCAAAGCTCATTGTTCCCGGACGGGGGTGAAGTGGCACAGTTTACAGATTGTACCGAAATTGTGGGCCGAATTCCAGGAAATGTGCATTTAGCAGATAAAAACGAAACGAAAGGGCTCGCTGGCAGGGTGACTACGAGCAGTACAAGAAATTACTCATCGTCGCTGTGCTTCATCTCCGCCCAAAACAGGAGGCCGGAGAGAAGAAGAGCAGTACTAGCTCGGTGACATAGTGAGAGAGCTGTGGCTGTATCGATAAAAGTGAGAATTCGCTCGTCTCACCATTCCTTACTGCACACGCACACATCAAGGCTGACACAAAACTCGTTCACAGTCGGCCGTGTTGTAGGAAAAGAAAAAAACGTTGTGTGGGCTTTTCAGTGAACAAGTGTTCCGAATCCATCACCGTGTTATCCGCGTCGCTACCGTGAATATTTGTCGTTCAGCTTGTTCTCACGGGGTTTTTTAAACCACGTAAACGCAACTCGGTCGGGAAGAATCGCTTTTCGAGGTGCCTTCTCACACGTACACCAACTGATATTTGATCCTCATTCTCATCTCATCTGCATCCGCAGCAGCGGAGGAGAGTTGTTGGCGGACGGCCGGAAGCCAGAAAGCGACATCCGCCGCAAGGGAAGCAAACAAGGAAACACTGCATCGCTAAACCACCGACCAGGATAACACAACACAACAATGGCAGACGTCGACGATGTGATAAGCGACCAGGATAAGATCCGGATCGCGTCCGACTTCCTGATGCACGCACCGCCCGGCGAGTTCAATGAAGTGTTCAACGACGTGCGCGAGCTGCTGAACGACGATCGGCTGCTGAAGGAGGGCGCCAGTGCCGCCTGCGCCCAGTACAACAAGGACCAGCTCACTCCAGTGATTCTCGAGAACTCGGAAATAGCCGTGCTGGTTACAGAGTTTAACGATCTCGGTAAGTGCGTCGTGTGCGGGTGGGCACCATTAATAGTTTTTTTTTTATTTTGAATGAAAATCGGCGAAAGATCCGCGCGCTCCCGTTCGTCGCAGGTTGCGTATTTATAGAAATTGCTTTGTCACACACCGTTTGTCCCCGTCTCGTTTTTCCTCTTCGACCCCGATAGAAAGGGAAAAGGAATCGACGCGAAAACGAGATCAACGGCAACGAGATTGTGCGCTATCAGGCGACGGAACGGGCCAGCAGGGAGGGACCTGCTGCAGTTTCGAGGCGCCACACATCAACATCACCGTGGATCACTGTTGATGTTGTCTTTTTTTCTAGAATCGGTAGAAATTGTGCAACCTTCATGCCACAAACCGCCCAACTCTGTTCGGTGCTTACTTTGCAGTATAGAAACAAGAGCATAGACACTCTGATAAGGAACGAACGGTTCCTTTTTTCCGATTAGATAGTGCCCAGCACAGCACGCCTGATGTGTACTGATTTATTTGCTATCAATTGCAGAAAACAGGTATCCTTAGCCCGGGACGCATCATTTATCGGTTTTAATGCCAAACGACTTAAAAAGATAATAAAACCAATGTCATGTATGTATTGTATTGGTCGAGGCAAACGTCGAATTAATATTAAACGCGCGACAAATAGTGGGTACATTTTGTTACCGATAGCAATCGCGCAATGTTTGCCGGGCGTGTAAAAACCGAGTTTGGTAACGGTTCGTTTGGCTTGCTTTGACCGCGACGCAATGGTGGTGAAACCATTGTGCTTTCGGAGCTTTCCTGTATCGCAAAGAAGACTGATTGCGACAAGCAAAAACTAAGGAGGCTGTTTTGCCGCTAGTCAAAAGACATTTCTCCTAAGGGCGAATTAATAAGCGACGCTAACAAAACACCCAATCGTACAAGAGATCGATCGTGATCGTCTCATTCCCGGGGTGTTTTATTTCCCGTGTGTGTGTGTGTTTTTTTTTTTATTTGCTTCTCGTTTCGAACGTAACGCTCTCAAGATAAAGCTCAGCAAAACCCGGCTGGGCGAGCCGGTCCAACATGATTCATACTCTCTCCCCTCCCTCGTTCCACAGCCTGCTGTTCCACTGTTATGGATTGCAATGAGCTCATGCTTCTTGCACCCACCGTTGCTGTGGCACAGTTTCACCTCTGCGGTCTTTCGTGTTTCGCGTTTGCGTTATAACGGCCGGGTGCCTACACAACACACGACACAAACCGTTTGAAGATGGCCATACCCATCCTCGGGGTTACGTGAAACGCGAAGGTTAGATTTTCCGCAGACCCATATCCGGTATTCGTCAAGCGAATGGATATCGCATAGGGTTTACAGCTTTCGAAACCATGTGTCCATAAATGTTTAATATTGTGTTTTTATTACATCATGCAGAAACCGAAAAGAAGTTGCCCTTTTTAAGTGCTAAATCGAACAATCCAACGTTCGGTACACGGAAATGTCATGAAGTATCGTTTCCAGTTCGTGAAGCTTATTGTTTCAGACAAGCAAATCCGTGCAATACCGGAACGAACTGAAAACATATCGAAACTATTGCCCACTCGGAGAAACGCTCAAATTTGTAAAAAAAAATACCAAAGCCTATAAGATTGATAGCCTAATCATAAAAGGGAGTTTGAATGTATGTTTACATCTTTTCTGGTTTAAGTCATTTATCGTTTGTTTCCTTCTTAGGAATGTAATGCGTTTTAAAACAAATTGCTATAACTGAAGCAGAAACTATCCTGTCTTACTGCTTTCCGAACCCTGTCGTTTGTCTCAAATGGTTGGTACCATTATTCAGTCCGATACTACCTTCATATTTTGGTTCGTTATGCAGACAAAAAAATCGTTTGCACCCATACACGACGCTCAGTGCCACCAGTGTGTGTCGCCTCCGTTTCCTTTCATTATCAATTTTCTGTAGTTCTCACTGTTTGTTCGAAGGCGCAGCATAGCAGAGGGCCTTCTCGATAAGAGGGCAACAACGCACACAAGCGGGTTGTTGAGGAGAATGCCTGAAACGTGCCTGGAATCGGTGCACTATCGCCGGTGGCCAGCTCGACGGCGTATGCGAGATAAGCAAACCCGACGATGGTCTGCTTTTGTTGGTTCGCGACGCTCGGGCCCGCTCCTTTTCGTTCCCGTCCTTTTCCCCCCCTTCTTGGGTGGGGGTAAACATTCTTTTTCTCCTGCCCCGTTGGCGGATGGGCCACGCGTCAACGGGTGGGGTGGTAGTTTAGTTGGCACGTTGCCACCTATTTTCCGCCGGGGTACCGGTGATGAGAGAGTGTACTTTCACTTTCCTTCCTCACGAATTCCTCACGCCGGTTTCGACCGTAATAGATTCGACGGGCCGGGTTCGTGTGTGGGTGGGTGTGGGGATTGCACGTGTTCGGTAAGGTGGAAAAAGTAACCACGCCGACTCCTCCGCCCCGACTCCTCGTTTACGAGCGGCAAAATTGTGATGGAGACAGATTTAACGAACGGGAGGTGGTGTGAGGTGCATTAAAATATGTGCATTGCAAGGGAGAAGCGGTCGGTCGGCAGGCCGGCCATGTGCGAAAATTAATATGAAATGCTCTCTGCTCTGGCCGGAGGGGCGTCCATTCGGCTGCGCTTCTGCCTGCGCACAGCAATTTTAAAGTCGATTAATCCCCGACCAGCTGGAAGTGACGATCGAAAAACCTATCGCTTTTCCATATGCCACGGAAGGCGGAAGGAGGATCCGGGGAGGGGCCTAACCACCATATGGATCAATCTGTTTCCATGCCCGGGCTGGCAATAAATTCCATGAAAATAACTAAACAAGATGATTGCATGGTGTGTTACCTTTTTGATCATCGGTTGGGCTTTTTGTGTGTATGTGTGCGTGTGTGTTTTTTTTTGTTTATCTGAGCTGACCTTCCTGATCAACCTAGCAAGCCAACGGCTTTGGACGAACCGTGCGCGGATGGATAGATGCGCTCTGTGATCAGCTGTTGGCTTTGAAAGTGGACACGAGTGGAGCCTCCGGCGTAACCATATAAGGGTACGAGCAGCAGCCGGCCCCAAGAGGCTGCGTGAGATATGACCACCGTGCAAGGCGTCACCCCACCTCCACCTCGAACGGTTGGTGGCATCACCGATCCGGGTCGTTTATTTGATAATGACCGCACGATAACGATGGTGTGGTGTGTTGTGTATGCGATCGTTTCAAAGTGACGGACGGAAGCCGTGGAACAGACACAATCACGATTATAGCCACCAAGCTCCACAGTATGTATCAGCGATGTATCGAGCTAGTTTTGTCTCCGGACTTGTTTCAGGCTTGGCGAAGCAAGTAGATCCAAGACTCGTCTCGCATTGATTTTTGGGTTTTGTTCCTCATGGGCATCGCTTTAGGTGTCGAATTGTTTCCTAAGCTAAATTCTTGTTTTTGGGGCTTTTCGAAAGTGGATTCTTGGAATGGAATGAAATCACTTTCAACTGTGTTCGAGTCACGTCTTTTCGGTCCTATTTGGGACTTCCGGAAAGGGAAAGAATGGACTCTGTTTCGAAGTGGAGGTCTTTCAATTGATTTATACAACTCTTAGGACTTATTTTATTCGTGTTCATCCAAGTTTCGAGCTATGCTAAAAGCATTCTCGAACTGGACGAATGGTTAAACTTTGAAAATCTTTCACCATAAAAAACAAAACGTTTACTTTGACGCCACTTTTCTCACGTCCAACTCTCGAAACTCTCGGCGCACAAAGCGGAAGCAACTTTTTAGCCCGCTCGCAAGCTCTCGACCACCGCAAGGTACGTCGGTGGGTGTAACAAAATCCGGCCCCGAGATGGATCGACTTGCGCATTTCGATTGCGCTCCGCGCGTTACGTTTGCGCTCTCGATTACCCCCGGCGCACCGGTTATGCAACGGTACTACGCCAGTGTATCGCTGATTATGCTTCACGCGCTGGCCCCCCCTGCCTGGTGCGTGATTTTTATACCAATTAAAACCCAAACGCCTCTCATCCGTAGTAGCTCTTCTGGTGGCGCTGGCATTCATGGGCGATTTTTTCTTTTTTTTTGCGAGTGCGCGCGCGCTCGCGTTCGCTCCTCCCGCCATGTGGGATGCATGCATGTGTGTAAGGCTTCCGGGAATGCTCACACGCGCAGTGAGTGTGGTGTAGCAAATCGAACTAGATAAGCTCGAGCTGATGGAACACCACAAAACACAGCGCCAAAACAGCGCACCGATTCGATAGGAAAACTCACTTTTTTTTTGGACTTCGTGTGTGGCAATATTCGATAGATCGGAACGAGTGTTCGGACTTTGGGAGTTCTCGCTTGTATTTGCCCTTCATCGAAAGCATATCGAATGTTCAGCCTCGGATGCCTGTATAAAGGAAATGGATATGGATTGACACTTTGAAACCAGACGGTGAATCGCTAGATGTTATGAAGTGTTTCATTTGCTTCTTCTTTTGAGTTAAACACACACAATGTTCGTTACCGTCACCGGTGGCAAACGTAAGCTCGTCCCTTTCCTTCATGTGTCACATCGAACCCCCTGCCGGCAGCTGTCTAGTCATTTGCATTATCCGTTTTGTGGCGATTAGTTTTACGGCTTTTCGCTGGGGTTCGAAACACAGCACAGGTCATAGGCCTTCAATAGGTGTGCTGAAACGATGGTCCCATTAACGACGCTACCGCTGTCCTGCACCTCCCATGCCACGATATAACAAACTAATTGGGCGCTACTTCAGATCTGGGACTGTGTTGAAGTCGACTATGAACGCGTGCAAATCTAACCGAACCGTAAAGTAAGGTTAGAATCTTTTCTTCTCCCAGGATACGAGGGACACACTTGCACTCAATCGCACTTCTTTCTTCTTTTCTATTCAGAGTAGTGCACAACAGAATAATAGCGTTGATTGTCCGTCCGTGTCTCGCCCCCTCGGCAACTTCGTTTGATTGTTTGATTTTGCGTCGAGGTCTATGATTGTCGTTCCACGCACCATGGAAAAATGAGTGCCAATAAGTGGAAGTCATTGCTGTACTTTAGTATGTTTCCCGATCTCACGCAGTAGGCCACAGAATTGCACTGAATTGTCAGCTCTGTGTGATGGAAGATGTGCTGCACGAGTTTGTATGTGAAAGCTTGGTCCGACATCTGTAGAACCATAATTTTAATACGCCAATATCACGAAAATTTATTCCAAAGACAAAGGGATCTTATCATTATCGACGGATTCTGTCCGATTTTCCTCCTTGAAGGAGTCTAGGGGACGTTGTTAGGTAATGTGCGATCTGTAGACTACGTTGCTAGGCTATGTGAACTATGTTATAGAGGTAATCAACAGGTAATCGATTTCGAATGGGTGCATATTTTCGATTATTGTAATCTCTTACTATTAAACGAACTGAGACTTACTGTCTTTTCTCTACTTTTCTCTATCCACACCATACCAGGCGGTGGACGGTTCCTAGATCCACGCACCAAGCAAAGCTTCAAGTTCGACCACCTGCGCAAGGAAGCGTCCGATCTGCAGAACCACGACGTCGACCACACGTCCGAGCAGTGGCGCGCGATGCTGGACATCGAAACGCTCACGTACTCCGCGAACCACTACCGCAACGGGTCCTGCTCGGTGTTCGGGCGAACGGTGAACGGGCAGATCACGCTCAACGTCTGCATCGAAGACCACCAGTTCCAGCCGAAGAACTTTTGGAACGGCCGGTGGCGCTCGGTGTGGGCGATCACGTTCCCGGCGTCGGGCGGCGGCACCGCCGAGCTGAAGGGTTCGCTGAAGCTGCAGGTGCACTACTACGAGGACGGCAACGTGCAGCTCGTGTCGGCGAAGGACTGCCGCGAGATGGTACCGATCACCAACGAGGCGAACACGGCGAAGGAGATCATCCGACTGATCGAGGAGAGCGAACACGACTACCAGACGGCAATATCGGAGAACTATCAGACTATGTCGGATACGACGTTCAAGGCGCTCCGGCGACAACTGCCCGTCACGCGAACGAAAATCGACTGGAGTAAGATAGTGTCCTATAGCATCGGCAAGGAGCTGAAAACGCAGTAGAACCCGGCAAGGTCCGACCACTCGGCAGGTGGCAGACAATGTGGGGAGACAAGAGCCAGAAGGAAAAGGAGGAGAGGGGAGTTCAAGGAGAGCGAAGCGCTAGAATTAATAGGAAAAGGGAGAAGCAGACCGTTGCCCGCGGGAAAGGAGAAAGAATTCATCCTGCAAAGCTTGTTTCCCCCATCCACGGCAAACGGGCAACAAGAAAATCCGACGCTCACGATAGAGTCGTGTGCGGTTTGGGACCCTCTCTCGTTCCCTCTGCTTTGCCACCGCCACCCAGAGGTATATGGTTTTGTTTTCAGTCGCAGTGTTTCTTCAAATTCAAACATTTTGATTTTATAAACCTATTCTGTGTAAGCAACCATTTCAAACTCATGAGAACAGTAGAGCAGACTAGACGAACGCGAGTGGAAAGAAGAAGCAGAAGCACACAAACACACATATACACAAACAGGAAGATATGGTAGCGTATTAGAGAAAGCAGGGCACGAGCGTCGTGTGCCGAAAGAAGATTGATAAGTTAATGAATTTTTGGGAAATAAATACCGAGAAAAAAGAACAAACCTTATTAAAAAAAACGAAACGATAAGCTCTCGCGGCGCTCTAATCCTTCAAGAAAAGAAACTACCCAATCCTACTACGGTACGATCGCTTCGCGGAATGTGATGGATTGGATTTTTCCCCTGCGCAGTGGTAAAATCGGTAAAAAGCCTTAGGCGGCAGCCAACGCGGGATACCAACGCGCGGCCAAATTTCGTGAGCAGTCAGCTCATCCCTTCTTCTCGTTGTGTTGTTCCCACGCAGGAAGCTAAGGGCCACAGCAAGTGCAAGAGCTTCTAGTAACACATACACACACATATGCACGCACGCACACCACACTGCAAGTTAAAGTTAACGCGCTCAATAGTTTATTTTACTATAGCGTAATATACCGCGTATTGTAAGCATGGGATATAAATGCTTCGCGAGACGGAAAGAGAAAGAGAGAGAGAGAGAGAGAAAGGACATTTGGCAAAGTTAATTGCCGAAATATATATAAAATGCTGTCAGGGAGTTGTTAAAAATCCATCAGTCGAATGCGAACTATCGCTTGCTCTGATTTTTTTGTTCACTCCAGGTTTCTCACGGCCAATCATGCACATTTTCCTGTGAAATTTGTCCTCTAGAAATCATTTTTCATACTGAAAGAGAACGTTATCTCTTTTTTGTAAGAAAGCGCGGAAATATTATTGCTACTGTTTTTGTAAATGCATTTATAGGACAGGGTAGAGGAAAACACGAACGATAAAAACTACGACTAAAAGAAATAGCTGATTTAGTTTGAATACTAGCATGAGATGTGTTTTTTTGATTTAAGGAATATGTGAAACTTGCGTCATTTCTCCTGCGGATATTCTTGTTGGCGATAATTCATTTCATTTCTCGATGCAACACGCCAAAACATGCAAGCGAATCGTAGTGACCCGCTCTTCCTGCGTTCGCGGTGTAATATGTGACAAAAAAAAAAGAAACAGGTGGGGAGTAGCGTAGCGTAGCAACGAACAAGCGTTAGCGTATGAGGATTGGATCGAAGTTAAAGTGTCGTGTTAATTATTGGCGAGTTGACTAGAAAAGGTGACAACATTACATCAAAACAAATCGAATTTCTTTCGTGACACGTGTGCCACACTGCGAACGATTAGGTGCAATTAAACGTGAGTGATATGAAACCAGCGGCATGAAAATTTCCGAGCTCAGTCGAACAAGCGGAACGAACGGCACCGTGTTAGAACCTGACCCAGATCGCCCTTCCCTCTGCACCGCAAAATAGATACAAATAAAAACAACCATTATTAAACTCATTAACGAAGAAGATAAAACAGCAGTTACAGAATACAAGTGCAAAATGCGAAATTAAGAGGTAATGGGCCGGTGATGAAAGCTATGCGCCGGATGATTGTTGCAACGGGGCGGGAAAGTAATAAAATTAACTGTATATTTGATTACCATTACGAAAAATATATATAAATTAAATAAAATTCATACAAAACGCAAGATTTTTATATTACATCTGCTGATCTTGCCTAGCAACAACCGCAGTGGATTTCTGGAGGACAAAACGGCTTGTTTTAAAAGAACTCTCATGTTTTTAGTTAATTTTTAATTGATCTGACTATACATTTTTATCTACAACAATACTATCTGGGATCTGCGAATAAAAAAAAAACAGTGCTTGCTTTTCGAAAGTGCACCCTATTCCAGCTGACCTTCTCCCTTGATCAACAGGCGCCGGTCGGGCTCGTTGTCCAGTTCCAACTCCGCCCGCCGAATGCACCACCGGTCGTCCTGCAGTTCCGCCCAGAAATAGTACTTGCCCCGGGTGTTCCGTCCCCGCACTGGCACCGAAAAACTGTCAATCTTTCCGCCACCAAACTTTTTGCTCTCTTCGCCCACGTCGAAGCTGAGGTCCTTTATCGGCTCCCCAAGCAACTGAACGGCACCTGCAAAACAAATAGCAGCAAAGCACGACGATAGAATTGCACCATCTGCTCATGATTCGAGAGACCCATTGGGAACAGTACCCGGATGCGATCGGAGCAGCTTTAACGATTCCTTATAGTACGGCTGGCTGCGTATTTTGTCCTCCAGCTTTACCTTCATAATCAAGGCGGCGCTAATGCCACCGACCGCTATGTATGTGGCCGCTTTGGTTAGGGTCTTCAATGATACCATGACGGAAAGTAATTTTCTAGCCACTGTTCTAAGTTAAATTATAAGATGTTTATCAGAAGGATACAAAGTGGAGCCGGCATAAGCACTAACACAAACGCGTAATGTTATTGTTTACAAAACTCACGTCATATTCTGATGCCTATTCGTTTAACGTGTATGGTTCAGATTTTGAAGCTTGCTTAGCTGAAGTCAAGGGTGTCAAACACGATGCACGCTATGAGTCGAAGGTAACCAGACAGAAGAAATTACTACACATTCTAGTGAAAAACCACCAATACAAAAATAACATATTACAACATGTACATTTTGCTTTGTTGTTTCATATACTTAGCATGTTTATTTTCAATATATATATATACTTCTCATAGATGTGTTTTGTGGTTGTTGTTGTTGTTGTTGTGTTGGATTCGAGCCATTTCCACACGCAGCAGTGCACCCCCTCACACTACTAATTACCGTTAAATCGTCAACAGTTTTCATCCACACTACCGTACAGTCACGGGCACGTGTTCGTTATCATGCTTATCTCCATCACCATCCCTTCTCCGTCACTTAATTTGATGGTTTAACGAACTCCTCACCCCTGTGTCTTAACCCGTGCTCTGTGTACTGTGTAGCAGTTTCGTTTTTTTATGATGCCGATCGACGATCATAAAAATTGTGTTAGCGCGAGCGCGCGCGTTTGTGTGTGTGTGTGTGTGTGTGAGTGTTGAATGAATGTGTTTTTTACGAATCCGCGCTCAATCTACTAGTTTCTCGCTTCCCTTAAATGTAGTAACAAGATTTGTTTCCTCTGTTTCAACAGTCACTCCCACCAGCAGCGCTTTCCTGGCACTGGCGCGTTCATGTAATGTTAAGGGGTCAACGCGAAAAGAATCCAAAATGCAACATAACCAACTCAAAACGAAGCTCTCAGAATAGGGATGGGGGCGAAGGGTAGAGAGGGTGAAATGATATATCATGCCACCTGCCTTAAACCTCTATCAGCGAAGCCTATAACGTAATTATTCGCCCTTCCTCTGCTACCATACCCATCCGTCGCGGTGCCGAAATTTTAATCGCAGGGCACAGCAGACACCTAAAGTAAACTATTTTGTAGACTCACAAATTCGATTTCGCCTCACCAACCAAACAGCCCAAAATTGACTAAATAAAAAAAACCGGTGAAACCTCAGCCGGGGATTCTGAAGTCTCTCCCGTTCGGGAGAAAGATTGCGAAAAATTTGGTTGAAATACATGATAAGCAGCCGAAATTAGCGTGCAAACTCAACCCTAACGTTGATGGTAGGAGTAACAAACACTCATCTGCCAACCCTGTCGTGCAGTTCGTACCAGTTTGCGTTTGACACCCCTGCCCTACCGCACCGACGAACACTTGCGGTTGATTTTTCTTTTTAAAATTGCTTCGTTCCTAGCGTATCAGTGTCGTGATTAGCAGTGTGTTACACCTTGCTCGACTATTCATTCATCACAATGGAGTTGTTGTTGTTGTTGTTGTTGCTGTTGCTGTTGCTACTGTGTTTGCACATGTTTTTGTCGATATAATTGTATTCCATCTCTATTTCCAGCTCGCTTTGCTGTAGTCGGCCATCGACAGTGTTAATGTGAAAATGTGTTTTCTATTCCTCTCAATTCGTTTGTTTAATAATCAATCATTTGTTTTCCTATAACAAAACAAAAAATGAAACGTTTTTCATAATACGCTAGACCGCACCGCACGCACGCACGCACGCACGCACGAATCCGTGCCCGCTTTTAGGCTCTTTTTTTCAACTCCTGTCTCCTGCCTCTTCATTCACTTTCACTCGAATCCGGCCGGCTGCGCCATGGCCATGCCGCGTGCGTGCTTCCCGTGCTCCTGTTGTGGAAGGATTCGAGAAGGATTTACTTGTGGTATGCTGTCCAACCCGGTATACTCAGGAGCTACCGGATGGTCGGTCAGTTGGCAGATGGATCCGCGTACCGTGGTTCCTACTCGAGCACCGGCTTTCGAGGTTTAGCGGGCTTTGCTGCAATCGGTGGTGGTGTGGTCGCCGTTGTCGGTACCGTGGTCGAGCCAGTGTTGCTCGTGCTGGTGCTGTTGCTGCTGCTAGTTGTGGTGGTAGCATTGTTCGCTTCCGTACTCGTCACCGTCTCCGACTGGGAAGTTTGCTCCACCGGCAGCGACGGTTCGGCATCGTCCGCGGGAGGTTCGTCCAGGATCGGTGCTGGCGGCTTCATAACCGAACTACTCACCGTCGGCGAAGAGGTCGGATCGGTTGCCACGAACGTTGACGGGACAGTGGCGGCACCGGCGACGGCCGGCACCGATGGATTATTGCTGCTGCTGCCTCCTGCCGCATTGAAACTCAAATCGTTCGCATCGAACAGGGAGGAAGTTTCTTCATCAGTCGTTTGCGATATCGAAGCTGCACCATCGCCAGCCTCCCGGTGTAGGTGTGGCTGCGTCGAATGTGGTTGCTGCTGCTGCGATTGTGGCAGCGAATCTTCGTCCGGTTCCACGTGCAGCGGCATTTCGCCGGGTTTCAGATTGCTATTGACCGATCGGGCACTGTTATCGTCAGCATCGCCCGCCGCTCCTTGGGCAACCTCTGTGCGCTGTCGAGCGGCTGGTTTAGGTCGTAAATCTGCAAAAAAAAAAACAATCATTTTTAAATTACACACAAGTGGAGTCTTCCCCCTTAGTCGCAACGTCATTAAAAACACATTTCCAGGTTCATTGAACCAAACTTCCCTATGTAGCTCTCACAAGCAACAAAAAGGTTTCCTGTGGGCTAAATAACGGAAAGTAAATATAAAACAGCAAATAAAAATATTTTAAATAAACACTAACTTCTACCCTTTGCCCTCATATTTGGGGCCATTAGACGCCTAAAAGGGGTTTGTCCGTAATTAAGGCTGGATAAGAATGTTCTTTTGTTAAAATCAATGATTTGTAAGATGAATGTCATGTGCCAAAAGCTTCAAATCAAATGTTCAAATCACCTTAAAATGGTATAGATATTTTAATTTGAACCATTTCTTACCAGCTTGTGAGCTATCCTCCGTGAACAGGCCTATAATTGGATTCGCGTCATCCGCTCGTTTCAGCCCACCGCCCAGCTCATCCTCCCCGGGGCTGCTACCGTCACCGAGTAAGCCACCGACCGGACCAGCAGTAATTCCGGTGCTCGAGGGCAGCTCCTTCGCGCCGAGCGAACTCATCGTACCCTGGCCGACCAGATGGTGAGGTATGTGCGGATTGTTGCTCGACCCGGTGGCCACGGCCGCCAACTGCCCCGGCAGCAGCCCAGCACCGGCCGCTCCGCCCTGCGCCGCGGCGATGGCAGCCGCCTGTGAGGGTGTCAGCGATTTGCGCGTCTTCTCCGCCTTGCGCCAGAGCGTGATCTCCTGCTGTTTGAAATACCGCCGATCCTCAGTGTCAATTAGCACCAGATTGAGGAAGTAGCGCACCGAGAACTTCTTGTTAATCTCGCGCATCGTCACGGTCAGATCGTAGCCGGCGAGAAACACACGAATCGGTATGCTTTCACCCTTCACCGGCGAACCGTCCATGATCTCGTACTTGGCGATGATTTCATTCTCGGTGTACATGTTGGGTCCTGCTTTGGTCGCGGAAGCACGGAAGAGAAGCAGAATGCAAGAGAGCGAGAGAGAGAGAGAGAGAGAGAGAGAGAGAGAGAGAGGGAGAGAGAGAGATAAAAGAAAAAAAAATCATGTCATTTGTTTAGAATTAACGCGCCGAGGTGCGAAATGCTGAAAACACGCACCCGAACCAGTTTGTTCCCGCTTGATGATGGCTATTTCCATGTGCTTGATTTTGATGCGCACCAGAAGGAAATAGATTTTGCCAACAATTACATCCTTTAAGTGGTACCTACGAAAAGCAAGCGAGTGAAGAAGTTAGTATGCGCTGAACGAAAGATTTTGGACGTATTTCGAGGGTACAAACCCGATAAACACTTACTTGCTCTTGTTGTACTCGAACTCGATGTGCAGGCAATCCTCGATACCCACTTCCATCTTGATCGGACTGTTCGCGTCCGGGTAGCTGGAGAGCGTATGCACGGCAATGTCCACTTCCCGAATTATGTCATTCAAACGGCGCACAATTGTCACGCGCAAGAAGTATCTGAATGAAAGGTATGTGATAACGCTCGTTTAGAAAATGCCGATTGGAAACGAAGAAAACAAAAGGTAAATAAATGGAACCTACCGTAATCGTACATTCGATCCAACGTATACTTCGTACGGTTTCTCGACGTTCGCAAACTCGAACGGATATGACGTGTTCTGGATGAGATCGCCCGGTCGAGCCAGCTCACGGACGAGGCTTAGGAAATCATGATGGTTGCCTCTATCGTAGTACAATTCGATTTGACCTGAAACGTATCGATTTAATCAGACGGTAGTTTAGTATTATAGACAGGCTTTTGAAAGAAATAACAAAAAAAAACCATTAATGATAAATTTGTGCGCCCCAGTCAGCTTTTGGCATGCATTGTAACTGCTCTGCGCTTTTATTTTGCCACGGTTTTCATACATTTGCACAACTGAGGACTTTAATTTACGTGTGTTAATATTTGGCCCAATTCCCACTCGAACTATAGTGCTGGCAATGTCTACACCCATATTGATAAAAATGCTTGCGATAGCTCGGGAAAAGGGGCATACCGACACCGTCACAACATGCAAAATGTTGTTCCACGATAAGAACACTCGATGTTCCTCGAATGCAATCGCAAAGAAAGCATTTTATCCATGTAGCCACCCTGTTTTCTTCATTGCTATCGTAGTGATGGAAACAGAGAGTTTAAAAGAGGTAGTGAGCCCCAGCGTAAGCGGTTGAGGGGCGGATTGATTGATATCGTAAACCATGATTCACGAAATCCAATACAAAACCAAAAAAAAAACAAACTAACCCAATCATTGGTTGGCACAGGGAGTCGAAGCCAATTTGCACGTCACACTTACAAAATCTACTCATACGTACACAAACATACACATACACACTTTGATAACACCAGCGACCCCCACCGCGCGGACTGCAAACGGCGCATCCATACAAGTACCACCGGAACTTACCGATAAGCTCGATTTTGATACCCTGGTGTTCCAGCTTGCTTCCCGGCTTTTTGAGCGTGATGTTCACCTTTCCGCCCACGGTTTCGCCGTCGTAGTAAAGTAGATACTTGTCCTTCTTGCCATCCTCTGTTTTGATTTCCGCCTGCTGCCTATTTTCTGTCCCTTCGAAGATAATATCGATATCGGCCGACTGACCAAACCGAAGGAAATTCTGTCCGGGAATGGAAGAAAGGGAGAAGAAACGGTGGGTTAGTGGGGATAATGCAGAATTTCATTATTTTTGCAACGCATTGTTTTACCATGATTGCTTGGATTGAATGAGTCTCGTCGCTGCACACCGAAATATGATCTCTCTTTTCCTTCCTCCTTTGCCTCGTGTGATATAGAATCCGAGACGAGACGAGACGAGACTCTCCAATCGCCAATTGAAAGCGCTTCTTCGTCTTCTTCACGCGCTTCTCGTTGCCCCAGTTGACGGATATGGATAGAGGAGCGCAAGTTAGTTAACAGCGCCGGAACAAGTGCCACAATCGATTAAGATTCGTCCGTCCAAGTTCACACTGACTCCGGCGGGGCTGACAGCAGCAGCAAACACAACAAACATACGGCCTAAACCTTACACGTTCTCATAAACACACTCACAAATACTAATGCACAGGGCTAAACGAATAACGCATACAATCACGCAACAAATCTTGCTCCGCTGTGAATGAAGAGCACCCTCTTTTACCCTCACTTGTTTTGTCTCTATTAACTCGGTTCTACTGCTTAGTCACAAAAACCAGCGCACCACATCCGGTTTGCCCGCTTGATAGCTCGGTAGCTATTTGATGCAGCTTCCGTTGTTCCGCTGTTGGAGTTACTGCAACCACTGCTGCGGTTTCTTACTGCTTCCGTCCGCAGGGCTGCATCCACTTTCTGTCGTCCTTTCTGTATTCGCTGCTAGGCGGTTAGAAGCGAACGTTTTTTTCGCTTTCTCCCCAATCAGACGGCACTAGAGCAGAGTGCAGAAATATATCGTGGAATGCGCTAGCACCACTACCACACCTCGTCCCACCGGAGAGAACACCCAAGGCTTTTGCAGCAGGCGACGACAACGACAACGTCGACGATGGCTCGCTGGATATGTTCGCGTCAGGGATTGCGGATTGTGTATTATGTAAGCAGGAAATACGCACCACAGGATGTGCGAGAAAAAGTACTACACACAAAGTTGAGAGCCGTATCTTTCGGTTTCGTCCTGGGTTCGATAAGAATATTACTTTTTCCGGACACTTTTCCGCGCCGCTACAGTCTGCAGTTTTTTTTCGTTCGTGATTAATATTTTTCTCTTGCTTTGGTGACAAGCTAGCAGAGGGTTGATTGGGGTCTGTTTATAACACTGGATTGGGGCATCAGCAGCTGAGACACTGTGTCTGCGTCTGAGAGAGAAAAAAAACACAGTTCATAGGAAATGTGAATTTATTCCTATTTCCAACATTACTGAGCATTTATTATAATTCCGCTGTCTCTTTATTATATAAATCCACAAAAATCATTCATTCTTTGAAGCGTAGAAACTAATATAAATGAAACGGAAAACTTGTTCAGCCAAGTTGACATTTTGTTTCTCCTACTTAAACCTACCCTAAATATGATTCCAAAACTACTCATTTGTGCGTAGAGAACGACCGAAAACTATTCTCATTATGACCGTTTCGCTGGTACAAATGGCTAACGTTCGGCACAACTTCATCGATCCACGACGGATCGATTTCGGTCACGTTCCGCAGGAAGTTCAACCGCGTTGACACCAGCTCGGTATACACCACGACCGGTGGACGAAATTTGCCCGATACGGCACTGGACGGGTGTATGCGTGTCTTAAGCGCTGTTGCCGAGGTAAGGTACAGATGGTCTGGTTGCTTCATGGCGATGTTTGTAAACAACCCTGTCAGCAAACACTTGGCCACCGGTACCGTATCCTTTCCACAGCTACTGCTCGGAATGTCCAGCATTTTACAAATTTCGCTCAGTTGCTCGCGGATCGAAGCCGCGTGCGTTAGATTACGCTCATTGAGGAAGTTATCGAAGCACCACATCTTAGGTTTTGCTTTCGTCTTGAACTCGTTGTATACGTTTAGCAGCGTAACGTGGTCTCCAGATTTGTCGAAAAACTTCGAGTGTGCGATCATCATCTGTTCGCGTTTCGCCGAGCTGTACGTGAAAATGTTCTCGCCTGACAGCATCGCGATGATGGTAAGCATCTCCTCCAGGCAACCAAACTTCGGCGCGGAAAGCAACATCTTCGAGTACCGAGGATCGAGCGGGAAGCGTGCCATCTTGGCGCCGAGGGATGTGAGGATCGGGTTTTCCACGGACGAGATCGCGTTCAGAGCCTTCAACTCTAACAGTGCACCGACGATCGCTTCCTCCGGTGGTTTGTCGATGAAGTCAAAGTCTTTGTAGTTGAGACCCATCACCAGTAAGTTGAGGATGGTCGCTGACAGATTGCACCGCAGAATTTCTGGCACGGTCATCTTCTCCAGCCGTTCATACGTGCCCTTGGAGTAGGTGCGGAAGCAGATACCATCGCTCAAACGACCTGCACGACCTGTGCGCTGATGTGCCTGGGCCTGCGATATCCAGGACACTTTAAGTATGTCCATGCCGGTGATTGGATCGTACGAGCGAACCTTCGACCGCCCACAGTCAACCACGTAGCGGATGCCGTTGATGGTGATGGACGTTTCGGCAATATTAGTGGCAAAAATTACCTTGCGCACGTTTGCCGGTGCCGGATTGAACACATCCAGCTGCTGCGTTTGTGGTAGCGCGGCGTACATGGGATAGACGGCCAGTTTTGGAAGATCTCCGCTAAAACTCTACAATAAAATAATTAAATTTTGGTTAGTATAATTAATGAAAATACACAGAAAGCACGCTTCAAACCTTAGCTAATCGACGCATTTTGTTCACCGTGGAATCAATCTCCTCCTGACCGGTGAGAAATACCAGAACATCACCAGCCGGATGCGACTGATGGATTTCGACCACCGTCTTTAGGCAGGCCTCGATATATGAAATTTTCTCCACCATCTGGTACACCTTCACCTGGTACATACGTCCCTGCAGGTAAATGATCGGGCAGTCGAAGAAGTAGCCGGCAAAGTGATCACAGTCCATGGTGGCCGACATGATGATGAGTTTCAGCGGGGGTAGTCGCTTAAGGGCACGCAATTGCTGAGCTTTCTTCACCACGCCAAGCAGAACGTCGGTCGCTACGGTGCGCTCGTGCACCTCATCCAATATGATCACGTTGTAGTTGCGCAGCTGACGATCGGACAACGCCTCCCGGCAAAGGATACCGTCGGTCATGTATCGGATTTGAGAGTTTTCCGACGTCATATCCTCGAAACGCACCGTATATCCGACCAAATCACCTAGTGCCGTACCCATCTCGAGGGCTACCCACTTCGCTACAGTAATGGCGGCCACACGGCGTGGTTGCGTGATGGCAATCATTTTGTCCCCATTCAGTCCGGCCTCGTAGATGAACTGTGGCATTTGGGTCGTCTTTCCGCTGCCCGTTTCGCCGAGTACGATGGTGGTGGACGATTTGCGCACCATCTCCATTAGTCTGCAATAAAAGACGAAACAATTGCATCAGATTGGTTATAGTGAACCTCACACGATTTATGTTCCGCAAATGTACTTACGATTTGCGCACTGAAAATATGGGCAAGGCATGGCGTTGCTGTCTCGCCGCTTCCTGCTTGCTGTATGAGCGGGAGTGCTGGTTGTTGCCATGGGCATTGTTGCGTCCCGAAAGTCCGGAGTCCATCGTTACCGGGCTCTTGTGGAACACTTTGAAATGAATTTCTTGAAGCGCAGCAGGTACAGCTTTAGCTACAACGTAAACAATTGCTACCGGGTTCAAAACACACGTGCAACACTATGCCACAGGGGGACATTTGAATTGACATTTGAATGGTATTTTTGGGAGATAAACCCAAAGAGAAGTTTTCAAACGATAAGCACAATTGTGATGACATTTTGTGATAAATCATGGGATTACCGTCTGTGTGTCTTCAGAATTTATTTTATGTGCTGATTTTCGCATACAACTTATCCGCAACTATATCCCAACACAGGGAAAGTGTGGAAGACTACGAATATGTTCCTAACGAATCGGCCCAGTTCTACGTGATTCGCAATTTTACTTGGCAGAAGGGAACACCGGAACCAGATTTCATTGGTGACTCCACCCAAACCAAGGTAGCCGTGCTCTATTCAACGTTACACTGCCTTCCGGATAGTTTGTTCGAAAAGTTTCCTCAACTGCAGTGGTTGGTGGTGAGGAATACCACGCTCGAGATACTTCCGATCATGAGTCATATGGAGCGGGTTTACGCAGAGGGGAACAGAGTTAAAACGCTGCTTATCAAAAGTGGTGCCGGTACAATGAAGCAGCTGCATCTGCGTAACAATCCCTATGACGACATTAAAACAATATGGGTACGGTTGATTGAGCTGGAGGTGTTGGATCTGAGCGAGACGGATATTGCAAAGAAATTTGATGGTACGGTCGACATTCGGTGGTTTTCTAGGATGCCAAATCTGACCGTACTCCGTCTAGCCAACGTGGATGCATACTACTTCGAAAATATGGGTAAAAAAACTCTTCCCAACGTGAAGCTGCTCGACCTGTCCGGCAATCCGATCACGCCGGTTAACTTCCAACTCGAAGTGTTTCGTGCGTTACCCGCCCTGGAAGAGCTTGATCTACGCAATGCCACAATGACGGATCTGTCTGTTTCTGTGGCCGTCACCCGCAGCAATTTTCCATCCTTGCAACGTATCTACCTCGATGGAAATGATTTTAAGTGCGACCTGCTGCAAGCGTTGCTCGCTCACCTGAACACAAACGGGATTGAAGTACCACCGGGAACTGCGGACAAGTGTATGCTTGGGTACGAAAAGTATGATGGATTGTGCTGTACATCTTCCAGAAGATCGGTTCCGCAAACGGAAAATCAACCAACTGAACCGCAACAGGAACCGCTCCTTGAAAACGAAACCACCCTTCCAGAGCCTGAACAAAAAACGCCGAAACAGGTAGAGGAGGGTAATTGTGGAACCGTTGTATGGTACGAGATCCTCATATTCTTCGTCGGCCTAATCTTCGACGTGGTGTGTATCATCATCATCATAAAAAGGCGTCGCCGTAGCGTCCCGGTAGACATCGAACAAAATCGTGAAATTATTCCATTGGAAAAGTTCAGAGTACGGGAATACTTGAATTGCAATAAATGAAAAACATCGAATATGGTTGTCACCACCACCAGAAACCAACTAATAACGGTCGCTATTTTCATTTGAATCCCTTTTAACGTCCCTTTTAGTTCTTGCCAAAAGTTTTATATCCCTCAGGAAAGAATACAGACTCAGAAGGAATCATCGTCAGTAATCGTTTATGGTTTTCAGTGTGAGACATGAAAACATAGACAAAATATGTTCCGATTTTGTCAGAAATTCGTTCACTATTGCGTACACGTTTCATTGTACGCAAATTCGGCCACGTTTTCGATCGCCTGCACGCTCACTCTCTCTCTATCTCTTTCGCTTTCTCTCCCATTTACAATGGCGGCCCGATAGTCCGATGACGATCAATGACGGTACTGATGACAGTTGTGATAGTTTTATTTGTTGATATTGTTGTTCTTATCCTGGTCAACTTTTTTAAACCGAAACGGACGTGTGGAAGAGTAGAAAAGGTTGCGTTGCCGCAGCGCAAAATACCGGTTGTAGCGAGCCGAAAAGGTTGAATACAAATACTAACTAATCGTGCGCTGTTTTGTGAGCGATTGTGATGGTTAGCATGGTTAAATGGTTAAATTTCGAACGTGTATAGAGAGCGTAAAAAAACATTCACAGTGGCATGTAATAAAACGGGAGCGCTGTGAGCGAGCCGTGCGTGTATCGTGTTGCCTGTAATGCTTATGTGCGAAGAAAATAGAAAGAAATTATAATTTAGCTCGAGAGCGTGTGTTTGTGTGTTAAAAATGTGTGTTCCGTGTATGATGTGTGAATTTTGTTCGCATCATGTGGACACTGCAGGTCTGCAGGTATCAGCGCAGTGATGGTAGAGAAAGTAGACTAGGTTGAAAGAAGAAACTGCGAAATGTGCCGACAAAGGTTGACCCAACCGGTGGTAATTCTTTAACTTCTCAGTAAAGTGTTCTTGTGCTGTACTGTACGCAAAAGTGGCATCCTCTCGCCGGAGCAGCATTTTTTTTGACAGCTGGCTGATATCCCGGGCCGGAGTCTGTGTGAGGCAAGCATCCTCCCAGCGTAACCGGTTTGGTGTTTAGGAAAAAATGAGAAAAGAAAATGTTGTTGAATGTTTTCCAGTTGCGATGGCGTTCGTTCAGCTCGTCGTCGAGTTAACTAACTAGCGTCCAGGGCAGCACATCACGAGGCGTGCAATTTGTTCTCGAAGGAGCCAGCGTCTCCCGGAGCCTGCAGCGTTGGCGTCGTCCTTGCTCACTCACTCTCCATTCGCCGCGCGGTGAGAAGCCAAAGAGTGAGAGGGAGAGGGCATGTTAATATTGCGAAAGTGTGTGCGATGCGCGGCTTCTTCCACGGTGCAATGGGGGCCGCCACCTCTGTAACAGTGTTTTGAAGTGAGCCGAGCGAGTTTCCCGAGATTTGTAGGATCAGTTTTATCAGAAGCAATAGAAGGGGGAAGAGAAAAGCGGAACACATACACCGAGATACCCCCGACGAAGTGGTGTGCTCGAAGAAAGCGGTGTACCGATAGCCACTTTCTCACCCTTCTTTTCCACCGATGGGCTCATTTGCCATGGCTTGCCTTTCCTCGAGACGATGCCGCTGCGATTACGGAGGCGAGAAGTTGTCTTGGTACAGTGGTTAAAAACGGTGCTGCTCCGCCGCTGGTGACGAAACGAACGAAAGAGAAACGAGGGAATACTGTGCGTAAAATCATCTTGCTGCGGAAGCCGATAAATTTTATCAGTAAGCCCCCGGTTGGACGCTCTCTGAAGGATGCTGTGTGACCGAGAGACCGACGACCGTTCAATAACTCCGGACAAACCCGGGAGCAGGGCGTGATAGTTTTACGGTCTGGAAGGAACGACGAGCACGTTTTTGAAGGAACACTTCCCGTGCAGAGCACCGCATCCTGGTTGCCTTTGGTGTTGCGGTGTGGGCAAAGGGAAAAGGAATCGATTACATCTCAATCGGCTGCCGTGTGTTAGGTGCAGTTGCGAAATAGATGCCGACAGGCGGGTGGGAAGAGACCTTGAACCAATTTTGCACCCTCGGCCGGGATCTTGCGCGCGTTTGTAAACGCTGCAGCACGAGCTAGACGAGACAGGTGGCGTCCCCGGGAGTTTGGGATCGCTTTTAGGATAATTGTGTTCTCGAACGTTCGACCGTTCGGCTCATCAATCAACATTGTTGCACGCCCGTTTGTGATCGGTAATGCTCTCGAGCTCTTTGACGGTTACGATGTCGGTGGACAGTGGTTTTTTTTATATAAAACTCCCCCACACAATCGCTGTTGGTGTGGGTATAGCTTGCGAATTTGGCAATTAGCATAGGAAGGGGTCGGGAGGCTGAGGCAGCAGCTGAAAGGGAGAAGGTTACTGGAACGTGCTCAGAATCCGCTGTGCCGCTCCGGAAGAACGCCGGCGCGAGTGTGGTGAACAGTACGAAGAGATACTATCCGAGAAGAAGACGCCGAGGCAGATGATGCTAAAAGGAAAATGGGCATGTTAGCACAGCTGTTGGGCGGTCGTTACCACTTACTACCGACTACGACGCGACTAATGGCCTTCGACTAAACTCCGCTCTTCCACTCAGCACAGGATCAGAGGAAGTGCCGCCAGCACGGGGCCGCATCTGGAGGCTGCAGGCGACCAGTGAAAGTGTTGAATGTTTAATGCAGTGTTTTACAGCGAAATCCACCTCACCGACGCGGTTGTTTCGCAAAGGTGTGCTAGTGCTGTGTTTTATTTTGTGTGCGTTGTTTATTTGTCGTGTTTGTAACCGTTGTGTTCTACCGCGGCTTGCTTTTGTGGGCAAAGTAGAAACAGCTTCATAATCTCGTTTCCGGGCGTGGAACACGTTTGGGTGGCTTCAGTTTTCGCTTGTGCGCTGTTTACTGTCCATTAGCTTCGTGCAATCGTAGCAATCCTCGCCATCGTAGCAACCAACCGCTCTCCGTCAAACGAAGTGACAGCGGGCGTCGGGGAAGATAGTTCCCCCCCCCCCCCTCCCCTCCACCCTGTCAATCATCAACCTCACCACGCGAAGCGCCATCAGAATATTTACCTTTGCCTTCTTCCCACTGACCGAGTGACCGACAAAATAGGCGCCTGCGAGAGCGGGATGCAATATCAATCGACAGCAGCACCAGCTGATACGTCGTCGGTTTGAGAGTTTGTGTGTGGGTGTGTGTGTGTGCGCGTGGAAAACCGCGGGCAGACGCGGCACCCTGCGCCCACAGGCCCCTGGGGTGCCGAAGCGTAATCATCATCGACACCCGCGTCATCATCATCCGCACCTGGGTGGGGAAGCAATTACTCTCTGCGGTGGAAAAGCGCTGTGGAAAAGACAAACCGAGAGGGAGGAGGGGTGAGGCCAACACCCACACACACACACAGGCAACACACTCACCGAGCGAGCTGAACGAGCGCATGGACGAGCGAACGGTGCTTACATGTTAGGTAAGTGGCGTGATCGGGAAAGGGTGTCTTAGTGGGTCGGAAGTAGCGGGTACGAGTGGGTTCGATTTGTTATCGCGAGATCGTGCTAGTAGCTGGCATTATAAGATCAATTTAGCCGGACACTGGACGTAGAATGCCTTGAAGAGTGTGGTCCACAGATTTGGTAGGGCCGTAAATGAAATAAAACACACTCGGAGCGCAAATTTTGATGGGGCAAGGCCATCTCAAGCGTCTTGATCTCAGACGTACGAATTAATTTGTTTTAAAAATATAAATAATACAGTATCTTGTAGATTGTCTTCATTAGGCTTTCCCTTACAAAAATCTGTCAAATTTGCTTGAATATAAATAACACAGCCTACCACAAAAAACTACATTCTCCGAAACGCTTAAATAAATAGTCCCGTTCCACAACTCGAAAAGAGGAAAAACTTATTTGCTATACTCCCAATATTGTGTCGATTGTAGGAAAATTCGATAAAAAATGCGGCACAGAAAGCATTCGAAACCCGAAAAGTCGCATCAACATTGGCTTTAGAAGCGCTTTCAGCGAAGAAAACCTTCACTACAGGCACGTAATACGATGTAACAGCTGAGATGCAACAGGTTACTTGTGGCGGCAGGTCGACAAACTTCCATCCTCCCACCATCGTTATATAGAGTCTTCACCAGGTAGCTGGCACCTTGTGGAGAACAAACTATGTACCGGTTTGTTTGTATATGGGAACGTGCTCGTTGGTGCACGATCCACGCGAGCAACGCTAGAAGAAAAGCGATCCGATTCGTTTCGATCTGCAGAAAACGTTCGAAGGGATGGGTTTGCTCGAAAGGTGTGTGGCCGGTTGCCCTTTTGCGAGACGATCGGAATTGAATTTCAAAACAGTACACACATGGCAAGTGTCGATCGTTGTGTTGATGTATTGGTGCTGATCTTCTGCTGGCTCGTTCGTTGCCACAGTGTGCGCAATAAACGTACAACTTTCGCCTCCCGGACGGGGCAGAGCACTGTTAGCGCGTGTGAAAGTGAAAGCCAAAGTGGGTTTCCTTTTTGGCGGTAATAGAGTTTTTGAAAGCCGCGTGACTTTGTAGGCCATCGGTTGGATCGAAACGGCTAGTGGTAATTTCTCAAGAAGCCACGTTTTAAGGCACTCGATTTTCGAATATTTTATAAAAAGCGACTCACCAGTCGAGTCAACGTAGCTGCGATATAGTGAATGATATCTTGCAGCGTTTGTATCGCGACGTACTGGCCGTAAAAACTTTCACACTCTAATTATTTTGAAATAGTCATTAACATAATTGGTTGTACATAAAATAGAAACATTGATTCTCTGCCTATCACTGTTAGATAGATACAAAAAAAAAAAGAAAATTAAAATTGCCAGCTGCTACCAAATCTTAGCCTTCGTTTCAGCCATTTTACTTCAAACTTTTACTCCACAAGAAATATATGATCTTGATCGCGGCAATCATTACTTTCGGTACTTGAGTTCCTAGTGATATTCATAGAAGCCAATGCGTGACGGCTTCAATGGGTTTCATATCGAACGAGAATAACGAAAAGCACTTCTGTGTTTGCGTCACCGCATCTTCGACCAAATGTTCCAAGTGACGCATCTGGGTGCGTAAATGAATCAAATCACTTTTTACAGCACACTTATTTACGTGGGCACCTTTACCAGGGAACGCCTTTTCCTACGAAGACGTGAAAGTGAACGAATTTAGTGTGCTCATAAACAGCCGGCTGCTGCCATTAGCCATTACAGTCATTTTCCGATCGATAGTTTGTTGAGACGCATGCATCATGGGATGGACTAGCTTGGTTGGAGGGCGACGTAATCGATGGCCCGTTCCCCATTCACTGCAAACCGGACAATGAGGACGAGCAGTGGTGCAGTCATTGTCGGCTCATTGATTGACCCGAGCGTGCATTTGAGTACGCACTATTAAGTGCTTTCGATTCTTTTATTCATGAGTATAAAAAGGAGGGTGCGGAGCGGACCAAAGTTGTTCCCATTTCCCGAGCGGGAAGTCTGGAACCCGGGTTTCGTCGGAACTTCCCGGTGAGCTTAAACTTGGTTAGGAGTTTCCCAACGTCCGTCACGCAATGGGAGAAGAGCCCAATCGTGGGGCGGTATGTGTGTATCGGTTACATTGTATCAGCGTGCAACATGGGCCAGGGAACGTTCCATCAAAATCCCGTGTCCCATTTGTGGATGTAAAAGCGGATGTAAACTCTCGGCTGTGCTGAAGAAAGAAAAAAAAAAAAACACACACGCACAAAGTGCAAATTAGTCGTTAATGATTAAAACGCAGTTTATTGTTGCCAAAGAAACGTGCGTCTTTCGTGTTTGCATTACTTATCTGTCGCTTGCCAGCGTTCGCGTACGTTCTCTCCAGGTGGCAAGGTGGCAGAAGCAACCCACTAGACGACATCATTAGCAGATTGTGCCGGGGGTATACAGAAATTATATTTAAATATAGTTACCCCGACACATGGGCATGCAGCTTAATGAGACAACACCGTGACAACAGAGCGATGTAGGTTGTATACGGAAGCAAATACGGTAAGACCTGGGGAACCCGTGCTGTCAGACGGAAAATTCAAGATACGGGACACTGGCACAATGACTCATGATGCGTGCTATCAAGCCTCAGAAAATATAAAAAAAAACCAACACGCTTGATAATGTCATTTTTTGGTTCGTTTCAATGCTTGATCGTCGTTAACAAAACAATCTCACCCTTAGGCTTTGCTTCGAAGCGACAGCAACAAAAAAATGATAGTGAACACGCTTGTCGCGCTTTTATCATCCGATTTGTCGGCGAACACAAACTGATTGATTAAATCATACAATTACAACCGCGACACATTGGCCTTCTGTATCTGCTACAAATGAGGGTCAATTATTACATCGTTTCGGAACCCTGATTCGAAGTACGGGTTGATAATCTTATATGCTTTGGGCAATATAGCGTCCGTGATAAGACACTGCTGCTTTTTATGACCGGTCTCTAGGGGGCAGTCTTGGGATTTCCAACGGCGCGAGGCGTTCGTTAATCATGAACCGAATATTCAGCTGCTTACTCAGTTATGTCATCGGCTTGCCCTGATGCGACTCACATGAGGTCATGAGTAACGCAACGTTATCGGACGTCCGACGTTAATTATTTCCCGGAGAAGGAATAACTATTCGCGCTATCTCCACTGCGTGCCCGAGGCTGGGCTGATTATGGTGCGATTGATACTCTCCCCATCCTCTCCGCTTCACTTGCGAAAGGGTATTTGATTTTACACTTGCACCACACTGAATCGAGAATTCCAACGGACAACCCAGTAGCAGCAGGCCGGCATGGGTTCAATTGCATTCCGGGAATTGACCTTTCCACTGTCGACCTTTTGCGTGGACTTCCGTGCCCATAAATCGACGCCGAGAACCGGGGAGGCGTGCGTGGATTTTTAGAACGAACGACGATCCCGGCGACTGCTGCAGTCCTTCTGGTCCCGTCAGGTGCATCCGGCAGCAGATATCGCACGCCCAGGACCTTGGTTCGGTTTATTTATAGTGTGTGGCCTTTCACTGTTGCGGTGGATTGCTAGTGGATCACTTCCGGTGACTTGCCTATCGAGTTTGTTTCTATGTTCTCCTCGTTTGATTGGTTCCTACCTCAGAGCACCGCTTGTATCGATGGCCACCCGTGTCCTGGTGCTGACGGGGGTGAAAACTTCTCAACGTAATGACTACATTGCTTCCGTTGTCGGAAGCGTCCAGCAGGTGGTGTGTCCGTGTGTAGCTGACCGCTATTGGGGCGCCTAACGTGACGTTATCATTTGGGACCTGCCATGTCCGTGCCTTTGTTTCAACTAT
>KI915041.1:16444132-16465066 GCA_000473445.2 Anopheles farauti
GACCCATCGTGGACGGGCGGATTCGCTGGAACGGTCCCAGAAAGTTTTGGCAACCATCGATTCGAACACGGAGCGGAAAACAACATCGAATGCGGTTCGGGGAATGTTTTCCCATCACAACCGAGAGAGAGAGATGGTGCCACGATTCATCACTTTCTGATTCGAGCGAATGTTTGTGATTGTCGTTTCGCCCGGACCTACCTTCTAAATGAATTATCGCATATTTTCCCGAAACGTGCTCCGACCCGGTGTGTCCCACATTTCATTGGACGCTCGTCCTAGACGGAATTGGATGCACGTGCCAAGCGTGGCGATGAGCCGCGAAATGCACTGGAATCTGCCACCCAAACGAAACTGACTGATTAATGATGGATTCAATTCGATTGGTGAGACCATTTGGCGTGCCATAATTGTCCCCGTCCGGTGGTGCGTAATAGACCGCACCGTCTAATATCCGGCACCCATCGATTATGCATGCACCAACCTGCGCGGGAAATTAAATTGCTTCAACCGAATAATACGCGAGTGCGTGCGCGCGTCGGCATTGGGAGCATATTTGTGAGATTAATTTCAATCAATATGCATCAAATTGGACAGAGGGCTCGCGTCTGTATGGTGTTCGACTGAAGTTGGACGTATTTTAGCAGATAACGAGCTCTTTCAGCAACATGAGTCTGTTTCACATGGGGTATGCGGTGGAGACAGTATAAATCCTAATGAATATATAAATATAATCTATCTTTTAATCCTTATAATATAGTTATTTTCTCCTTGCAACCTTACAATACTGCAAGCACCATTAACATGACCATGAACGTGAGAAAGCATACGTTTGCATCATGTTTACACTTCGCTTCGAGATATGCTTCGAAACGACATAGAACGACACTTTCCAGCAGTCATTCGAGCTTAGTGCTTATCAAAATTCATCTCAGGCCGTCAGGAGACCTCATAAGAGAAAGAAGCAGCGACCGGAATTGCAGCGACCGGTGCAGAGCGGAATGCTAATAAGCCATAAAACCACCACCTATCGAAACCTTATGCGACAATGCGGTGCTGCCGTTTGGAGGATACTACCCATTAAGAAATCGCTGCCCTAAACCATCGGCCGGTAAATGTATCTCTTTTTTGTTTGTTTGCTTTGCTTTGTGGTTGCTCGATTCCGGCGGGCAATCCTGCGATTAGTAACGCAGAGAAGCCAGCCGGTCCGGACGGGCGAGGGAGAAGACCCGAACCGAAGGTGTCTGATTTCGGTAATGGGTGATTGTTTGGTGAACGGCATACTGATCAGCGGCGCGTTGACGCGCTTCCGGCCGGTCTTTATCGACCGCGCGTACGCCCGGCCAGTAAAGCAAAGTGTCTTCCGTCGCCCGGTTTCGCCACGCAGGCTCACATTGGGTTGATACTTTCCGGTTCATCGTTCATCGGTCGCCAACATGGCCTCAAGCCCGGCACGTCTGCAACGCGTCGTCCGAGAGGCGTGCGTGGAAAAGGCGTCGTGTTTTTGCGCATGAAATTAGCATAAATTTGACACATTTCCCTACGGAGAGAGAGAGAGAGAGAGAGAGAGAGAGAGAGAGAGAGAGAGAGAGAGAGAGAGAGAGAGAGAGAGAGGGAGCGAGAGAGGAACGGTTTTAACGCAGGACGTTATGGTATTGATTGAAGCGACGGGATCCAACCGAAAACTCGCCCTCGTATGGGCCCGCCAGTGGGTTTTAGTATCACTCGTGCTAACCACATTCTGCATGTTCCGGTACGTTGCTGTCTGCTGCTGTTTGACCCTATGAAGAAATCCCCCAAAAACCTGTTGTGTTTTCGATGGTTTGTCCTGCCCCAGCGCGTGTTGTTGATCGTTTCTGCGCATAATTTCTCGCTACTAGAATCTCGTTTTACTCCCAGAACCAGAGCGGGGGAGGGGTCTAAGAAGGGAGCAGGGCGAGGAACGGGGGGAGATCGGGATTGGGTTTGCATAAATTAAAATCACTCACCGATTGGTGGAGCTTCCAGCCCGTGGAGCAATGTTGGAGTTTAATTGGAAAATGTCACCGAATGTGCTGATGTTTGTGTCGCTTAGCCTGCTGGGAATATGTTTACGCGCGAGTATGTCCCAATTAGATGTGCCCCGGGAGCGCAAAGTTTTACCATACCTGACCGGAACCAACCCCCCGTCTCCCGGGCACTGGGGTGGATTGATTTAAATTGAGTTCATTCGAGTGGGCCATTGCGGGGAGGAGTTCATTTATCTGGTGCGGTTCCGGGAGGATTAAAATTTGTTTTACTATTAGGATTGATAATTGAGTTCGCTGTTTAAACAAAATGAAATGAAATCAGTGGTGCAATTACTTTATTTTCATCGCCCGTTGCTGAGGCATGAAGCGATTGTGATGTTAACATTTGTGTTGTGAAAAAAACTTCGAATAAATCGAAGCAAACCGAACCAACCGATCGTTTTGTCTCGCAACCGATGTCCATTCGTGCTTTGATCGATTTGATGGCCCTTTTTCGTGTGCCATAATTCCACACAGTTTTCAATTAACTCATGCCGAATGCACATTTTCGCTGCATCGATCAATAAACGGGGCAGCAGCAGACAATGCTTTAACAATGCTTTGCTTTTTACGGCGGCTTCATTTCGCAGCCCCAGCCCCAGCACACTCAAATCAAGGGCGCAGTGTGTGTGTGCGTCGATGGATGCGATTTATTTTACGACCCAATAGCTTGGACCGGATTCAACGTAAAGCCGGTCTTGGATGCGTACGGCCCGTGGCTGGGGACAGAATGTCTGCGAACGGTGTGACGGTTGCCAAAAAATCGTAGCCCCATGCTGGCAGCAGGCCACACCAGGCGGCGGACGGCGTGCTTTCCATCGAGGAAGGAGCAAGTTTGTGCCTTTCCGTTTTTTTTCCTCCTCATAAAGCAGCAATAAACCACACACACACACACACACACGCGCACATTGCTAGTATGGGAAATTTCTTTCCCTTAACGCTCTTTGACCTTAGCTGGAGGTTGAGCGTTCCTTCCCCTTCGTCTGCATTCCCTGCTGCCCCTGGTGCCCTTGAGAGGCGGTTTTAGTGGGGCACGATGAAGCCCGAAGAAAACTCTCCTCCTGCTAGGCGAGCTGCTTTTCCCCGTGATGATTTCCACCTGTTCCACCTGGTGCGGGGCGCTCAAGGGGGTACGGAAAAATCGTTAAATACCTCATAAACCGCGGGGCGGCGCACGGGAGGTCAAAAAGAGGTTCGTCGAAGGTCGCCCGGTTGGTGGGAAAATGGAAAATTCTCGGGCGCGGCACGGTGCTGCTGCTCCGTGAAAGTTCACTTATTTGACGTATTAATATTTTTGCTTTATTTTGTTGTTGGCCATGCGTGTGCCTCCGCCACACGCGCGCGCTACATTTGTTTGCCAATTGGGGGGTGGGGGTGGGGGAGGGTTTTTGCGATCGATTGGTGGCGCCGGCGTAACTAAATGGCCAAACCGAAGGTCATCGAATCCTTCGGGCAACTTCGGAGCAGCGCTTTCGTTCGACGGCGATGGGAACGATCGCATATTGCGGGAGCGGCAGAGAGTATTGCAATAAAAAAACACAGAAAATAATAAAAAAAAAAACCAAAACAGCACAGCGCGTGGGTGAAACATGTGATACGAGCTGTAAACTTTTTCCCGCGTGGCATGTTTCATAATTCAATCGGAAGGTGGAAAGTTCATCGTTTGGCAAGCGGCGCTCGTCGTCAACATTGGCCGCGGCTGTGTGTGTGTGTGTGTGTGCGTCCTTCGTACGTACGTGGCTTGATAAACATGATGGAGTGGATACATAAATTAAACATCGAGTGGTGGGCCAGTTCCATGCGTTGCTGCACAAGAACCACCAAGCGTTGGACGTTTTTGCAATGAAATTTATATCGTTTTGCAAGTTGAAAACCGAGAAAATTTATTTTAAAATGAAGCAGCACTTGTCTTGGCGATTCGAGTGGTTTTTAGTACAAATATTTCTTATCTTTTTCAAAGCGTTTTATGCTTATGTTATTTGCGAATTGGAAGAGTTTGAAACCAAAACAAAAAATGCATAAAATCGATAATCCATAACACAACATGAATACAAATCGAATGTGGAATGTGTATTTGAATTATGAATAAACAGAATAGGAGTCACTGTCGGGTTTTCAAATGTTAATTTTAATATGTAAAAATATGTTGATTTTTTTTAAATTTTACTCTTGCAAAATTCGTTCGTTTCATTATTTTTCTATGAAAAGCATTTTTTTCCAAATTCCAAAATTTTTACAATACATATTTTAAACAGAGCAATAAATGTTTTTAAACCATTAAAATGATTATTCCCCGGATAAAACCGAACCGCTTTCTGGTCCGGTTTCGTACCGGTGAGCGATAAAAAGCATATACTCTCATTGCAGTCTATTTTACATGCATCAACCGTGGCATGCATCGGTGTGTCTGCACCACCGTGGTGGGATAAGCCGGTATGAATTTGCAGCTGTTCGTTTTGTCATGCAAAAATGCAATTTCGTTTCCACCAGCTCCACACCGAGCCGGCTGCATTATGCGCCATAACATCGAAAGGAAGTCAAAGCAACGTGTTGAAAAATCGACCCATTGCATTTAATTCTGTTCGCTGTGGTCGATATTTACCAAGAATTGCACTTTAATTATAATAGTGTTACCACCCACCAACCTACGAGCGCAAGCGAGAGGAGTGGAAGCAACAGAGCAAAAAATGCAGCTCTATGGAGATAGTCAGGCTTAAAGGCCAGTCAATAGCAGCAGCAGTATCTAATTGCGAACGTAGTGACACATATGGTTTTCTTCGCTGTGCCCACCCCAGCAGGGTTTTTTTTTGCGAATAACTACTCCCACTGGGGCGTCTGAACCGACCTTGGGGGAGGGTGGTGCGAGTTCGGTCGGGAGATAATGTGAGCATTTTTTGTTTTCTTTTCAAACTCCTTCCTGTTCGGTTAACAATGTTAGGCAGCGCTTGTTGGTGGCCTTTCGCTCACTCGTAAGCGACTAATCAATGCAAATTTTATGCCATCCAAGATCATCATGATCAGCTTGTTTCTCCTTCCCCACCAAGGGGTATGGGCGTTATAATTTTGTTTGCTACTCAAAACCACCCATCGTTCGGTTCTATCGCGTGCCGGAAGACCGAACGTATCGAAAGATTTCTTCTAGCTCTGTTCCCCTTTCCGCGTTTTTTTTCTTCTTGCATACTTTTCCTCTCGGCGCATCGTGTCGGATAGGCAGACGGATGCTTTATGCGGCACAATGTGTACCGCCCATTAATGCATTAGTGGTGCATCGAGTGTGTACGCTGGTTTCTGCCCCAGAGCTCTGCTGGCCGGTGGTGGTGGTGCGATGATTGTTCGCGGTCGGTTTCCCACGTTCGTTTGATTGTTTAGCGCTTAGCGTCGTCTCAGAGTGCGCATTGCAGGAGATGCTGAAGCACCCTGATTTGCATTGCGTTTTTACAACATTTTTCAGTGCCAATTAGTGAGCAAGAACTAATTTCTTACGATATTTTTTTTTTCAAAAGAATAAATTTACATTTTCAACGAATTTTGTTTCCGTTGTTCAAAGCTGTTGACGTCATATTTCAACGTTTCACACGAAACATAAAACGTTTTTCGAAGTGAATTAGTATCCAAGTGGTAACCAGAATACATATTTTGAACATTTATTTTCAATTTTATGAAAATTGCAATTTCTAAAATTGCCTCATTCTATCAGCGAAAGTAGATTTTCAAAATTATAATAAACCGCATAGCTCAGACTGCTGCTGGAATTTGTCATAAATGAGACAAAAAATGTCCCGATGCCGATCCCGATTCCTGGGTCGAAAGTCAATTGAAAGTAAATATAGAATGTTGCCTTTTTGATACGGTCATCGGTCAGCGGATCGATTGCTGTCTGCTCGTGTCCACCTCGTGGTATTTGCTGCTGCAGCTAATCAATGTTTGCGAAAGCAATGAAAAAGAGAAAGAAACGCTGCCTACGACAACAACAACGGACGACAGCGTTAGGCACACAACACTGTAATAATCGTAAGTGTGTAGGGGGAGTTTTAATCGTTGAAACCGAACGTCCGACAGGGTATGGAAGACACTTTCCGACTAGAGGGTATGTGGAGGGATGCGGGGTCCAGGAAGAGGGGGAGGGGGGGGTTATGACCACAATTACCTTCAAGCCCAGACGGTCTGTTCCCAGCCTGGGGCGTTTTTGCTTTGTCCGTCCTTTTCCTGGGGCGGGATAGACTTTAAAAATAAAAATCAAACCGCGGAGAAAGAAAGAAAGGCAGGCATCGTTAGAGCCTTAAACTGAGCCTTTCAGGCTTCATAGCGCACAAGGACAAGGTTGTTGCATTCGGGGTTCTTTTTCCACCTCTTGGGCCCATTGTTTGCGGTCTCCATTTGCATTCCACCGGCGGTCGGGGCATCTACCGCATGCAGCATGCGAAGGAAGGCAGCAAGGACGAATGTATTGTTTAGGGTAGCAACGTTTGTGTTGTGTGCTAGGGTGTATGGGTTGCTACATTTTTTATTCAATCTTGTTTAGACAGCTACCACCGTTCGCAGCGGAATCTGTATTACTGACGTCCTCCTTCTTCGTCCTTGATGTTGTGATGCATCCGTACTTCACAATAATACAAAAAATGTAGAAAGTAAAGATATTGCATTGTGATATACAGTGTTTATTGTAATACTGACTAAGCTAATTATTTCTATTGCGAGCTAAAACACACTTTTCCTGCAATCACAGGAAATATTGTTAGAATTGAAAGCTTCTAGGCGAAACTCGCGTGGACGTGGCGAGCAGTTTTCTTCGGAAACGTGGTGTCCGAACGTAGAAAAACGTCCACCAGCGGTGCTTATTTCGCATTGCTCATTTTATCGTTTCTTTTTTTTTTTTTTGTGCGACAATTTCGTCGGGTCGCCAGCTAGACACGGTAACTGCGGTAACATCAGACGATGCCGGAAACGGAAGCTGTCGGCGACCGACGTCGGCTCGAGGGGAAAAACCACTCGGGGTACTAGGGTCTGTTCGCCTTTTGTCAACATCCTGGTTGTTTCGCTATCGCTAGGTTGATTTAATATAGCGCGCACACTTGACACGGGTCGAAAGTGTACCCCCAATTGAATTGTTTTATTATGTTTTACAATTTTTAATACTATTTTTCCGCCCGCCGAATGGTTTCAAGGTGAATGAATTAAATGTTGTCGTTGTGTGTGTGCGTGTTTTTGTTTTAGTTTTAACTTCAAAGAGCTCACCTTGACGGTGTAGATGTTGCAGAAAACGTTTTCTTTCTCATTTCTTCTTCAAACAGCCAGCCACTGTGATGATGGTGATATCATGTTTCACCGCAAAACAAAAGTGAACCAGTGGTGGGCAAACGTTTGGCTCTTGGGGATGTGGATATTTTCTAGGAAAAAGGTGGAATATCGCACATAATGGAAAAAAGTATGTTGTTCCACAAATGATAAGATTTTTTTTAAATACAAAATGTATGTAACAATGCATGTGGTGATCGTTAGCGAACTTCAAAATAAAGTTTTAAGTTGTTCGATCACAATATTATAATATAAATTGTACCCAAAATTGGATTTTTTTTTCGTAAAATGGAACCGAAGCACCCATCACTATAGTGGTTGATCCAACGCAGACAATATCGCGGTGAACCTAAAGTCTAGTGCTTCCGTTCGTCCTTGCCCGATGACAAGGGCCGTCCTTAGCCCTCCGTATAGTGCACCAAATTATAGCTATCGTGCAGTATACACGAGTTACGCTAGCGAATGCTAGGAAGAGCAAAAACGAAGCAGAAACATGAAGTCAATTGAATGGGGATGGGTTTTGGAAGTTGGCGCCGGAAACTCCCTTCCCCCGGCGTCGGTTTTGTCACCCGGGGTTTCGATGCTGTGCCGGCGTTAGACACTGGCGAGACACTGCGTATAATTGTGGACCCATAATTGACCGGGTGTGTTTCCCTAACCCGGCACAAGGCCCCGCCAGTTGATGGAAAGCCATTGCGTTAACCGTTTATGCTACGATTCGTGCTACTAGAGACCAACGCCGCACATTACTTATGCACGTATGCAAATATGCAAATGTGGGGCGTTTCGTCTACGATAGGAAAGATCCCCGTTTGGGGTGGTGGGAGCAGGGGTGGAGAGGTGCAGATAAAGGCAGTCCTTTAAATTGAGTGATGGAACCGGTTGGTGCGGTTGTTAAGCGTTAAGTATAGTTTTTCGAGTAGAAATTTGCCTGCTGGGTGCTGTAATTGACAAGTAATTGTACGGGGTAGTAAAACACAATGCCCATTGCCAGTCCATTTCTTCCGCTTTCTTGCCCAGCGGTAGACGTGTGGTGGATGAGGTGCAGGGACAGCGATCGGGTCACCGCAAAAAGAGGGGGGAAAACGCTCATAATAACGCTTTGTGTGAGGGTTTTTCGATGTGCCAGGTCACACAAACCGTATATCGTATGCACTTTTTGTGTGCCGTATGCAAACGTCGTCGCGGTAGGCAATAGAAAACCCTCAAAGCCCGAATCGTAACCGGTCGCTTGGTTCGTCAGCATGTTCCGTTCGCCGTACGGGGGCCATGCGGGGCTCGGTGGGACTGAAGGATGCATTCGTCGTACCTGGTTTCTCCTAGGGTGGTACACTCCCACCGTTTTCGAGTACGGCGTGTAATTGCTGCGGGTTCAATTAACTAATTGTGGAGGGTCTCGGCTGCATTCGCAAGTTCCTTCTCCGCACGGAGCACCCGATCCAGCGTGCCGAACCCGTGCGGCATCTATTACGAACCCTATGCGTCATTGTTTGCCCGGTTTGAATGGGGGAAAACTGCAGCACCGGGAAAAGGGAATCCTTCTCCTGTCAGCGTCAGCCCTGAGCGCGGAACCAAAGTTTTCCTTTGTTTTCACGCCACTCCAAACGGGGTACGATGGTGCGGTGGTATGCGGGTGAGGCGAAGCCGGCGGGATGAGCCATCGATCGGCAATGCGCTGCATATGATTGATTTTCTGCACACTGTGTCACCGTCGGAACGGATGGCGGTACGATGGAAACGGATGGCTTGAGTGGTTTGGTTACCGGGTGTCGATGGGTTCTATTTTTATTTCTCCCACTAGAGAGTAAATACTAATTAGCGGTTGGTGTTGCTTCGTCATGCTTTACGATCAAACGCAAAATACGTTTATAATAATGTCACGAAGGTAAACAAACTCAGACACAACGCTTTGGAACGACAGGAATTTGTTCAAGATAGTGGGTGGCTTATGTACGCACAAACACTGAAACATTTATCTATATTCTACAATATGCACGTGGATCGAAATGTGTGGAGCGATGTTTGGTTCATTTCAGACTGAACAATGTCCCAATGGTGTTCACACCTAACATTTAACATTTTTATATGTTATACCATGTTTAAGCAAATGTATAATAACATGTTCACACTCGTAAAAAAATAAACAAAATGATGAAAACAAATACCAGGTATCATAAATCATTCCAATCAGATTTCTGTCGAATTCGATTAAGTGGATTTGGTCAGATTGGTAATAGGCCCTTATCTATAGGAAGTAGTATGGGACAGTATGGTGATGTGGATACAGATACGCTAAAGGGAGCATTTAGCTTAAGATTATCTAATCATTAAACCATTTTTAATTCTATTTTTTCCGCCCATTTTCTTCCGAGTTAAAATCAATTTTTATCTTTGATTACTTAGCTTATCAGAGTACGAATTCTTCGTGCGAAGTCTATAAACCCAATGTTATAAACCCAATGTTTAATTTCTGCTCTCTCTCTTATCTCTCTTGATTTTAGGTAATCGAAAAATGCGTTCAATCGCACTGGGGCGTCGCTGATCACACGACCATGTTTGAGCGCCGATCATTACTGGGCGCGTTGGGTTGCTTGACGCTCATCTTGACGATATGGCAGATGTCACCGGGTGATGTCACCGTCTACCGGGAAGGCACCGGTCCGTACGTGGCCGCTTCCTCCTCTTTGGCGCTATCTGATGCGGGGTCTGCAGCGCGACCAACTGATCAGCTGAAGCTACCGCATGAGAATGAAGACGGTAACGATGTGTTGCCAGTAGCCGGCTACGCGGATAGCAGGAAGGAGTTCGGCAATGGTGGCACTAGTGGTACATATCTCTCCAACAGCACGTCGCCCGGTTTGCTGGTGGAGGCGGCGGCGGCGGCGGCATCTGCTGCTGCTGCCACTCCTACTGGCAGTCGATCGACGGAGAGGAGCAGCAGTGGCGGTCGATGGAGCAAATTCAGAAGACTGCGTGCACGGGAGGGAAGAGATGGGGCGGAGCTAGTCTCGTACCGGGTTGGGATCGTACCGGCCGGTAGCAGTAGCATTAGTGGTAGCAGCAGCAGCACCAGCAGCAGCAGGAGCAGGAGCAGTAGTACACAGTCGACAGCACCGTTAACATTAGCTAGCCCATGGGGAAACTCGTTGCCAAATGACGACTACACCAATCTCATCGATCTAAGGGACTTTAAGTTCACCATTAACTACGATTATTGCGGGCAGGCGGAGGGTGTCGGGAGTAGCAGACTGAGACGTAGCCTTAAGCGTGCAGCAGATGCCTTACGGGGCACGCGGTCACCAGCGCCGGCGTCGCCACCGCTAGTGTTAGTCCTAATCCACTCGGCACCGGCCAACACCGCCAAGCGCAACACGATCCGCGCATCCTGGGGACAGCCGGACCCGCGGGCCCGGCTGATTTTCCTGATGGGTGCGGTCGGCACGAGCGAGCAGCAGCGTGCCATCGAGAATGAGTCGCGCCAGCACGACGACATCGTGCAGGGCAGCTTCGTCGACGCGTATCGCAACATGACGTACAAGCACGTGATGGCGCTGAAGTGGTTCGTGTACCACTGTCCAGGGGCTCGGTACGTGCTCAAGACGGACGACGACGTGTTCATAAACACCCCCGTGCTGTACAGTGCGCTCGAGCGTGTCGTCCCGCAGCAAAGTCTGCTGCTCTGCCAGCTGGTGACGAAGCTGAGCGTCAAGCGAACGCACCGGTCGAAGTGGTTCGTTAGCTGGCGGGAGTATCCGGCCGCGTACTATCCACCGCACTGTCCCGGGTACTCCATACTCTACTCACCGGACGTCGCCTGGCAGCTGTATCGAGAGGCGCAACGTCAGCCGTTCTTCTGGATCGATGACGTACACATCACCGGGACGGTTGCGCAGCAGGTGAACGTCACCATTACGCCGATGGACGGGCTGTACCTGGACAACGACGCTAGAAGAGATCTCATCAGCAACCGGATCGTTCCCAACCAAACCGTGTTCTTCTTTACCCACCCGAACCTCTCGATGAACGAAATTCAGCTGCTGTGGGATGCGGTACGCCCACGTCGATAGCATGATGCGTTGGTCTCGATGAACGGCAACTCGCGTGGTGATTGTGATACGTTGCGCTACTCGCTAGAGTGAGGATGAGGATGGCTAGATGGCGAATGGTTACAATTTCGCGTGCTTGTGCACTTGGGCGCTATTTTCGCCTCAGTTTGAACAGTGCGTTTTGTGTTTTGTACAGTTTGGAATTTATTTTTGTAAAATGTATTTGTTGATTTTATCATCCTCTGATGATTATTGCTCTCACGTTGTTCTGTATAGCAACGGCAGGGAATTACGTTACTTGAGTTGCTCTTTATTAGCGCCTACTTTATCATGTTTTATGTTTAACTTTATGCTGTATGTTTATTCTATGCTATTTTTGTGGTAAAAGTGAAAGAATGTTCCTTTAGAATTTCTCTATTTTTTTAAGTAAAAGCAAATTCTTGAATTTACGGATGAATTTTGAATATATGCAAATCAAACATTCTCTTCTAATAGTTCAAAGTTTTTGGGGTTTTCTTCCGGAACTCCTAGTAAATTTTTATTGCCTGGACTAGTCACAAGTCAGTCAAAGTCCCATTCGGTCAGGAATTGACCTAACTTTGCACATTGCTCAGACAAAAATTAACCATTCGCCCTCATGT
This sequence comes from Anopheles farauti, assembly GCA_000473445.2. Classification (NCBI taxonomy): domain Eukaryota; kingdom Metazoa; phylum Arthropoda; class Insecta; order Diptera; family Culicidae; genus Anopheles; species Anopheles farauti. The sequence goes on from KI915041.1 coordinate 16,456,163, forward strand.
TCATCCGAAATAGAGATAACCTACGAAAAGTTGCGCATTCTAGAACATAATTAAAAGCATCTAAACCAAAACAAGTTCAGTGCGCAATGGAAGGTACGCGCATAGAAAATTATCTTGCAAACTAGTTGATGCAATCGAACGCTCAAACAAAAATCCGAAGTCGAACGGTATGAAGGCAGATAACGGCAACAACTCAATGTACTGTATTTAGGGTAACTGAAAGCCATATATTTATAACTCGTAGAACTCTCGCCTTGTCGTTCGTACCCGGGGATCGATATCCAATGGCGCGAGAACAGACTGGTGTTTGAATAAGCCGTTTGCCGAAACCGGTGCGCACAACTAGGTGTAAAATATTTCCAAAAATTTATTAATTGTTTTAAAACAAAGGTCCGAATGTTCATACATCTCAGAAATCTCGATCCCGCGAGAGCCAACAAATGCGCAAGGAACTTAGAACGTTAACATGATACACCAGCCATGTAGGGCGTGTCGAGCGGCAAATAAAAAACTCAATTTACGAAAGTTTAGATCAGTAATCCAGGTTAGGTGCGTTGAAGCGATGATTCGAAACCATTCTTTTGAACTGTTGTGATTTTGTGGTATAGATTTTTTTACGGCGTCCTTTGCTTTCCTGTCTCTTTGGGCTGGCTCTTGTGGGGCCATTGCTACTTAGTTCGTGTGGTACAAAGTTTACATTGTCCAATTAATGCTACGTTCCGGAAGTATTTGTTTGCGAAATGACTGCTAGTTTATTTTTGGAGTACGTTTTTTGAGGAAACGAGGGAATGCTTGGCGAGTCAATAGAGGTAACAGATAAAACGAGTTAAACAAATATTTAAAACAAATTCATCCTATGAATCCGATTTCTTAAAAAAATACGCATGTTTACAAATCTATGAATCGCACCGTTTATAAAGCTTGTTGTTCACGGTACAGCGGTTTACGAAGGTTTATAGCACGAGTAGGGCGTGACGAGTAGCGAGCGTATAGATTTTAGTCAAGCATAATAGGTTTCCAAACTTTTTCGATTCCATTTCCTTCTTTCCAGCAAGAACTGAGTACAATCTAAATTCTACAAAGGGGAAGCGAGATGGCGTGTTTGCGTGTGTGTGTGTGTGTGTGAGTAGTTCCGTTTAGGAAAGGAAAATCAATTCGTTGTTTCGAGAAGCAGTAAAAGGATAGCAAATCTTCCACGTTTCGATAGTGTTTCGATTTCTAGAGATGATCTACAGTCTTTGAAGTATGAAGTGTCACTCGAGTATATTAGGTCTTTTCGGATGGTAGCATGAGTAGATTCAATTTCCTACCAGCTAATTAGAGCAAAAGAAAGAGGAGAAAAAGAGAAAGAGAGAAGGAGTCCAATTTCGGCCGATACTAGACAGTGTACTCAGTAGAAGAATTAGATTAGAAGCAGGGCCCAAAATGAAGCTTAAGGAAACGTCGTCAAACTCTAGTGTCTAACATGAAGATCAAACCTTATAGAAAAGAAATTTAACTAATCGTTAACGTAGCTAGACAAAACAAAAACTCTATTTCTTGTTAGTGTAGCAAGCGTGCGCGTGAGTAGCGGTGGAATTTGAACCAAAATGATACTGAAATTGAAATTAATTGGAACAAACACTTGAGCGCGTTGGATATGTTGACGTATTTAAGCAGTGTTTATCGGTGGGAGTCGTTGTGTTGTGATTTGTGTACAGATTGGTCCGCGCCAAGCAACCAACTCATCGGAAACGGAATCTACAGAAGGAATCTACAATCTAGACAATGTAAAAACAAACATCCCGCGAAAATAATATGTATATCGGCAAACGAACAAATGGAGCAAAAATACATAATGAAAAACGGAAGGTAAATACAGTTGTACCGGTCTTTGTTATTAGCGTCTACGTTTGCATGCGTCAGGCGTGTAATCGTGAAAGTGGTTATCATTTCACTTTAAAGAAGAAAAAAAAAACAAATATACACATAGTACACGCGGCGTGATGGTGATGCATCACAAACATTTACTTCTTATCATGTTCCGTTTTATTGATTTTTAACGATATCGCAACGTTCGTTAAACAGCACCGCGACGCATCCCAGGAGCATGTCGTCGTGGCGTGAGCGGAGGGCAGGAAGTAGTTTATTTTACGATGATTTTTCAAAACCGCGAAACTGGAATAATATCACGATGTACGTTATAATTGCGGCAAATACCTGGAAACGAGATACAGGCAAGGCATGAAAAAACAAATCGAGTTATGGTGAGCAGCGTGTGGTCATACGTTGTAAAATATTTGTAAGTTTATTTCAAACAGCCCGCAGGCCGTTATTTTCGGTGACTCCGTCATCAGCTTGAGGTTGACCAAGTCATAGAAATCCTGCGAATTGCGAACAACTGGAGCGTATTAGTTGGATAACCCAGTTGAAAGGCCATGTTAGTAAAATTTACCTTTTGATCGCGCGTTTGCTGCTTCAGATTGATGTACTGCATAGATTTTAAGGCGTCTTTGAGCTCAGCTTCCTGAAAGCAAATCAAGATGGATAGATCGCGTACTTAGGGGACGGGTTATTTCTGCTTGCACCATTGATTTGTTGTAACTTGCACTCGCGAAAATCTTCATGTAAATCGCTCAACTACATACCTTGATCTCGACAAAATCATAAAAATAGGTAAGAATGTAGAACAGCGAGAGATTTATCGTCAACTGCGCTACATTAGTCAGTATTTGAAAAACACGAAGACTCTCATCGACCATGAGGTAGGCGTGGATTGCACATGCCATAAAGGTTTGCAGTATGAGGGCGAGCAACAATATCCCAACCGTCTCGGACAGATGTTTCTTGAACGTCATCATGTCTTCGTAGATCGCGTAGATGGCTTTTAGTGCGCTGGTATCGCTGCCGGCTAGCAGTTGCCGCAAAACTTCGTACCGTTGCGCCATGTACAGGGCAAAATAAAGCAGGAACAGTTTCTCCAGATCCATCGCAAGCTCCACCAGAACGTTGGTGTGCAGTATCAGACCGATGTCGTAGGAAAGATGGAAGCTAAACTGCAGGTACAAGTTCATCGCAGTGAAATACGCTCGTAAAGCAACGACGAACACGATGAGCGACTTCAGCAAGACATGGCGTGGAGCGTACAGTTCCCGCACGAATCGCCGCCGACAAAGAGCGCTATCGATCGCGATGGCTTCATTACAAATCAGCACCACCCGTCCGTTGTACTGATACATCCAGCTAAGTATCGCGCACATGATCTGCGCGTTGATGGAGTACTTGAGCAGATGCACAATCTCCGTGATGGTGCCGACCATCTGGACGAAGTTATGCACCGTCCGAGTGCATCCCATAAAACTCATAACCGAAACCACAGAACCAAGTGTCAGAAGATTGCGCCATAGATCCTTCCGCCGTACGGTCGCTACTTTCGGCGAGTGGTCAATGTAAACCACGGACACGCACATACGGTTAAAAGTGTTCAACACTTGCTGGTGGCTCATGGGGAGAGACAAATGCGAATCGCACGACAACGATGGATGGCTTCCGTAGCAACACTGCGGCAGGCGTGCTTCAAAAATAATCCTTCTGTACCACGCGAGCTACCCACCGGATGAATGTTTAATGAGCTCGGGAAGGACCGGATGTTTACTCACTTTGCCCAGATTGGGGGAATGTTTTGTAAGACAGCAAAAGCCACCGTCTCGCACAGGATAACGGAGTAGCCGTACGCTCGCACTTACCTTCACATCCGCCGCCTCAAAATCATACGTGAAGCAGAAGCAAGACCCACCGCTCAAGAGAATCGCGAATAAGTTCACCAAGCAGTGCTGCAAAGCGTATCCAGCGTTTAAGAGGTAGAACAAAATGTACGTCTCGCTAGAGCACGTGATGAAGATGTGAAACATGTGAAGCAACTGCATGGGACCGCAGTTGTTCGTGAGTCGTTTTTTTAAGCCTTCCAAACGATCGCAGAGTGTGACGATGCTTGAGTACGCCCGCGAATGGGGCGTCTCGGCCTGCAGCAGCAACTTGCTGTACTGCAAGTGCAGAAAAGCGCCCCAGTACTGCATATACACACGGTGCACATACACGACAAACTCGTTGATGGCGCTTCCGTACATGTAGATTACGATCCGAGCGTCTATTAAATAAGCGTTTGCCCATATCATGTGGCTATTGATGCAGACAGCGACAACGAAAAACAGAGCTATGATGCAGATCTCTCCTGTCAGCTGGACGAGAACGGCTCGGATCGAGGTGTCGGGGTGATCCGTGCCTATTTCGATGGCAACTTTCAGCGCATAGTTGCTCGTTTCCAGCAGCTGTCGATTTTTCCGCAATGACCAGACAATAAGCAACGTAAGCACAAACGCATGCACCACATGCCGAATGAGCGACAAGACACCAATAACACTTTCCAACATGATGGCGATGTCTAGCGCGATTAGCGAACCAATAGCTACGGTGCACGAAACGACGGAGACCGACAGAATGGCGACATTCCGGTATAGATATTTGTGGCGGAAAGTGTATCGATTAGTGTGCGATTCGCCGTGCAGATAGGTGAACGAAACGCACAGATAGTTGAACAAGTTTAGGAACTTTAGCTCACGCATGGTACGAGGTCCGAGAATCGCTCGATGGGTACTGGCGCACCGAGAGAGGAACGCTTCTGCCGCACACCGCTACTGAAACGACTCGAGGCTCGAGTAGCATGCATAAGTAATGATAAACGAAACAGTTAATTGATTGCGTTAATTGAGCACACGCGACGACACAAAGCTTACCTTCGCGAGCATGAGGTGGTGCGAGTAGGTGTACGCGAAAAAAGACATGAGTAGCACGGCTAGCGTGAACAAGTTAAGGATCGCAACTTTAAACCCGTATCCCTGCTCGAACACGTAGAACACCGTGTAGGTTTCGACGGTACATGTCACCAGCATGTCCAGCGTGTGCAGCACGTTCATGTACTGAAAGGTGGACGCGATTCGCTGCCGGAGCCGCTCCAAAACATCGCACGCGGCGATGATCGTTTGAAGGTGCGCGATGGAGCGATCGTTCGGCGCCAAGTGACGAAGCAATGCCTCATACCGATGGCTGACAAACAACGCCCAGCACTGCGTGTGGATGAGGTGCATCAGGGAGACACTCTCGAGAAAGAAATACGCGCACAGATTGAGCAGGTAGTGGATGTTGCGTATTTCACCCACTACCCACAGAAAGTAACACTGCACAACGCCACCGAGGAGAAGCATCGTAATGGTGCCGCAGATCTGGATCTTGGATGGTAGAAACCCGTGCCGCCTCGAGAGTGTTGGATTGGGAGGACTGTTGCTTCCCGTTTCCACGATGCTTAGCGCATGGAGACAGGATTCCATTATGTCGCTCTTGTACACTAACGACCACACTATCAGCGGTACTATTAATGTCATCCGCATGCCGTAGGCGATAATGGTGGTAACACCCACTACACTTGTCAAACGTTGCTTCCAAACTGCATGCACGATCTGGTAGGAAGAGACGGCACAGATCACAGTAGCCAGGCTCACAAGCGTTACGTTCCAGTATAGGTTCCGCAGCCGATAGGTGTACCGCCCGGTTCGGGTGTCGAAGAATAGGTAGGTGGGCGATACATGTGCGTGATTGAAAACGTTGAAGAACTTCAGTTCGTCCATGGCGCCGGTAGCGTGTCGTGTGTGTACAGGTTGGACATTGCATAGAACGTTTAGGAAACCATCCGACAGAAGCGTGCTGAATGGCTGTGAATGACTCGTTCATGGGCTGTAAATAATGAATGATTTGTGTTCGCTTCCAGATGGAGAAACTAGCGAAGATAGAAGCTGATTGCTGAGTAGGGTGAATATTGAATGAGCTTAAATGCCGGGTGCCATCACACCCTTACCCCAATGCGGGTTAGACAAACTCACCTTCACGTGAACAAGGTTGTAGTCATAGGTGTAAATGAAAAACGATATCCCGTACAGAACCACCGTGAGGAGATTGAGCGATACTGACAGCATGTCCATGCTGATGTCGATGGCGTAGAACACGATGTACGCTTGGACCGAGCACGTCACGAACACGTGCAGCACGTGCAGCAACTGCATGATCCCAAAAATCGACGCTATTTGCCGCTTGAAGCGCTCCAGAACGTCACACAGGGCGATCGTCGTCCGCAGCGAGGTCCGATCCTTGCTGTTCACCACTAGCTTCCCTAACTTCGCATACTTGTGTCCCATGAAGTTGGCCCAAAACTGCGTGTACCCGCGGTGCACGGAAATAGCCAGCTCCAGTACGGCAAACCCGAAAAGGTGCGTAATGTACTGAGGTTGGCGAATGGCTGGATACATCCACGCGAAGAAGCAAAGATATGCGATGTTCAGGAGAAAAGCTACGATGCCGATCGTGACCTGCAGCTGTGCCAGCTTCCACAGGCGAAGACCTTTGCGCAAGACGCAATGTTGGAGCTGCCGGTCGATGGTCAGTGCGGCGTTGGACACCTCAACTAGGCCATGGCCGTGGGCCAGGGTCCAGATTATGAGCGGTACCGTAACGAACAGGCGCACCCCGTACAGAATCAGTGTGACAATACCCATTACAGTGGCGAGCAGCTGTGCGCTGTCGGCTAGCAGCAGCAGCAAGGAGGCAATGGTGCTGAGTAGCGCCACCGTCGCCAAGAAGACAATGTTCCAGTAGCGGTTTCGGATGCGGAAGACATACTCGCACGCTTTCGAATCTCGCTGCAGATAGATCGGTGTGATGAGGAAATGGTGGTACAGGTTTAGCAATCGCAGCTCGACCATGGTAGTGCAGACACGAACTTCAACTGGATGGACGGACTGGACGCTGTAGTGCAAAAGGCGTGTATGTTAGAGTACATTAGAGCTGGAGGTGTTTGTAAAGCAAGTAATCTAGTTCGAGTGGACATAAATAATGTACGACACAGGAAGGTTACCTTGGGGGAGTAATTACAATTGGTGCTGCTGTACACAGTGCGTTAGAAGCTAAGCTTGACATCTCTAACTACCTCGGGTTCGTAGTTACGTAGTGGGATAACAGAGGAAAATCTATCACATAGAGGAATATTACGAGCTTCTCTTGCTATAGCAAGAGAAAAAAGGATGTTTAAGAAATGTTGAAACTGACAATAGCGACTCACAAATCGTCACATTCGTCTTGCAAATATAGTATATCTTTAGATATTTACAGGACCAAAGCCGTCTATGCTTACTTTGGGATCCAGTAGGCTGTGATAGAAACATAATCCGGAAAGTATCCTCATGTCCTCGGACGCATTAATTACCATTTAGATTTTCGTGACTCAGCAGCTTCTTCAGGAAGAGCAGAAAGGAAGATGTTTTACAACTTCGACCACTTTTCCTTTCCCGACTGAAACACCTGACGGGAGACTCTGGAGGCAGGGTTTCCAGCAGCAATTCCCACTGGTGGAAGATGTTACAACCCAGTAGCATTGGTCCATGGATTAAGGATTTCGAGGCTGTACAAGCAAGTAAACGCGTGTCGCCGGGATATTTCGCAGCCGTTGCACCGTGCGCACGTTGCAGATGAACAGGGCGTGAAGAATGTTCCGAATGCTTTCCGTGCGTCGGTGTAACTAACGCCCCATGTAACGCTTGCCGTATCCAAACGGCCTCCGGTGCGATAAGCGCACTTTAATCAATTAACGAATTAATTATTTGCAAGCTAGGAGCGGTGGGTGGGAGGGTAGGAAGGGGCACCCTGTCGTAACCGTGCGCTCTAGATTCTCCGGCGTGTATGTGTGTGTGTGTGTGTGTGTGTGTGTTTCTACAGAGATAAACGCTGCTTCTCGCACACGCCATCCCTCGAAACGCAACGCTAGACAATGTTGGGCTAATGAGGCCGGGGCAGATTTTTTAAATGGTTTGATTATGGGAGCAGAAGACGCAGTTGGCTGCCAGCAGCGAGGAACCCTTTAGCGTGGTGGGTCGAAGTGCGCTGGTAAAGTAATGACCCGCAGTACCCCCTTCACCCAGCGCACCGGTTTGGTCTATTACATGATCCAGCTCCACGATCGCCGCTCGCTACCTCCGAGCTCCTCCACCACATTTGCCAAAAACGTTCGCTCGCACAATGGGCTCGGCGCGCTAGAAGGCTGGTCTATTACATCGGCGTGCGGCGTGGAGTTTCGAGCTGAAACCGTTGCCCATGTTTGACCAGCTGCTACCGGTCGGGGAGTGTGTGTGTGTGTGTGTGTGTGTACTATTTTTTCCCACCGTTCGCCACCCGGGTCTTCCCTCGCCGGTGGACGAGATGCAATGCGAACCGAACGCATTTCGAGCTTCTTTCGCCGTGGGTATGTGTGTGTGTGTGTGTGGTTCGAGCTATTCGAGTTAGATGTGTTTTCAGATTGCCCACCCTCCTCAGATGTTGCCGTAATCACAACATACCTTTCGCCTCCTGGAGGAGCAGGAGGAGAAGAAGGCTAACAAAAAAGGCTACCTACCACCTGCAGAAGAGGTACAATCGCTGCCAAAACCTAAACGGTCCCGGATAACCAGCAGGGAGGGGGTGTGTGGAAGGGGAAGCGGTGCGAGGAATATAGCAAGCGGGTGGATTGATTATCCGGCCCCTGATGGTTTGGATGCTATCGGTCGCCCATTATCGGAGGCTCCGAACTCCGAAGGCGCCAAAAACAAAACAGCAAAATAAAAAAAAAACATCCATGCGGGGTGGGCGTCCATAAAAGCCGCCGTTTGCGTTACGGAACGGTTCAGTCTCGCACGGTTTGTGGTTGGGTTTGGGCGCGCGTGTGCTGGTCCCGGGCCACCTGACGACACAGGACACACACACACACACTCGCACACACACTCGCACACGCAAACACATAGGACTGGCAATGGTGGCTTGGGTGACTTGGTCGTTTTTCGGGCTCGTGCT
>KI915041.1:16465909-16513841 GCA_000473445.2 Anopheles farauti
CGGCGTCGGAGAAAAAATTACCCGCCTTACACGGGCGCGCACATGCGTTGCATAATGGCGAAACGTTAACGCGCGGTTGTCTTCTCCCCTGCTTCCTCCACCAGATCAAGTACAGCGGCCAGCTCGGCCAGCGCGCGGGCTTTTCGGCGAAGGATGTACAGAAAATCAATCAGCTCTACTGTCATCGGTGAGGCGTGGGAAAGGGAAAGGAAGTGCGGGGCAGCGGGAAACCAAGTGCCGGCGCCAGATCACCGGTACGGCCTACACCTGCCGACTGCTGCCGAGACCGATTGCACAACGCAGCGCAGCGTACGAGATGTTGCCTGCCGCCTGCCCGAGATGGGTCTTACCTAAGAATGCACCGTACCAAAAAGATGCTTACGTCGGGATGTCTTCTGAGGCCATAGACGGAGTGTGCGCACAGGGGAGAGGTGGGGAGAGGGGGAGGGAGGAGGGAACTGGGGGCCGAGGGTGACTTAGATTTAGAGCGTTGTTAGTATTACGATTGAAGAAGAAAAGAAAAACGAAACGATCGAATGAAAAACAAACACCACCCCGCGCTTCCCCGATTTTTTTACCTATCACCATGGCTGATGCTGTTGTTATGGAGTGAAAAGTGGAGCAAATTATGATTGTATGAGTGTTTGTGTGTGTTTGTGGGGATGGAAAAAATCGATGGAAAGTCGTTCACGGGGCAACGGAGAGTTTATTGGGCCAGGTGGACCATGAATGATGTTAACGCTTTTCTTTTCTGCGCTTTGTCGTTTCACTTTGTCTATTTCTTCATTCATTATTAATTTGCTACACATAACCGATTATGCTTATGGTTCGGTTTGTTCGCTGTTTATGTCTTAATCCCTTTAACAACAAGCAATGTCTACATGTTGTAGACACGTGTACTGTACATTTGCCGAGCGACTTGGAGAGTGAATACTCCTGTAATTCAAAATCGACCTCTATAGAGCGAATTATTGTAGAGTTCTGTTAGTTTTGTTTTTCAACTTAACCTTTATTTAAATTTAATATTTCGTCGTAGTCTGGAATAGCAACAATGTTGTAATATGTTTATCCTTTCTTGGTCTCGATTATGGAATATTCATCATGAACGGTAATGCATACGGGTTGATTTCTCGAATCTTTAAAGAACCGCAGTTTTTGTTGATCCGAAGAAAATGTATTCAAAATATTTGTTTCACATTTCAATAAAAGTACGAAAAAAATGTCATGAATCACGGCAAGAATAAAATCTACACAAGATTTAATCAAAAGTTATAAAATAAACATATCATAACAGTGAGAAAGCCATAGCCGACATAGACAGTTGCTTCCGAACGATGCGCCATGAAAAACAGCAATACGTTTGCATACTTTTAGGCGTTCGACGTTCCAGTTGCAGGCAGGGTTCGCTACTCGATTTGCCGGGACTGAGAAATATGTTGTGTGAATGGTGCAAACCATAATAATTCAATTTAGCATATTAAATTGCAGATTTTTGTCTATCATCAGGGATAATATTGGTTTTAAAACTATTTTTTATCAAACACGTTAAGCCAAATAATATTGTTTGCTTTAATTGTTCTAATCTAGGGTTTCTCGCTTGTGTGAGAGTAAGTCTTTCGATTGGTTATAAATAAAAACATGAAAATTACTCGCATCGGTTCTTGTACACTATAGAACACTTTAGAAAAGATTCCAACGTTAAAGATTGATTACATTTAATAGGGTCCAGTTGTGTGTGTCTGATTGTGGCTGAGAGTTAATGTGCAGACCTTAATTTGTCTAATTTAGATCGCAATAACTGGTCCGGTTGTGCTGACGACGATCCAGCTATGCTTATAATATAATTAAGTCAAGGCAATCCAGAAATGGAAACCTAAGTTCTAGAAAGGTTGCTGTTCTAACAAAACGATGAAGAGGTACAAATCTGCTTGCAATGAGGACCTATAGAGGAATAAAATTCTATGGAATGCATAAATCCTGTACAACGTATAGCAAATTCAAGTACAGAACAACGTTTATAATCGTTATATATTGTTACTAAGTTATATATAATTGATATTAATGTATTAAAAATAATAAAACAAAAAGCAAAATGAAACTTTTCTTATATTGTAGAAATGCTCCAGTCTCGTAGCATACGAATTGTGGAGGATAGTCCATTACTTAGCATTGTTCAGGTTTTATTAATCGAAATAATGAGAATGACGTTGTCGAAACTGGCAGCATCGATTGGTGGCATGCATAATGATATCTAATTTATGTCATAAACATTACACTCGCGCAGTACGGGAGCTTAACCCTTGCACCATTCGCTTAAGAGACACTTCAAATTGCATCATTTGCATTCGCTACCGTACCGTGGTCTAAAAAGTGTCCAATTTGAAGCTCGTTAATATGCTTTTTGCTCAGCTTCGCCCGGCTTGCAAAAGCATACCGTTACGTCAATGTCATATCCTGGTTGGCAGCCTCGGGCGGCTCTTTTTTTCGGCACACGAAATGAAACGACCAGAAACGATCGCGTACCCAGTGGTGCAACCGCAACCAGTTGCAGTGCCGCATTCGAACTACTTTTACTTTCCGGACCTTAAACTTGCACTTGAACTTTAAGACCACACCGTGGTCATCATGGTTGCGGCAAGGTTCGGCACATAGGTTTCGCGTCCGGCAAAGTCACTGCCAGTTCACTCCCTTTATGGAGGCGACAAAGAAAGAGCGAGAGAGAGAGAGAGAGAGAGAGAGACAGAGAGGCGGCTCAGCCTCCGTCTCGCTCGATGTTAACGATTTTGTTTTAATCGTTTTTCGTAGTTTTTTTTCTTCGGTCAGTTCGGAACACTGCCAAACTAGAATGCGTGTACGTGAACGCACCAACGTACGGAGCGCCGGAGTTGTGTGGAGTGAGCGGAATTCCGGCTCAAGTTTACCAGCGCATGACGAAGTGTGTTTTCGCAGCGATCTGCGATTTCTGCCATCATGCGGTTCGGGGTCGGTACGAGGGTGGGTCGTCGAGTTGCTTGTATCGACTATCTCGAGAAGCTAATTAAAAGCTCACAAAACCGATAACCAAAAGTGCTTTTTAAGTAGATATAAACATTTTCTATCAATCTTAGATGCGCGATTATCTTCCTCCTTATCGGGAGACGAGCGGTGGAGCACTTTCCATCGCTGCCTTTAACTAACCTCACAGTAGGCTCGTAGACTCGTTCGATCCAAGTAATCGTTTCATGGAACCAAAAAAGTCAGATGCGGTCCTGCTGTTTAGTGCCAAAATCAATTTGACAACTGATCGATGCCATTTGTTATTTACGAGCGTAGAAAAAAAAACCCGGCTTTTAAATAACAAAGGAGGCTCGTGCCGAACAATCGACTTGTTCTTAACGATTCTTAAAATTTGACCGTAGGTGTGCTGACGGGATCGATCCGTAAATAGCCGGTGTGGTTTAGGTAGCGTGTGATCCCTCCCCTGGATGCCCTGGAGCGTTGGACGACCGCACAATAGGGCGGGTTAGGTCAAATTGAATTTTTATTTTGGATTGAATTTGGATTGGGCTGATTTTGTTTTGAAGTGAGAAAAAGATTTTCATGATATTTTTTAATATTTTAATATTATCTTCAACAACGAGTTGGTAAATGTGACAGACTTTCCCATAAGATTTTAAATCGACGTTTGCTGTTTATTTTTTTTTTAAGTGTAGCTTTATTTCACATCTAAGCAATCGACGTTTTATTAGAATAAGGACAAAAAAAAACAAACTTTTCGAATTTACACGAATTAAAAATACGTGCAAATTGGAAAAGAAATTTAACAAACCAAATAAATATTTATCTTTTTAGGCCTACTAAGGACCATGTGTGCAGTGAATGTAGCTTTCGAGGCGGGACCTAATCCTTTTTATGAGTCTAGTGACTCCATCAAGCAAATTTCGGTACAAAACAATTCGGTACGGTGTTGATGGCGTTTTTGTTCCCTCTCCTCATCCCATTGTACGCCGTAAGGAAGTGTCTCGCCCATGCATTCCATGTCGGCTCCCAATGCCGTGGGACACTGCCCAAATTTCGATGCTCTCGTTGTCTTCCCCCATGTGTCGCGAAACGAGCCCGAAAGGGAAGCCATAATACAAAGCAAAACAAAAAAATCAACACATTAGTGTCTCGATCCATTCGTTCACGCGACTCGATCCGAACGACGCCCGGAATGAGGAAGTAGTACGTTAGCCCAAACCAACGGGGTGGTTCGTATAATGTGAGCATAGCAATTAATTGCTCACGGCGCTTCTTGCGCTTCGGTGGGTTTGGGTTTGGTTCTAGCAGCAAAAAATATGAAATTGCTGAATGAAACGAAAGCGAAACGGTTCGCAAATAAACGCTCGTGCGGTCACGCCGAAACCGGAAGCGGTCGGAATTGGAGATGGAGATTTTTTGTGTTTATTGTTACAGATTTAATAATAATCCCGTGCAGGTATTTCAAGGACGGGCAACTTTTCGGATCCATCACCACAAAAACCCAAACACATGTATCGCGTCAAATTTACACAATTAATTTATTTTCCTCATCTTTCAAGTAGAAAACAATCCGAAAACGTTTGAACAAGAGAAAAATACTGTTCTCGCCTGTGCGGATCGCTGCTCGGTTCGGTGGACAGTCAGGGGTGTGGGGGAATGATGGGGGTGGGGATTGGGTGATCGATTTAGTGGAACTCGCTGGTGTAGACGGCCGGGGCAGCGGCGTACACCGACGGGTAGCTGCTGACGTAGGAGGTCTTCAGCGGAGCAGCATAGGCCACCGGGGCAACCTCGTAGTTCTTGTAGGCGATGGCGGCCGGGGCCGGGGCAGCCGCAACGTAGGTCTTGGCAATCGGGGCAGCATAGGCGTAGGCGGGCGCGGCAGCATACACAGCCGGAGCGGCGTGGACAACCGGAGCGGCCTGGACGTAGGTCGTCTTCTCGACCGGCGTCGACACGATGGTCTTCTTCACGGCCGGGGCGAACACGGGCTCGGCGACCTGCTTGTTGTGGTACTGGGTGAAGCTCTGGTGCGAGTAGCCCGTCGGGACGGACTTCTCAATCGTGCCGACGTGCGCCACGGTCGGCTCCTCGACGATGCTCTTCTGGTAGGAGATCTCCTTCTGGGCGACGACGGCCGGCGCAGCTACGACCGTCGAGTAGGCGAGCGGTGCCGAATGCACCAGATGCGTGCCGGACGGAGCAGCAGAAGCCACGGCAAGAACAACGGACAACACCACCAATCGGAACATGTTGAAGTATTGGGATTGTTTTGTTTGCGTTTTGCAGGCAAAAAAAAGGAAAACCGCGAGAGGTCTGTGTTGTCGTTGTGTGGTTGGGGACGATCGAACGCTGACTGTGCCTTTCCGACCGCCCGACCCAATCTTATATAGTGTGACCACGAAAACACACGGACACCGCGATCATCAAGCGAACGCGCCGACCCTTCCTCTCACTCGTGCCGTCCTGCTCCGACGTCGCCGCCGCCGCCGCCGCCGTCGTCGGTGTTTGCTACGGTTTCACACTTTTTACTTTTCTTACTCGCACTATCTATGCGCGCACCCACCGCGCCTTATGTTCCACCTTCGCACGGCGCGACCTTACCGAGATGGTGCATGGTTCCTGTATGCAGGGGGCCGTTTTCGGGGTGGATCTACCACTGCCGGCCGCCGGATGTCCTTGATTTTCGTGAAGGGAGCGGCTCGCAAGATCGGTGGAAATTGAAATCTCTTTGTTCGCTACTGAACGCCGGTTCGAGCGGTTGTCCGGTTCGAAGGGCCAAAAAAAAACCAGGATGCTTACCCCGCGGGATACTGGAATAATATTATTTATTCCCGTACAGCCGTGGTGATTGTGTTTCGTGGTTTTGCTCCAAAGCTGCTGCTGCTGCTGCTGTTTGCCAACGAGGGTGATTAACTTCTTTTTTTTTCCTGCAGCCTCCACCGATTAGTGCGCTGGGAGGTACCCGGTGGGGGTGGTAATGACGTTAAAATTGAATTCAAATGAGCAGGGGTGGGTGGTTGTGGGGGATAATATGTTACCTGTTGCGGGGAGATATACGGTTACTCGAAGGAATTATTGTACAAAAGATTATTATTTGCAAGTTTCACTGGGAATGCATTCGCGATCATGAATATGAACCGTAGTTGGAACATTTTAATGGACTGTTTAAATCAAACATATCTGTTCCGTCTGTTTTCCATCCAAATTACTACTATACTTAAAACGTTTTTTTACTCTTTCTTTCCTGTTCCTGTTTACGAAATTAGATTATTCCGGGACTTTAGCTCACAAGGATTAGATCGAGATCTTGAAAGAACACATTAAAAATGTTTGAAGAAAGCGTAAATCTATTAAAAGATTTTCAGGAAAAGCTTACTGAATTAATGAGTAAAAGGTAAAATACTAACAATTTTTTGTAGCTTTTAGGAACTCATGTAAAATACATGATTTGAACCTCCATCTTTTGCGTGATACTGCACGTTTTTTTGAAATGCCACATGTCATAACTTTGAAATGCTAACAAAAACACTTTTTACGACCGTGCCATGTTGTGACATTTGCTTCCGTTCGCCCCGTTCGTGCCTCGGACAAGTGTACTTTTCGGATCGGTTTTATTCTGCCCGGTTCTCGAAGGTTCAAGAACACCCCGGGGATTGATTTATTCGCAAAGCGGGGTACGATTTACGGATGGAAAAGTTGTAAATAAAAATTAATTTATAGTTTACAACGTTTTCAACCTGCAATTAGTCCGCGTTTACAATCGATGAAATAGGCATGCCTTTTCCTCGACAACTACCACGACCGATGATCCCGGTCCAGCCAGCGGTTCGTTCCTGCGGGGTGCGATTGACATTTGCGAGATGAGATAATTCCTGGCCGGGCAGCGCTAACGCCATGAGAACGTGAAACGCCGCACCAGAAGACGTTGACATTTGTCGCGGCGGTTTCGGGAATGGGTATCGTCGGCCCACCCGGTTTCCGGATACGTGTTCTTAATCTTTCCCCTGTGTGTGTGTGTGTGTGTGTGTGTGCGAGTGAGTGCGAGTGTGCGTGTGTCGAGCCCCTGTTGGAAGCTGGAAAAGGAAGCGTGTCGCAAAGTGCCGGTCTACGAAAGGCCGGTTCGGGTTTGGAGCAGTCCGGAGCTTGTCGGGATGCGATGTATGCGTACATCCTTCTAGGGTGCGTCCGATAAATGACCGAACGGGGAGACTACCCTAGCCCTGTGCCGTTTCAACAACGTGCGAAACGCGAATTCTGGAGAACAGAATTTCGTAGCCGGCGTAATCTTAATGACCATTAACCGCTGGACGCGGTTATGGGTATGGGTAGAACCATCGGGTGCGGTGGAGTAATAAACACACAACACGGAAACACGGCAACGGCGAGCGTTCGGGTGCGCTCACTCTCACAAGGTTTGCGCGTTCGAGCTGCCCATGGAGGAGATCCTCGAGAAGAGGAGTGAGGCAACAACAGCAAAGGAAAGAAAAAAATACCTTCCAAACCGAACGCATGAAGCGGTCGAACCGAGCGCGCTCCGCTCCGCGAGTTCGTGTCTTATAAAAGGCGTTACGAACGTCCGAGATCAGTACAGTCAACCGCGAAGCTCATTCCAGTGATCAACACAGACCTCTCACAAAACAATCCACCCCAAAAACAATCAATCAAAATGTTCCGATTGGTAAATATCGAAGATCCGTGGGTAGAGTTCTTGGGGGAATTAGTTGGGTTCGGTTCCTGGAACTTCCCAACGTGGCGTTAGGTTTAGGGTGTGAAATTCTAATGTTTGCTCGTTTGCTTCACTATCGTTCAGGTGGTGTTGTCCGCTCTTCTTGCCGTTGCCGCTGCCGCTCCGGGTGCGTACCATGCGACTCCGCTCGCCTATTCGACCGTCGTAGCTGCGCCGGCCGTCGTTGCCCAGAAGGAGATCTCCTACCAGAAGAGCATCGTCGAGGAACCGACCGTGGCGCACGTTGGAACCGTCGTCAAGACCGTCCCGACCGGTGTGACGCACACTAGCTCGGCCGTTGTCCACGACACGAAGGTGCAGCAACAGGTGTACGCCCCGGCCGTGAAGAAGACCATCGTGTCGACGCCGGTCGAGAAGACGACCTACGTCCAGGCCGCTCCGGTTGTCCACGCCGCTCCGGCTGTGTATGCTGCCGCGCCCGCCTACGCCTATGCTGCCCCGATTGCCAAGACCTACGTTGAGGCTGCCCCGGCCCCGGCCGCCATCGCCTACAAGAACTACGAGGTTGCCCCGGTGGCCTATGCTGCTCCCCTGGCCAAGACGGCGTACGTCAGCAGCTACCCGTCGGTGTACGCCGCTTCCCCGGTCGTGTACGCCAACGAGTTCCACTAAAGACAAGACTGGTCCCTTCCTAACGTTTCCCTAGCGCGCTCTGCCGGCGACGGGCTGCCGTCTCCTTTTGTTCACTTTTGATTGTTTCGGTGAAAGATGAGGGTCGGCAGCTCCGAGCGAGAAGAATAAATGATTGAGATTCGAATGTTTTAATCCGGCCGTGTGTTGAGTGTTATTTGCCCCGCAAACAAACAAAAAAAATGATGTAGTGTGAAATTGAAAGAAACCGATTTGCTTTATTTGCCGCGTTGACTACATTGGCTTGATTTATTAAGCGTAACCCACTTCCTTTCGAGAACGAAGCCGACGGTGTAAAGTTTCGTTCCACATGACGCCACAACACGGCAACGATTTATGCGGTTAGCACTTTAAATGGACATTTGTTACGCTCTGTTGGTTGCATGCTAAACATACAAAAAAAAGAGGATTTATTCGCTGCACATTTTATATGCGTACGAGCATATTTTACAATTCAATTATAAACACGAATGAAAAAGAGTAATGAAACAAAGTAAACGAAAAGTGTACATGCTGCCTTTCTTTATCGTTATTTTCCTCGCTACTAACCTCCTGTCCTGTCAGTTCGACAGCTGTCAGATTATTTCGACAGTTACAGGGTTAGCCTCCTAAATTTGCTCAGTAAACTCCACATGAGGTTTTTGTTACAACTTTACTGTACTGTACTGTGTAATTAATATGTTCCAAACATATTTTACTCGACTATTCTAGCACCCTTAGGAAACTTACTTTTATGTGCGGAGGAAACATTTTATGTTCGGAAGGTCTACGTTCAAAAGGAACAGAGAAACAAACTGCATATCTCAATATAACATTTCCTTTGATTATCGGGTTCTTTTAATCACTTGTGAAATCAAATTATATTGTCTTCTTTCTACGGTTTCAAAACAAAACAAGTCTTTTATATTATTCTCTTTATTTACGTAAAGTTTCGATCAGTACAACGTAAACAATATGTTAAAAAAGTCATATAAAAAACCAACAACCGATACATTAGTTCTGTGTGCGTTTACCGTGTGAGTTCTCATTGGCTCGCGTTAGTATTTAATGACAAGTGGTGCCTTGAAATCGCCCACGTACGAACCATACGGCACCGGTGCCGGTTGCGGTTGCGTGTAGAAGAAACTACCAGTCGGATAGAAAACTCGACGCCCCGGCAACTGGTGGTGCACCGTCGTTGTCGGATGCACGGCAACGTGGTCATTGCGGACGTGTCCACTGTGCGTCACTCCCTGGATACCGTGGATAAGGGCCGATGTTTGGAACGACACCGCGTTCGGTGTGTAGCGGTGTCCATCCGATCGGACGACCGATCCACCGGGAGTCCACTGAGCGAGAAGATTATCCGTCAAGCGCTGGGACGTTTGCAGCTGATCGCGAAGCCATTGCTGAAGGTCGAACTGTCCCGACGAGGTATGTGCTTGAGGTGCTGCTGGAGCAGGAGGAGCTGGTGGTGGTGGTGGTGGTGGTGCAGTAACCGGTGTGGTAGTAGCTGGAGTGAAATCGGTCTCATACGGCGGCCGGAAGGTGGTGAAGGGAATCCGGTTTCGAATAGTTGTCAAACGGGTGACGAGTCCCGCTCCTTGCAGCTGATCTCCCGCCAAGGTCGTTTGCGGGACGAACGACACCTCCTGCACGCGGTTCATCTGACGGTTGAGCCACTGGGCGAAGTCTTCGCCGGCCGGTTTAAACTGCTCGCCCAGTACGTCCGGCCGGGGCGTCACCGTGTCGTCCTCGCCGAACCAAGAGTTTCCATCCGTCGGCGGTACGAACGGTTGGAAGGTGTCGGGAGCGGCGGTAGTGGTGGTGGTTGTGGTGGTCGTAGAGGTAGAGGAAGTTGTTCGCAAGACGGACGGTGGTGTGGTCGTGCGGGGAGTGGACGTTGTGGTGGGACTGGAGTCGGAAGATCCAGACACCCAAGCCTTTGGTTGTCGTCCGGAGATCCAAAGTTGGAAGTCTTCCTCCGTCAGATCGTAGATATCTTGCGGTGACACAGTGCTGGCTTCGTTGGACACTGGCTGCTGGCACCAGACGCTGCTGGAGACGACGGCCACCAGAACAAGCTAGAACACGGTTAAGAACCGCGGAGCAAACAAACGAAAAAAAAAAACAGAATCAGCTCCAGAATGAAACCCGTTCTGTGCGTTTGAAACAAGACACCTACCACTTGCACGAACCGCGTCATCACAAACGGCACCTGGAATCTTGGACGATGATCTGCTACAGTAATCCCACCAACTGCAGTGCGGTTCTTCCGAGCGCACCGTCTTTATAGCGATCCTCACAGTTGGCAATCAACAGGTCTTACCTCTTCCGGTGGTGGCTACTCACTGACGATCCGATTCCCTGTACGCGAATAGATCTCCTCCGCTGCTGGAGGACATAAAAAGAATTGGTTCACTGACTTGCGGCGGTTCATCTCACGGTCTTCAGCTTTCAGCGCACGGGCACCGGGGGCCTGATCTTCCTCGTTTCGTGCTGCGTGGACGCGTTTTTCCCGCGTGTCCTTGGTCCCGTCCCGGCCGTGATGCGGCGTGAAAGTAGTTCCACCGCAGGGATGGCATTTAACGAGGAAGCGCTCACGGGCCACACGGGACCCAGCGGCCCATTCTTTTGTGTTGCTCCATTTTTTTTTTCTCGGGCCACGTAACCGAAGTTCGAACCCCGAACGCTTTGCAACCCGACCTACATTAAACACTCCGCTGTGTCGTTGGTATCTTACCGGTTTTTTGCGTTAAAGTTCAGGGCTTTTTCAACGAGCGAATTCGCTACGACATTTCGTGAACCCTTGTCAACTGACTCACCGCGGAATCCACGATTCAGGGGAAGGAGGAGATCACCGCACGAAAGATCCCGAGCAAAGCACGAAGGGCTCTGTAGGAGGATTGAAAAATAATTAGCAAACTTCACCCAGCCACAACTTCACCCAAACTCACCGTTACCCGTCCTTGGCTTAGTTGGCAGGGGAAATTTTGCTCCAATTCTGCCAAGCTCGATGCAATCGAAGGAACACTCCTGCACCAAAACGCAGTCCGTCCGGAGTGGCTGTTGCCGGAGAAGTGTGACCAAACCGCTGTGGTCAGCGTCCAGAATGGCAGCGTCCAGATTAGGGTGTCCACGCTGGGGGCAAGCTCGGCATAAATCTGGTTTTGATGGCCGTTTCTGGTTGACATTTCGAGGTGCCTGAAACTGTACGCCTGGTGCAACGGGGATTGCCTTTGACGAATGAGTTGAATTTAAAATATTCGATTAGATGCGTAAGCCGCGACGCCCGGGGGCGCGATCTAGGGAAAATCCTGCTGGTTCAGTTGAGCTTGGGAAGGCGGTTTAGTGTTTGGTGTCTTGACAATGAAACCTGTTCGCTAGGGCAGCAGGTACGCAGCTTGCAGCACTAGTTCTTGGGTTAGTGGGTTCTGGTACAAAGTATGAAATTTGCATCAGGAATGAGGTGGTTCTGGTTGGTATGAGGAAATGCATAAGCATAAAGGAGCGATAGATATGTGTAGGGTGTGCAATACTGGCAACATGAAATAGGGTTACTTTTTGCGAAATTAAAATAAAAATGTTTATAGCTATAGCCTACGTCTAACGGCAGGTTGAGACAAAATAAAGAAATGTAAAACAATTCAGCGAAACATTTACATTTACATTTGGCTCTAATGGTGTAAATAGATCAATTTCAAAGTTTCCTGTCTAATCTGTTTATAATATTTGGTTGTCCACTTCAAAGCTGACAGTTGCGAAAAACTTGACACTATGACCTTCTATGGCTACTATGAACAATTCTTCATATTTCTTCTGCTGGTAGAAAGAATTTGTGAGGATTTGTGCACTTTAAACTAGGAGCTGAAATTTGAACCACAAATTTCTATTAAACCACAAAACTGCTCGGTATGTTAACAAGTTGAAATGCAAGAAGTAAAACAACCGTGTTTACATTTTCCAGGACATTCCATTTATTTCACACCAGCTAGCGGATGGCGTCCGTCTTCCAATCTTTCATCAACAATCCAAATGAACAATGAAAGACTTCGACGCGAGTATCCACACCTGCATCCGCACATCAATGAAACAATGGCGTTGAAATGTCCGTTTGCCGTCCGTACGTCTCCGTCATGGCCTGCTCGGAATCTCACTGGTCTATCACACCGTATCACTTTCGAAATCTTCCTTAAAGCTTCCTTTGTCGTGTCAGCGCCTACAGCGTCGTGGCTTACAGATGGTGGTAAGCGTACGCGTCGTGGTAGGCTAGGGCGGGAGCAGCGTAGGCGTAGGCCGCCGGAGCGGCGAAGTACGTCGTCTTGGCGATCGGGGTCGAGACGAGCGTCTGCTTCACGGCCGGCGCATAGATCGGCTGGTGGATTTTGGCCGAATTGTGCACGACGGTGGAGCTCTGGTGCGAGACGGCCGTCGGGATCGTCTTCACGATGCTACCGACGTGCGCGACGGTCGGTTCCTCGATGATGCTCTTCTGGTAGTAGATCTCGGGCTTGGCGATGAGTGTGGCTGGAGCGTACGCCAGCGGGGCGGAGTAGGTGAGGGCTCCGGGACGAGCGGCAACAACGGCCAGAACAGCGGACAGTACCACCTTGGAAGTACGATAATGCAAAACACGAATTAGCATCAAACAATGGAGCGACCTGCTACACTTCTAGCACCTACCAACTTCAGCATTTTGGAGATGATTGGGTTTTCTGGATTCTGGATTGTTGCGTGTGGGAAGTACGGTCTATACTGTAGCTCAGCTGGATTCTGACTGATGCATTTCCCACCGGCCGATGGTTGCTTTTATAGCACCAGCTCGCCGCATTCTGGCGTACCGATCGTGCACGAGGAAAAACTGGCCAACCACTACTAGCGACGGAGTACGGAAAAAGGAGGGACAACAACAGCCGCAACAGCAACAAAACAAAAAAAAAACTCATAACTTCCATACGCCAACAACAAGAGACGAGCCCTCTCGATGAGAACCGGCCCCAGGTGAGCTAAGCGCAATCGTGGACAAGTTTCCCGGTAGATGCACTAGCACCGGTGGGCGCATGTGTGCACGGGGAAGGCCTTTTTTTCCTGCAACCCCTGTCTATGTTTGCCTATCAAAGTAACTCCGTCCGTCATGATCGCGGTTGTCGGGTTCACCCGGTCGCTGACCATCTACAGCAGGGGTCAGCAAGAAATGGGGAGAGATTTAGACAAAAATAGTTGAATATATTACTTTCCGGCAAATATCCTAACCATTGTGGCGTGTGCTGTAAATGTATTATATATTTTTTTTTTTTTTAAATTAAATCGCTACCTCACCTAGTTTTTTTTTTCATCAAGAAGCTGAGCTGGATTCTACGTATAAAACATTGTCTAAACGAAGATCGGAACATGTTGTTGAAAAGCTTCCAGTTCTCCAACTAGAGCTCTGGAAGCTTTCAATATTTCACGAAGATTTCCTTAATATTTAGTGACATATTTTATTGGTAGTTTCCTAAATGGCTATAATAAAAAACTCTAATAATTTCGTCATTTGATTGTTTACTCTCTTGAATAAACATATCTTCCACAATTGTTCTGTCCTGAAGTACTTGCCGATCCCTGCCTCCCTGTACGATGAAAAGCAAGACAGCAGCTCAAAGCTCCACTGGTTTGGAGTGGCATATTAGCCTGCGCAAACTACGCAAGGCGTGCATGTAGGCCCGCGCCCAAAACGGGCGGACGGGGGGGGGGGGGGGGGGGGGGGGGGGGGGTTGCAATCTCGATCGATCTCGTATGTTACTCCGACGTACATTATCCGCGATCGTGCGCAAATGACGTGGGTAATACAGAATTCATTTACATCGGACCTGCCCTTGCGTCGGCTTCGGGTGGTTTGGATATTCTTGGTCAAGGAAACTGGTACCGAACCAGGAAGCACGTGGCGTCGAAGCACGTTGCCCACACGCTGCCGTGTGACGAAAATGCAGCAATCTCCCCGAAAATCGGCGCTCGGCAGCTGGTGGGTGCCACACAGCCACACAATGCAAGCCACGAGAACCGACTGCCTTTCGTCACCCACGAAAGCGAACCGGTCACAGTCACGACCGAGGAAGGGAGGGTTGGCGGCGGACGGAGCGTTTTATTTTTAGTGTCAATTTTTCAGTTTATAATTACGGCGTCGTACCGGGCATTGGCCACCGCATTCAGTGTGTTTACTTAGTCTTGCACAATACCGACGATCTCCAGCGGCTGCGGGTGCCATTGTGTGTCGTGTTGCACAAGCCGCAGCAGGAAAAGCAGCCGAAGCAAGCGTGCTGCCCCGAAAGGAAACCCAACTCGAGTGCAGCTCGATTCGATTTCAACGAGTCCTGGTCCCGCGGCTCGCGGCTATTCTTTTATCGGAACCGCTTCATGTACCGAGCGTCTTCGCACCGTGTGTTGCAAGTTCTTTTGCCAATGGTGATTTTGCTTTCGATTTTCCTGCTGCTCGGCCGGCTGCCGGTTAGGTTCACGAGCGAAACCGGCACCGGGGGGTTTGTGCGGTTTCTGTCGATCCAAGCAATCAAGTGGTTGCTAAGGAGCTGGGATGCCTTCGCTTGCGTGTGGTTTGGTTTTATTTTTTTAGTCGCGTCACACAAAGAATGGTTCTGAGGCTAGAATCGGATCCTTCTCACAACGCGTCACAGCATAAATCCAGTTTAACCGGATCGTTTGGATTCCTGGCGGGTTTGATGGAAGTGTTGCGCGATGTTCACTCGCCACTGAACAAAGGAAAGCAAAAGGGATCCCTTTTTGGTTCGAACGTCGCGGGATGGATGTGATCGGGCTATTTTAGTCACAATTTATGTGAAATCTCATGCTCAGTTTTTCGTTCGTGATAATATAGCATGCTCTATTTTTTATATGCTAGAACTATCTAGCTAATTATGTCCATCAAGCCCCACCGAGGTTAATGGGCTCGTTTAATGGACTCCAAAGGAATCCGTGTGTGTCAGGTGTAATGCGTCATTTTGAATTTATTATAACACATGTAAAAAATATAATAATTATTTAATTTAACACATGATTTAATTGGGGAAATTACAATATTCTTTCCTCGCAAGACACGATACTGACTGATATTTTCGCGTGAGATTAAATTTTAGCCTGTAAGTAAGAATACATTTTTCGCCCGTGGGTTTGTTCTGCCAAAAGCCAAAGTTTATTTCTTCAACAGAAAGTGAATTTGGACACGAATGAAAGTCAAAGTATCGCGCTTATGCTCCACCGGCCAACGTCCCTCCAGGCTTTTCCTCAGGGTCCGATTTTTTGCAATCTACATTGAACTTGAACTTTGCATATTCCATTTGAACCAGGAAATGGCCGACATCGACATCGAGCGGGCGGCGAAGCAAAACAGGCCCAACCACAAAACCGCTTCCAGGTAGAATAGGATCCGAAGAATTTACAGCCCTCTTTTCCTAACGATTCCGTCGCGTGCTCGCGTATCTTATCTTTATGTACGTGTGCTGCCTTCAACACCTTCTTCCACCAAGCGGGTTGAGTGCTCGCGGCACTTCGACGCCTTGCCGTCGTCTAATGCGCGGCTCGGAAATATAGTTGTGAATGAAGCGGATTAAACACGCGACAAGCCGATTGCACAAATGAATGAAACACACATCCACCGTGTGTGTGTGTGTGTGTGTGTTTGTGTGTGCGACAGAACCGAAGGCCATCTCGCCGGTCATAATGCGTTTCCAATTCGGTTGGAGGCTTTTCGGACGCGCATTTCGGAAGCGCGATGGCGAAGGTGTGAGCAGATAAAAGAAACGCATTTGTCACACTTTGGGCCTTTAGGTGTGGGTTAGGAGAGGGGAGGGGAGGAGGGAGGGACGTATTTTACCGTAGTGGTCGTCGCCGATCGGTTCGGTTAGTCGGACACGTACGTCCCTGGCGGTTTGGGGGACATGCGCACATATGCTCTACAGAGATCATTTGGGCCATTCTTTCGAACAAGACAAACCGAAGTGAACGAAAATAGGCCAATATGCATTGTTCATTCGAATCATAACTAGCGCAGCCTGGCGTAATCGGCATGACAGATGTCACGTGCGCCATGGTTCGTCCGCAAAACTGCAGACTCCACCAGCCCGAAGGCTTTCCAAAGCGCCACGGTTACTCAACCCTTGCCCTCCCCGCAAGATAGATGGGCATTGCCACGGAGGTGGAGGTGCCATTCTCATTGCCTCGTGCTGATACACCGGTGTTTGTTCAGCTGAGAGCTGCCGCAACCGGGTGACAAATGAGCTATGCAGCCACCGGTGACAAAAGCCTGCAACGGCTGCAAGTGATATGTGTAGCGAATTATTTTCGGACTGCACGCGGTTATTATTGCACTTGTTAGTGGTGGTGGAGATACTCGTTAGCCTTTTGTATTCTCTTAATTACGGCTCGTGTTAGCTGCGGTGAAAGGGTCCGCTCGTATCCGTGTCCATCAATTAAAGCCCGAGTGGACACTGACCATCTCGGGCATTCCTCGGTGCAACGATCGTACGTTCTAAATGATTGAAAATCAGACCTTATTAATGTTGTAATCAAAAAAATAAAATGAAAATTATAAGCTTGCTTTGATGCTATTTTGGTAGGCATCACCCGGTTTACTATTTTTGAAGAATTAATAAAAATCATTCAAAAATTCAGCTTGAACCACCTCATGCACGTACATTTGACGAACGATGGTGAGGATTACTTTCATGTCGGTTTTAACAAAAAAAACCTTCAAGACACTTTCTACACCCGCGTTCCACTGCTCGCACCCGCACCGTTGTCCTTCTTGGCAACTTGAGCTCGATCACTTGTGTCGATTTATACCCTTCATCGCATGGCATAAGTTACCAAAAAAAAAAACAAAACAAATATATTCCTCACGACTGCTGGTCGGCTCGGGTGCACGAGGGTCTTCAGCACGGGGATAATCAAGCCGTAAGCATTTTTGATAATTTTCCATTACATCACAGCCGCGCCCGGGTACGGTGCAGGAGAGAAAAAAAAACTGCAAAATAAAAGCGGCATAGAAACGAATCCCTTCAGGGTGTTCAATAAAGAGTTGAATAATTTTCGATTTATCTACAATTGCACTTTTCCTGCGGACGAGGGCGACATATGCAGGCCCACGAAAGCAACTCTCCAGGAGTCCTTTCTAACTCGTAAGCCGCCCAAATCGAAACGACCCGCGTTGAGCGTGGGGTTCGGTTTTGGTAAGCGCACCCAGAACGACGTTCGCCCAGGCACAAGCGAGCCCTCACCGAGCCTTATGTAACGAAAGCGACCCAACGAGAATCGATCAGCCCTAATCCCGGCGATGGCTTATGGCTGCGGCTTTGTGCTGCGGCCAGTGGGGGCGAGAAAAGAATTCGCCAATCTGCACCTCCGCGTGTTCGCGAACGGATAAATGGACGACGGCCCGTTCCGAGGCCGAGGGTGCCACTAGGTCAGAGGTAGAGGACTGCTCGAGCGATGAGAACGCGCCCGCAGCACAAAAACAAAGCAAAAAAGCGTAAAATAATAACATATCCAGCAAGCGTGCGGCTCGGGCGTTGAGAGGACGCGAACTGGATTATGATTTATATACGACCACGTAGCCCATCATAATTTCGCTGTCATCAACGTAGAGGACGCTTTCGATTGAGCTCGCGAGCGCACGCTCGAGTGTCTTAACGGCGGGTGAAACCGTTTATTTACTGCTACCGGTCGGTGCTACCCGGTTAGTACCTTTGCCATTGGCTTCATGCCACCGTCCGATATCGACCGCGTCCGCTAAGTAGTAGCAGTAGCAGTTGATCAAGATGCTTGAAAAGTATCGCCACTAAACTCCCACAAGAAGTTGGCCTCCCCTGTGAAGGCGCACGAAGCCAAACGGAGATCACAAAGTGGACGACGGACGGCGCGGGCAGCGTTTTGCAATGCTTCCTCTTTGCGTACCAGTTTGGTCCATCCGCGAGACCGATTTGGCCGCGATGCAGTTGCCCAGGACGGCGACAGGAGCCACCACCGGGGGTAATATAAATTAACTTAATCGTCGAGCGCTTTGGTCACCGCGAACGATGGGCATTAATTATGGACGGAGTAAGCCGATATTCTATACTATTCAGAACAACGGCCACAACACGGTCGAACTTATTCGCTCGGGATTTTTTAACGTCTAATACGCGATCGGTTTCGGACGATCGGTTAGCGGCCTCCGAGGCAACGGTTTCGGTTGTAGCGGTGTTTTTTTTTCGTCTTTTTCTTCATCTCAAAATGTCAACCGGAAGTCCCCCCAGACACCCCCTACGATCGATCGGTTGCGGTTGGGGTTGCTTTTTTTTCGTTTATTATGACTATTTTCGTGTGCCTACCACTTCTAACCGGGCAGTTCGGCAGAATTCGTTTTCATTTATTATATTTTTCGGTTTTGTTGCGGTGCTTTGGGTCATAGAATTTCGCATCCGGGTTTCGTGTTGGACAGTTTTGTTTTCGGTCTCCTCTTCGGCTGGCAGTGGTTGTTCAAGGAAACTGAATGCATACACGCATGAGTGATGATACTTTTAGCCATTGCTGCTCTATTGTTACTTAATTTAAACGATGGTTTCTAGTCTAGTAACTAGATTAAGGAAGTCTTTCGATGGTTTTTTGTTTAATGCGCAGAGAAAATCGTCCATTCTGGTAGACTATTTTATTTGAATTCTGAACTTCATGTAGAAAAATAAATTTATTAAAATTGAATAATTTAATTTATTTAAATTATTTATTCTTAGTATTGAAAACATACAAAAAAAGAAACAAATTTATTCATAAAGAAAATTATTTAAAACACAAAACTAGTAAGAAATCATAGAAAAAAACGTTTAAACGAATGAGTTTAGTAAAATAAATTAAAATGTAATTAAAAACGGTTCAACGTTCAGCACAAAAATCCATCTCCTTTGCACCATAATTTATTTTCCAATAAAGCATCGCCTGTCCCGCTGCAGTTTAACCGCACGCTTACGTTGCGAAATAAGGCAACACACTCGAATGGATCATAAAATTAAGATGTTTATAGTCAATCAGAGCAGTTTATAGTGCAGACACTCGGGCGGCTCGCGTCCGCACCGATTTCCTTATCGTAACGTGTCATTTTCATCCGAGACGCCGCCGGTCTGCCGAGCAGGGCGCCACTGACCGTGGTTGAGGCGAAGCGAGGCGAGGCTTGTTGTTACAAACATTCCACCGGTCAGAACGTTTCCCCCGTAATCAAAGCTGAGCTCGTGCAGTGGAGCCATGCGCCCATGCGCCTTCCACACAATGTCAGAGGCCACGGTTTAATGCTTGCTGGCTTGCAGAGAGTGCCTAGAAAACGAGCAAATGACTGTTCTCCCGAGGTGTAGATTGTACACCCCAAAATGACGCTTGTTTCTTTCGATGAAGGGTTGGGCATGGCACATCTAGCTCCACGGCAAACACACCATAAAAAGCACCATCAATTGAATCTATGATCATGAACAAATGCTCCATTTTATTTTGTGTATCTCTTATTGAATTTAATGTTCGAAGAGGCAAGATCAAGGTGAAGGTTTGGGGATGGAACTTGGGGTACAGTAAAGCCGTGCACATAAGGAAGGAAAACACAGAGTGAAATCAAGCGAGCAAAACAGTCAAACAAAAAGGTGGACACAAAAAGAGATGGTGAAAAATGAGCCCAATGTCATGAGCCAGAGAGGGGAGACTACCAATCAATGCAAAGGCACGAACTTTCTTGCCTTCCCAGTTTAAGGAGGACATTTTGTATGATAATATATTACGTTAATAGCAACGCGTAAGCGTGTAAGAATATATATTTGTTGAAATTTTATTAATAGTTTTTCACCTTAAATTAGTAAACACGGAAAAGGAATATAAAAAAATACTTGAAATTACTTTATCCGCCTAGAGGGTTCGCTCGCTTTCAGCCTACTTATGGTGGCGCCATCTACATCTGAAGTTTTGAAACCATCATTCGCATTTCGTTAACTTCAACGTTCTTCGTTAAAATCCAACCACTATGGGTGCATGGCGGATATTAATAAATAAGGATTATTATTGAAGGAATAAAAGTTAATTTTAGATCCTAAATACAAAGTGATACATAGCGTTCATGGTACAAAAGTGTTGAAAATCTTTTCTTAAGTGTTTAAAAGTATATATTACATTCAACAGTGCCTGCAGGTGAAGATTTAAGACTATTTTTATATCGACAATCTACCTTGTAGATTAAAACTATCAATGATTGATCATAAATGATTACAATCTGGTTTCGAGTAGACCCTCGTCAGACGAACATATCTCAGGCATGTGTTCCCATTTCTGTTTTGGGCGTCAGTCGACACATCGTTAAGCATTACAAGATGATGGGAAACAACCACCAGCGTTACAACTTCGCCTACAGCAAAAGGGAACAAAGATATCAAGCATTTGACAGGTGAATAGGTGAATGCTTATAAAAAAAATGGAACGATTTTCTCTGAACGAATGGAGCCACCCAATGCATGCAATAACTCTACAACTTGTCGCAACAAATTGCTTTTATTTTTCGGCGATTGTATAATGCACAAGCACTCAGATGATGACGAAAAGATAATTTTGACACAAATCCAGTCAAGTTGAAACCTGCTCAAACATTACAGAACTATAAAATTAAGTCATTAAACCAATCTAATCGCGCGTTCATCTCGCGGGAGTATCGTGTGATATTTAAATCGCCTCTAATGCGAACATTCTACGGCCACCGGAAAGCGGAGCGGAAATCCATTACCCGTCTGGTGGGTTGGTATTTTCCAGCCAGGTGTGTTGGTCTGTGTCGGTTGGATGATTAGCTCCAAGCACTGGTACGTGTTTCCTCTGCGTGCTTGCGAAGCTCCGTTGGTGCAGGTTGGGTTGATTGTGTTGATTTTATAATTCTTTCTGCTGTGTCATATTCATTCCGATCCGAGCGTTTTTGATTGCATTCCGGACGAAGGCCAGCGGAATCCGATTCGCCGGCTGTCCACCGGTGGAGGTTCTCGATGAGTGCACAATTATTACGAGTAAATGGGTATGTTGGGAAGCGCGCGTGGGGATAGCAGCGGCGACTGATGGTAAAATCCTTAACCGATGTAAATGATGAAACCAACCAGGTCGTTTATCGATTATCGGTTCGATTATGGTATGGACATAATTGATGTTAAATGATGAGTTAAATTTTATTAGGATGTATTTATTTCATAACGAAAATCAAGTGATTCAGTAACATTTTTGAATACGGCATTTATTTTTCCTTTAGAATTTTAAACATCATTACTTTAAATTCTTATTCAACTTCAAAATCAACCTAATTCAAACATAAAAAAACAAACAGGTGTTTATTCAACAACACAATGGATTACTGAAGCTGTCATTAAGGCTGCTACCGCTTCATTATTCATCGTGCTCAAAATATCGCACCGTCTTAATCACACACACACACACCGAAAAGATCGGATACCCCCAAACATACGAACTGCAGCCGTTGATAGGCCACGCGCAGATGAATGTGCTGCGAAGTGATTAATCAACAAATAGTTTCGTTTAGCTGTTTTTACCTCGCTTTTTTTTGGGTTTCTTTTGGTTCTCACGCCCAACCGTGTTTGTTCTTGGGTGTGAGTGCGGGGCCTGATATCGATCGCATATGATCACCTTTCGCAATGCGGCAGCATAAGCGCATGCATGCACTTCAATGCAAATGCGGGGAACGGGAAACAAAGTCGGCAAACTCAGGCGGCTGTTTCTTTTTCACACCGTATCGTGTACCGTTTAAAATTGGCCACCACTTTCAAGGCCGCTGCGTCACGGTGCGCCACGGAGACATTGTTTTCTTTTTCCCCCCCGCTGGGGGAAACGGGGTGGACGGAGTGAACGAGGGGGAGGCAAGAAGTTGTTTTTGGGGTGGGAAGAAGGAAGCCAAGCGTTTGAATGCAATGTTACAGAGCGAGCTGCTGTGGATAGAGCCATTCATGATGTCGCGAAGTCGTAACAGCTTAGATTGGAGGGGTTTTTGTTTGACTTTGGAAGGATGCTGTCATATGGCGAAAAGGTTATTTTGTGCCTGTCAGAAAGGAAGATGATTGAGCAAGTTAACGAAACTTGGTTAATATTCATAAAACCATGCTATCTTCTTTCTCGCCTAGGGATAAACTGCATTCACCGCACGTCCATTAACTGGTGCATTTTTAATCACGCGCGAATTGGTTTGCATCGAGCCGTCTCTTCAGCGATTAACCATCAGCCGCTCACGAGCGTATAAAGGCAAGCAGAAAAAAAAACCAATGAATTAATCGAACGCTTCGAAATAAATGCACCCAATCGGCCGCAAACGCGTTACTTTCGCCGTCGTTCGCGTAATGCACGGCCATGTAATCGTGTCACGCGTGGCGTTGCGGGCAAACGGGAAACACTTCAAGGCGAAAAATGTCCTCAAATGCGGTGAACTTCCACGCACGGATAACGCGCACTTATTTATGCGCGCCTCGAAATGGGGCGTACGGTGGCGAAAAAGTTACGAGATCGCTAGATCGTCCCATTCCGTTTGCCCGAACGCGGCGTGAGTCACAATTACAGTCACCGTCGCTTTAGTGTTAGTAGACTCTTTTTGGAACTTTGAATGCTGTGATTCAGTCGAAAATTGTAGAAGTGTGTTTGATATATTTAAGATTTGAACAATTTAAAAAATAATGTAATGATAATTTAAAACCGAAAAGAAATCAGTTCAATCGGTCAACATACTGCAAGAATGTTTAGGTGTTAAATGACACAAATAACTTCCCACGGAAAAACTAGATCCCTTTACACCAGTAGTGTTAAATCGTGTATTGTTCAATTGTCGATCAAATGGATGAAACGATTAAACAGGGAGAAAAAAAGGTTGATAAAATTAATCTTTACAAGACTCGTTTTCTTCAGCTTTCCCATGCGTTCGTTAAACGACGCTCACCTTAGCTCTTATTTCTCACACATAAATCGAAGCTATTAAAGAAAGAAACACGTTTTTCCTCGTTAGCACCGTGTGCGCGATCCTACAGGCGGTGATGGATTTACGCGAATCTCAATCGGATCTTAAAACGCGCGCAAACATTCCCGTGCATAGCAGGAAACACGTTCAACCATCATTTTTCTCCCCTCGTTTATGGCCACACACGGTAGGTTATGAAAATTGAATCAACACGTACCGGGCTGCCAGATTGATGTGAAGTGATTTGCTCAATTAACTCCCCTCTACAAAGTTGCGGAGGGAGGTCCCTGTGCTAGCGCTACCGTGAACATAGTGCCATTTTAGGGCCACCGCTGCGCTGAGATCTCGCCGCTGGAACTGCTAGTTGCTGCTAATGAGCGAAATTTAACCAAACGACAGTGGCCCCACCAAAATGGTAGCCCTTGTCCGGGCGGGTGATTTATGAAAACCTAACATCCAGCAGGGTTATTAGTGAAGTTTGGAGTGCACAAGCAAGTGGGAGCAGGTTTGGGCAGGGTAGGTTTTATTGCATGACCCAAAACCCGCACTTCAGGTGCAGTCGAATTGATTGGTCGTGTAACAAACGGGTTGCTCATCACTAATGAAGCAATCCAGTGCTGATAGGGTGTTGAACATTTTTTGCTAGGTTTGTTAGATTTTCCTGTCAATTTTTTTCCAAACAATTATTGCCAGTCAATCAATTGAAATGATGTAAATTCAAGTCACTATAGTATATGAAAATCAGTATAAAATGTAATAGAAAAAAGAAATGCTATTGTGATTTCAAACAAAACAAACGACATACAAGGTACAAATAAATGTATACTTTAAAAGCAATAAATATTCCACTTTTTATTTATGCACCCTTGCGCCGGAAAGTATGCAGCATGCTTTACACCATCCTGCTACTTACGCATTTGTTGTTTGATTAAATCTCTATAAAGTGTTACAGCTTTGTGTTCAAGTTGGAAAAAGGCCGCATAATTGTTAGCAAGAAAAACAAACGAAAACAAATATCTCATTACAGTCCAGCACGCGGTTTACGATTGACATATTTGCAAAGCGCTGCAATTTGAAATCGATACCTCAATTCACCTACTGACCCATCGCCGAACGCTGCATTCCGTCACCGCATGATGACCGGTGGCATGATTCACCGCACGCACTCACTCCACCAATCACTCCATCAACCACGATCAGCAACCGAATGCAAGCGTGTGCCTGTGTGCGTGTATCATGTTCGCAAACCCGGCTCGGATCGGATCGCCGTCAAAAGGTTGCACCACCGCAAGTGCGGCTCGGTTTTCTGCAGCACCGAAGAAGTTGTCATTCGATGGATTGGGAAACGAGCCGATCAATTAAATGAAACCCACCCGCCACCGCGGGGTGGTGCGTGCGTGCATGTTTGCACGATAATTAGAGCTTCCCCTTCCCGCTTCCCCCCAAACGATGAACTACCCGTAAAAGGGCTACGGGCGTACAAGGCGACCCATTGCCATCGGTGGGGTAGGTTTCGGTGCGGTTTTCTTAGAACCGTCCCCTCCCCCCTCCCCCCCCATCTTCACCCCTTCCCGTCACGCCACCGAAGCCCAAAAGCATCGCCGAAAGGGCTGGCAGGCAGTGTGGGAGCGACAAAAATGAAAATGGCAAAATGTCGGTCACCGAAATGTATGCTCCCGATGTAAAAGGCGTTTGCGATGAAGTTGCATAATGTGATTCTTAAAACGTATCTCCGCCCTTGGTTCTGCCCTCTGGCTGGCTTATGGTGTTGATTGCGAGCGAGATGACATTTCCAGCTCCAAGTTGGCAGCAAAAGGTTACGAGAACAGAACGTGGTGCGCTGTGTGAGAATCGCAGCCTGGTGTGATGAAACAGCTCGCTAGACCATAATGAAGAACAAGCAGTGAGTCGATTATTAAAGGGGTTTAAAATCGCCTTACAAGCAAAGAAAAGACCTCATGTTTTTTTTTGTATTTTTGTTGTATTTTATTCGGTAATAAATACAGCGCAATTTTTACATCGTATGTACACAGTTGCTCGACTCAGTTTGTTCCGGTGTTGAAGCCTTTTGGCAGTGTGGGAAATTGTGGGCTTTGTGGCACGATGCCTCCCCCTTGCATGGATGCAACGGTGGGCATGGGGATGAAATGTAGCAACCTGTGCGCACTGAAGGTTTCACAATTTTTCAGCACTATTTTGTTTGCAGTCGGGTATCATCGGGGAGGGTGAGGGTGTGGGAGAGTTGAAGGATCGCCACGGGACCGAGCGAGATGTTAACCGTTATTGGCAAGAGGGACACGGCATCGACGGGAGTGTCCCTCCTCTGGATCACTGCAGGATCGAGGCAGACATTCCGTCGGTGTCGGTGTGTGTGTCCGGCCGGTTCAGACCCTCGCATCGTTCCCGGGGCCGACACATGCGCACTTCTTAGTGGTAGTATCCGTGGGCGTAGGCCAGAGGGGAGGCATGGGCGTAGGCCGGGGCGGCGTAGGCCGGGGCGGCGTAGGCCGGGGCGGCGTAGGCAACCGGGGCGTGCGAAACGACGGCCGGGGCAGCGTAGGCAACCGGAGCCTTCACGGAGACCTGTGGAAATTCGAATTCAATTCGGCGTTAAAATCGCTCCAAGCAAACACAAAAGACTTCAACGGCAAGCGACGAACCCGCTTGGTCCCGTTTCATACCTTGTAGGTGTTGGCGTAGCTGGTGGCGACCGGGGCGACGGCCTTAACGATCGGGGCGGCATGGTAGGCCGGGGCGGCGTAGGCAACCGGGGCGGCGACGGTCTTGACCACCGGCGAGTGGTAGGCGAGCGGGGCGTGGTAGGCGGCGGCCAGCGGGGCGTGAGCGTAAGCCGGAGCCGAGTAGGCGAGCGGGGCACCGAGGTATCCGGCCGAGACGGCGGCGAAGAACAGGGGCAGAGCAAGCTGCAGCGGTCGGAAAAGGAAGGGAAAACAAACAAAAAAGGAACACATTACAGCACCCGGACGCTTAAGGACACTCTTCGCACACAGGGACACTCACGACAAGCTTGAACATTTTGAGTTTTGGTTGGTTGGCTGGGAACGTAAAAGTTCTTAAGAGGCTTTGAGTAAGCTGTACTACACTTTGTGAGGTGTGGAACTGGAATGCTTTTCTACCAGCACGATCCTGACTATTTATACCAGTTCGGCTGCCAGTGCCGCCACTCAGAATGTCGGCTCAAGAATTGATACCCTCGCCTATCGCGCTCCCGCTCCCACCCGAGCAATCTCACACGCGTGCTAAGTGCATTAGTAGCGCCCGGGTTCGGTGTGCATCGGGCTTTTCGATTGTTGTGTTTACACACGGTCACGCCGGTCCCTTCCCTAGAGCGTTCCACCAAACTATTTGTCTCCAAGTTGTCGTGCCCGCGAGAAGGAAGGGGTTAGGTTTGCGAGTGTGTGTTTTTTTTTCCTCCTTTGATAGTGACCCGACCCGAAGCCGTTTTCTGCGGACGATAGTGTCGGAGAGTCGCGCAGACACGATCGGGGCCGAAGCCGTCCAAAGACTCTCCCTACTCTTGCCGGTGTGCGTCAAGTCCGCAGCGATGCCTGCCAGATTGGCATCGAGCTCGACCTCTTCTTAGTGTCGCCCGGGCTAGTGACCCGTGAGCTAGCGAGAACGTGTTTCCAGAGTGTGTTCGGCGATAGAAGCGGCACCAAACATTATGATCGCCATGGATGGATCGTGCGGTAAAGCCTGAAGGAACAAATCGGTGAATTTCTGTGACGCTGATGATTCGCGCTCTGCGAAGGAAACTCACAAACTGCATCGCGCGCTTGTAATGTTGGCGATGTTGAGGAAGTCGTGATGTTGTTGACATTTTTGCCACACGATTCCCACGGTCCAAGCGCCCGCCCCAGCAGGGAGGTAAGCCCAGTGCAATTCAAGGCTGGGCTGGGCTGTGTATGACTCACTTAGGTGAGCAGGTTGCCCGTGTCGACGTTAGGTTTGCCGTAGCGTCGTTCGTACTCGGTGCTCTAATTACATCACTGGTGGTGGCAGTGGCGGCGGTGCGATTGGATGGGATAGTAAATGAGAATTTTATTGGTATTGAGCGCTGATTGGTGTGGTGGTTCGGTACTGAACGCGTTAATTCGTTCTCTAAACGAGTTATTAGTGCTTTAACGGGGATAGTATAAGGATGCGAACAGTGTTCCGAGTGGGAAATGTTAGGAAGAAATGTTAGGAGGAAGTATAGTCGCGAGTTTGGAAGATGGTGGAAGATCAAATTAAACTAAAACAAATAATGTTCTAAGCGATTGCTGGTTTAAGAAACAAATTACAAAGAGGTGGTTTTTACTACGACAATTCCTTCGGGTGAAGTTACGACGTCTTTATCATTTGATCTTTATCAGACACATCGACATCGGGCACATTGTTGCAATCAACGATGCTGTGAACGATTAAGATGTCCTTCAATGTTCACTGTAACTATTTTTCGTACAAGAAAGACCATCAATTATCCTTTACTAGGAGTTAGTCTTTTATGCACTTCGAATAGTTCAGTATTCAATAATAATATTAATTTTCTCCATTATTATTCAACATTTATATTGTAGAATGAACAATAATAAATTATAAAAATCTACATGATTGGAAGAACTGATATTTAGACTGTTTTTTTGGAATTGAGTGATTGGAGTTTTCAAGAACGAATGATTATTTCACTTGATTTGGAGAAAATTGATCGAGTCCTTGCAGAAATAAACGCTTATTGTTTAGTTGCAGTAGGTTTATTGTAACGGTTTATCTTAAAATGTATACATAATTAAAAATATATTTTAGAAGAAAAATGTACTATCGGACAATTGACCACTAATTGAAATGAAAAATAATATAAATTAAATTAAGTGTGTGTACATACAAATTTTAATGTATGTACAAATTTTGGCTAGTTTTCGCATTACGAGTCAGAAGTTTCCACACATGTCGACTTTTATTTCCCACGCACCGCGGCTTGGTATGGAATTTGCTGCTCAATCATTTTCAAATCAAAACCACAACACTTCGACCGACGCCGAGATCGACTCACGCATCCGAGCGATGCGTCCGAAGAATGTACGCATCGGGGTACGCGTGTGTGTGTGTGCGGTTTTCTGCGGCTTATCGGGCGCCAACCGAAGCCATCGACCGATTGCGCCATCACACGCCCAGGCCCGGCAGACGCTCGCTTTAAACGGATGCTTCGCTAACCCTGACTGGTCGATAAAAAGGCGATCGAATGAAAAAAAGAATCCTCTCCGACCAGAAGCGGCAAGTGTTTGTTTTTCCACGCGCACTAGATGGGAGAGAGGAAAAAGAAGGTTACAAAAATCCCCACAGTTTGGTCAGCTGTTTCAGCGGGGTCAGTAGGTACAGGTCCGAGTACGGGGCACACGTGGCGTGGCGCTGTCGACGACATGGCGGCTCCTTGTACGCCGCAAAAGGTTGGACTGCAAAATTCTTTGGAAATGATTCTTTGCCGCCCGATCGAGCGCACATCCCCGAGCCGGCCGCGATTGTGTAATTTTGTTGTCGTCCTGCAGCACCGGCAGCGCAGCACCTTCAAGGGCCGAGGGCCGTGTTGGGTGGCTCGAGTGGCTTGTTCAACAACTGCCAGCTGGTGGTGCATTTTTCACACGAAGATCAAGCACGATAGCGTCGTGCGGTTGTGTGGTGGGGTTGGCGGGAAACGATTGTGCCGCGGCTGTAATTAATTCGAAACCGAAAGTGTCTCGCTCGGATCGACCACACCGGAGCAGGGACAGGAACAGATCAGGGAGCAGATCGATCCGATCGTCTAACCTCGGCTCCGGGGGCCACCGGACAGAGCGCTTCGAGGTGCAATTTGCATCGACAATTATGCACCCAGGTGTGCACCATTTGGAAGCCGACAACATCACGGCACGGATTACGCTCGCATCAAGTTCGCCACGAATGGACAACGGCTTCAGTTGGCGGACAATGAAGTTTGACGGTGAAGTCGAGGTGAGCAATATCGGTGCGACACCGACGCCGTAACATTCGCCCATGGCTCTCGGCCCACTGATTTATGAATTCAATGCCAAGGAAGGTCGCCGGAGACGGACGCTACCAATACGTGGAAATGTTGGCGAATAAACTATTTCGTAGCTCCATTCTTCCGAGCGGCAGGTCCGGGAGCAGCACCCGGAGTAAGATGTTAGTTCCTGATTGGATTTACTGCGCCAGACTACGGCGCTTGTTATTGGGTCGTAAATATTTACCGATTCTGTAAATGCGCCCGTGAAAAGCTTGCGGTCTAGCTTATTAAGCTGCTACAAACATTGAGGGGGATTTGTTTTACTACCTTCTAGATTTACCTCGAGACAATACATTGTTTATTTCACGAACAGGATGTAATAATGCTGGTTTTAAAACCGTGTTTGTATACGTTTTTATCTAATTTGTTTTTTTTTTTACACTACTGTGCAAAATTTAATTACAGATGTTTTATTGGTAAATGGTTTACTTTTCGTCCTATTTATTCCACGACCATGATCGCATCGGTATTTCTCTTCATTTACATATATATATTTGTATGAATAGTCAAAAGATTTATATTTCTTATGTGGATAAAATATTACCAGATAATTTATCATAACTCCATAAAGCTATGATCAATATTTCTCATTCAGCTCACTCGTGACTCAAAACGGATCCCCAATCGATCAGTTCACCTTTTGCCAGCCTTCGACCCAGCTCGAACGATCGGTCCGTCACCTTCCCATTAGCAATCGCTCTGAATGCGTGCGACCAGCCCATTACGCACCAGAACCACGCGCATTGTCAGCCGCTCGCCAATTAATTGCATCCATTCACCGCAACGCTCGGTGTTGCAGCCTGGAGCGAATGACAACTGATCGGAGATGACAAAACGTCGAATCAAAGTCACAGAACCACTTTGCCGTGATTATGATCGACGGACGAGACAGAAATCAAGTGTGCCATGGAAACGATCGGCACGTGTCGACCGAGAGGAACGTTGAAAAAAATGGTTCTCTGCTAATCGTCGAGCCGTTGGGCAGACCTGCTCGGAAATTCTAGCCGGAATTGCAGAAGGTGTCTCCGCCTCGAATGTCTCTCTGATTCTGCATTGATTCTCCTCCGGTCTGGGTGGCTTGAAACACCCCACGAGCACGCTCATTAAGGTTGAGAGTTGCATTATCGAAATAACTCGCCGGTAAGTAATCACACTGTTGGATTGGATAATGGCCGGTTGTCCACCGCTACTGCTCTAGCTAGCACTCATCTCATCTCACCGATTGCTTTGGTCGTTCGCAGACCCCAAAAAGGGTTCACACCAATTCCACACCGAAACCGATCGCTGCCCGATGCCTCCGAACGGGGATAATTAATGTGATAAAGTGAAAAGTATTCTCCTCGCGTCGTTCCACCGCAAGATTCTGCGGTACCGGTTTTCCGCGCTCGCCAAAGGCTAATCAATTCGTTGTCGCGGCTCTGTTTAGAGAGAGAGAGAGCAAAAAAAAAGGGATTGGATGTGGCACGGCTCGAGCCGGATTGTAATGCAATGCCGAACGCGCAATCCGGGTCGTGTAATGAAAGCAAAAGGGCTCTTGCGGTGATTGCAACCGGAGCAGGTTGAGCACGGAGTCTGTCGGTCAGTGGAACAGCCCAATAGCTGCGCGCATTTTCACACGATTCGAGCAGTCCGCACCGAACTGCTCGAAACGTGTTTGGGCGAGGCGAGTGAGATGATAAATCAGTGCGCACTTTTCTCCACGTGCTTTTACCGACAACCACGATGCTATTTATCGCACGCATGAGCGTTGTTTCGTACACATGACGCCCGGTGTAATCGGAGACGCCCAGGACACAGCTGGACGGTGTGACTGCCCGGTGGGGCACACGCACGAAACGACGCCTCCGTGTGCACTAGAATGGACCGATTGCCGCCTGTTACGTAATGGTGCAAGGAGGGGTCGTGGGTCGATTGAATAAAGGCATTAGAGCCGGTGGATTGTGAAGGCTGGAAGGCAATTATACAGGGACAACGTTCGGCAGGCTGCCGGTTGCCACAGCTTCGGTGACAATGCGATAAATAAGTCAGGCATTAATTGATACAGTGGAGAGGGTGGGGGAGACGGTGAAGTTGTGGTAGGATCGCCAACGGCTGCTCGTGGATCATGCGGTGCAAATATGGGTCAAGTTGAGACGCTGCTGGCTGGCGAAGTGAATCGTAATGCAACGAACGGGTTTGATCTACCCGGTGGTGTTATTCTCGTGGTTGTTATTTGCAGGGTTGCTGAAGAGTTTCTTTTCTCATGCAAGCGCATTTGAATAGGTCAGACTCATGCATGTTTAGATGAGATAAATAATTTTTTTTATGAAGACATGAATCATAGCCAACAATGACCATTTTGCGCTTTTTTATACTCTCGTTCTATCGACATTTTATTAAACAGTTAAAAATAGAACAGATAACAGTTAATTTGATTTAAAATCCAAAAAAACAGCCACCATTTGA
Source organism: Anopheles farauti (assembly GCA_000473445.2). Classification (NCBI taxonomy): domain Eukaryota; kingdom Metazoa; phylum Arthropoda; class Insecta; order Diptera; family Culicidae; genus Anopheles; species Anopheles farauti. Next base: position 16,497,758 of record KI915041.1, read on the forward strand.
CTAAAACTAATCTTAGTAGAAACCCATTAAAGAAAGACCCGCTCGACAGCTTAAACCGCCGGTGCCAAAAAACCCTACAACAACGAAAGACTTCAACGCCGCGCGATAAAAGCGACGAAACGCATCGTGCGGCGCGGGGCCACAAAATGTCAAAGCAATCCAATCTGGAGCACATCGACACAACAATAAATCAGCTACCTGCGGGTAACGCGGGCTGAAACATTACGCTGAACTTTCAGGTGGTTTTACGATCGGTGCCGGAATAAATTGGTTAATACCGTGTAGAACAACCACCGGGATAGGGATTATAGAATAATGGCGGCCCGCTTGACCGGTGCGGAGAGCCTTGTACTTTGGGGAGAGGGTTTTTTTTGCTCACAAATGTCAGCGTGTGTTGGGATGCTTTTTTATTGGAAACATTTTATTCATTACAATGAAAGCAGCTCGGTTGAAGCTTTTCGTTTTGTCTAGAATGTTGGCGAGTAACCTTGCCGGGTGTACCAGACAATCTGATAAAATGTAGAGCTGTAGCGTAATCCATAATGAAATGGTTTTTGTTGCGAGCGTGCTGCTTACAGGATCGACCGTTGTTCAGAGCGGGTGTGAGCTGGTAATTTCTGTTCATACAAGAGAAATGAAATATTGACCACGATCAAATGTCAGTGGGGCGGGTGGTGAGTAAGAATACATTTCTCTGCTTGTAGGAAAGCAATTGGCCTTTCGACCGGCGACATTTTGTACGCCCTCGAAGAAGTCCACAACTAGTTGATGTTCAATTTGAACCAGCCGGATAAAGACGCGATTTTCTCTGCCTTACGGCTGGCTTGCACAATGGGCCCAGTGTCCTCCGTTAGCAAAGCCTTCTGCTTGTTTCGCACGTTTCGTGTTCGTGTGGGCAAACGTGGCACTTTGGGGGAGAGGGCCGCTCTTTTTGACAATGAACTGTTCCTAAAGCGACCGCACGTAATAAACACGTCTATAAGTTCACTTAAAATAATGACACATTGTGGGGCCATTTGCCTAAGCACGGTGTTTCACCGTCGCCTCGCGGACCAGCCGAACCGAGCCTGAACAATCGTGACCTGATGCAACGCGGTCGCTGCAGCCGCTGCGAGGAAGCCGTTGACATACAGTTTTCACGCTACCACCATCGCTCCGGGGGCTTTTCCCTTGTGGTGGAGGTTTCGATGTTGCTCCTATGAATAACGATTCGTCACGCTGCCCTCCCTCGGGGAGGCTATGGATGCAATGGGGGTTTTGCAAAGCGACAAACGAGAAGACACAAACAGATGAGACAAACCGGCTGCTTGTGCACGGTGGGAATGTTTCGATCAAACTGGAGCGCTTCAATATTTTAATCTGTATTTTTATTATTAAAGATTTTTTTTAACCAGTATATTTGTGAATCTAGTGTGAGACACATTTAATTTTCACAAATCGTGTGTTTTTAAATATATTATTTATAGCTGCTTATAAAGTGATCATGTTTTGGGTCGGTGATTTTCCCATCGTGCTCTCATTCCATCACACCGAAACACACCTAATTGTCCGGAGGTGACAATGAGACGCCGATTACGAAAGTGCATCTTCTAATATTGAGAGACAACTTGAGCTGCAATAAAACCTTTTGGGTTGAATGAAAAAAAACACACACACACACACACACACATTTCAACTGCTTCTTTGCTGCGGAAAAAGACCGCACATACATCGCATCAGCATAAAAGGCACGGCAGAAATTCGTTGCGCCTCGGTAATCATCCCTCGTCGTCGTCGGCGTCCGGCCTTGAGACAGTTTTATTTTCAATTCCATACGGCGTGTAAGGAGCAGCACGATATTTTGGCATCCGACTTTAAAACGATTTCTTGTTTTACTTTATTTCGGCGGTTGGACGGGTTGGACCGTGGTTGTTAAGGCACGTGTTATAAATTGATCACGAACGAAGATAGGTATGAGGTTTATTTTGCTTCACTGAATTCCAATGCTTCCTTCCCGTTCACCATTGAAGAATTGAACAATAAACGAAGACCAATTAAAAAAAATCCCCCCGTCCGTTCACTACGTTGGAAGGTGTTTCGAACAATTTCGGCCAGCCAGGGTTCGGTTTGGGGGCTGAGCCTTCGTTAGAAGCGTGAACGGCTCGAACAGAACCGGTAGTAATAATAATTATCGACAATTTTCTTATTTTGATACTGATTAAATAATTACACGTTCGGGCGAATCGTTACGGCCTTTCTGCTGGACCTGCCGCTGCTCCATTGCTACCGCGCGTGTCATGTGTCCTGTGGCTGTGGTACGCCCTGCGCACGACATGCAAAAGAAGCCCCCAAAAAGGGCACTGGTTCGGCTAAAGGTAGCTCGTTTCGCGTGACCGATCGATCTTCGCCCGCCCGTTTGACTCCTGCACACCATTGACACATGTGTATCGGAGCTTAATTGCATCGCAAACGTGCCCGCAAACACCTGACTCCCATCGACACGGGACCGGGGCTGGGCGTCTGATCGATCGGAGGGCCCTCCGGTGGCCCCATTGCGCTGTGGACAACCTGTTTGAATTTTATCGGAATTTTATCTAATACAACAAAACACCCAACACTACAAAGTATCGCAAGCACGACGGGTTGCGAGAAAGCTCGACAAATCATAACCCACTTCCTGTCCCACCCCCTCACCCCCCTCGTCCACACCGACCCCGTCCCCGGTGGGGATGAGTGAATGTCATCGGGGCAGCAAATAAATCGACGTGCGTGCGTGTTGCGCCGCGCTTACGCACCTAATAAATTCGTGAAAGCGCACGTTCACTCGCGCGTTTGCAATCTGCGCGGCCCTCGTTAAGTGGGAGGTCGGACGTATGCATAAATAACAGGTGTTTTAACCGTTCTGCCAGTGGTTTATAATCCTTTCAGCACGAAATTCAGCGAGCGGATAAGGCGGTTGTTACCGTTTGCATTATGTAGCTTGCATCCTTGTGCAGGGATAATAGTTTCGCACGAGTTTTTTTTTTGTTACGTTTGCTGTAATTAAATGTCAAATTGTAGGGCAAGTGAAGGATAAACTATGAATTCTATGAAATTCCCCAAGACTTAAAATAAAATCTCACGAAGAGGTGTTTCATTGCAAAGTCTAATTATTTTTATCTCAGGATCCAAGTAGGTGAAAAAAATGATCAACTAACAACTCTTACTGGTTAACAATCTTTTAACCATTTCTAGCTGGTGGTCTTACGCTTAGTTTACCTAATATAATGTTCGTTTTCGAAAACGTTTATTATTGCTTGACTTCCTATTGTAGGTCTAAAAGGACATCCTGATGCTGTCTAGATTCTGCATGATGACTCAAATTCAGCGCACTTACGTCAAATGCGTCGTTCTCTGTGAGCAACAAGTCTGTACTAAATCCTCAACGATAACATTTAGAGCACGTCACGAATTAGTTCGTACGATTCAAACGAAGGTCAGAACGTCACCGGCGACAGTTGCAATGCAAATCGAGCCAAAGTGTCACTTTCCTACAAATCGCCTACCAATCATGTACGCACTGATTTGTACCACGCACGATCGACCGTACCCGATTGGTTGATAAATGAAATCCTAATGGTAACGTTTTGTTTGAGTTGTTCGAGCCCGCGCCGGCTCACCAACCCAAACTGGAGCGGACGCTAGGAAAATCCCCTCACCGACTTCGAGTGCCTTCGAGTATGGGTGCCTCCGGTTCAGCGCAGTCTTTATTATAAATTTAATCACCGTAAATTGCAACATTGCATTGACCGGGCCGGCGATCGCTCCCGGTGTACGGTTGTGGCCGCCGGTCGCAGCCACCGCCGTACCGTTTGCACCGTTTGCCCATACGATCGTCATCATCGTCGTAGGGACAAACGTTGGATTATACGTGCGCACGAGCGTAACCGAGGTGGTCACCGTTCGACCTTCCCTTTCGACATCCGCCGTCGTGCTTTTTTCTGTCTTTCTTTTACCATAACCGGCCGGCCACCGTGGGGGTAGAGCGAAAGGGTCGCGTACTGGTCACACTAGGACGCAGAGGACGCCAGAGAGTGCGGCGAACCCACGGCAACACGCACGGCCAAGATAAACCTGCCCGTTTGGCGTGTGCTGGTGGTGGTGGTGGTGGTGGTGGTGACACTATCGCGCGGTAACCGACAACGCAACAACCCAATGTCCAGGTGGCGGGTTGGGTATTGCCTCCAAGAGAGTTGAATCTATCACGACGGATTTGAGTTGTAATTGGGTCTGGAATGTACGCACGTCGCAGCGGGTCGTTGGACTTAGAATCGACTGGATTTGGTAGGGTTTTTCAGTAACAAGACAATCACCACTTTATGGTAAGCTTGATAAGAAATCAGAAACATTTGTTCATGTGGGAGAAGTGTTGATGTAATTACATGTTTTTCGCTTTTTCTCTCAGTTTCTAAAGATGAATTTTGTTGTAATTATGTCTTTTCTTGGTTGTTTTCATACTTCATGATGCTTTCAGACTAACTGTTAGTATCAAGTATCAAATCATGCGAAACTTTAAAATAATAAAACATGAAGAGAGTCAATGTATCCTTGTTCAATATAATTAAAGCCTACTTTGATTGTTTCCATCATATGCCTTTTTCTAAAATAAAAATATTGTAACAATCAGATCATATTGTAGCATTCGCTTATAAAATAGTTGAAACAACGGCAAACCCTGCACTACGTCAATAATTGTTTTGCGCCGTTTTGCGCGTCTTATCCATTCATCTGATTCCTTCCATATCGGGAAAATATGTCACCGTGTGCCGAGTCATGCTGACTAATGGTGGAACTTCCTCGTTTGCTGTAGGCTACTTTGTAGGCTTCGTAGCAATCAATTAAATCTTAGACCTTAGATTACCGCTTATAGCCACAACCGACGAGTATGGCAGTACGAAACGCGAACGGTAGAACATGTCTACCCACCCACTGGCCACGCGCTCTAAGGTGACAATGATTTTGAGTGTGAGTCCCGCCCGTCCTCGCCCTCGACGGCGGGATTTGTCTTTTAAAGGAGGTTTGATAAATTGTTCCTAATTCTAGGGCCCCGAAATGTGTGTCGTATCAAACTCGAACGCTGATTGCGTCCCCCGCGAGATGGGTAAAGGTGAAAGTCCAAGCAAGAAGCTGGCAGCTGGAATTGGTCACAACCACACACACGCGTGAAACAAAGAAACATGCCCGTGTCCGGTTCAATTACGCAACATCGATTGCGCGTGCCGGGTGAGTTGGTTTGGGGCGAGGAAGTTCTGGCAGTGGGACACCAAGAAGTCGATAAATCATGTTCTCAGCTCTGAACAGCCCGGCGTTCAACGGAACGGCGCGTTCTTTGACTTCGGCAAAACCGCGCTAACACAGACACACACCACTGTAAGGGTGTTCTGACTCGAAGAAACTGGTCCAGAGCCCGAAGCCGGAGATCACAATCGGTTCCAGCCGCCACGACGCCACGCCACCAGTTTCATAACATTTATGAGAATGCTATAAAATTGATTAATAGTCCCCCGGGCTCGAACCGGAGCGTCGGTCGTGTTAGCCGGCGTCGGTACGGTATAATATTCGCGTGGAATTTCTAAACGCGTGGCGCTCGACGATTTGCATTATCATCGGCACGGAGTGTGCAGAGTGAGTGCAAGCGAAACTAGAACCGAGCGGACGACGCTGCTGTCGATATGTCGTGGCTATTGACGCGCGGTTCGTTCGAGACCTTCGAAGGGTCGTTGCAGTAATGGTTTCTGCCGCTCGTGAAGGTGAATGCGACCTATGAACCGCTCGCAGCGGTCGGACTTCGATCCGTTTGCAAAAGCAATCGGGAGGAAAATTTATCGATCGTCTTTTTAGCGAGCTTGGTGTTGAGTTGAATTGAAAGGAAAGTTCACCCGGTTTGCTACGTAGTGGAGTGTTTCGGGATTAGAAATAGCGAATTTGATTATTTACGAACGCAATCGATCTCTGTTTGATTCGCTTGTGTTTGGCGCATGTATGAGTAAGAATAAGACTAAGGACATTAATAATTGTGTGATGACTGTAAATATACGTTAAATATAGAACTTAACTATATGCTCCACGAAAATATGCTTTCCAGACGATTTCGGGAAGATCTCATTCGAACTAGAAGCCAAACTTCCAACACCGAACTATGACCCAGTTCCAGCACTGCTCGCCCGAAAGATGTTCTTCGCTAACTTCACCAACATCTGGTGAACAGATCGGCATCATGCGTGCGTGTGTGAATACCCACCGAGTTAATTAATGTCCCACGTTTTAGCCGACGCCTTCGGTGCAGAAGCATATGTTTGTTGAATTAATCTATCCATGCTGAATTCAATGTCAGCGTCAGCGAGCGTACCGTGCGACCGTAGCAGATCGTCCGGAAGCAGTCGGAGTTTAGAATTCGCCCCGGGTGGATCTTCTTTCTCCGGAGCAGGGATTTTTGGTGAAGATTTGTGCAGATTGGAAACTAGCAGCATGACTGTGAAGTGAACGAGTGAACAATCGGGGTTTTTTTTTGTCAGCTGTTAAAAATGTTTCAGCTTTTTGTAATAAGGTGTGTTTTCTGCTCCAGAGGAAGTATATATTCTTTGCAAACATATAGCCAATTAATTACCTCGTACTGCCTTTCTTTTAAAGACTGTTGTTGGTTTCGTTATGCTTCGCGGCAGTCGTAAAGTCACGTAAGTTTCTGAACAATCCGTGCGAGCTATCAGTTTAGTCAAACTTATCCGAATGCCCGTGCAAACGTTCTGCAGAAATCTTAGAGGAGCCGAGAGACGATGAAGAGTACGAAGAGGGCCCGTGCGGTCGCTGGAGACCCGGCGACGTTGATCTGCGTTCGTTCGACTTGATCCGTGAGTTCCACCTGGATCAGATCGAGGCGAACAGCAAGCACATGCACCGCCTGCAGGGCACGAACGAGTACCAGACGGCGTACCGGTTCGAGCAGGAGGCCAACCTTACGATGCGCTCGACGGAAGCGTTCCCCCTAGGGCTGCCGCATCAGTTCTCGTTCGAGTGTACGTACCGCATCGAGGACGAGGGCGACTCCTCCTGGCATCTGTTCGAGGTGACGAACGAGGTGCAGGAAAGTCAGCTGGCCATTACGCTGAACCCTGGCAGACAGATTCTCCAGATCGGTCTGCCAGCGACGGAAGGTGAGCAGCAGATTGTGGAGTACCATCACACTTCGGTAAGTTTCCAGGAGCGGATCCTGGATCCCTGGTCACTAATGGCGCTTTCCTTCCCTCCCGAATCCAGCTGTTCGATCACAACTGGCACAAGATTATGCTCGGTGTGACCAACGACTATCTGAACCTGTGGGTCGACTGCCGGCCGGTGCGTGATACGGGCGGAAACTTAAACGTCCCGCTCGAACCGCGCGATCGTTTCGACGTAGAGGATGGGTACGTCTCCATCTCGCGCTTTGCCGAAACGTCCGTCTTCGAGCCGCGTTCGCCGGTGATCGATCTCCAGTGGATGGTGATGAACTGTGATCCAACGCGACCGGCCCGTGGCAACTGTGACGAGCTGCCCGTGTATGACGTGGCCTCCCTGACGGCGAACCTCCCCGAGGGACCCACCCCAAAGCCGGACTGCAATGCCGTCTGCCCACCGGGATACAATGGCACGGATGTAAGTTTTTATGAGGACAATGTTGAGTGATCTTACTGCGAGTTTCTTCACAGGGTCCACCGGGTCCAGCCGGTCCGCCGGGACTTCCGGGGCTGAAGGGAGAAGCCGGTGCCTACGGCAGACGGGTGAGCCAAGCTGGAGCAACTGCTTTGTAGTTTGGAGCGTGTTTTGTAAGCTGCCGACGTCGTTTCTCTCTCTCCAGGGACCACCAGGACCGCGAGGATTGGAGGGTCCACCGGGCGTGGCAGGCGTTGGCCAGAAGGGCGCCAAGGGTGAGGCAGGGGTAGGAGCTGCCGGATCGAAGGGACAGAAAGGGGAACCGGGTGCGGCAGCGGTGGCCGGAGCGGCCGTAGCTGGCCCCGTCGGTCCTCGCGGACTTCCGGGACCACAAGGACCGCCGGGTGTTGGGTTGCGAGGCGAAAAGGGTGACGCTGGAGCGCCGGGACGTGACGGGCAGTCCATCACGGGACCGCGCGGTCTGATTGGCGCACCGGGAGCACCCGGACTTCCCGGAGCCGACGGGTTACCGGGAGCGAACGGTTCGAAGGTAGTGTGATATGTCGTTTCAAGAAATTGGAACTTCTAAGGTATCTTCCCTTTCGAATGTTACAGGGTGAACGTGGCGCACCGGGTCCGAGGGGAGAAGATGGAGTAGGATACCCTGGGGAACCTGGCCCCCGAGGGCAGAAGGGTGAACCGGGTGAGGCAAGGGCAGTGTCGGCCGTAGTGGGACCTACTGGACTACCCGGACTACCGGGTAGAACTGGAGATAAAGGTGAACCCGGCGGTAGAGGCCTTCCGGGTACTCAGGGCTTGCCGGGTATTCCAGGTGCACCGGGCCTTCCCGGTCCCCCTGGGCCCCCCGGTGAAGGTTCCTCCGGTGGTGCTGGTGGTGGAGGTGGTGGAAGATACTTTGAAAACTTCATGTCCTACGGCCATCGCGGTCCAACTGGCTACACCGGGTTGCCCGGTGAGCGTGGTGCCGGTGGTCTCCGAGGTCCAGAGGGTGCTCCGGGTGTTCCAGGGCCACCGGGAGTCGATGGAGCGCCCGGTCCGCAGGGCATTCCGGGGCTGCCGGGACAGACGGGTCCACCGGGTGTGCCAGGAGTCCCGGGACGTAGCTACACCGAGGCGGAAGTTAGCGACATCTGCCGGGCGGTACTTCGCGATCACATCGCGGAGCTGACGGAGGGATTGATCGGACCGCCGGGACCGCCCGGTGTATCGCGTCCCGGTAAACCCGGAACACCTGGACGTCCGGGTGAGAAGGGTGAACGGGGCTTCCCGGGTTTCACCGGTGACCGGGGCATCCCAGGGGAGCAGGGACTGCCGGGCATCCCAGGACCAGCCGGCGAACGCGGAGAACCGGGCGCACCGGGTGAGAATGGACGCGACGGGGTGGGCTACGTTGGTCCCCAAGGACCGGTGGGACCTCCCGGGCCGCCGGGTGATTCCGTGATCGGACCACCGGGACGCGCTGGTGAACGGGGCGAACCTGGCAAGGCCGGTAAGTGGTGGAAGGAGTGCGTCTGAAAACCGGCTCCGGAATTTGATCGGTAATTGCTTTTCGTTGTTGCCATCACGACACAGGACATCCTGGAGTACGCGGAGCACCGGGTGTACCGGGCACCTGTCCGAACGATTGCTACATGGCAGCGCAGGCGGCGGCTCAGAGCTTCCGCACCAATCAGCAAACGAAAGGACCGAATTATTAGCGAGGTACGCTCAAACTGGAGAAACTAATAAATTTCACTTGCAACTTCAAACCGTGCGTAACAATGAGCGAGTTGTTTTATTCAAATCGTTTCATATTTTGCTGCTCCTACGGTTTCTTCAACCCTGGAAGGTAAATTGATTTATTTTGTAATTGTTCTTTTATCACTGTCATTTAATGTCAGTCAATTTAGCTTTTGTCATTGAGAAATAAAACCTTGGGAAAATGCGTTGGCGCTTGAATATTGACTGCTTTTTGTAGAAAATCGATGTACTTCGGGGCAAGTTAGATCATTCAGTTCAGGTGGCTATCGTAATTAAGCTGATTTTTTATTTTATGCTCTTTTTTGGATTGCAACAAACTCATGGTTAGAATTTCAAAAAGATAAACAATATGCTTAGATTTAAACGAATTCTTCCACGAATCGACCGTGACTCAAACAGGATATTGGTTTGTAGATCATGGACTGCAAAAGCCGGTAGTCCGCTGTCTCCTAGTTAGAACGATCAGCAAATTGTCGATAATTACCGTCCCTTCCACGGGTACGCACGCACGCTCGGCCACGTTCTATTCGTTGCATTTGCAACACGTCACCTTCGTGGGAGGGAGTGTTATTACGAGAAGGAAATTAATTTTGACTCCGAAGGTCACACTGCCGCCGGCGTTTGAGCAACCGCAACCGAAGGGCAAAGGAGGAAAATTGAAAAAAAACGCAACCATATGGCTACATCCAATATCACACAACACCGTGAGTCCCGAGCCTATTTCGGTGGCCTACGACTTGAGAAGGGCCATTTCGTGTACCTTTGTGCTCAAAACTCACTCATAACAACGCCGGGCACACGTGAAAAGGGCAAAATCCTCTAGGGCTGGATGGGTGGCTTGAAGATCGAGAGCAAGATGTTTTTTTTTTCTTGTGCTGCGGTTTCACATGATCTTGCGTGCGGTTCGTGTCGGCAACGGGTCTCAAAACACAACCCACGTCACGGTCACCGCGAGAGGGCTTGACCCGTCCGAGATGTACTTCGCTCGGCTCGTCGACTCGATCCCACCGGACGGATGAGTGATTTATCAGGTACACCCTTTTCGTAGCTGAGGCAGGCTGAGATTTATCCAGTGCACAATAACACGACCACTTGATCTGCAATCACGATCATCACCGATCATCACCAGGCCGCTGCGATGAACTTGTTGATATTTATGAAAATAATCATTCATTCGCAAGAGAATTGTAGCATTCGTGAGCGACATCGTTACATCGTTGCGAAGAAAAATGCCCTCCCTTTAGCCTCTGCGCGGACCCTCGTGTACAGACGACGGTCGTCCGAACGCAATCTCGAGCAGTCTTGTAATTGTTACACGATGAGTTGGCGCTATTGGCGCTGTAGCCTCCAAAACGGACACGGCAGCGAGATGGAAATCGAATTTAGTTTTCAATCTCCCGCCAGGGTCACCGGTTTCATATAGGGCCGTGAATGTTGTGACTGTAAGGATCCCGGCGCTGAGTTCGTTCGGGTGGAGCCTATGCCGGTGTTAATTATTATAATAGGGATAATTGGAACGTTCGATTAGGAGGCTTCGTTTGAGTTGTTCTACATGGATTGGATTAGCTGAGAGAGATAGAGCAATTAACGTGCTCTTGATTAGCATTTAAGGGTAGTAATGGCGTTTGATCTGAAGCATGAGAGAGATAGAGAGACAGAGATATAATGCTTAATGAATAATGCCAATGGAAAGTGATCATGGCGTTCATCACCCCGAGATAATTGGAAGAAAAAAATCTTTGATACTAGGAAAGTTCTTAGTATTGTGTTATTTTTTTGTCCTAAGCCCTCTTTCACACTTTTCCTTTTATGTTATATTTTATTTACATTTTTAAATAAAGTTAGTCATTACCATCAGGCTACAAGAACATGCTGAAGAAAACCATCACAACTCCAAGGGCTGTATAGATAATCCAAATCGGATCGATTTGAATCTCGTTTCGGATGACTCACATTCGAGGAAACATCTGGATGGCAATATGTTTAAAAATTTCCACTACAAAATTCTATATTTCATTCTCACACAAAGCTACGCTAACGGCGGAAGAAAGTATTTACAAAAACAGCTTCCACGTTCCACGTTTTCCGTCTCTAGTCTCGAACCCCCAGTCTATGTTCCCAGCCGTTGCGACCTCCGGCCGCCGCTTTAGAACACGTACGGGGCGGGCAGGCCGGTGTAGGCGGCGGTGTACGGGCTGAAGGCAGGCAGACCGGCGGCCGCGGTGTAGGCACTGTAGGCGGGCAAACCGGCGGCCGCGGTGTAAGCCAGCGCGGGAGCGGCGGCCGGTGCAGCCAGGAAGCGAGCCGCCGGAGCGGCAACGGCGACGGCTGGGGCAGCCGCAACGACCGGGGCCGCCACGGCGTGATTGACGGTGTGTGCGTTGTAGGAGGTGGCGTACGGTGCGACCACTCCGGCCGCGGCAAGGGGTGCAGCAATCGGCACGACACCGGCCGAAGCCGCTCCGAACACGCACACAGCCAGACAGATCTGAAACGGTCAGAGCAGCAGAGATGATGCATGAGATTTGTGAGATGACAGCGAATTGCATACTTTCAGGCTGATAGCGAGCAAACTGCAACCACGGCATCGAGTGCCAAGACTTTTTGGGAAAAATTAGCTTCAGCCGTTCGAAAAGTATGCAAACTGCTTCAGAAGTGCCTTATTTTGCTACTTACCACAATTTTGGCAGACATGTTGCTTATTGGGAGGGTTTTCGTGAGGAGAACGGAACGTTTGAAACGCGAAAGTTAGTTTGTTTTGGACTGTGGGTGAGTTACTGATACGATCGTTACCGTCGGGGATGCCTTTTTATACCGAGGCAGGCAAAACCACTGCCCAGCCCAGCCCACTCTGCCCGCCTGGAATGAAGTTCCAAAACATCACCCACCCACCCACCACCGCTTGCCGGTATGATGCTGGAATATTAATGCCGCGCTCGTAATCGATCGAACGGTAGCATCGCACCGGTATCATAAACGCATAACAAACGGTTCACCGAGCTGTTGGCCAATCGCGATGGTGCGTACGTGCGCCACACCAAACGGTGTCATCCGTTTGCGTTCGTCCTCCACGATCGTTACACAACAGCTGCTAGCCGAAGAAGTGCGCCGAGTGACCTTGGAGACATGATCCAAGACAACCTTCTGGACCGGTAAATTGACACTTTGACAGGTCGTCGGAATGTTTCGCTCGGCGGTGTCGTTGGTGGCATGCAAATTCACCCCCATCTAGAGCACCCGGCAAGGATATGTGGGACTCCTTCTCCTACTCATCTACCGTGTCTTAGAAGAGTATAAATACACAGCCCATTCTTCGACGGACGGTACAATCGTTCTTTCAACGGGTGAAGCAAAACCAAACCACAAACCAACCAGCAAAATGTTCAGCAAAATCGTAAGCCCAGCCCAGGACACGCCACTTGCAGGACTTGCCCTTTATTAACTGCTTCTTTCCACTCCAGATCTTCTTCTTCGGCCTGCTGGTTGCCGCTGCCTACGGCAAGCCCGTCTTTCCGTTGGCATACTCGGCCCCGCTCGTAGCGGCCCCATCCGTGGCGGTTGCCTCGCCCTATGCCGCCCCGTTCGCTGCTGCCGCCTACACCACCGCACCGGTCGCTGCCGCCTACACCGCCTCGCCTTTCGCTTACAATGCGTATCCTTACAGCGCGTACGGTTCGCTGCTGCTGTGAGGCGCACATCCTTCCCACGAACGCAACATTAAATGAAAAGCTTCTGATTTTGGTTACATTTTACAAATAAATGCATTTCTTCAAATGACACTATTGGGTGACTCTTTTTATTATTTATACATGTCATGTAATGTCGGTTCAGCTAGCTAGTTTAAAATAAGCCAATAACATTTACAACATTTTCGGTGCATATCATGAAAACATAAATCAAAACGTGATCCGGATAGGAGAAACATTATCTAAACATACACAGTTTGTCAGCATCAATTTTGTTTTCTCTTCCTTTTTCTTTCCCTTTTCGTTCTGTTTCTGATGATTTTTGATATACTAATTCTTTTTCAATTTTTCTTTTATTATTTATAATTTTATAACATTTGTTTTACTATACACTTTTTGATCATTTTTAACCTTACTATTTGCTTGCTTAAATCTTAGATGCCGATGAAAGATTATTGGCTGGAGCAATTTGTTACATTTGTTACAATTTGTTACAATTTGTTTACAAAATATTTCAACAAATTTAAAACACAAAATCGCCCATAATGTGTTGTAAATTTAAGTAGCTAATAGCTCAATAAATTTATAGAGTTGCAACATTTCTCTTGTGAAAGCGTATTTATATGATAGACATAAGGAAAATAAGAAACCATTATTTCACTTTTAATATATATTTGACGTCATTATCTTATTATTTATTCTGTGTTCCAGTTTTTTGTTATGTTTGCTTGATGATTCATTTAATTGTGCCTTTACACTTACTATGTTTTGCTCACAGAGCGCCCGTAAAAGTTATCTAATTACTTTATATCTTTTCGTAACATATTCTTCCTTTCCTCTCCTAAAGTTAACTGAATCGTTAATCCTTATTTGTTAGCCGTTAAGATTCACGTGTCACAATGAAAAAAAAACAACGTTTCATGAACTAATAAGCCATTGCAAAAACTAATAAACCATTGCCAATTGATAAACCACTCACGTGTCGTTATAAAAGGAAGCATTTGGTATGACAAAAACTTTTGTTAGAATATGTTAAAATGTGTTGTTCAGGAAGAAAAAAAGTTTCCATCGGTTTCTCGGAAGATTGTCATCAACATACTTCACTTGGTCGTAAACTGAACAAACTAAACTCATCCATGGCAGATTTCATTGGTTACATTTCGTTCGTACATTTTATTGCCACAAAAGCGTAACGCCTTTGCACCAGCACCAGCGGAAGCTGTGCCATTCGTTTGCAGTCTATGTCACTGTTGAGTTTAAGCACTACTTAATCACATGTTTCCGCCTGCCTCAGGCCTACAGCGAACCTATATCCGGGTGTCGTTCAAGCAACGACCGACCGGTAGCGGAAGGTGGCATGGAACGGTCGTACGAGCTTGGCAACCTTCGCAACGGGAGCGGCCGCTACGATCTTTGCCGCTGGAGCGGCGGCCACCACCGTCGGTACTACGGCCGCCGGTGCCGCCGGGACGGGAACGGGCACGGGAATGGCCGCCGGTGGGTTGTAGACGACGGGCTGGGGGTAAAGTACGGGGGCGGGTGCGGCGGCCGGCAGAACGAAACCGTGCGTGTGGTAGTGAGGATAGGCGGCGACTGGCACGGGAGCCGGCACCGGAACCGGAGCTGGAACCGCAGCAAACGGTACGAAACCATTGTACGTCCGGGCGAAGATCTGCGAGCTTTGGGCGGTGACGATGGCGGGCGCGAGGACGTGCGGTTCGGCAGAAGCTACAACGAGCAGACTGCAGACTGCAACGATGGACTGGAAATGGACGGGAATGTTAGCACCTTTCCCGAATACCAGCGCACAGCGACTCAATCCACTTACCACTTTGGTGAACATTGTGACTCCTCTGGTTTGGTGGCGCTAAAATGGCTTCCTCAACGGCAGCGACTGGCAGCGAATGGTGCTTGATCGGACGGTCAATTAGTGTGTAATGAGTCGATAATACCCGCATATCGGGTATTTATACGGACGCACGCACGCGCATCCATCTTTATTTCCCACCCATCCGGCCCGAGCTTCCCACTCGGACGAGCACGATTGCCAAATCTATTCCACGCCGGTCCGGACACCACCCGGTTCCAGGCACGATCCTAAGCGCGTGAACGTATTGAACCGCCATCGACCGGGAGTCGGCGATTATGTTACCATTGTGACATAATCGCTCCGGACGCTCCGGACGCTGGCATTGAAACACCGCCGACGCCGATATATGCTAAACATGGCCGAATAATCGCCATGGCGGATCAGACCACTCGGGCACGTGTTTGGTGTTTGGGGCACGAGCGACGGTTCCACTAAACTGCGACACTTTTTGCCGACCTCAATGGCCATCTTTCGACCGACCAGAGCAAAGCGTCGGCTCGGGTGCATTAACAAAGCACCCCTTTTTTTGGCTGGAATGAAAATCCTCCAATCACTTTATTGTACAGATCCGGGCGAGCAAGGATGTGTTTGCGAATCTTGCAAGGCTCTGAGGTTCCTGAGCACAATGGTGGAGCATCCGAAGTAGTAGAACGGAGCAGTTACTACCACTATAAGCGTATATCAAGGCCGGAACAAACAAATAGCAATGCTTGCAACGAGCAGGAAGTAAAGAAGCAGGTTGAGATTGAGATTGTTGCTGACATTTGCTTTATCAAATCGTTCCTACTCGTGGTTTAAGCTGCTCGCTGTTTGCGACGCGAGAAGGTTAGTTTAATCTGCACGGAGGGCTTGAGTGCAAATTTTATAAAGCTAAAACAACCAGTTTCATCGGTCGTGATTCGTTACTTTTGGTTTGGGGGTTTGGTTTGTAGTGCTATAGAATAAAGGTTGTAAGCAAGTTTGCAGATCAATCAATTTGTTTACATTCACGGTTTAATCATATGCGAATTGAAGCGAGCGGTGTAAACACATCCCTCCCGTCAAAAAAACTGTACAAATCTTGATACCGCCGACTCGGCCGCCGATCCTAAGTAATCTTCGGCGACGCACACATGCGCATTTC
>KI915041.1:16516226-16690664 GCA_000473445.2 Anopheles farauti
ATTTCGCGGTAGTTAGAAAGAGAACGTGCATGGTTGAAGCGAAATAGACCTACATTTCATACGAACCAAACACGAACACTTTTTTACTTTCTTACACACACTCCCATGTTTTCTTCTCCTCACCCCGTTTCAGCTATCCGCAACATACCCCTCGCCCACAAACTAGCTGTCAATTGTTTGCCGGGATTTAATGCAAACATCAAGGTAAATAGAAACGAGCTGTTAGTCCTTTCAGTTCAATTTCTCAAAATAAATGACCAGAAAAAAAACGTAAAGAACAATTTTTATCGCTCTTTTTATAAAAAAAAAACCTCATCCTTCATGGAATATGTTTTGGTAAGGTTTCAAGAGAGTGGAACCCTTTTCCAAACGATTGACTGCCAAATTTCGATTCCAAACCGAAACATTCAGCAACCATAGCCTACCTAGAATCGCTTCTACATTAAACTTCGTTACTATGAAAAAAGTTCCTGCAAGCTATCCTTTAAGCTTATTTCCCTCAAAATGATGTTAAGCATTGTATCTTGCAGCATTTCGCATTGACTGTTGTGATGTATTGGGAAATAAATATTAAAGAAAAACAGACATAGCTCTGTATAATTCCGAAAGGAAAATAACTTCGTCATCTAAAAATATTGATAGAAAAATGCAGTATAAATATGCAGTTTACAAAAATCACTTAAAAGCTTTTTTTATTCTCCCATACTCCTTTGAACAGTTTTGCAAAGCTCATCTGCGAAAGGCACCGGGTGGAAGCGAAACAAACCACGAGATGAAAGAATCGTACCCAGCGATGTAAGTTGTTTCAAACATTAGTATACAATTTATTACTCAACAACAAAAACAAACAAACGTTTTCACCGAAGCGGCGCTCGTAAGGAACTGTCGACATGGCGGCCATTTAGACGGCGGAACCGCTTCACCACAGCTGGTAAGGAGCACGAGCCGCCAGCAGCGGGCTAGCGAACGCCTTCGCGTACGGTGCGGCATACGCGGCCGCAATCGGTGCCGGAGCGTAAGGAGCCGCCACGTAAGGCGACACGGCGTACGGAGCGGCAGCGAACGGAGCAGCATAAGCGACCGGAGCGGCCGCAATCTTCGCCACCGGTGCGGCATAGGCAGCGACGGCTGGGGCGGTGTACGCGAGCGGAGCGATTCCGTTGTAGTTGCGGGCCACAACCTGCGAGCTCTGCGCCGTCACAACCGCCGGTCCCGCCGAGTAGTAGGCTGGGGTGGGAGCCGCGTAAGCGAGCGGGGCCGCAATCGGTGCCAACACGCCTGGTTTGGCCGAAGCGCACGAGATGGCCAGCGCGGCGATGCACATCTAGCGAGAGAAACGGAAAAGTTAATGTGAATGTCCTGGGAGCTTGGATGATCCTCTCGCTAGTGAAGGATCCTTACCAGTTTGGTGAACATTTTGACACTTCTTGCTGTTGAGTTCGCGATGGATGGAGGGAAAGCTGACTGCACTGTTCGAGGCTCGGGTGGTGTGTGATCCTGCTCGATCGTACCGGTCATCTTTTATATGCGATTTACAAAACGAAACAATAACAAAAAATCGCAATCGCAATCGGCTCGTTTCCCACCTCCTTTCACCGGCGCCCAGAAGGACACTCTCCGAGGAAGCGCCTGGCACGCGCAGCGTGCTCTGCTTCATCACTCATTTTGTCACCTGGCTGCACTGGCCGCCCACCCCCCCAGGACGGTCATAAAAATGGCCCCGAATCGTGCTACCGATCGAGCCGGAGTTTAATATGCGGCTCACGCGCGTTCCGCGCACGTAATGCACTCGGATTACGACGGTTTTGTTGGGGTTTGGGGAAAAAGTGAAACGGGCGTCGCGGGGCCGCCCGGCTGGCCGGAGTTAGATTTTTCGATCGGTAAACTATCGTTCCCGGGGTATGCGTCCAAGATGGATGGCACGGTGACGTTATCTAGTGCACTGGTTCAAGGGCGGCCGGCCGGAACGTTGGCGACGATCGACGGATGCACGCGGCGCAGGGCGAGCAACGCGTCAGACGCGTTTAATTTCGCTCAAGAAACCATTTTGCAGCCGGCTTAAAAAAATTAACACACGAGCAGAACAATGGTTGTGTGTTATCCAGAAGCATTGCATTGTTAGTTAAAATTGATTGTTAAGGGCAAAGCATGATACTATTACTTTTGATTTACGGAGTTTTTGAGGTTGAACATGCGTTTTAGTACATACTTTTCCAACATACTTCTCATTCGTGAAATGACCGAAATGAAACAAGTTCATACAACAATCTGGTGAGCATAAAACTAGCTAGTGACTCACTAAAACTAGTGCGCATAAAAGTATAACTCTAGCACCAAAAGCATATACGAGGAAGTAGAATGAAAACCAAAAAAAAACAACAAACCAAAAAACCTGAATGAAACCAAAGAAAAACAGTAAATGATAGAGAACTAAACGCAAAACAAGTAAAGAATGTTGTTAATAGATGTGGATACTTTTGGTCATATAAATGTATCTAAAAGACGTAGAGCTTGAACATTCTTGTTTTTTTCTTCTTGCCACACATAGAAAAAAGATCATGAAAATATGCATGTATCCTTTTTTCTTGTGAAGAAAAGTACTCCGTGCTGCCTTTAAAATAGAAGAAACACAAATCATAATAATATACAAAAAACAAAGAAAGGAAAAAAGGAAGTATGTTGTTTCGTAAAGGAATTTGTGGATGAAAATTGAGCAGCTAAACAGCTCAACGAAAAAGTTAGTCTCAAAATCTAGTTCTTCTTCTCCTGTCTAACTAAGCTCCAGGCATCCACTCGTCACCTGTCGAAGAAAGCGGTGATCGCAATCGTACCAATAACCACCACATCTCTCCTTTCGGACGCAATCGTTCGATTAGTATTCCAGCAGGCCGGCCCACGACTTTCTTCGACCGGGCACAGCTGATCGGTGTGACATTGCAAGGACATGGCAGCATTTGCATCTCGTTGAAATGCAACCACCGGTTGGACGTATGAG
The DNA here is from genome assembly GCA_000473445.2 of Anopheles farauti. Taxonomy (NCBI): domain Eukaryota; kingdom Metazoa; phylum Arthropoda; class Insecta; order Diptera; family Culicidae; genus Anopheles; species Anopheles farauti. Next base: position 16,519,222 of record KI915041.1, read on the forward strand.
GGCAGGGATTAATGGTGCACGAGGTGGTGGTGTTGGTGGTGGTGACGGCTCGCACACTTTTCGGGAACTATAAAAACCGACCCATCGCAGTTGGGAAGCCATCAGTCAGCGTGTCTGCTTCAATCCAATCGATCCCAGCCTGCAAAACCTTCCCCAGCTAAACTCCAAAATGTTCTCCAAAGTGGTAGGATTCGGGATTTGTCTTTTCCATCGTCCATTTTCTTTTGTGGAAAATTCGGTTGAGCATTGAAGCATTCCTTCTCTTCCCGCTAGATGATCGTCACCCTTTTGGCCGTGGTTGCCAGCGTCAGTGCCAAGCCCGGTGCTCTTCTGCCGGCTGCAGCTCCGCTCGCTTACACCGCCGCCGCTGCCGCCCCGCTGGCGTACTCGGCCCCGCTGGCCGTGGCTCCGGCCGCTGTTCCTGCCGTCGCCTACACGGCGGGTTACGCCAACGTTGGCGATTCGGCCGTCGTCACCTCGCACAACTCGCAGATCATCAATCCGGCCTATGCCGCCTACACGGCCGCTCCGTACGTGGCTGGCTACGCTGCGGCACCGGCCCTGGCCTCACCCTTCGCTTACAGTGCTCCGTTCGCCGCCAAGTATGTGCTGTAAATCGGATCCACAGCGCTTGCCACTCGCCTTTCCGTTGTTATGACAACCAAATAAACGCCATCGAATGAAACCTACCTGGTGCAACGTCCATTACATTGTCCGACCACGGGGACAACGAAAGAAAAATATTCAAATGAAAAGAGATGCTCATTCAGTGATACTCCAGAACAAAGTAAAGGTGGACTTCATCTCATGTACGCTTTATGAACTTATGGCTAGACTAATCCATTTGGAAGATTTCGTTTGATTTTGGTTTTCCCCTTGTAAAGGCACATTGAACAATGTTGAAACATTTCTTTTTTTTATAATCGAAACACGACGACTGACTGAATCTGACGACTGGTACTGCTTCTTTTTATGTTGTTAAATTTACAAAAAAAATACTATGAACTGTGACAAATAATTGTAAAATGCCTGAACATTACTAGAAAGGAAAGACAGAAGATTAGAAATAGGCGAAAAAAGAAGACTAAAGTCATCGTGATAGGTGATGATAGGTAATTATCATACGTATGAATGAAGTGAAGTGAGATAACTGGAAAAGATTGCAAATTATAAAATATAATAATTTAAATAAAAAACTCTAATAATTTGGAGTGGATCAAGTCAACTTATACCATGCCACGTTGGATGCACTAGATTTGGGAACATTTTTTGCTTCACAGTTTGTGTAAAGGTAAAAAAATGGTATCGTAGTATTTGGTATTGTTGCATAGTGTTGTAACCACTACCAACCAAGAATGGTGTTGTTTTTCATGCCCAAATCACCGTGTAACTTAAATAAAAACCCCTTTAATGTGTACAAAAACAAGACGAATTAATTCACGAGTAGTGAAGGTTTTGATTCATTCATTCAACAAGTATATTTACAATTTTCTCTACCAAACGCTAACACTCGACTTATCGTTCCATCCAATGTTCGGTTCCGGTTTGCTTTTGTCAATTTCCTGCCAGCCAACTTTGCGCTTACTTCAGCAGCACCTGGGCCGGGGAAGCGGCTACGTACGGTGCGGAGTAGGCGAGTGGAGCAGCGGCCACATACGGAGCGGCATAGGTGTACGCCAGCGGGGCCGTGTTACCGTGGAAGGTGCGTTCGTAGACGGCAGCACCCTCCGCCACATAAGCGGCCGGAGCAGCAACGTAGGCAGCGGGAGCGGCAGCATAAGCGAGCACACCCGGCTTCGGATCAGCCTTTGCCGAAACGGAAGCAACGGCAAGGATGGCGAATAGGCACACCTAAATAAATGATAGCAGAATCAAAAAACAAATCGTTACTAGGGTAAACAGAAGAATCACACAAACCGTACTTACGATCTTGAACATTTTGAAATGGGACTGGGTGTTCGGTTGTGTTGGCGAATGCTGTTGAAGATGTGTTCGCAGCTGAACTGATGATTTCCCAAGACGTCGGTATGCTTTTTATATCGAAACAATTCCACCTCCAGAATCCTTGGAACCAATTTTTTTTTTGGCTACAGACTCGGTCGCAGGGACAATGGGGCAGAATACGTGATATTTTCGAGGACTTTGGGGTGGGTTGTAGGGCAGAGACCGATATTAAATGACATTAGCCAGCTGAACGGAACAGACGCAGCATACTAATCAAAAGAGCGTACTGCACTGGCGAATTGCCATACTACTAAATGGTAATTTTGTTCCAGTTTTTGTCGTTGATCGAATAGGCCGCCCGCATCTAGTAACAGTATGTAAAGTGCATTATGAAGCATTATTATAATTTCCTTCATTTTCATCTTTGTAATGTTCGATTTGTTTTTCGTATTATTCCGTAAGCCTGTTTGCTTAATGCTGCTTAAATATTATAACATTGTAATTCACCAACTGCAGTATGGTTTCATATAAAATAGCAATTAAATACATGTCCAACTGCCACACAATTAATTTGCTTTCATCGAGGAATTATCTAACACAATTCTAGAATACAAAACCAACAAACGTAGCATACTTTCAGGCGCTCTCACCATTCGATTTTCTCCTACCGAACACTAGCGCCATTCGGTATAGCAATGGTTCTTGTACGCGATACCTGATTTTAAATATTAACATCCACTTTTTCTCAATTGTGCAAACTGCAACTGCTTTTGTTTCTTCTTTCCGAGCTTGTTAATAATGTAAAAACGCATAACAATGTTTTTGTCATCATTGAGAACGGAATCGTTATCCAATTTGTTCATAGCGCGCTTGAATGCTAGCGATGTTCTATCTTTTGAGTAGCTTTCACTTCCTACACCAAACAACCAGAGCTACAAACGAATGGAAATATACGATAATCAGGTCCAATAAACTTCCTGATCATAATTTAATTATGCTGACGGTAGATTCAAAATCATCTATGAATATGTTTTGTAGATTTCTTCCTGTGTATTGAAACATTATAACTCGTTCGGTACGTTTGGCTCTACCGATAAAGAGAACTTTTCGGGCTAGATCGTAACTCTTTATCGTGCTACTAGGAAAACTACAAAAAACGGCAGGAAACCTCGGAATCTTCCAAATACTTTCTAACAATCTTAGTTTTGAAGATAATTACAGTGATTTTTTTGTATTGTTTCCGTAAATCTAACCATCTACATATTTAATTTAGGCTGGTTTCACTGTGCACTTTCGACCGAAGTGAGAATTATCAGGGTAGTATTTTGGATAAATCAATAAGATGTATGCCATGTGCAACCTACAATGAATGAAAACAGTAAATTAGACCATATGAAGAAGAGTCAGTTATTTCTGAACTCATTATAACGTTTTACCATTTCTTTTAATGACCATTACAAAAAAGTAGAACGATAATTCAACCGGAATAGAGGAGTAAAACCGTTTCCGAAAGAACCAATACTTTAAAATAAAAAAGATACGTACAAAATCCATTATAAATCACCGGTAATATAGGAAAGTAATTTTAATAACGACGCGATTATTAACTTTTCAACGAACCCCTAATTGAGCCCAATACATATGAACGTGAAACATTTACTGAAACTATGTTACTACTAGCAAATATAGTTATTCATATTTCAAAACATATCACCAAACATGTTTATGACTAAATTGATCCATACATCTTACATATCATGAGCATTTCTTTCCTTCCACAATATTCAAAACAAATCATTCGCCGCATCCTGCACACAAACACATCATGACTCAACTGCAGCGAATGTCATCGGCACTGTCGAGACGTTGTGAAATTGGTAAATTTCCAATGCACCGACGTGTGCAATCATTAGAATTACACCACATTTTGCCACTGGAATTGACCGGTGAATCAAAGAACAAAACACCCAGGAGGAATTCACACGCAAGCAGAATACACAGCGAAACCTAACCTCACATTTCGCGCACCGAGCACAAACGAACACAAACACACGCACGCATACACGGGGTACATGATTAGACGACCGAATTTCTTCCTGTTTATTTCGCTGCTATTAGTTGCATGATGATAACAATGTCTCATCTACCGGAAACTGCATTTCTCATGTCGAAAGCCCGACGACTGGTCCGGTTGGAATATCGGACGAGGCACGTCGACACAGCGGCCGTCTCGTATGCGATGCTGGGAAGGCGTCCGTTCGGTCGTAGTGGCGGCCACAGGTCTTGCGGCCCAGAGCACTTAGTACGGCTTCCTGCGGAACGAGCAGCCCTCGGTCAGACGAGCCTTACCGCCGGTCGGCTGGCACAGGATCGTCGAGCAACCGGCACAGACCACGACGCTCTGAGCATGGCTGAACACGGTGGTGATTTTGTAGCAGCCGGGGCACTTCACGTCCATGAAGTACGAGTTCGGATGGGGCACCAGGCGCTTCAGCTTGTGTCTCCTCTTCTCCTCGGCGGGCAGCGGATGCAAGAAATCCTTGGCGAGCGGCATCGTGTTCTGTGTTTTAACTTTGTTTCCACACAATACAGCACGTGTAACACGCGGGAAAAGTGAATAATTTCACTAGAAAAATCGGCACGACAACTCCGCACGAGTTCGGGTCGTAGAAAGAAGGAAGAATTAGTGTTGGCCACGGGAACTATAGTTCCTGATGGATCACCTTGCGGAGTGGAGCGAAAGCGTTCCGGAACGAACAAATATATACCAAGGTTAATAGATTATTTGTCGGTGAGTTGTCGAACATAATCGTGAATTTTAGAGCATTAATAATTATGTGTCGCTCCATATCGCTCGCGCAATTCTAATTATGTGCATCTTTTTCACGCACCGAACCGAGCACTCACTATGGGCCATTTTGACAAAATGCGCATAGATGGCGAAAGAATTTAAAACTATGCACGAGCCTTGAGTGTGCATAAAATTCAATACATACATTGTGGTATTCCTCATGTTAAACTTGTTGTTTGTACAGACCTAAAGACACTGTAAATTTGTGTCGTCCGTCGTGGTCAGTTTTCAATATATAATCAATACATTATAATTCAATTTATAATAATATAATAATGACCGTTGTGTCGCGTTTCAAAAAGTCCCAGAGTGCGGTCTTCGAGCTGTAGTATAAACAGATCATGTGTTTATCGTTATGTGTCAGTATCTGACAGAATCTCGCCATGTGATTGCATAGGTGTGTTGGTAGAAAGCCCAATAGATCTCCACAACCGTGTTGAATCCCAAAAGCAGCTCTGAGAAAACAACGAAATACCTGCCTGGGCAAAGCGAATCCCAAAGCAAATGATTCATTTTACGCTGCTAGGTCGGTAAATATAATCCAAGTAAAGGTAGCAAAAATTTCTAAAATTTATGTTGCTTTTTCATTCAGGTAGGCAGAAAGTAGCGCATCGGACGTATGGAAATAGAAACCATCTTATAGGGTGAATGAAACAACCTCTTTGTTAAAATCATATGACTTGCACAAACACAAACAACAACAACAACAGAAAAAGCAACAACAAAAATATACGCCAATACAATAACACTTTCTTCTGAGCTCAACACACCAATATTATGCTCTACATCCGGTTGTACCAGTGATTGGTACATCCCAGCGTCAATGTCTGTCGCACCCAGCGTCAATGTAGTTTCCTTTCTTGATAGCACCGTAGTGATTTCGACTTCCACGATAAGAATGGTCGATCTACAGCACAATCCTTCGTAGTTTTCGTACCCCAGACTACACGTAGCCGCATTTCCCGGCACTTCAATCCCGTTTGCCTTCAGGTGAGTGAGCAATGCTTTCATCAGGTCGCAATTAAAATCATTTCCATCGAGGTATATACGTTGCAAGGATGGAAAATTGCTGCGGGTGGCTGCCACAGAAACAGACAGATCTGTCATTATGGCGTTGCGTAGATCAAGTTCTTCCAGGGCGGGTAACGCACGAAACACTTCGAGTTGGAAGTTAACCGGCGTGATCGGATTGCCGGCCAGGTCGAGCAGCTTCACGTTGGGAAGAGTTTTTTCATCCACATTCTCGAAGTAATATGCATCCACGTTGGCCAAACGGAGTACGATCAGCTTTGGCATCCTAGAAAACCACCGAATGTCGATCATATTTTCAAATTTCTCTGCAATATCCGTCCCGCTCAGATCCAACACCTCCAGCCCAGTCAATCGTACCCATATCGCATGAATGTCGCAGAAGGGATTGTTACGCAGATGCAGCTGCTTTAATCTCTCACCGAGACCACCTTTGATAAGCAGCGTTTTAATTCTGTTCCCCTCTGCGTAAACCCGCTCCATATGACTCATGATCGGAAGTACCTCGAGTGTGGTATTCCTCACCACCAACCACTGCAGTTGAGGAAACTTTTCGAACAAACTAGCCGGAAGGCTGTCTAATGTTGAATCGAGCAGGGCTACCATAGTTTTGGTGGGGTCACCGATGAAAGCAGGTTCCAGTGTTCCCTTGCGCCAAGTAATATTGCGAAACACGTAGAACTGGGCCGATTCGTTGGGAACATATTCGTAGTTTTCCAACGCACCAATCCAGCTTTGGGCGTTAATTGGTGTCAGCCGTATAAGAAACAGAACGTAAATTACGTAATGATTACACTGTAACAAACTTTCGTATATATTTTTTTTAATGGTGTGTAATTACACTTTTATCCGTCCAATACGAAACTTCTCACCTGTTGCACCAAATAAATCATTCCTTGAGGTTGGTGTAATCGTTTCTTTAAGGTTGGCGTAGCTAGCGTTTTACCCGCAAAGCGTTTTTCCCGCAAAAACTAATTTGAGTGGCTCCAAATAAGGTAAGGGCGTAGTTCACAATCGACGTCAAAGCGATAACGCTGCTCCACGTCGATGGTCGACGTTGTTTGGCGATGTCATTTTTTTTTTTGCGATTATTTTTTATAGAGACCTTGAAAAATGTCTAGAGTAAGTAGTGTTGGGTCGGGAGCGAAAGAGCTACCTCAATCGCTCCGCTCACTTTACTGAGCGCACTCTCGCTCACTCCATTAAAACAAAGTAACTCTTTTAAGAGCGCAACTTTGCTGCGCATGGTGCAGGAATCTTGTTAGAACATTTTCTCTGCTTTGCGCCAAGTCTCGTTCCTTACGATGTGCAAGCGGATAGCGCAGAACGTACGACTACTACGATGAAGCTAATTCGTCTTCGAAAAGAGGCATCAAACGCACACTCTAGCGCTCCGTACGGAGCTGCCTCAATAGCTCGGTGCTACTTCTAGCGCTCTGAGCGAACCTACCTCATATGTTCAAAAGAGCTACTTGGCCCAACATCAGTCTAGAGGCATTGTTCGAGAAAGTTTTTCGTCTTTGCGGTTTGCTACATTTCAATATACTTTCTTAATTTTATTTGACACTTTGTACGTACTAAAATAGAATAATATATACATAATTTAAAAAAGTTATTTTATTACAATTAAAAGAAAAAAGTAATGAAGTTAATAAGTGCTACTCAAAAATGACTAAAAATAAAAACCCAAACTACAAATTACAAACTATTTCAAACTACATTTTTTAAAGAGTTTTAAATCGATTATTTCTATCGAAAATCGCAAATATAGGTAGGTTTTTGAGAACTTAGGTCGGTATTTTTGAGAACGTAGGTTTTTTTTCTAATTTGAGAACTTTGTAGAATGGTCCGGAAAGATGAAAACGGAGTGCATGATATGAAAACATACTTTCGCTCTCTGTGATGGTTTAAATAATAGATCTACGCCTTATTGAATAGAAACAAAAAAAAAAACATTTTGCTTACAACAAATCAGCGGAAATTAAATTCAAAAATATATGGCCTTGTTGAAGAAAAAAGGATTCGAACTAAATAAATCGCAAAAACCATAGAGTTACGATATCGATCAGCACTGGACGGTATCACTCTATAGTTTCATGTTTTGTTTGACAAACTGATTTTATTAAACTGCCAAAAGTTCCCGATCGAATATACTGCATCAAACAAGGATCATCGACAACATTCCCGTCGTGGCCCATCAATGTTCCGTCAATCTCCGCTACACCGAACAACCAATCAATTTGTCCATCGTGAGTGACATCACAATTTCACCGGGAGGTTTATGGAACGATCGGAAGTGAGCAAGTAAACGCTTTAGTAAACGCAGACGTATCCCAGAAATTGCATGACACATTTCGCACGCACAATGTAGGGCACGTACATGTAGGGCGAAGACCGAACACGGACGGAGCCAAGCCTTCTGGCGAAAGTTGTACCGGATTTTGATTGATTTCCCAAGGACGCGTACGGCGCGCGTGCTGCAACGCCTTGCAACGTAAGAACTGTTGGGCCGTGGATTTTCCCCTGCGAGACTCGGAGCTGGAGAAAGTTTGTATTCCGCCAAGTTTTGCATGGCGAGTCAGTCGGCAGACCTCGCAATAACCTCGCACCTTTTCTTTTTCGTTGCACCGCAAGACAGTCAGTCTGTCAGCTGACGAACCGGAAGTCTTTGGGGTGTCAGGCGTTTTTTTGATGCATGTTTAACTTTGCAGCTTTGGTTGCGTTTTCGGGCTGGAAGCGTGCACGGCAGTCCCGTTTGAAGTAAGTATTGAACCAACGCTCCAGTGACAATGCAACTAACGACCGTTTCGGACCAATGAAGTCAACAATAATGGGAGCCAAACATATGCGTGCGTTCGACGTTAGACTCAATCCGTTTATTTATTTACTGATGGAATTAGTTGATTACGTGTATTCGGGCGTTAATGTCGCAAGTATGCTGCGCAAGAGGGTCTAGACTAGTTTCGGAACTCTGTCGCACAATTCGTGCCGTGCTACACAAGGGACCATAAATTTGCTTCAATTGCTAGATCATTTTCGTATTAGACTATGTAACAAACGACAACAATTCCGCTAATGAATCACATCTTTAGTTGGTACGCGTGGCTTAGTTTTAAGTTCGGGTTTAGTTCGGTTTTTCAACAATAATTGCACATGACAGGTGTCTTCTCGTGTGACCGTTTTGCGGGTGCGGGCGAATCAAACCAACACAAACAAATAACTAAAAAAAAAAACGAAACCAGTGCAGCACACTTTGAACGGTGCGTTAAAGAGATCCGTGCGCTGGGCAGGCTATCACGGAGTTCGGCATGGTCGTGTCCATTACTTGTAGTAGGTCAAACAGCGCCGCGAACTGCGAGGCATAAATTAATTTATGAAATCAAAGAAGTAAAGCAGAAGAATAGCCAAGCAAAACCGACGGGAAGAATATACAGATATTGGAAAAGAGAGAAAAAAAGAAAAGAAAGGAAAAGAACGGAAAAGAAACAAACAAAAGAAGAAACAAAAACATTTGATCAACAACAACAACAATAAATGGCGAAACGTAGTTCGGGTGAACGCGGATCGATCCGATGGTGGAAGCTGGACGCTCGCGTCACGTTGGCAGTAAGGTTTGGCCGGACGGCACACCGGAAGTGATAGCAAGAGAGCTGAAGAGCCGTGTGAGTGTGTGTGTGTGTGTGGTGCGTGGAGTGCGTCCGGCCGCGTACCAGCATTCCACCCGCGCGTAGATCCCGTTTCGCTGCGTTTTGCAAGCAAATGGCTGTGGGGCGGGGTGCAAATTTACTTCTTGTCCTCGATGGCCGGTTTACCGGTGTGCCAGATGGGCACGTACTTTTCGACTTTCGGTGCCGGCAGACCGATCCGTGGGGCAGTGACGGTCAGGATGCCGTCGGACGAGAGCGACGAAACGATCAGGTTCGCGTCATAGCCAACTGGGGATGGTACGGGTGGAAAGGAAAGAAAGAAAAACGAGATTGGTGAGGAAATTGTACAATACGTTTTCTTCATTTCCGTTTCGGGATTGTATGTTAACAGTATGATTTGATGAGAATTTAACTATTTTTGAACATGACAACTATCTTTTAGGGGTTTCACGTTGGGGATTTGAAAAAAAAATCACAAATATTTTCTTTTACTATTTTTAAGCAATACGGCCAGGCTGTCCCTGTTTAATTTTTTTTCAGTTTTTCTTAACTAAAATTCATCAATTTTAGAGAGCAAACGCAAAAAACTTAAAACCAAATTAAAATCACTGTAGCGAAGGATTCATCTAATGAAGCCGAAGGCACCAATAGCGAAAATATATTTTTTATGATCTAATTTGTTTTCGTCTAATATTTAAAGCTGAACTTTTTCAAATTCATAGAAAGTATTCAAATTCATAGAAAGAAAATAAAAGAGCTACTAAACTAAATTCGATCAGGTCCTCCAGCGTTGCTACAAGACGTGACTGTTAAAAAAAAGTGTCTTTAAAGGTCCCAAAATAATCATGAAAAAAATCCCGTGTCGAGATAACGTGGAATTAAATGTAAACACAAGCACAAGGTCTCCTGACCGGCACGAACCGCCCGTTGGGTCGATTGATATCACACGAAATATTATTAGTCAAACCTTCAACGACATTGCCGTGCTTGGTGTGCCGCGGACGTCTTTCGCTCCCGTTCTAATTCTAATCCCCGCGTGCTTTGATGTAATCGATGACTTACCGTATAATCGAAACAAACCACCGTGTGACTAACACGTATTGTGCAATCGGGAGAAAGGGATCGACCGTCAAAACACCGGATCGGACACCAGACACCGCTGGCCGGCTCGGTGAGTCACTGTCGCCCGAGCGTCCGAAGGCATCGGGGTGGGTGAAGGTTTACCGAAATATCTTCTCCTCCTCTCAGGTGATGCTGATGCTCAGCTCGGATGGGTGGTGCTCTTGGGTTGGAGGTGTGAGACGATGTTGGGATGGGTGGTGCCGTGCTTGGATGAAAACGGGGGTGAAATGATGATTGGTTGGTGCCAGTGAACAAAAAAAAACCCCATACAGACGGAAGTGCAGACGCGATACTCACTCGGTACCAGGTAGCGACGGGAGAACTGACGCGCGACGTAACCCTGCTCATCTCGCTTCTCCTCGTGCTTGCCCTCGATCGTGACGTACTTGTCGGTGCGCCGGACCGTGACCTCGTGCGGCAGGAACTGGTGCACGTCGAGCTCGATCTGGAACCGGTCCCGATCCGTGTCCACCTTCGCCCCCACGTCCCGCAGGCTGAAGTAGCGCCAGGGCCGGTACAGGCTCGACCAGCGCACCGGAGCGAGTGGCGGTACGCGCCAGAATGGATCCGATTCGAGCACCTCCTGCGTGATCGACTTCTCGAGGACGCGCGTGTACAGCGGCAGGTCCCAATCATCCCACCAGGTACGGTACTGCACCGGTACGAGCGACATCGTCTAAGGTCGAGGCTTTTTTTCCCGCTTTCTACTCGTCGACGGTACGCGGCCAAGGAGGCGGGCTGCTGTCAGGGGCGAGGAGGGGAGGATGGGGGTATGAGGGGGGATAGAAAACAACAGAAAAGGACGAACGCGGGCATCAGACATTTTTGCACACAACAAAAACAACCGCGCGCCATAAACCTCTCCGGACCAGTCCCGGGACGCTGATAGTGCAATTTATCGATTTAACACTGTCACGGTGGATTAGGCCGATTATAAATAGCGACAGAATACGTCGCTGCTGTTAGCCAGCAGCACTATCGCATCCTCCCTCCCCCCGGTCGTCCCAGTTGCTTATGTATGACCTTTTTTTTTTGCTTCCTTTTGCTCCAGTGCTCTACTGTTGCGACATAATGCCCTTCGATTCGGAACTGCTTCGCATTCCGGACGAGAGACCTTCTTGCGGGGAGTGATAATAGCTAACAACAACAGCAGCAAAACATTGAGGAAGAAATAAAACTTGACTGGGAGTAGCGATTCGCACTTGGACTTGCACTTGGAACACTACGCCAAGCTGAAGTTAAGTTCATGATAGGATTCCTTCCGGAAATCACCACCGGTTTGCTCGTTGGCAATGAACACTTCACGCTTCGCTCTGTTTGATTGAAGATCAAGCGGTTTTTTTGCGATCTGACCTTAACTTTGGGAGCTTACCCCGGAGGAGGATGGAACTATCAGCTTTGAAAACGTCCTTACAAGGAGCTCTAGGATGTGAGTTCTTTAGGGCGTAATCCACCACGTGTGGTTTCCTATTCCAAACCATGCACTGAGCCAGCGCTAAGTTGGCATATTTCCAAACGACTTGCAAGCAATCGAATGCTACGGTCACGGGAAGTGGTTCCGGCACGGTGTCTCACTTACCGATGTGCAAGCTGTGGATGGCTAGGAACGGCTGGAAGCACAACCGGATGGGATCACCTCTCGGCACGGACTGGTACGTACCCGCCGGATCACTTTCACCGAAAACTCGTCGACCCTTCGGCTGGGTGGCCGAGGACTTATTTTTCTTTTTTTTTTTATTTGTTGGCAACGGTGTGACTCGCAGGTCTTTGACTTTGGCGGCTTGGCAGGTGAGACGAACGGCGCCTTGCGAGCGTTTGCAAAAAGTTGAACTGCTTCCAACGAGCGCGTCCGCGAGACTATCGTGGCTCGTGGCGGATGGATTTGAATTTTGTTTTGATTTTTTCGCGTGCAGCGCAGCGGATGCCAGTTACAGGGTGTTGCGGGGGGAGGGGTGCACGCCCGGTCCACCCCCCCCCTCCCCCCCTCATGCAGGTGCCCGTCGGTCCTGCCGTACCCGGTGGAGGCACACGAGACACACCGGGGTTGCTGCGTTGTTGATGTTGATTGCGCGCTCGTTTCTGATTTTTGTTTTTTTTTACCCCCCCCTTGCGCCTTGTTACAGCGGTACCCCGCCGCTCTTTGCCCGTGTTGCGGCTGACGGTTTCAGGGTGGATCAACTATTTTGCGCATAGCAATCGTTTGGCATCGTGTACACCAGTGGCGCGCGCTCGCTCGCACACTGGCACACAATGCTCCCAAAAAGGGTTGGAGCGGCCCTAGCACCGGAACGGTCATTTGATTAGATTGATTTGCAAATCGGAATCAATTTAGCATCGATTTTACAAAAAAATTTAATGCACGCTTTTGAGGATCATGTCGGGTTGAAGACATTTGAATGTCGTGTATCGATATAATAATTTATATTTTATAGATTAAACTTGGGCTCAATTTATTAATAAACAATCGTCGTACACGTGTGTTTTATAGAAAATCTATATTATATTTATTAACCTTATATGTTAAAAAAGTTGTCCAATAAACGGTCGATATAAATATCTTGAGCAAAATGAATTTATCCTCTGCATTTACAAGTAAACTCTGGGATTTTGCACATGAAATGTGACTACGGCTAGAGAGCTACTTCCTCAAAACGATCGCTCTAATTTACGATTATTTTATACTTTTCTAATCGTTTGATTTTGTCTTTATTTATGCTTCAACAGTGAAGAATTTCTCGCTATGGGAGGATTTACAAACACGAGCGACTAATATTTTGATTGCTTTGATTGTTTGTACATAAATAAACCGGTTCCTATGTGCATTTCCGTTCCAAAAACATCTGTTATGAAATAACAAAGTCTAGACGATGGCTCGGTCAGTCTAGACGATATGAAAACAAGACTGCACTGAAGAACCAATGCTCGTTTGTGGGATGATTTCACCACCGCTTCCCTCTTTGATGTTGCGATGAACATCTTTCCAGATGTGACCGGTGGGTAGTGAAGTGTTCTAAGTTTAAACCAATATTGAACTTAAAACATCAAAACGAAGGTATTAGCACGCTGCTGCTCAAAAGGCAAGAGGTTTTCCGGTGAACCCTGCTGCCCATCATCGGAATGCTAGTACCCCAGGGCAGGAACATCAAACCCCGGAGATGGAAACAATGACCCGTCCCTTCCCTGCGAGTGCAATCAAGCGTGAAGTTGACATTCACACTGACACACACACACACTAACACAATCGCTGAGCGTGCGTGCGATTTTGGAACGATTTTTCCAAAGTTCCCGAATCACAATCAAGGTTAGCGGTAGCAAAAGGGCGGGTTGGTGGGTTGGCGGAGCGCTCGCAAAAGGTAGCAAAGGGCGCGCGTAAAAGGGTACTAGACGGTACGGGAAGAAGGGTAGGCGCACAAATTGTGTCGCGCACTTCCGCGATCGGCGTCGAAGCTGGTTCCGCGGTAACGCTTTGTACGGTATTGTTATTTACGCGCGTGTAACCGCCGGTGGGTTGTGTGGGTGGGTGTGATCAGTTTGTGGATGCGTTTTGTTCGCGCCACTCGTTTGAGATTGGTTTTGCGGACACGTGGTTCCGTTTTGTGATGAACGGGCAGGTGGGGTAGAGAGAGGGAGGAATGGGTCGTACCTCGTAGCGTAATAATTACCATACAAGGGATCAACCGTCCATCGGTCAGCTGTTGTTTCGCATGGAGCCGCCCGGCATGTGGCGGGAAAATTGTGAAGGCGTGCCCCGGTGCCATGGTGAATGATGAATGACACACACACAAACACACAATCACAAACACGGTAAACAGCCAAGGAATTGTTCGCTTTTGGTGCGGGATTAGATTTAATCTGGTGCAGTGTGGTAAGGGTTTCGTTGGGACACGTAAGAGGAAGGGTAAGGGTAATACTCTGGCAAGTGTGGCTTCTAACGGCGGCATAATTTTTAACACGTTAGTGTTATGTAAGATAAATGAGTATCTGATGTTATAAATATCATGTACAAACATCATTCGGAAACGGTTTTTTATATTTTTTATTTAGTTAAACTAATTGTTTTATACTCCAAATGAGAAGAAGAAAAGAAAACACACTCGCTAGAAGAAACCGTGTAAACTTTGAATTTTCTTATAAAAACTTGTGTGTCATTCATTGTGTGACTTATTAATGCGATTGTTGTACTTGCTGAATATAGTTCTACAAGGTAGAGAGAAAAATAAACCTACTGCTCTTTCGGTTCTATTTAAATTATATGATTTTAGGAATGTCGTCAGATAGATTGATCTAATCTTTCTACATCGTGTGTCAACAGAATGTTTGTAAAAAAAAATCAGACAACGACTCTCTCGTTTTACTTATGTCTTCATTATAAAAAAAACACATATTTTTGTTCATAAAAATAGCATACATTAAATTTTCATCCTCTCTGCTCCGGAGCCATTATTGGCTTTCGCCATATTATCGATATAGTGAATATACAAATAAATCAACAGAGCACACACAAAAAAAATGGCTAGAATGAATTTGGCAAACACATAAACCGCAGTTGGAGGAGCGAGCGGTTGTGAAGCACTTATGTCTCGCGCGCGCTAGGCAAATAGAATGCTCGAGAGTGTGTGCGATTCGTGGTCGTAGAATGAGCAAGAAATAAACAAGCCCCAACACGCTGTTGCTGCCAGCCGTCCATCTTTGCACGCTTTCCGGATATAATACAACATAAAGAACAGAAAAAAAGTCGGACGATCATACAAGCTGCTCAAGCAATTTATTAATTTTCCAATTAATTGACACTATTTCCAATTAAAATGGCCATCGATCGAGTGCACCGTCGGCCCACGCATGCTTCGGTATGGTTGTTCAATCATTAATTTAAATTTACCGGATGATGTAGCGAAACTACGAAGGGAAAACGGCAGCGGGAAGGAAGTATTCTGGGTTTCGGCAGCCAAGGCAGCAGCTGATCGGCTTGTAAACAATGCGGTAATGACGACAAACACACAACGGACACGTCACTCGCTTGTTGTTGACCGGTACGCTTCGGTGATGCCTACTGTGTTAACAGCAAGTTAACCCTTGAGTTAATATTTGAGGGGAAAGGAGCAAAATCGAGGATTTTTTGAGGATAAGATACGTGAGTAAAATTTCAATAAGACAAATGAATTGCTCAAATATTGCTTGTTAGCTTAGCAGCATCGTTATCGAATAGATAAATTGAGTAGTTTAAAAAAATTCAAAGATTGTGAGGTTTTTTTTAATAATATTGTGTTGTTCTAAATTTTAATCACGCGTTAAAAAGGATGTTTTGCATTGAAAAAGTTACCAAAAACTGATGCATGATAAATAAAAGTATGGATGGTGAAAAATTTGAATAATGTTCGCAAATGTTTTCTAAAATTGTATAAACACGCCAATTTTTATCGAACAGTTTAAAGGTTTGATCTTGTTTGCTCGATTCCACAAGGGTTGATTTCTCTCTCGCTTCTACTACTACTACCACCGCAGGCCTGTGGATGTCATATTCACAGCAGTTCATAAAAGATCCCCCCTTTTCCTGCTCCTCCTTCTCCCCTCCCCTCCCTTAAGTGCTCGAGCTTAAGACCCATCGGCAAGCATTTTGCAAAGATGATGTGAGCACGGGATTTCGAGTGTGAAGTGAGCAGTGTCGTATAAATATCGCACAAGGAAGAATGTGGCGGGTTCAGTCGTCGGCATTTCGCGGCCGGTGTGTGCAACAACTGCTAGTGTCCGGATCCGTATCTTACGCGAAAGCAGTGTCGTGAAGGTGCGCGGTACAAGGGTTCCTTCCGCTCGGTGGACAACATGGCGTCGGTTCCGATGTATTTCCGCGACTGGTGGGATGACGATCTGTTCGAGAGCCCGCGCCGTACGTCCCGGCTGTTCGATCAACAGTTTGGCACCGGCATATTGTACGTTGTGAGCGGCCAAATGTCCCGTGACGCTGCCGGTGTAATCCAGTGTTCTTTTCTCCCTGCCTCTCCCTCTGTCACGCAGTGCGGACGATTTGCAGAAAATGGCTTCCAGCTTTCATTCGTCCAACTTGCGGTCCTCGCGGCTGGGTAGCTTCCGGCGGCCGTGGAGTGAGTTCCCAAGCGCGCCCAAGCTGAGCCACGGGCTGATCGGCAACAGCCACAGCAGCACCGCCGAACGGCTGCAAATCAATCTGGACGTGCAACAATTCACACCGCATGAGATCACCGTCAAAACGGTCAACAACTCGGTCGTGGTGGAGGGCAAACACGAGGAGCGGCAGGACGAGCACGGGTACATCTCGCGACACTTCGTCCGACGCTACGTTCTGCCGGGTAAGTGCGGGAAGGGGTAGTGGGAGGGGACGGGCGCATGTTTACACTTTTCATGTTGAAACAACACTCGAGCTCGCTGGAGTGGGTGGCGGTTGGAGTTTGGGACAACAGTTTAACGTCACGGTTTCGTCGTTCCGTGCAGATGATCACGACCCGAAGGACGTCATCTCGAGCCTCTCGTCGGACGGTGTGCTGACGATCGTCGCACCGAGGAAGGCTCTGGCACCGGCCCAGGAAGTGGTGTACGAGCGAACCGTTCCGATCCAGCGCGTCGAGGAGCGCACGATGGAAACCGTACGGACAACGTCGGAGAGTGTGACGAGCGAAAGCAATGGAAAGTGACCGCATGGTGTGTCCCAAAGCTGATGTGGCGTTTGAACCAAAGTGATTAGCAAAGTATTATCGAAGGTGTGTGTGTTGTTGCAGCAGCGATAAATAAATGGTAAAGTGTTCGATTTTTACGAATTTTTCGATTTTTATTTGGCTCTCTCACGGGCGTTATCTCCAAACGAAAGAGACAACAGACACAACATCCAACTCTCTCACGGGCGTTATCTCCAAACGAAAGAGACAACAGACGCAACTTCCAACCCTCTCACGGGCGTTATCTCCAAACGAAAGAGACAACAGACACAACCTCCACCTAGCATGGATCCCTAATGCGTTCGTTCGTGACTCGCATCGTTCGCTACAGTGCTGATGAGAAAATGAGCGAACTAGCTTGTGAGTTGGATGATTCCCTGTTACTTTGTTCGTTGCTCCGAAGCCGTTGAAACTGGTTCGTGATCTCCTGGTCCGTGCGGCACTGACCTGTTGCTGGTGAAAATGACAAAGATGATAGCTGCTGATGGTGATGATCTCCTGTTCCTTTCTTTCGCTTTTTTATTCTCATTACCGAGTGCTTCGGGTTCGTCCAAAAAACTACCGAATCGTGCAATCTAGAAGGCATCGGTGAACTCAGACCAGAAAGCGAAATACTGCTTTTTACCATATCTTTCTTCCATTTATCTTCCATTTATCTTGAAGCGATCTTACCTATCCGACAATAAAGAAAACGCAAAAGTCGATGTTTTTGTTGCAAAAGAAATGGTTAAAATATGATTTTTCTTTACTGTACGATCAATGCGGGAATACAAAGGAATAGCACATTTCGTTGAAATACTCCGGACCAGAACCGGTGCAAATCGCGTGTAATACTCTCCGGACCGGATCGGCATTCGCTACCCGCCGGATCACTTAGTGCCCTCTACGCTGGCTGCCGCTGGTTCCGGTTTATCCTTCGCCGGCTGGCCCGTCTGCTGGATCGGCACACTGCGTTCCGGGTTTGGTGCCGGCAGCGTCTTCTTCGGTGCGGTCACCGTCAGCACACCGTCGGAGGAGAGCGTCGAGACGACGTCGTTCGGATCGTGGCCACCTGGCAAACAGAACAGCAAAAACAAATACGATCGTGAGAAGCTATTATCATCACGCAAGGCATGCTCGTACTTGGTAGCATGTAGCGGCGAGTGAAGTGACGCGACACGAATCCATGCTCGTCCTGTTTCTCCTCGTGCTTGCCCTCCACCACGATCGACCGGTCGGTCGTCTTGACCGTGATCTCTTCCGGCGTGAACTGCTGCACGTCCAGGATGATCTGGAACCGGTCCTTGTCGAGGTTGAGCGTGGAGCCGGAGTCCTGGCGTGTCAGGGCGGTGTTACGCCACGGCCGGTAGTAACCACCGCGGAGCAACGAAGGCGGCGCGATCGACGCCCGGCTCGGGAAGGACGAAACCAAATCGTCCGCACTGCGTAATAGACACGTCAATCATCTTTTCACGCCCAGCAACATTTCACCCATACTAACCGCAAACAGGTGCCGAAGTGCTGATCGTGAAGCCGCGAGGAACGCAACGGTAGGTCGAAATCATCCCACCAGTCACGGAACAACATTGGCACCACCGACATCTGGGAGACGAAAAAAAAATATATATATGCCCAATCTTCAAATGCTTTCAAACACACTTTACCACTTCTTCACGAACCTTTTTGCAGAAAGGTAAGACTTTTTGGAGGAAAAAGTAAACACACACACACACACACACGCAGAGGGAATGTTCCACTCACTCACGAATCGGACCGATTTTCACACCGTCACTGATGGCTTGTGTGTGCAGGATTTCCACTTTTATACCGACGACTCTCACCATTCTTGGACTGTGCATATTTTTTCCTGCGAATAGCTGAGATCTGAGAGCTACAAATTTCCTCCGCTTCCAAAGATAAAACAATTGTCCATGCACTACCGGTACCGAACGCGAGGATTCAGGGAGATAGAAAGAGAGAGAAAATGAGGTGGAAAATTTAGCTGAGAGAATGTTCACGAACAAATCCAGCACGCTCTCTTGAAGGGAAAATTCGAGTGGGAGAGTTGTCTCACCGAAATAAAAGAGCAGGGGAGCGAAGGAGCACGCCTTCACACTAGTGTTAGTGTGTGGGTGAGAAGGAAAACGTTTTCCACGATCTTCCTGGCGGCTGTTTTCGCGATGGACGATCTTTTGAAGCGAAGGTTGATCACCTGGTGGACATGAAGTGGTAGCCGAAAATAGCTTTCACACCGAGAATGGATGGGGTGGGTTTGGTTCGCATTAGAAAACCCTACTAGTTGGACCAGTAAACAAACGTTTTGGGTAGGTAAAATTATTAAATTGTGATGCTTGCATGGGGTAGCGTGCGTTGGCCAGCTAAAAATACGTTACCCCAAGCAACCCCAAGGGTGTCGGCAGATGCACCGGCCTGGGGGTGGTGGCATTATAATGATCGGCACGCGTTGTCATCCGGTATTGGGGTGAAAATTGAGTGAAAAATGTACACGTTTCACACGCAGTAGTATCAAACGACGCAAGAGGTGTGTTTAATTAAGTCACAATGGCGTTTGTAGCATGGGACAATTAGACGATCGTTGCTCAATGAAACGAACGGAGAAGGTAAGGTTTTATTTCCGTTCGATGAATGGGCGGAGGAATGTTTCATTTTTATTTGTAGATTATTGTTTGTTGCGATGTGAAATCGTATGATGACGTGGTCTTCTGCAGGTATAAATAATATGTTGAATAAGTATTGTTTGATATCAAAAGGTTTGGCGTCAGCTTAGAGCGAAAATTGTATACTATGGATGCTTTAAAGTATTGCCATCGATCAATTTAATTGCCTAGAGGACTCAAGGCAATGGTGAATTTGGATTTTGAAAAACTTATATAGTTGAGAAGAAGGTAGGGAAGAAGGTTCAAACTATACTGAAACACTACCTATATAAATATTCGATACGATTTTAGAGTAAATCTATCAAAATAGCCCCTGGTAGAACTGACTATAGCAATATCGCTTTAGTAAAGGAAATACGCTTCATGTACGCCCTTTACGATGCATCGTTCAAAGCAATCGTGTTTCAATTCCCGAAAACAATCAACATCCGGTGAGTCTCGAGTCTATTATGAATCGTAACAGTTCACCACATGCTCACCACATTTGCACTTGCAACATGTAAAATGCAATTCTTAGTAGATCAAAAACCTTCGCGATCGAGCATCAAATAAAACGCAAACATCAAATAAAACCAGAGAACAACTGAAACGGGGCTATTTTCGAACGCGCTGTCTGCATCGTAAAACCACTGCTGGAGATGCAACGCGATGGTCGGCTTGTTGGTGCATCGTAAAACCACTGCTGGAGATGCGCGAACTCGCTGTCGGTACCGATGCCACACGTGATACGCACATGTCGCCCTAGACTGTTTGTGTTTTAAGAGTCCATTTTATTTTTAGTCACGGTCTTCCTGTTTCGAATGACTAACGGAACGCGAGTTCGGTTGCCACATCAAACCGGCACATGATTCATCATTCATTGCCCCAACGGACGGAAACATCCCACGTGCGCATTGCAATGTGAAAAGAAAAACAAAGAAAGTTTTCAAAGAAAATGCGATCGCCACACGCAGCATGCACTACAGTTTGCATTTTAATTACACCTTTATTAGACAGACTTATGTTGGCGGAGAAAGAATCCGGGATTACACTGGTTTTGGCATTAGCTTTAGCTTTTGTTTTGTATAGTGTTGCGCTGTTTTCAACTCGTTTTTTTTCCTTCTCTTTCGTAACACAACTTCCCTCGTCTCTTTAAAGGATGCCGTTTTAGCAGTGGTGTGCTGCCGCTTTTCAGACTTTATGCCAATAGTTTCCGCCATTCCTCCTTTTAGAGCTAAGAGCTTTAGCTTTACTCGCACGTTTACTTTGAAGACCACATCGATTCGCTAGTTATTAATTATGGTTTACTATACGGCGTCGTTTGCCGCTTTGCCTCTGAGGGCTGCGGTGTACTAAGGTTTTGTTTTTTTTTTATGATTAGGTTTGTTCAATCGATTCTTTTTTTTGCGGTTTTTGTTTTATTTTCTTCATCCTTTTTGTTAGCTACTAGCCGAGCTAGGCATTAGGCTTCGGTGAGATATACGTTCCAAAACATTCAATAGCTGTAGGCGCACTCATCAGTAAAATGACTGCTAGACCAGTGCTCTTCCAGGTCTGGTAAGAAACGCTCCGGTTACAACACTGGTTCTGCTTCGATTAATTCTAGTTTCCATACATTTAACACTGTTTATCGGTGTCGCACCTTTCCTGGGCGACAATATGTATATATCGAGTAGTAGCTACATACATAATACATCAACAGATTACGCGGTAAACGGCATACCGATCGTTCAGTTCAGTTGGTGGTGGTAGATACAATGTTCAATGTTGCAATTGTTTTAACTAACTTTCACCCTCAGCTCCTGCAGCGGTGTGATCTAGTAGCCCCTGCTTATCTCATTCTGACGATGGGTGATACATTCGACGGTGCCCTTTTCTCTCTTAAAACCAGATATGACCAGCATATCTGAACAAATACAGTAAATCCTTATCGTAATATAGTGTATGTGTTTGTGTGTGTGTGTTTGTTTTTTATGTAAGTATACATACGAATTCTCGTGTGCGGAAAAGAACAATCATTTCGTAACGTTCGTTTGCTGTTTTTTTTTCTATTTACGCATTAAAATTAGACCGTACTTTTGGAAACCAGCAAAGTTCCGGTATGTGTAACGATTCGCTTGATACTTTGTATTAGTACTTCACAAACGATAGATTAAGCGAGCGAGAAGGGAAAGTGAGAGAGAGAAATAGTCAGAGTGAAAAGTCTTCTAAGTGATTTACAAATGAATGATTTTTGTGCATTGTCTCCCTCTTCTGAAGATGAGATGGTGATGGTAACGAGATTGTGCTGTTAGTACTCAGAAGAACAGTTTTAAGAGGTACGTTTGAGCTTAGTTTGTTGAAACCGTGAGTTCGCACTGCAGGCACCTGGTACCCGCTGAAAGATTTGCAAAGTAGTGAACACCGAGGAAAGCAGGAAGGAAAATACAACCCGTTTATTTTTCTTTTTCTTCAATCAGGCTGGCTGTTCGGGAAGTACGTTCGGTGGGCTACACGTCACGCGTGTCCTTCATTCTCGCTATCACATGTTCCCTATTATTGTCACATAAACTGTACGCAAGGATAGGGAGCGGAACGAATTTTTAAGGAAACGATTTGTCCATTATCGCTTTTTTGCGACATTGACAGTGACATTGACTTTGTTATTTGCACAAAACATCCAACATATTTTCTGTCTATTGCAACCCGTCGTGCTCAGGTCTCAAATGGTAGCGCTGCTATGATGCCAGTGACAGTGGCCTGGTTGTCTATAGCAGTGTGTGAATAGGTTGCATACGTAGTTGTGGGCGCTTCTTGTTTATTATCTATTCATTTTATCTTATTTTTTGTCATTTTAAAATCTGTAGTTTAAACAGTATATCGATGAGCTTTTCGATGCACAACCAAATAATATTGTAATTATTGGATAAAAGCCCAATGATCGGTAAATCTCTGTGTGAGCGCGTTTTTGGGGACAATTTTTTTTTAAATTTAAAAATATTATTTAAAACAAATCTACTATTATGTTCTGTGCGGTAGAGCAAAAAACACGCATTAAACAGAAAATATGACATTTTGAAAAAAGAACCCTGTACACAATAACGGTCCGTATTCATTTGCAGCAAGTTTTTATGCAACTTGAATTAGCCATTATGATTCTCCGAGATGTTTTCCCGTCACTACTTCCGAGAAAACATTTGGTAAAATGGGTTTCGAAGCGTGCACTCAATCTTAACCGACAGTTGCAACCTCGTGCTTTACCTCTCTCTCAACCGAACATGGTGCACCTGTCATTGCAATCAACCATCTACTAACAGAACATTTATCTAAGTGTAGTTAAATATATGCACGATTAAAAACGACATTACGTACACACTGACGACAGGTTGTGTTGAGTGTTTTATTTATGTTTGCTCCTCTTCCCAATTCACCAACTTCAGGGAATCTTTCTAGGCAGCATTTATTCAAAATGCAAAGGGCAAATAACAAACGGCTGGCTAGTATATTTCAGACATGCTAACATCGATCGCTTTTTAACTATTTGCTGCTGGTTACACTTCGCTTACTGAAGCTGACAACTATAACAGAAACCAGAATGTCATATACAATCTCCATAACATCGGTGTTAGATGCCTTCGTCAACGGTGCCTGACTAAAGTTGATACTCCACTGATCCTCGAAGGATCTTGAAATCATGGAAAATTAGATGTTTTGAGACAAATTTTAGTGGAAAGACAAAAAAGGGATAGGACCATCGCAGCGAAAGGTGGAACATCCTGCGTTAACTGGTTTGCTGATGCTGACGTCCGGAAGGACACTGGACCGGATGATGAAGAGCAGTGAAGGGAATAAGTGCGAAAATCGAATCTTTTTTGGGAACCTTCATCAGGAATCCAATATGTCTACCAACAAAAGTCAGTTCATTCTTTAATAACTTACATTATATTGTATATTATAACTCTGAATACTAACACTAGGTTAAGAAACAAAAAAAAAAACAAAGAAGCAACCGTACTAACATTTCGACAACCTTCCCCCAAATTGTTTTCCCTTCGGATGCCTGAACTAGAGACAAACATGTCGTTCATTACACATTAATATGGCTGCTTGGTACGCGGTTCCGAATTCAACCGCACCGAGTCCAATAAATACTGTAATACAAAACGGACGCTCGACCGATAAATGTTGGATCCCTTTTCGCTCCAACAACACCGTCCCTACATCTAGCTTCTGCTCCAACCCGATTCGATTCGTACTCGAGTGAACTATACGTTTGGAAAAAAAACTGTACTGTGTGCAGTGAAAGCAAAGTAAAAGAAGGGGATGCTACATTGCGCCACGGTGCGTTACAGTGCGGTACCGCAACGTACGAGCTAAACCTAACCGAAGGGTGTAATCCTTATGCTTTAGATAAAAAAAAAAAAAACGAACGAACGAAACGATTCACTGAGTTGGTAGTGCAGCTTACTAGCAATTTATACAACCAAGAAAGAAAGCTTCTTATAGGTGCAATTATGCAACAACGAATCTAGACAAACTCTGAAAACGAGTGTATATCATGTATGTACTTGCAGTATTCTGTGGGATTCTGTTTCAGAGCGCTACTCAATCCGCATGGGTGGTTGGTGCATGGGAAAAAAACTGTAAACCGCTGGTGAAGCTCTCTCGCTTCCTTCCTTCCTCGTTTGTGTTAAATCTGTTGCTGCTTGTACATGCAGCTCTTTAAAGGAGGGGGGATGGTTGTGAGTAAAATATGGCGAGATGGTATGAAAACAATACTGCTACAATCATGGAAGGAAGAACCGTCGCTTTGCTTCGTTTTGCGCGAAAGTGTATGTGTTTATGTGTGTTTGTGGTTATATTGGGCGCACGCTCCACGGCGATCATTTGGCGTTGAATTTGTCCGCAGTTGCGTTAATTCCTGTTTTGCTTTCGTTTGTTACACACGCGGAAGCCACTACCGTCCAAATAGGGTACGCAAAAACGTGGTGACCTTGTACGTTCAGGATAGCCCCGTTGGCTTACTAGAACTTCTCCTCCAGGGAGATCGAGCTGGGTGTTTCCTCCGTCAGTGACATCTGCTTCCGCTTAATGTCGCTGAGCGTGTTGATGCCTTGCTCCTCGAACAGCTTCCACTGCGAGTAGTTGAACTCCATGTAGCGTATGATTTCAGGCATCTCGATAAAACCTACGAGAGACAGAGAGAGAGGGAGAGAGATGCGAAACGGTTAAGTAATTGCAGCAATGTAATTGCGAGCAATGCTAAAAATCTCAACTCACTATTCCACGCGTCCATCATGTCGTGGATGATGTATTCAATGAAACCAATCTGGCTCTTAGAGATGCTGCACGTGGTCCGATCGAACATCGGCATCACGATCGGCAGATTTTTGCGTTTCTCCTCGTCCGTTTGCATGAAGTACTCCTCCGCGATTCGGCGGGCCCACTCGACGCAGAATTTGAGCGGGCGCGTCGGGTTGCTGACGTCCGCACACTTGATCAGCATGCGCCGCACCAGGATCTGGTTGTCGTCGTTGTCCGGTGGGAGCGGTTCCTTCGACTCAACGTCCGTGCCAAACACGCTGACGAACTTGGCCAGATGCTCGAAGTGTCGCGTCATCTCCGTCGCCAGTATCATGTCCACAATGATCGAACGAGCCAGCTTGTACATGTCCCGGTCCAGGTGCTTGAAGATGTTGATCTTATCGTCACCTTTAAATACAAAATTTAGAAGGAAAAATTAAAAAAATGTCACGCCCGTTTAAACATTAAATGCAAATGAAATGTTTGAAATCAAACCCAGCGCTAAGAAATTTTTGAAGATGGACCTCAAACGAACCGCAAAACTCACCCAACGTTAAACGGAACGTGGTCGCTGCGTGGTGTGACTCGAGCACGCAGATGTCGTTATACAGCAGGGCCAGTGTGTTGTCCGAGTTGCACAGGTAGGCGGACGAACGGCCCGGATGGTCAATGTCATGGGTAGCGGCTGCGATAAGGGCGGTTGCCTCATCCATTCGGTCCATAATTTTCAACTCTCGGTTGCTGAGCTGCTGTAGATAAACTGCCGTGGCCTGGAAATGTCATGAAATTAATTAGTGAAGGTGATAGTGTGGCCAAAAAAAAATTTAAATTAATGGAAAATAGCACATTATATTTGCTTGAAAGCGTTATTTCTGTATGCTCTCATCGGGACTTTTCGAATATGCATGGGAGAAAGCAGGGAAGGCATCTTTCCTTCTGCGAAATATTTAGCCGTTTAATTTTCCTTCGGCGCCACTGGGATTAGATGCCATTCGAAGATAAAAGCAAGAAGTGCTTGCCACTTTTAAAAGCTTTCCTTCCCATTCTGGGACAAGTGTTCTTCAAACAATTCGAGCAATTGTTCCCATTCACACAGCGGGCCTTTGCTGCGATGGAAAAAAGGCTTACCACCTCCAATCTACCAAGAAAGCTTATACCACATTTCTCACCGCGCGCCGCATTACAACAATCAGAAAAGTGGGAAGTGTTGGAAAGGGGAGGGAGTGGGGAGGAGAAAGGGAGTTGGAGCAGGCATCAAAAAGCCCTCCACAAACAAAGGCTGGCAAAGCAGACCGGCATGAGGGAAGGAAATAACTAGACCCATCGTGAGCAGAAACAAAAGGTACGGTCGGTGCGAAAGGAAGCCTTCGTGCGAATGGATTTGCATTTGGCCAAGGATAAGCGATGTGTAAAGGGGATCCCGGCAAAACAACTCCACCTGATCCAGTCCGGCCGCGAGCATCAAACAAACATCGGTGGAGAAAATGGAAGGAGGCGCCGCCAGGGAGCGATGAGATGGAAGAGGATTAATTTTAATTATTTTCCGCTTACCTGCATCACGTCAGCGGCATGAGTGCTGTTGTGATACGTGTTCTCGCTGTGGTAGTACTTCTCCATCTCAATGAGCCACAGCTTGAACGTCATCTCGTCACAGTTAAACGTATTGTACACATCAAACCGCCGGAACAGTTCTAATCCTGTGTGGGTACCGTGCGAGGGAGACAGGAACGGAGCATTCGTAAACGTTTAGTCACCAACAGGCGGCCGACACGTGGCTGAGACGACCGGTCCACTTACCTAAACACACTAATGGACGTTTCTCGGTTAGATCCTCTAGCTTAAATATTTCAAAGTCCCAATCCAGGGCGGTCTGCAGCAGGTCGGACAGTTGTGAAGATTCTTTGGTTTTGTTGAAAACGATGCTCCCTGTAGATGGGCGGCCACCGCCGCGTATGATGGAATCGTTCGAGCTGCGCCGGGACGACAGGATGTTCGTTGGTCCTTGCTGTTTTGTGGCGTGTGTCGTAGGCGGGTGGAATAGAACAATTTCGATGTAAATTAGCGAAGGGGCTCCTGCGAAAGCTTCACCAAGCGCAGACACTCACCGTAAGCAAGGCACCTATCAGATCAGTGGCCACCGGGTCCTCGGTGCGGATCTCCTTCATCTGCGGACTGTACAGGCCCTCGCGCTTCAGGAACTCCATCACGCGGTCGAGCAGCTTGGCCTCGTCGAGCGAACAGTTTTCCTGAACCTGTGCCAGCAGGCTCAGTACTTTGGTGATCGGTGCCTCGAGCGGCAGGGAGGACAACTTCGCCAGGCTCGTCCGCCGCAACCCATCGGACGCGATCGACCGCACGTCGAAGCTGCCCCGGCGGATCGAGTGCAGCGAGCCGCGCGGCACTTCCTTACCCTGCGGTAACGTCTGCAGCGCCTCGCCGATCGCGTTCGACGATACCAGTGCGCTGGATGATGATTCTAGGACTAAAACTAAGTGTGTGGGATTCCTGCGACGGCAAGGCGAGAGAGAGAGAGAGCGAATAATTAAGTTTATATCTCGCCGGTTGCGTAACATCCTTCCGCTCACCTTCCGATGCACGAGACAGGTACGGCACGAACATGGATTTGTGACGATTCTTGGGACTTTCTCCGCGTGGTAAGGTAACCGTCGTAGTCCTTATATCTACTGGTATGAGATAGAATATTACTAATATCGGCCGTTACCAAGTCGTTCAGAGATCTGCCAACGATTTCGTCCTGCCGGGATAGAAAGGAAAAACCATGGGTTATGGATTGCTGTGTACCATTTCATTTGTGTGCGTGAGCGAGTGTGTGTCAGACGTTCTTACCAGCTTCATATTCAGCACACGTTCGCTCGCTCGGTTCGCATACTGCGCTCGGAGCGTGTCGTCGGTAATAATGACCGCTTCTCTCGATCGATGAAGTGCCGTGTACAGTGCCTGGAAAGACAGTGAATAATTTCATTTAACAACAGGGAAATTACTTCCTTTGCGACAGGATTGCTTTAATACTCGATAAACTTTTAACTCCCTCCGTACAGCACTGCTTTCTATAGGATTGAAACTATAAGTCTAGAGACTTTTGAGGCACATATTTGTTTTGCTACACGTGCAATCCCTGCGTTGCTCCATGCTACTGAATTTTTGATTGAAATATAACACAGCTTTAGTTCCTGTTACCATGTTTTAAATTCAATACCTATTTGGATCACATTTATGCGTGCAAAAAGTATAAATAGAAATCGTACCCCAACCGCCGAATAGCAGTGTAAGAAGATTGTATTTGAAATAAATTGAATTACGTTTACGTTAAGTTTTCCCATGGGCCGTTCCGTGGTTGAGCTTGCAGGCTCGTTAGGTGTCTAACATATGAAGCCTATGGATCCAGCATACCCTTTACTCCTCGGTAGGCTGTGCGATTTTGACGTTGACGCTCTGTCTCTCTCTTAGCGTACAAGTAGAGAGGCATAAACTATTCATTTAAAGCCATGCGACTGATGACATGATTCAATTTATTCACCTGCCAGCGCTCGATAAATCACCGATATATAGGCCGGAGGCAGTCGTGCAGGCAATGGACACGCTTCGACACAAAGCGACAGACAACATGACGGTACCATAAATCTTGCTCCCGTGTCAGCCCATCCGCCGCTAGAAACCGGATGACCCACGGGAGCAAAATATGGCCGGAATGAAGAGCTAAACGCGCCTGATAGCAAAGGATTGTCCCAAGGATGCTGAGCGTAAAGCAACGAAGAAGATTAATACGGCTGGTAAACTACTATCGCTCGAGTTAGTGCAGGTAAATATGGGTGCAAATGCAATCGGTTGAACGAATTAAATTATAAACGCTCGCATGCAGCTGTTCTACGAATCGAAAAAACGAAACCTAATTGTCAATAACGACACCGGCGAAAAGCCGCCATAGACAAGATGGACCGTTGCAATGCAATGATTTTAATCTGTACCGTACCGTACGTTTCATTAGGCTCGCAAAGTGTATTAATCAATTTATGACTATCGCATCGCAACCTCATCCAGCGAGCAGCGGACAGCAAAAGTGGGCATTACGTGGCCAGCACGTTTTATCGTTAAAAATAGCGTTCAAAAGCTCGTCCTCGTGCTCAAGCGCCACAGCCTGGTGTGGCTTAAACGTCCCGCCATTTGCCCGGGGCGGATCAACCGGACGGATATGTGGGGCTAACAGTGCATAAACAACGGCACAGCAGCCGTCGCTGCCTATCGTTCGTCGCGGTTGAACGGTAACGATGATGATGGCACGATGACATTGCCAGAAAGCAAAATTGCAAACGTCGGTTGGGCAGGATACTCTGCAGGCGAGCCGTTCGAGAACCTACCTGTTGAGTCGATATCACATTCTGCGGTCGGACGAGCGAGTGCTGGATTTGCCGCAGCTCCGACGAACAAATCGATACATGTGGAGACTCGATAATGCACTGCAAGGAAGAGAGTGGAAAGGGGAGAAAAAACGAGAGAGGACACATTATTAAACGAGCACCATTAGGCGGAAAGAACGGAGTGGCATAGTTCGGTGGTGCAAGTCTTCCTCACACACGGAGTGGAGTAGTTAATGAACAGCGTCCGAACGGTGGAACGAGCTTCACTTCGAGCTTCAGTCAACGTGGACATTGCACGGTGAAATTGAATGTCAAACGCCAATTGGGTAATTGTAAGCCGCTCCATCGTAGCAGCGCCGTCAATTTGCCACATTCTTTCCTGTCGCTATCGACGTCGGAGCGCGGCACCATTTTCCAATGCAAACGGTTTTATCGACGGTGTGGCAAGGATCGATTGACGTCAATGGCTTCCAGGTGTCAATCAGTTCGCAGCAACATTCCGGGACACCACACACACACACATGCACACCCTCGACAATTGATCTGATCCTTCCGAGTAGGTTGTGAACCTCCGTGCTTTTCCGTGAACACATTTTAACGCGCTAGAAATTGCCCAAAACAATTTCACCGGTTCTGGAAGAAAAGCTTAAAATTTCAATACCCACTACACTCACCCTATTATAGCCAACATCCAGCAGGGAAATCACAGCCGTGTCATCCTTTTCAAACACACTGCGCGAACGAACCGGACAGAAATATGCAAGAGAAATGATAGAAATCGACAGTATTAGTGACGTGTGCGGAGCTTTACAAATTGTTATTTCTCTCTCTCTCTCTCTCTCTCTCTCCCCGATGCCCCCGAGCTTCTATAATCGGATCCAATTTGTGATGATTGAAATTGTCTGCTTCAGGTGTCTATTTCAGTGCTCAGGTGCAGAGTGCGAAGATGGCAAGCGAGAAAAACAGGCGAAAAAAAGCTCCAGAAGTGGACATCCTCGTCACTCTCCATCCTCGGACATTGCGTGTTGAGAAACCGATGATAAAATCCAACCGGCAAGAACATTGTCACGAATCCATTTATTGCTGCCCATCCGCACCTGTTACGCGCAGCACGTTCGTTGCGTTGGTGGCCTTTTAGCTCAGCAGATCCCGTATAATTCAAGCCCGTCCCAGGTCTGTCGATATTGGGTGAGCGATTAGGGATTTCGACACCATACCGACAACTGATCCAGGTGATGTATGGATACAACTTCGCACCATTCAGTTTTCTCACAATAGAAAGTGATTCCGGGCTCGAAATTATTCGTTATAGCGCTGGAAAATGAGGATTCATTCTGATGCTGACACTTACCTCTTTTTCACTACCGCAACCATCGTAGTATGCTGACTGCCTTTCGAGTTTCGAATTGACCTGCGGGAAACGCAGCGGGATTTAGTTAGTACGAATACGCTTCTGGCGTACGGTGATGAGATTTCTCTCCAAAAGAATAGCCATTATGCACGGGAGCACAACGTGGAGTTATAATTGCATACCCCAAACCCGGTACAAAAAGGTTTTCGGGCGGTACGAGCAGGCGCTGTACGTACAGCGGTACCGTGTAATGC
This sequence comes from Anopheles farauti, assembly GCA_000473445.2. Taxonomy (NCBI): domain Eukaryota; kingdom Metazoa; phylum Arthropoda; class Insecta; order Diptera; family Culicidae; genus Anopheles; species Anopheles farauti. The sequence continues at coordinate 16,550,401 of KI915041.1, forward strand.
GGATTATCTACATTTAGGCTCTTACCTGCCGAGTGCCTCCGCCTCGAGCGTACGGGGATACCGCGCGTCGACGATGATGATGTGGTGCCCGCCGGAGCTGGGATTTTGGAACGCATCTATGGCGGTTTCGGCCGACTTCACGAACGTTGGCTCCAGGCTGAGCCGGTGGCTGGCATTGACCAGCGCTTCGAACACGGGATCATTCTTGCAGAAGGCAATCAAAATCTGCAAACGAGCGTACGGCACGAAAATTAGGTACATTTGTTTACACGATCTCCCGGCCGTCCCTGCGGGGGCTTACCTTAATCACAGGATTCGGCGGCAGCAGGTTGGGAAATTTCAGATCCGATACTAATCGCTGGAACGGGGAATGAAAAAAAAATCAATGGAACATTAGCAACGGGTTGTAATAGCTTTCCCGAATCACGCCCGAGGAAGGTCGGCAATGTGGATATGACCATGTTTACAATAAAACCCATCGTATAGCACAATCCACCGTACACCATCAGCGCCAGCTATTAGTAGGAACATCGGAAAATATACCTCTATGGCGCTCATATCCTCCTCGGACAGACTAGGCACCATTATTTCTTCCGCATCTGAGGGACACAAAAAAAGGGGAAGCAATAGAGAACATACGCCGGGAACGGTCCAGCATAAACTAAACAACAACCTTCACCCGGTCCATTTTCAACCACCACCTCAACTAATTGATGCTGCCGCTTCCCGTCGGACTGCTCCTGGCGGTGGCTCGATCCCGGCATCGGTTCTTCTTCGACCGCAAACGTAACCGCGTCTTTCACGGGCGGTTCACGTCGTACCACCGCCGGTTCATCGTACTCGTAAAAGTGCACATCGTAGTCGGCCAGTATCTGCTGGCGGAACGCGGGCTCGATCGAATCGGCCGGCAGGCTACGGAACGCCTCGAACCGACGCCATTCGCGCGCACTGAGCTGGCGGATTAATACCTTCGAAATGTCCATCGTGGAGGAAGGAAGCTGCACCACACCACGTTTACACTAATGAACTGCGAAATTTGACAGGAGGTGACGTTTCTGAAACATCCCCAGGCTGCTATGATGGATGTCAGAGGTTTTGTTTGTGTATTTTTTTTTACAGAAAAAAAACTTCAAGAAACGTTTTCTTTTCTTGAAAAACACACCTATCAGCTCGATTGTTCCTTTTCGTAGGTACTTACTGTCATCGGTTCCTCGATGGGCGATTCTTCCAGAATGTCAGGAAACCGGAACACCTTCAGACCGTTCGATCGCCGCCCGTACGATCTCGGCCGAAAAACCGGAGCCGAGTTCGTCCTGCTGTAAAGCCGCTGTTCGCTTTCGTTATCTGTGTCGCGGGTGTCGTCCGTGCGTCCATCATCACGCATCACGGTGTATGCCGGAAGAGTAAAAGAAGGCACAGGATAAAGCGAGGCAAACGTAAATTGGAACCGTGCGATGTGATTGAAACCAAAAAATCCATCGTACCGTCGCTGGTGCTGCTCGGGCTCGCTTCCAGCGGAAGCAACCATCGGTGCGGCTCCGGTGAACTGATAAGCTCCGTCGTTAGTTTCGAACCGGTAATAAGGGACGGGTTGCCATTGTCCACGCGACTCGTCGGCCCACTGTCCATCGGCATCTGCGTTCGTTCCTCCTCCGGGCGGATATCGCAGTAGGATGGGCGCCGTGACGGTTGCATTTCGGAATGCTCGGCGGAAGACGGTGGCGTACCTAGCAGACTGTAGCGTCGCCGTGCCGGACGCGTCCGCTCAGCCTCCGGCATCGATTCCAGCTCCTTCACCGTCAACACCGCCGCCTTATCCGACGGTTTGCACAGCGACTCCATGCTCTTGCTCCGGTACTTGCGGAAAAAGGATTTCATCTTGAAGCAACCGGCGCCCGCTTGGTCGACCTCATTCATCACCCTTCGCACACGTGGCACACGGTGACATCAATCTGTGAGTTCGGAAGGCAACGCGGCAACGCGGCGGAACGCGGTGAGCATTTCCAATTAAGCTGCAGTGGCCATTTATTTTCCGGGGCAAACACGCCGGAGAGCTGGTTGATTGTTTGCGTTGGAAAGTGGACGCTTTGATTGTGTTCGCGTTTTCTTCTCCTAACTCACTCGAAGCTACACTTTAAGATTTCTGGAGCAATCGAGTTTGGGGAAGTCTTTACGCACCGGTTTGCATGCAACGGCTCTAAAGGAATCTTGAGAATCAGCGCGTTCGATATTATTTTCGTAATTGTTATGCAGGGAAATGTATGTTGCATAATAACAACCCACACACTGCGGCTTGGTGTTGAACGTAATAATTAAAAAGAAAAACCAGCAGAAATCCCACACCGCGGACAGCGTCGGTGTCTTCGTAGGTATGGATCGCCCTCTAGTAATGGTATCGTTAGGTGTTATCAGCACATCGCAATCAGATTAACACGGTCCCATATTGGAACGCGCTGGTGAGTAAAACACCTTACACACACACACACACACACACACACACACACACACACACACACACACACACACACACTACCCCTATTCGCTTTGATTTATGTATGCAGTATCGCCATCACATAGTTTCATTGCGTCCAACCGTTCCCAACGATGCGGGAAACAACAAAGCGCCGTATATGCCTTTTTTCTCCGATTTCCCAGCTGCACCACCGCCCGACTGGCGTCAGGGTTCGTTGCAAGCTGGGCTTTTTTCTCGGCCCCATCGCTTCGTTATCGGCTCGGCTCCAGAATGCAAATTCATTCGCGAACAATGAAACCCTTTCGCAGCGGCATCGCATCGCGGAATTGATGGATCGCCCCTAATCAGCGTGTGTTGTAATTGGTCAAATTTGCCCGCTTGCTTCCGCTCCGCGATTGGGACGTCTTTGCCACCGGAGAAATTGCTGCACCTGGAATGAATCGACGAGGAAGTCTTCCGTCGCGGTGCAATTGAAAAAGCCCGAGCCGGGAGTGGCAGATTAGTTCTCCGATTGGCGGACTAATCCGTATCGTTTCGCACCGGGTAATTAGACGGCAGTATTTTTAGCCTTTCCGCCCACTTCAGCAGTCCTCATCGATTGCCCTAATCGACGAGGCTTAAACGCACGGATGGCCTCCGGTGAGTCAGGAACTCCTTAGACGAGGATTAGCCGCTCAGTGCGCTTGGAAGTTCTTGGACAAAACACAAAAAAAAGAAAAACAGAAGTACAGCTCCGTGTCCCGATGTCGGTAACGATGCAACGACGGATTTAGCCACTTGAAGATAATTGTTATCTGGTAGGTACGCAACGCCTCGTGGGACACACGGTCTCGGGAATTGTGTTCGTTAACGAAGCGAACGAAGCAAACAAGAGGGTTTTTTATTATAGAAAAGCAACAACACGCAGTGTTCGAAGGAAAAGCTCCTCCTTCGGAAGGCTCCTCATAGTGGGTTTCACCAAATTTCCTTCGTTTTTTCCACGTGTAAACACAGTAGGCCACAAACGTTTTGGTACGTGAATGGAAATATTTTAGCCAGTTTGGTGCATGTTTTTGGGATATTTTTTTGTAAAAATATGAGCTAAGCTTATAAATGCATAAATTGATTTTTTTTTTAATTTAATTTGAAAAAAATCAGAATTAATATTTAAAAATTTCTTTTCATTTCCATTTCTTCAACACTCGCAGTCAAAGAAAAATGTCTACAAAATTCATCAAAATCATCAATCGGATATTGAGTGTTTATTCAAAGGCTTTCACTTGTCGCCGCATTGAAGAGGCTACCTTTGATGATTTATAACCATTTGGGTAAGAAAATTATAGAAGACCTAACACCGTCTTAAACTCAATCAGACGGCAACTGCTTTGTCAACTACTAATGGCCCATGTCGTACCAACTTAAACCCTACCATAAATCTCGTCCCACGGTCCCCTTGTGAAGTACTGTACATCAAAAAGCAACGACGGCAACTTAATAAACCGTACAACCTGTTCGCAAACAGTGCCGCCGCTTGAGAATTCGCGGAAAGCGGAACCGAAACCGAGTTTTACGGCAGCTGATTTGAAGGCGGAACAGTACACGGAATCTTCGAGTGTCCTTTCGATCGTGCAACAAATTACTGCACTTCGTCTACACCCGGCTGAAGTGGGTTCGGGGTGGCCGTCGGGCTGTTGCAACCTGCACGCGCCCGTTTGGAGTTGCTTGACAATTAACTCTCCTTTACCGTGGGGTGCACCAGCGAGAAACGAACCGGATATTGCACAATTGTTGAATGTAAACAGGGAGAAAAAATGAAAAATAATAAAACGGGAAGATTCTAGATGGAATGCGGGCGGCGGTGTTGCAAACAGCACCGCATCTTCTAGCGTACTGTTTTGCATGGCACCGGACTGCAGTGGAGTATTTTTTAATTAAATCCCATTTACACATTGCTCTCACGAAGTGGAAAGCTACGGGAAAAAGTTCCGTGATTTCACCTGGCGCTGGCTAATTATCTGCCCGTCTCGCTTTCCCACCCGAAACCGAGAACATCACAGCTCCGGTCAGAACAACGATTTTCTACGCCAAATGGAAGAATATTCCATCCGTTTTACGTTTACGCGCCCATGGATCAACAACCCGGTGTACACTAAACTGGCGCGACGGGTATGGATTTAATTACACTCTCGGTGGTCTAATTTGACACCGGGTGGCACTGAAGATTGGTTGTCTTTCGCAGACGGTGGGATTGATTTATGAGCATTTTAGAAGCGAAGTAAAAACTCGCACAAAAGGATGCAGGATGGGGAGTGCAGCTACTAGTAAATTACACGGCTCCTTGACGTTGAAATAGTGTGTGTGTATTTGATAGACAGGTTTTATATTAACTAGCTAGTTTCCAGCATTGAGGAACAGCGGGACTAACGTGGGATGAGTTTCATACGCGCGTCACTATTCTAGAGCATTTTTATTCTTCTGTACGCACACACACTGAACATATCCGTTTGCGTCACTTCACTAAAAAGAACATCGCTAACACAGACGGTTGAGATAGTTTTTGGTAGCTTAAAGCAGCAGCGAACACACGGTGCCGTAGGGAAAATGCATCCAAAGTTAAATGCGCACGAAACGATGCGAGATTTTCGCATGCCCGAGTCAGCTTCACTCAACGACTGGCCGTCGTCGTGGACACAAAAACCGTGGGCTGCCGATCCGTCGACTTCTGCTAATTGACACACTTGAGCACGCGTTATCGCGATGTGGGCGTCTTTAGGGAAGGCTCCGGATGGCGAGACAGAAAGATGCGTCAGATGACGAGGAACACACACCGGCGATTGACAAGTCGCCCGTTATCGTCGAACCGCCAGGCTGGAGATGGCTTGGATTGTCATGCCAGAAGACGATTGTGTTGGCCGAAGAAGCTCAATTTGTCCCCCGGGTGATAAGATACGCAGGGGTTGGGCTTTGACTGGTGTTTTAGAGTATTGATATGTTCACGGACGCGCCGGACTGTGATGGGGACAGTTACGTGTCATTGAAACTGTTGCGTGCAGCATAAATGGCTCATGACTTCGTTTGTATCTGAAGACGAGTTAATCGGGAACAGTCGAAAACTGATTGAATTTTCAATTTAAATGTTAGTCAACAATAATTGATTATCAAAACTGAATCAAGAGGAGAGGATATAGCATCAATTATGAATAGAATCGAAATTTATCGAAGTCATGAAGAAAGAGTCAGAAAGACATGTATGGAAAAATTCATAAAAAAAAATACAGGAAACAACTAACGAGCTTCAAAACTAGAAAATAGTTTGAAGCAACCGGAGAGAAAGAACTAAACGATAAACTGACAAAAAAGTTCAATCTCAAATCCACTCTCAAAAGTCTATTTCAGGGAAATCTTTATTCTTGAAGGAGCAACTAAGCACAACTGGAGTTGGAATATTGAAAAGAGCTAACAACAGATGCTTTTAATTCAACGTCTCACATTTTTAATTATCTCTGTTCTAGGACATCATTATGTAAGAATGAATGGCATGATAGCAGAGAATACGCTCGTATGGATTCCAGTTTTTCATTAGTTGTTATGGCATGTCGAGTTGTGAAAGGCTAACATTAAAAAACTAAAGATACTTGTATTCTTTTCAAGAGATGACCCTAGTCTAAACCATGTTCCAGCGAAAAGTCTTGCTAATGAATGTTGCAGTTGATATGAAAAGAGAACCTTCCATAGCTTGTCAAAGAAAGAGAAGCTATGGCAACCTTCCAAGTCCTCGGCTTTCCGTCGCGTGGCACGCGTTTTCATCGCCGGATGGTTTCACTTATCGCCCGCCCTACTACACACTGTCACTCCCTCCCGATTGTGTCTGGCCGCACGGCGACACGCTTGACTCATATAACATCGCTCATCGGGATCACTTGACATTTATTAAAAAAGAGAAGAATATGCATCACTCCACGGTTGGTGCGCGAGACGGGCACGGGTGTGGGAGGGAGAGGGGGAGGGGGTTGTGCTCGTGCGTATGAAACACGCAGCTCCCCCCCTCCCCCCCCCCCCTGGCGGCCCACTTTATCAGATAAGAGCCACCCGAGTGGGAAACTAAAATCCCCAGCGGGAGTTGTTTTGAAGGTGGGTGGTATCGATTTTCTGGTGGTGGAAATGTGGCCGCACCGAGCGGTTGGAATGGGGCATTCACTAATCGCTCGTAGGAAAGTGAAGGCAATATGGTTCGATGGTAATTTATTGTCGTTTGCGATCGTTCGCAATATTAAAGCTAGCCCCTAGTTTTCCACCGAAGCCACACCATTTAGAGGGGTTAGGTCGCATCGTGCCGAGTTCGATCGAATGATGGATAACACTTTTACCTCAGTAGTAGTGTTCTACACCCTCCCATTAGTGTTTTGCAAGGATTAGTAGTTTTGCTGTAAGTAATGGAATGCGAGACTACGGACCGGAGCCCGGTGTACGTAATTAGAACAGACTGTCGATGCTACACACAACAATTCAATCGAACGATCTAATCGTCGGTGGGTAAATCGTACAGCAGAATTCCATAGGAGTTTTGCGTTTGAAAACAAGCGCCGAACAAACTGGTCGCTTTGCGTGTTCCGGCTTTCGATAGATGGTTAGGAGCAACAGTGGGATGCACGTTTTGTTTAGAATGTGATAATTGTGCGATAATGGGCTTACAATAGCAGTACAACTAGTCGTGTCGAACTAGTTTGCTCAAGCAAACGTCACAATACAATTAGAGAATAGAGGCAAGGAAAAATCAATCGAAACGAACACGAAACTGTACGCCGGCACCGTGATCAAGATAGGTGCGAAATAAATTTATAGTCTTTAGGTTTGTTATGTTTTCATGTGTTTTATTTCGATCGAGCTATAGATAGAGAGTCAGATAGAGCTAATAACTTTAACATATACCTTACGTGCTACTATTTATCTATACTTAAACACATTATTAGGTCATATCCACATTACTCGTTTAAAGTGTAAGATTTCCTTCCATATAATTGAGCCCAGATCATATCAGACACTTACCGGGCACGAGTCGAGTGGTTCTTCCTCCGGGGTCAGAGCCAAAGACGACTTCCGATGACCGTAGCGACCCGAACTGCTCGACGTTCCACCTGTGGCGAAAGCGAAAAAATGGAAACAAAAAGCACGGTGAGAAAATGTTTTGGAGATCGATTGTTTTTCGTTTTTTTTTTTTGTAAATTGTAAACAGTTTCTAATATTCAAAGCAAATAAAAAAACGAAACACCGAAAGGAACACGAAGATCGTTCGCGATCATAGCGTTAATGAGCGAACCATATGCCAATGTCATAACGGAAGTGCATTGGTTCGTTTTGGTTTTTCGCCCCTCTCTTTCCCTTCTTTTGGACCATCTTTTTCAATGTCTTCCACTGTCTATTTCGGCTCGTGAAATGCGCCTGAAGTTCACCAAGTTCAAGCACCTTGCGTCTGGCGGTGGCGAACGATTCGAATCGGTGGAAATATCCCGTCACCGGCAGCCTCCAATCTCCAACCACGCAATCCGCTTACGGCGGAAGATCGGCATCGGGGATCTAGTCACAATCTGCAGCGATGCGGTGAGGGGCACAGAGTGGTGCAAACGCACCACCGCGTACCGATCAATCTTACGATCGTTTCCCCTCGCCCATTCACGAGCGCGATAATTGCCCCTTTCTTCGCCTGCGCATCCGAAGTTTCCGAAAGAGGTGCGGCGCGAGCGAGCGCGCGGTCATTTTCCCGTTGCTTAATTTTGATGGCTTGATGACGTCCCTCGCGCTCGATCCGCTCGCCCCGCTCGTACTTTCGCTTTCGACAGGCTCAATTAATGAGCCGGATGAGAACCGCGCAAAATCGCGCGATGGTGGTGGTGGTGTTTGTGCGCGAAACAATACTCCGAGGAGGAGGAGAGGAGAATTGACGGACAAGATGCGCTCGTGTGCGTGGGGCTGGATGCTTGATGGTAGATTATCAAATTGCTCCGCCGATGGTCAGTAACATCGTCTGCCGGCCCCGGCGAAGGCAGGAAGCGACCCATCAACGCAAAAGTACAAAATCGATCATGCTGCTGTGCGGGAGCTTTGCGGGTTGGAAGTTTCCACTTCCGTTTTGACTTGAATTTTCGGTTCGATTAGGTAACGGTAACGGTGGATGCGGTTTGTTGAAATTGTCGCATGGTTGTGTTTCCGCGTTGAGGTGCACAAGAAAGGGTGGGAACAGTTTTACGACACTTTAATAACATTAAAACATCGAAATAAATTAATCATCCAGGAAGCAAAAAGCTACACATTTCGAAAGTTTCAAATTCACAGAGTTTTGATTTAATGTAAACGTGATTATATATAATTCCGAAAAATAAATCGGAAAGTAACATCTCATTGAGAAGGCACATTATGAGAAGCGTCCATAGAACAAAAGTGGCGCCACCTCGTGGAGGGTGTATGAACTAAGAAATATTTTAGATTAAAAAAATTTTAAACGAGTTTCGTGAGCAAATATAGAATAAATTGGACCGGATTGCAATTTATAGAAAAATATAGACAACAGGCGGATCGATAGTTTAGCTTTTTGCTGCAAAAAAATGGGCAGCTAATTTAATCTTATTTTATTATTTCCAACAGAGAGTACATCGTTCATCCAAAAACTGATTCAATTTTGCTATCGACATGTATCGCAATTCCACGCAGTTGCATGTTTACCCAATACGAAAATCACGGAACACCCAATTACAGACGCAATCATTTTGTTGTTACCCTCCCACAGTGCAAAAAAAAAACAATTGTTTTTACCCCATGGCGCAAACGGAAAATAAGCTTTTTATTTCAGTTTTCGCGCTGACCCTGGGCGAATGCCGGAGGCGCCGATCGGGGTTGTGTTTTCGATGGAAAACCCCATTAGTCTCAAACGATTCAAGCTACCTCCGATGTACGGCCGGACAAGAGAGCGGGGAAGGTTAAACGGCACAAGCACTGCACAAACAACGCACAAACAGTTCGCTTGCCCGTGGAGGAAAGGAAACCTTTAATTGAGCAGCGGTGATCGGGTCCAATATTGTTCGACTTCGGTGGAAACCATCGTGAATGGGTGCAATTTTTCTCTCGTCCTGGAGTAGATTATTTTCATGCCGGTATGTGGTATCCTTGCCGCACACGTACGTGCTTCGATGTGGAGAAAAATTAATCATTTATCATGAAGATAAATCACAATAGTTCACTGGAAATGAAGCGATCGATGGAAGGAAGGTGGGAGGGATTTTAGGTCAGAGTTTTCGCGTTCCATCTCCGTTCATTGGGGGTTTGAGAGAAGAAAAAATCATACTCGTACGCAATCGATTGGTGGTATGTATGTGGAGATTAGATCCGGAAAATTAACGCGAAGCCATATTAAACCTTAAATAGAACATTCCAGAATAATGAAATGGCAAAAATCAAATTTCATTTTTTCTCAAAAGACGCCAACTCGAATCATTCACTCGTTTCGTTCTAGATTTTGATACTCAGAAGAATATCAAAAAAACATCAAAGCACACTCAAGATGATACAAATGGCCACAGATAAAGTGTACTATCAGGCTGGCATTCAATCCGCTTGAGCTTCAATCTATCTGTCTTCATTTGCGAATACATTTTTTGGCTCACACCTTCGCACGAATAATCTGTTCGAAATGCGATACAACGCGAAATGCCCACACGATGACGAATATTATCCGACCAACCACCCTTCCTGCCCCCGTAAATAGCATGGAATTTTTAAAAATTGATTTGCAAATTTCGAGCAAAAGCGAGATATGCAAAAATTCCGGAACCAAATCACACATCCTTCCAATCGGGCCACTCCCCGGGTGTTCCGGCAGAATGGAGGAGAAATCACATCTGGCATCAGCGGCTCGTCAGACCTCAAAAATGTCACCAAATCGCGAACCCACCCGCCGCCGCCGCCGCCGCGGGAGAAAGTTTGCATATTTAGTAAAATTTGTGAAAAATTTGTGATCATCTTTTTGTGCCGCGCGCGCACTTGTGTGTGTGTGTGTGTGTGTTTACATGTTTATATTTATCTTGGAGGCTGGTTCGAAGCGTTTTTTTTTCGGGGGAGACATTTGTTTAACCTGTTTCGCATCTGTACGAAGCCACCTGCGCCACCTGCGCCACCGTGAGCTGCCCGAGTTCAACAGCATCCGATGCGATGGTGAAACGTGTGAGATTTGGTGACTATGTGGTGAGAAGGTATGCGCGCGCTGGCAAGAAAGCTTCGTCGAGCAATGGAAGACACGGGACGTACGGTACTCCTCCTCGCGTACAGGTTCCGTCACGCTATAATAGAAATTTTGCGTGCTTCCAACATAACCGCCAACTACAACACAATTTATGCCACCATGGAAAGGTTTCAATTCTTCCAAAGGCAATGAACCGCTTTGGTGGTGTGCCGGTGGAAGCCAATTTCAGCAGCCAACCTTTCATAATTGAGATCAAAACAGCCCGAAAACCGGCCAGGGAGAATTCACTTTCCCGTTGAGTAATAGAGTGATTGCATGTGCCGCGCACATTCGTTCACACAGTGACGCGCTTCCGAGCTGAGCGTGCTGTTTTTGTGTGTATGTGTGTTTGTTTGCATAGCACTTGAACTTGCCGGCGTGTCGTGTCCGGTTTCACGGTTTCTGCCACATCTCGCGGATGGATCTCGTGCGGAAGCACGGGCGAAAGTGTTTTAGGCAGCAGGGAGTTAGTAAGCAATAAGTCATAAGTCATAAACGAGACACTTGAAGCCCCGGTGGCCGTTGGAGTTTGGGACAGTAAACTTCTCTTTCGGAACAATGCGGCAACATTGTGCGGTAGGTGGATTTTAAACGTGACGGAATTGAGACAACCCGGAGGAGAAAAAAAAACGCGCCCAAATCCAGAAGAATGCATTAGCTGCGATGAAAGTGAAGTGGTTGTGGCAGGGAAAGTGAAGGTGCGTTTCTTATAGTTATGTTGTTTTAAAGCTTGTTGGAATTGTTAGGAAAATATTTATTGGATACTTCCCATTTGAGACTTCCCAAGAAAGAAATAAATTCTTCTTGATAATTTCCCAAATATTCACATTGAAACGGAACATTTTTTCAGCTTGATTTTCTAACCCTTCCAATGAACCGTTTTGTTTTCATAACCAACTATTGACCTATTAAACAGTTTTATACTTACTTCACGGGATGGTGTGCTGAACGATATTTTAAAAATATTCAACCAAAGCTGAATATTTGTATGTTAAGGTATGATCAAATTAACAACTCGACTAAAATTTGACACATTTACTGTGGGTTATCTGTTGTTCGCTAATAAAAAAGAAACTTAATATAAATGCAAAAGGAATGATTTTTGTACAAGATATTTATTCAGTAAATACCTTCACAATGTGATGCTATTTCATACGCCGTCGCATATCGGCTCGTGCGGATAATAAAAGGAAAAGTGCCACATCGCGAGCAGAACCTGTTCGGTTCGTCGCTACCTACACAACGCACAACGAAATTGACCGAAAATTCCCGTTTATTGGATCCCTTTGCAGGAGGCAGAGATCGTCCAGAGCGGGAGGACAACGCTGTCTTGTCTTTAATCTCCACCGAATGCTTCTGAAGCCGTTCTCACCCCTTTCCTTTCATTTTGTGTCACATTCTGATGACGCTTCGATTTTCGGGTAGCACTCGTGCATACTGAAGAAGCGATGGTTTGGGGATATATCTCACTATCTCTTCATTCTTGCGGCGGATCCCCCGCCCGCGTACGGTCAGCGAAGAAGCTGCCCGCCACGATTTTATGACTTATGGTGAATGAAGCTGCTCCGTTCCCGCCACTCTAGCAATCGAAAATTAGATGACTCCGTCGTTAGATTTCGGTGCATTTCGAACCCGTTTCAGTGGAGTTAGAATCGTTGGAATGTTCCGTTCCGTTCCGGGCAAGAACTTGCGTTATCTTGATTGTGTCATCAGTCGGGATTGTGGGCGATGGACGATTGTTTGGTGTCCCTCCGAGACTGGAGCTTAGGTTCGCTCGTAAATTCCACCCCGGCGAAGACCAAACCGCTCCGTTTCGTTTGGTTTCGGTTCGTTTTCGGGCGAACGATCGTTTACGTTTATTGGCACACATCTAATGAGTGGTAAAATTTTGTGTCCATTTTTAAGTACACAATAACTCACCGGATTATACGAACATGAGAGCGAAGCTTTATTTGAGGTTTTTTCTATGTGTTTTTTTTCATTAGTTAAATACGTTTTCTTTTCATTACCATACGTAAACCATACACACACTCAAAAACAAACTAATTACGGGGTGAATCTTCCTTCCTAAGCAAATAATGAACACGACAATTAGCCGACAAGTGAAACTCGACGATCATCGCAAATTAAACCCTTTGGCGGGTTTAGTGTGCGTGTGGGAGAAAACCCGCTAACCACCTACAACCACCCCGCCTCCCATCAGCAATGCAACAATATCGTTTAAATAATGAAGAAAAATTGTTAGTAACTATAATCCACCGAGAGAAATCATCTTTCGCCCGGCAATCTCGGGCTCCGAGGCTCACATAACACAAACGGGAGACACAACGCGACGCAATCGTCGCTGGAAAAGAAAAACCATCTCCCGGTGGGCTGTTGGTGGGAGGTTCAACCAGCCCTGTATTGTGAGGGAGGAAAAACGGATCGTTAGAAAATTCTCACATCTAAATCACGCTCTGCTGTTGGTGTGGGTTGCGGGCACGTGAGTGTCTCTTCTCCCTCCGCCCACGGGGAGGGGAGGACGCCATAACCTAGGCGTCGAAACCTAGCCTAGCCGCACCGATCTCATCACATTTGCCAGCACCGGTGAAAGGGCGCGAGAAGCGAAACCGGCGAAGAATGCAACGGAGGTGAAAACGAAAGCAAACACGGAGCAAATATTATCGAAGAGCTCACGTATAACACACGCGGAGATAGTGCGATCACACGCCGGTGTCGTTCCAAGTGCGTGTGTGAGTGTTTTTTTTTTGTTTTTATTTGTTGCATCTCACCCTCAAAGTCAATGAACTGCATCGTTTGATAGGCGGATAGGAGCCGCACCTACGACGACACACGGTGCTTTCAAAGTTTCCATTTTCCGAGCCTCCATTTTCCACCAATTCGCAAATCCACACACATCCACACCAGTACCTGTTCCTCCCCAAAAAAAGGCGAACTCGATTGACTACTAAATCGGATCGAAACGAGTCCTCGACTAACAGGGAACAAGCAACCGAGGAAGGGTACATTGATTGCGGGAATGCAATCACTTCTGGCTGATGTGATCTGATCTCGTTTTCCTCCCGTTGTGCCCAACGTGACAGACGACTATCTTGCATGTACGAACGCTCTTTCGCTCATTAGCAATTCCGATGCAAATCCGGCATCTCGAGTGCAGCGCGGATTTACACTGACTGTGTTCGCGAAGACAAAATGGTGATTTTAATGGGGAGAGCTTTTAGAAACATTTGAATTGAAAGAAACACTTTTCTCTAGGAGTTGGCAGTTTCTCTTAAAACATAAACTCCCATCAAAGCACTTATTTCTTGAAGAGCCTTAAGCTTAACCTACTGAATAACACTCTCTGAAATATTTGAATAAAGTGGAACATATAAGCACCTATTTGTGAAAAAATATCTGAAAAGATTCTAAGAAGCAATACAATTTTCAATCTCAGTCGAAAACGAAGTCAGAGCTTTAATAATGTTCAATTAAGTTGTCTCGGCAATAATCGAATAAATAAACCTTTCGATCACCTTCAACACATCCGGTGCTGTTAGTGTTGCGTTTTAAAATCAGCTCCGTACAAACGTTGCTCCTTCATCCACTCCACCACCCACCACTCGATGCTGGGGGTGTCAAATCGAGCATAAACTAATCGATAGGCGGACGTGAGCTGTGGGTGTACGTACATCCTGATCCTGATCCTAACACGGCAAACCACTTCCGCTGCGCTTCTAAAACCCTCCCCCTCTGCAACCTGAGCTCTGACGGTAATGGTAACGAGTCGGTTTTTGCGATTCCTGTGTTTTTTTTCAGTTTATTTGTTTACATTTGCCTCTTCCTGTACGTTCTCTTTCTATCATGGCACACTAGGCGTGAGTTTATCCAGTAAACCAGTGGTTAAGCAGCTTCATTAATGTATCGATCGATGTATCGCATGCTCGAGAGTTTCATCGAGTGGAACAAAAACCTTAATTGAAGCAGCAGCTCTGGAGTACATATCACGAGCACATGCGGTGCCATTTCTCTACGACGATCGTTCGGATTTGCCCGACTGCAGGGTAGGAAGGCTAACTGAAAATGATCTCGTTTCAGTTGCTGCAATGTGAAATGTGAGTGGAAAACGGGGGGAGAAGGAGCTCGAGTGTTTGTGCAGTCGAATCTATGTCCGTGGAAAGTGGTTTCAATATCTTTGTGCTATGACCGCTGCTGTCGAGATAAATAAATCGATTGAGCGGATTAAACTCACAGTTTATACAGCAGGACTTACAGCAGGTACCGTAGTGTCAAAACAGTAAATTTCTTATCTCCAACAATATTTTTTTGACATTTTATCCCAAGCCCACTCCAATTCCACCTGGGAAATACGTGACGTGACAGTGATGCCGTATTAGTTGTAGCAATTTTCGTACGATCCAGAGATAATCGATTATTGGTGGCAGTAAGCACCCGGCGTGGGAAGAGAAGCGCGTGAAACAAAACGACCGGTAAACTTATTAAAAGTTATAATTAAACCTAGCCGCTCATTTCACGAAGTCCATTAGCGAGGTTCGAGAAAGAAAGCATCGGTGAAGCTTGTGCTGGTGAAGTAACTTTTCTCAGCACCTCTCCCACAGAGACGCTTCTGTAGGGAGACAGAAAATGAATGCAATGGAATAGCTCTCAAGGATAAGATATTCTAGATGCACGCATCAAAAATAGGAACCAGAATGTTTCCTCCAAATAATGATTCTTTTTCAAAACCGTTTATGAAGGAATTTCGTATGGAATTGAAGGGGGAAAAAATCACAGGAATTCGTTCAATCGAGAAGAATAACAATTCAGCCAACCGAGAGTCACGTAATTGAAGTCCGCACCTAACCGTGACGTGGCACCATTTAGACCCGTGTTCCGACGCGTTATTTCTCTCCGCCTAGAATGTATCCTGTCACACGGAGCCCGAGGTGGTCGGCATCAATCAAAATTTTGTATGGGTTTCTCTGGGACGAGCCGTGGCAGTGATGAGGTGAAATCCTTACGCTAATGCAATATGCCGCTTGCACCTGAATGAGCTTCCTTGCTCTGTGTTTGTGCTGGGTTTGAGAAGTCCCATAAATAACTACCTCCGCTAGATGCCTCTCTTTAAAAGCTCTAGCTGACCGCGGCCACATGAATGAGGTAAGAAACGGAACCAGGAACGAATAAAATGAACCTGCCGGCGGTGTGTCCCTTCAGACCCTTTTTTTTGGGAGGGGAAGGAGAGGAGGTCGTGGTTCTCAATGCTACCTGAGCCTTTTTCGTGTTACCGTAAGTCTCTGTGCGTGTTCGAGAATAAATCAAAACGAAATCAGAACGAATCCGGCTGGCCACAGGAAGTCATAGCGACCCAAGAATGGGTTCTTAATGACTTTTCCTCTGAGCCGGTCATTGCCGGGCGCGTCTTCCAGTTCAATTGTGCTGCTGCTGGCGGCAATCGCCGGCACTTGGAAAGAATTGACGGACGGAAAGATTGATGAAACGGCCGGCTCCAGAAAGTGTCGGTGGTTTGAATGCGCTTCATAACTCGAGCGCGGGAGGAAGGAAAGAAAAATAGAGAAAAAACCCCAAAAAAAATAAACGTTCGAAGATCGGTGAGGAAAGTCACAAGTACACTCGAACCGACCCCGGAGGTGGCACCCGATCGGGTATGATTATGGTTCGAAAACATGTGAAACGAATTAACGGATTCGATTCGAAGCAGAGTTACCCGGGAATATTTTTTTATTATTTTTTAGTTCACTTCTTATCGCCTTCGTGGTCACTTTGGAAGCCTTTTAAACTAGCTACGTGGGAGAATCCTTCTACGAGAACAACTTGCCGCCTGGTTCCTTACGGTGCCGACATTTACAACGCACACACACACCTACGTGAAGTGACGCTGATGGGTTTTAATTGTTCTGACAATAAATCGAGCGGGAAGTTTATAGGATAAACGGATAACGCCACGCGATAGTTCACAGATCAGGGGTCGGCAATCTTCTGCTAGCGGGTGATTTTAGGAACATTTTTTCAACTTAAAAGTTATTTTATTTTAACTTTACAATATACGTCTCAAGTATAGGCATGCAATTATAAACATACATTTTTCTAAACACTACTTAACCCACACGACTAATTGTTTCCATTCAAGTATGTTTCCGATCCCTGATTACTAAGTTGGCTTCAGGCGTTTTCGGTGTCATCAAAAGAATAAAACAAGAAAAAGGACGAAAAGGCGCTCTCCAAACAGAGCAAAACTAAAGCGGAATTTTCGTTCAAAAAAAGGATGGTTTTATAGACGACGAAGATAAAATAATAATGAATCGATATAGAAGCTTATCTTCCAAGCACACCAACAATTATTGCTCGATTTAAGGCATCCAAAACAATTTTCGAGCCCAAAAAAAAGGTCATCAGTAAAGAGGGATAATTTCAGGACAAACTGGTTTCTGGCTGGGGCGATTTAAACAGGAGATTACGTTTGATTTGTTGCTGTAAGTTCACGCAACGGGTCGAAGAGCATACCTTAAAAACAATTCAACTCTGTAAAGGAAATAAACGGTAGTAACGGGCAACAATGTGAAGCTCTTTGCTAGTTCGAGTATTACGAAAGAACAACGTCCATTGGCTAGCGGTAGTGGAAGATTGGAAGCAATTTGAATACAGTTCTTTCCTGTTCGGAGTAAAAAAGAGTCTTTTCACATGCGGTAATTTCGGTAGTCAGATTTGCTGGAGTCTGCCCGGAAAACCCAAATTGGGTTGGTTGCGATGAGAGAATATGTTCCCTCAATTAAGCTGGTTTCCGAAGCGTTTTCTGTAAAACCAAACGGGTTGGCGGGACAAGAAGCTTTGGTAATTCCAGCACCGCACTGCTAACGAAGGAGTTCAGCAAGATTCATCGCTGAGCCCGGAAAGCACATATTTTACCTTCTCGGAAGAATCGTTCGACCCGTCGCGGAAGAGGTTTCAAAAATAAAGAGAGCATCCCGAAGGAAATGAATAATTGGAAGAGGGAAATAATGTACAAAGTATATTGTTGTTTTTTCTCAGTACTTTCAAAACTCACAGCCTAACTTATAAGAGATATTTTTCAATCGCACTATGAATTGTCCCTTTGGGTTTCCCCCTTGGGGACACAAAGTTCAAGCCGAAGCTGTCACTGATGCCCAAGACTAGCTGAGAGGTTCTGCTCAACCATTTCATGGCCTGCTTGTAGCACCCGGATCGAAACATTCCCCATCGAAGCGCAAAATCCCAGCTCTAACCTCAGCTAGCTATTTACCGTAGGCTTTTGCGGGTCGGGTTTTGAGATTGAAACCCACAAACTCGTGCTAATAATTTGCAGTTCAAGAATTTCAACCCTCTAACGCTCGTTTGGCTCCTCATCTGGCCGCGACCGGATGAAAACCCGAAATTTAAGCCTCGGTTGGACGTACATTCGGGAGGGCTGAAACCGGGAAGCTTTAGCGATTTCGAGGGATTGCGTTGGGAAGAAACTGAGCTACGGATTTTCTTGCCGATAAACCTCGCCAACGGAGCGGCTCCGGAGGTCGCAGTGGAGTAGATTACTTTGGGTGGGTTTTTGACACACGTGTGTCAAATCTTTCGGCCAACCGCCTCAGGTGAGTCGAGACAAGCACCCCTTGGCACAGGAAGTTCCCAACTATCGGCAGTATTCCATTTCCTCTTGGCGGTGGATGTCGGGAAATTGAATTGAGGTCAGTGACAACTCAATAACACTTTAACAGCGATGGCGGGGCGCGTGAACATGGGGTGAGTGAACCGCCGGGTGAGGAGCAGTCGAAGCCGATAAGAAAGTGACTAGGTGAGAAAACTGATTTCGGAATAAATATTCATCACCGAGAGCAAAGCTGTGGTTGATTATGCAAATACGCAACCGATGTGCGATCTTTACCGGTTGGTCAATTGGTTGGCCAAAACCTGTCACCGCGATACGCGATTGATGAATGTCGTTGCCAGAAGCACATAAGAAACCGACCGCGAGAAAGTGACCAAACAGAGGTGCGGGACTCTCGGTTTCGTTTCGAGACTTCGAAGTCGAGCGGAACACTTTTCGACAAACGATGGGGCGATGGTACTGAATCAGTGCGTGGTGTTCGCCGGACTTATTTTATCTACGCGCCTCCGGTAAGTATGAAACCCGGTTCTTTGGCGCTGGAAGTCACCTAGAGCCGGCCGGCTGGTAACGTTTTTTTTTCTTGCCTACCTTTTAAGCCGACCGATCAAGACCGGTTTGGTCGGTTTTTTTTTCGCCTCCGTACACGAAAGTAAACAGCTTCCCTCCCAGCCAGCAGCTCTGCTGGTTGCGAGCACCGAAAATGCTTCATTTCTCTTTCGTGCGATGCCGGAGAAATGTTTGCTGTTCGTTGCGCACAAATCGCGCCAAACTGAGCGCATTTGAGAAGTTGTTTCCATCGGATCTGTGAAATTTGGCGCGCGAAATCTGCATGCTGCTAAAAGTTTGAAATCACAATCGGAAAGCAATTTCACTGGATAATTACCAAAATAAATAATTCAAACCTATTTACGGCAAGTGAATGGCATCATACGATGTTTGTAAATAAATTCATAACGGAGAAGAATGAAGAGCAAAAATTTTATTCAAATATTTAGAAGGAGGTAATAAAACCGTGGAAAACGGGCAAAATTAGCACACAAATGAAATCACAAAAAAATCAAACCTAAAAATGAGACCTATTGGAGGTTAAAAAAATTACACCTAACGTCCCTTGCCCAAGATGAAAGCTACCAGAATTGGATTCGAAAAATAGAATCTCACATAAGACAAACGAACAAATCAAAACCAAATTCCAAAGCGCACATTCCACGGCATTAGTCACCGTTGACCCATTTATTCTATCAGCTGATCCTCGCGCTCGCTCACGAATCTCATAGCCACTCAACGTTCCCATACACATCTAGTCGATCCTTTCACGCATCGCTTCTTAACGTAGATCCTGCCTCCCAGCAGCGGATGAAAGTGATTCCGGTCCCGACGACGGAATCACCATCATCGACATCGGGGTGATTTAAAGCGCTCCCCTTGACGCGATCATATTTCGGGATCGTTCGCCATCCATTACGCTGCTCGCTCCAGATTCGGTTTTGCCGAACTCGTTCGTTCGATCGATCGGTACGAACATTTTCGAACATAGCCCTCCTCGATCTGTCCGACGATCTCCGGACTGGTCGCGAGAAGCTTCGGAGAGGAGCACAGTAACGAAAGTGACCATGAGCTGAGCGTGAGATGCGCAAAAAAAAGCCACCCGTGAGGGGAAATGGCACGATCGACCCCCTGCCGATGTGGGGCTTTCATTTTCATTTGCGGTCAACCGCGAACCATTCGCTGAAAAAGAGTGACCGATGAGACGGGCGCAGCGCAAGAGTTGCTCAGTTGTGTTTTTGTTGTGTTTTGTGGATGTCGAGGGTGGAAGTGGCAGAAACGAAAGGAAACAAATTCGCCACCCTGGCTCGGTGAGAGAAAGCAACCCGAGGGTTTTGGGCTGGGATGATGGAATCGCGCAGTTGGCGAGCGGCAACCGTCCCGATCGGCGTTGTTTGTGCGAAATTCGAGTTCGAGTAAGGAGTTGTGGTTTGTGTGCGATCCACGCGAATGAAGATGCCAAAAGTGGAAGTGCTAGAACCGTAACGAAGTAAGCTGCGTTAGGAGTGAGATGATCTCATGATCTTAACTTGATCGTTAAGATAAACACAGAGTTCTTTAAGACGCCCCGAACGTTCGCTCGGTGACCTTTTCCATCCCGAGAGCTGATGGGTGATAGTCAGCGATCGACAATATTTCATCGCCCTGGTGTGAAGAAACTCGCAACCGCCAGCCGTCGTGTCAAAGGTGAGGAGTGAAAACGGTTCCAACTCGCCGTACCCGCAGAAACGGAAAATTGCTACGGGCTGCGCTGGGAACTCTTCCCTGTCCGGCACACGTTTTGCGTCGTCTCGTTAGCTAACTCCCTTCCCTCGGGCCGTTTGCGTGTTTGCGCTTGTGAACGATGGGAAAAGCGTCCGTCAAAGCGTTGTGAGAACTTTTTTTTTTCAAAATTAAGTAAAAACAAACCCATACCGTGTGGAAGAGCGGGAGGAAGACGAGAGAAAAAAAACCAAACGCAACAAAGCGTCACCGAGAAAGAGAGAAAGAAGGGAATACAAATTAATAGCCGAGGCTGAGAGAAGCAAAAAAAAACGCATCACGATGCGTCTGTGCGAGCAGATCGCCTCATCGCAGCATCTCACCATCACCACCACCACCACCGACCGGTGAGAAGCGGTGAGCCGCCATGGTGAGATGCGGGCTCACCTCGTGGCGCTTCTTGGTGGTGCGATCGCGCAGCTCACACCGCTCCCGACCAGCGAAGACGCGATTAATGCGTTAGATGGTGCCGAACGGAGCAGACAGACGCGAACGCTGCTGCTCCGAACCATTATTTGCCTGATGACCGGCGATAGATCAAGCGGAAAATTGAATCCATCTCCATTAGCCCATGTTTGCTGTCACCGCAAACGTTGATTATAGTGTTGTAGATCATTGTGTGCCGGGGAAGGAAAACAAAAGCCAGCCCAGTGTTTGTGTACGAAATTAGTGCGCGTGCGGTGTGCTTATTAACGTTCAATCAGCGGGAATTAAAAATTATGTCGATAGCGATGAGTGAAAATTAAAATTTGTAAACAAAAAGAAAGCCCTCAATCCCTGGAAAGCTTTGGTTTTACTTGCAAAAGAAGTGAAACAGAAACCATAGGTTCGAACAGGATTTACAACGAACGTAAACTCCACTTTCCCGTGCGCAGTACACACTTTCGTTTCGTTTCGGGAACCAAGTGCATCCTTTGCCGGTGAGTGGCGGTCCTTCGGTGCCGGAATAAAGAGTGAATAAAATACGGAAAAGAATTACAATCGCACCGTCGTGGCACACGAAATGACGGCGATTGCGTCGCCCCGGCAGCAACGAAACAGTGAAAGCTTACCTTCAGGTGCTGCAGTGCTCGCAATAAGGTTGTGGTGCGACATATAGGAGTGTTTCGGTGAAATGTGAATTGACGCGACGCTGTTTTTTGTTTTTAAAATCCTAGTGAGCTAGTGGTGTAAGTTTTCAATAAAAAAAAAAATCACCCAACCGATCCCCGCTTCGGGGCTGGAAACGAAGAGTAAGAGTGCTCCAAAGTGTGTCCTTTTTTCATTCAACCAAACGGTTCGGGTGGCAGGCAAGCAAAAGTGCCGCGCAGTGGTCCTTTCGGACGGTTTTGCTTCCGGCTTTGATGTTTGGTGCCGTTGGGGCGAGGCGACGAAGCAACGGAAGGTTCGACCGTGGGCAGGATATTATCGTTGGATTAAGTGTGGTGCGCTGCTGAACGGCGGATTCCACGGCACCATGGCAATGGTAAGTGAGGTTGTGTTTTTCGAGGATCCAATGCTTTCATTACGATCAGCACAAGTGGAGGAAAATGGTAGAGTTTAACGGTCGCATTGGATTCTGTTTGTTCGTTGCATTCTATGGAAGTTTTCAGTTGCTCAGATGGGTTTTATTGTAAAATGTTCCTGATAAGACAAAAAAACAGAATATTGAAAGGGATGAAATTCATCATAAATTCCAGATGTTTACTTCTGTTCTGGATTTTCGACTCCATTCCGAGCCTTGAGGTCTTTGGAGTCTTTAAAAAAAAACTATCGCTAAAAACAAAAGCTAGAAGTTCTTCAAAACGTTTGAATACGTAAAGAGTTACTTTCAAATCTTTTGCAGTAGCACACAAATAGCTTCTACAAAGCGTTCCTTTTTGCTAAGAAAGCTCACTTGCAAGACTTAAAAGCACACTTCCGATCCAAAAAAAAAACAGAGCAACGGTAGCAAGAAACAATCCCATTCATCTTTAATTCTCCAGCCCAGACGAACCCGAACGAACCGAACCAAAACACGCGCAAAAGTAGGAACATAAATAACGAAAACAACACAAAACACGTGGCTCTACGGGTGAAATGGCTTTCCCTGGATGGAAAGCACCACGGGCAACACACACACACACACACACACACACACACACACACACACGACATGCAATCTTTTACGAGAGCCGGTTTATATTGCATCCACATGTTTGCTTTGGAGCGGCAGCCAAGCAACAGCGTGTGCAGTTGGAAGGTATTTCGAGAAGTTCAAACAAATTTCAAACTGGAACACACATTCGCACCATCCGTCCACCAACCCGTCCCCGTCCCCATCGTCACAACAAGCTGGGAATTAAAATGTTTGCCCATTTGTGTACTCCAACCGGGCAGACCGGGTCCGAACTTAGATTGTGTGTCAAAAACTCGACAAATAGCGTTTCGATCGAAATCGCTTCGACCTGGAGCGGTAAGTCGTTTTCTTCAACGCGCTCGCAACATTTTACCATGGTTTTACTACCTTTCCTGCTACGGTGCCATGCTGGTGTATCGGGGAAAAACGTAATGAAATATCAGTTTTCCGGTTTGCTTCCTGGGTTTGCTTTTCCCTCACCCACCGCCACGCTCCGGAAATGAAAAGCAATACGGATGTTTGATTTTTGGCCAACGCTGTGTGTTGCAGGATCAAATATTAGCGGCGTTTGTGATTGATGACCGAAGGGTAGACACATCACAGGTGCAATTGGAAATAAATTGAGCGAGCAAAAGCATATGCTGCATGCAATATGAATTGTACACATCGTTTAGCAACTGGTTGCACGGGTGGTTTTGGAACATGGGAGCATTATTAATGTGTGACATTTGTGCGCCGTTCTCGATACTTTACTGCAAGCAGCAGCAACCAGGAGTAGGATATCAAAATAATTGAATATCCAATGATGGTTAATTTGCGCGGTGAAGCTTGTTCGGGGCGATGTTTTAGCTCGATAGTGTTTTGAATTTCAAATACATACATTAATAGTACACGCTTTTAAACTTTGCCCATAATCATAAAGATATCTCGTTCATATTGGACGGTTTGGACAAGTTTTGCATATAAGCGTGTTTGCATATTTGTCAGCGGAAGGCAAAGGTTTCAGTTTAACCTTTTCATTATCAATATACAATTACAGACAGATTATATTATAATAAAGTCGTGAAATATAACAGAATCCATTTGAAAAAATATCAAAAGCAAAGGTTTAACCTTAATCAACATGAACGAAAAAAAACAATCTAAAATATCAAAAGCAAAGAATTGATTAAAATAAGAACAAAAAATATTGCAAAAAAATAATTTGTTGATTAATGTGATATTTATATAACAAAAAAACCTCCGGCCCTATTATCAACTACCAATTTTACAAAAAAAACAACTACTCATCGCTACGATGCAATTTGCACGAAGTATTCAAATAATTTGTGAGCATAATTTTCTCCAACTGGGTGACCTTTCCTCCCACCGGCCCGACCTCATAACCCTTTCTCCACCACGGAAAATTACGCATTTCGTAAGCAATTTCCCAACCGAGCACGTGATAAATACCACGCCGCAGAAGCATCTCGAGCATTCAAAGCGCTCGCGAAGTGCAAACAAAATCGGCACATACGCGTAATACTCCCTTTGCGGCTGATATTGAGCGCACACGAAATCAATCCAGGTCGGCGTTTCGCCGTGAGCGAGTGCGCCAAAAAAAAAGACACGAAAGTGCATCCTTACATCACAAAATCCACCTTCCCTCCTTCCCTTAGCGCGTAGTAGCGACGCAATTGCTCTAATCTCACGACTCTCCGTGCGGTTTGCTGAACTCACCAGCCGCGAATGGCAAATAATAATACCGATTTTCTTCCACCTCCTTGGCCCCCGCGGGGGAACCAACAGTGAGCAAACAGAAATGAGAAATCAATTAAACCACCAAACCACCACCGCCACCAGCAGCAGCGGCAGAAGTAGTAGTATGCCAATTATTTCACACTCCAAGCGGCAAGTGGCAATCGCAGCTGGTGGCTACGCAATTCGAAAAGCTCATTGCCGCATCGGCAGCCAGTAATCATTCCCCATCAAACGGTCCGTGTTGGCTCCGATGATGCGTAGATCTCCCCGCACGCTAATGGTATTATCGCATCGGGTAGTGTTGGTTGTTGTTGGTGGTTTTTCGCCACCTACCACCTTGGCTGGCGGTCTACTTCCCGGTTTTGGTTGGGAATACTCGCTGCAAGACTTTCTTTGCTGTGTGCTGCGAGCGAATTTCCCGAACACAAACACACACATGCATATGGTCTCCACCAGATCAATCGAGTCGAGGCGTTCAATTTTCCGTTCTTTGTTTCAGACTGGCTTCATTGAAGCGGAAGGGGATACGTTATCACAAGCACAACTTCGCTCCTCCATAATAGGGTTCAAGTTGTTGGTGGTCTTCTCCTGTACCGCCTTTCCCGCACCATTTCTCTTCCCTATGCGCGATCACGATCGATCGATCGGTTGCATAAATCAACATCACTAAACGGTAAGGGCTCTTTCTTGCTTGCATGCAAACGTGGGTGGTTGGTTTGCGCAAATTGTCTCTCCACTTTAGTTCCAAGGGACGGTGAGGGGGTTTTTTTTTCGTTGTTTTGTCGCGCAGCTTGTTTGTATTGTGCTGCCTTTGTTCACTTTCTTCGCCTCTTTAGTAACTCTTTTGTGCCACTTTTGTGAGCTAAGATCGGCGACGAATGCATTCATTACGCAAAAACACACACACAGCTCATTTGCATTTATTGACGGGTGAAGGTGTCGCACATGGAGGACGGCGACAAAAGCTCCCATGTATGGCTTTTCTGGCATCCAGAATACGCAGAGATGGTGACGTGTGTGATAGAGCTTATGATGGAGAAGGGAAACTCTTGGCTTTTTTCCGTTCTGAAGACGTTTGCTCAACAGTTGGTTTCTGTTGCTCAGTGGAAAATTAGTCTATTGCTAGGAGAAACAGAAAAATATGCTATAAGAGTCGAACCGAAACTAACGAGAGCATTAATAAGGAATATTTTCCTAATCATCCTAATCATATTTTCTCACGAATCGCTTGTCGGAAAATAAATTACCACAAGCGCAACATGGTCTCAAACACCAAATTAACACTTTAGATTATTATTCACCACTTTGAAATTTAATATTACCATTTGGCCAGTGAACGTCGTCATCAAAATGAGAGCACTTTCATCTGCTTTAGCTGTTTTTCGAGTGGAATAATTTTGGCAATGCCGTTTTGCTAAACAATGTCATCTTCAAAGCGCCCACTTTCTACATTCATCGAACAGTCTATTCCGGAGACAACGCTCATAAAATAGCAAACCCTTCATTTCTCACCACCCGTTTTTTTTCATCCAATTTCGCTTCCTAATCAAATCAAATTAGCAAATGAAAACCGTCTGAACAGGATTTCGGATCGCAAAACAAAGGTGGTTTTCGCTTTGATTGAACAATTTCAACACTTTTTTTCCCACCACCGGACGCGCTCCCATCGGTTCATCCAGATGCGAAAGGAGAAAATTAGTTAATCTTTAGCAAGAAAAGGTTCACCGCCATTAATCAACCTTTAACAATAAACTAGCGCCCTAGCTCTACGGAGCGGTTTTTCTCGATCACCGACCAACATCGGATCGGGCGGGGGCGTGCGAAAAATACTTCCGAAACCCAAATACACCGGGCGAAAAAGCAAGCCAACCGAAGACGAAACAAGGCTCGAAAAGTGAGGAGAAAATCATTAGAAACAGTCGCGCCCCAACGCGTAAGAGCGCGAAACCAACTGACGACGACGGTGGCGAATGTCGCGAAAACCGTCCCTTCCCTCAGATCCGGACGAACAAGCTTCGCCAACACCTCCCGCTAGTCGTGTGCAAACACGCGATGATAAATGGTGCCGGGTGTCAAGCGATTATATGCGTTCGAGTCCGTCATAAAGTCAGAGTGCTGTCCGGGTCCGAGGGCCGGACCGTTTCTTAGTTTTTAATGTAGCTTCAGCCGCAGCCACAGCCCACCACCGGCACTCCTTCCCGAGAAGCCGAGCTGCTGATGGTGTTGATAAATGCGGGTCTGGCGCGGGTGCGCTAATCAGTTAATCAATTACTAACTAGCGCACCGACGGCTGAAATGGCTGCAACCGAGCGAAACGATGCTCGGACTGGTGTGGCGGGTAAAAATGGTGTCGAAGCATAAGATTTATGCTTCAATGATAGCGCGGCGAAACAATGTGTCCAAGGCACCCGTCGTCGACGGTGGCTCGGAAACGCTGCCGTCTAGGAAACGAAATAACGAGCCTCGAGCCAATTTGATTGATTGTGCAGCGTTTAATCAATGTTGGGCGGGATAAGCGGGTAAATGCTGTGGATCATATCAAAGATGATTTGTTTATTAAAGGAAGCAGATTGCCTAGAAGTGATAATGCTAGATAAACGCTTTCCTCTAACAAGCGTTTGGGTTTAACAGCACTAAGAAAAAGACGTCATAAATAATCGCTTATTTGTCCGTTTATTTTGACGGGTTTAATACTTGATGCTTGTTGTGTGTTTGACACCCCTGCTGTCAGATCCTATTGCGCTGGGGAATTATTTTATCATGAAATGATTACAGCCTACTGTGACCGATGGCGTCGAAAATGTAATATACGATTGAAATTCTCATCGAACGTGCAACTCATGGCAGGTTTCGGAACGCACGGACAAAACAAAAACGCCTCCCAAATTCGCCTGTTTCTATCGCCAACGATAGCGGTGCGATGCTGGTATTTGAAATTCCAATTTTCATCATCCAACGCAAAATCAAATAGGGCTTCCCGCAGAAAGTGAAATCAGCGAACGCGTGCTGCCCCTGCCCGGGGCCGGCCGTCATTCATATGAGCCATGTTTTATTCATTTGCGATCGATTTCTGGACCCGTGTCCGTGTTTCCCACAAGACACAAGGATGTGGTGAAGTCAGGCGGGCTTACATTTCATGGATAGCGTGTTTTTTTACTTTTATTTTTTGTTGTTGTGTACTTCGAATGTATTGCTTTCCGGTTTTATGAGATGGTTTTGACTGCCCGTAAAGCACCAACCGAAGCCAAACGCATCGTGCATCGTCCCCAAATTCGGAGTGTGATGAGAAAAAACTTTTCCGGTTTCCGGTTGCGGGCCGGGCAGGGAGTTCGGCGGGGTTGGTGGGTCCATTTTGCGAAACTCGCTAAGGACGACTTCGCATAGTTTGAATTAATTTACTCGTGGTACATGAAGGAGCGTCAAACAAAGACAACAAAACACAAAAAACGAGGAATGAAAATAATTTTTCATACAAACACACACACACAGCGCACGCTTTCACTCGTTCGCTTTGGCTCTGGTTGGCCGCGTTTTTTTGGCGCCCATTTGGCAAGGAATTTTATTTTATTCATTCGCATTTATCTTTCCTGATCGTTTGTCGTGCTGCCAGTGTGGAGATTATATTTTTTGTTTATTTTTTTACCACCGAGGACTGTGTTCACAGTGAGAAGATGAGCCCGCCGACGGGACAACCAGAACCTGTTTAAACATAATTAAAAAGCTTCCGAATCTTCCGACCGACGGGCGACGGCCACTTCCATATCCTTAATGTGTTGCAATTTTGTGGAATGGAGAAGGTTTTGGTTGTTGTGTTTCAAATTTAAATTAAGATTAACTTTCAGAAGTTCAGCGCGACGGAGAGATAGCGTTTTTTGGGGCGCAATCTTCGTTCGCATTTCTTTTTGAAATTTCGACCAATTTTGGAGAGGCTGTTTCGAAGTTTAATCTCACAATTGTCGCCATCAGATAACGGCAGCCAGAAAGCAAAAGTGAATGCGTGAGTCACACGATTAAACAAAAAAAAAAATGCGCACGCCTCTTCTGCGTTTAGAGAATCCCAAATTTAGTGATTCCGTCACTTTTTCCTCTCATCGTCTGCTAGAGAGCTTCAGCTGCGGCACATCCTCCTTTCGGTTGCCCTTTAATTTCCCCCTGCCCCGGGGGGCGACCCGGGCTGCTGGACACAATCGCGCAATAGTGTTTTCGATTCCCCTTTTCCTCGTCGTGGTCAATGTCGTGATCTTCAGCTCACCCTCCCAACCGAGAGGGCCGAGAGAAAGCCAAAAAAAAAAAGAAATGTGGCGAACGCACGCGCGCCCGCGAAAAACAACCCAAACCCGCTGTTCAGGTTTTTACCCGCGGGAAAACAATGGTCGCAAACGCGGATTTAAAGAGAAAAATGATCGCCCGGGATAAGCGAAAGTTATTACACACGAACGACGACGCATTGCAGGCGCGGTTTTACGCAACACGAAAGGGGGATTAGTTGTTTTTTTTTTTTTAGAGCTGTGTACAGAGAAAAACCCCCCTTTTCTTCTGGCGGAATTGCGCTTTGTTTTGGAACGGGGCAAAGATTTTTGTTTGCTCCGTCCGAGCTTCTTGCGCCTGTCCGACAAATGGACCTGCAACCTGATCGCCCGGTCGACGTTTTCTCGTTAGCAACCGGAGATGGGTGCGAAAGTGCGCGTGCGAGCTTCGGAAGCCAATTGCGATCGCGAGGTGACCGGAAGTTGCCTCATCTTGGTGAGAAAAAAAAACAAAAAACAAAAAGAGAGTGCCTCACACAATACGCGCAATTTGAGGATGCGGCCCGTCTTCACCGTCATATTTCATCATTCAATCGGTACGCACAGTGGACCATGTGCAGGCTGGTTGGTGGGAAGAATGGAAAATTTGAAAAAAAAATTTCTGGACAGAGGGATTTGATGTCAACGGGGACAAGGCTTGTTATTTTAAATCAATTAAAGAATTTACTAGAATTTCACAAATACTCATCCTTAACCGATATTTAAATTTTAATAATTATTTTAAAAAATTAGCCCATGGTCCATTGTGCGCTAAGCGATTCGGTGAACGCTCGCGTTTGTAATGCTGATGTGGTGTAGAGCGATTCGTTGAGCCACATTTTCCACGGTCCGCTATTAGCGAACACTTTATCGAGAAAGGAATGTTTTGTCTTGCCATCCATCCGAAATGATGCGATATTGATGAAGTTTGATCAAAAATAATTTCTTTTTAATATTATCCAACACACACACACACACGCAAACGGTCGCGAATTGTTTCTCCATTTATCTCAATTCCGATGCGGTGTATGTGTGTGTGTGTCTGTTCGAACGCCACTTTTGGTGTGGATAATTTCTGTAATTGCAAAAAGGAAAGTATTTTCACTCCCGCGGCGCGTTCGGAAGTCACCGCCGGAGAAGGTCGGTGATGAGCCAATTAGACCGAGGGGAACACGGTTTGCTATCCACCGGCGATTGGGTCGGTTCGGTGTGTAATTAGCTTTATAATACACCCCGAAGGGTGTGACCGGCGCGCGGTTCCGTGATTGCGATGCTCGTCGCTTGAATGGATATTATTGTTCTCCAGCACACGGGAACACGTATACCCCCAACCCAAGCAGGGAGGAACGCTATTGCAACGCTGATTGATTTACGGTTCGGTCTCGCTTTATTAGCGATAGTTTTTGCCCCTCCTCCCCTTTTGTTTTCATCGGCCATTAAAACGTCATTTCGAAAACGTTTAGCAAATCGTAAAACGCATCAAAGCAGCCCATTGAGAGTGTTTCCTTTTGATTGGGGTTTCATTCCAGCGAACGTCAACAGTTTGCCTGATCATCGCAGCAGCCATTGTCGGTTTGCTCCCATCAGCTACCCACGGTGAGCCAAACTATCAACCCCAGCAGCAACCCGGCGGTAACGATTTTAGTGGCGCTGGCGGAGGCGGAAACGCACTTTACAATCCGCAACAACAGCAACAGCAACAGCAGCAGCAGCAGCAACAGCAACAACAACAACCTCGACCGTATCCACCAGCGGCTGGAGCACCGGCCTGGTATCGTCCAGCGTCTCCGGCGACAACACCAGCACCGACGTTCTTCCAGCGCATCTCTAGCTGGTTTTCCTTCCTGGGTGATGACAGCGGCGAACGGCGTCCACCACCTCCACCTCCGCAACAGCAGCAGCAACAGCCACATGTGCCGCAGCTTCCACCGCAGCGGAAGTTGCCACCGCCCCAGTACAACCCGGCGCAACCGACGCCATCCGTCCAAACGCAGCAACAGCTCCAATTTCAACAGCAGCAATACCAGCAGCAGCAGCAGCAGCAGCAGCAGCAACAGTTCCAACCACAGCAACCGATTCAGCAACCGTTTCCCTATCCGTTTCAAATTCGCAACGGAAGTCGGGCCACTCAGCTCGCCCCAGTCGCTCCACAGGTGGGCTTCCAACCGAGCGCACCGATACAGGAGAGTGGTTCCAGCTACCATGCCGCGGTTGCACCCGCGGTGCCGAATCCCTTTGTGCCGTCCACGCTTCATCAGCAGCAGCAGCAGGTGAACGTGTTTCGAGATCCGGAGCCAACGACCGGCAGAACGCCGGCGGGTGGTCCTGGCGACGTGAACTACCATCCGTGCAATAACGTGCCCTGGGTGCCGATAGCTGCCCCGCCCGAGTATCCAACGGCGGTCGGTGGTCTTCCCCCGCCCGCGGTTCCACCGAAAACACCACCGATTGTGGCTAATCGTCCACCACCGCCCATCAAACTCCAAGCGGTAGCTCCCAAAGGCCAGGTTCAGTCGGTCAGTCCATACGGTGGTGGGTCCATATCGGCGGGCGCTTTGGAACCGGCGATCATCACGGCGGCTCCACAAGCCCAGCAGCTAATCCAGCTGCAACTGCAGCAGCAACAGCATCAGCTGCAAAATCTCCAACTCCAGCAGCTACAGTTCCAACAGCAACAACTGCAGCAGCAACTCCAACAGCTCAAAACCACCACCACCACCACCAGCACAACGGTCGCACCCGCCGTCCCAGCGGCTCACTTCGTCACGAAGACGCCGCCGGATGTGCTGGTGACGGCGGGCCCATCACCCGCCAACCTGCAACCGATCACACTCCGGCAGGTGTCGGCGTCCTACTTCACGAACAAAGAGTACGCCCCACCGGCGAAGCTGCTCCCGATACAGAACGAGGGTAAACCGCTCGCACCGATTCCGCTGCCAAACCTGAGCGCAACACCGATTCCGCCGCTCTACACGGCCGGTTCGTTCCACAGCGATCCGTACAAGTTCTACCGGCCGTACCGGCCGGTCGAGCCCATCCTCGAGCTGGGCCACGGCTATCCGACCTCCGCGAAGTCGATGTCGAACAGCTACATCCGCTATCCGCACGACCCGGCGGCGACCGCCGGCAAGAACGGTTCCATCTTCGACGTGGAGCAGTTCGCGACGTCCGCCTCGTCGACCATCTACACGACGGTCGCGTACTCGAACGGGGAGGACTCGAAGCCGGCGGCATCCGAGAAGCGTAACGTGGCGACCAGCAGCAATGGCGGCAGTGGTGCGAGCGTTCCACCAGGTGTCGCTAGCAATGCGGACGACGCGGAGTACGACTCGGAGGAGGACGATCAGCGAGCGCCTATCGTGCGGACGACGATCGAGGTGTCGAGTATTGTCCCGCAGACACGGTACTACGGTTCCACCACGACACCGATACCGTCGGGTCGCTACAGTTCCACCTTTCCACCGGCGCCGACACCAACACCGGCGTCCGATCTTGGCAACGGTGTGCAGATTATTTACTCGGCCAATCTGCAGACTAATCCTCCGATCGATACGGTGAACAACAATCAGCTGAGCGAGGAGGAAGAGCGAGAGAAGGAGACCGACCCGACGGAGGCAGCAAGTGCTCAGCGCGTGTTCCAAACTACTCCACGGCCACCGGCCACTACGACAACGCACGAGCCCGAGCAAACGCTCGATCCAACACACATCTACTCGGAACCGTTCCGCATCGGCTCGAGCCTGCCGATGGAGTTCCAAAAGCAGTCCACTCCCGAACCGGACAGCCTTACGACGACCGAAACGGTGGCGGTTACGAGCGATGAGTTGCCGGTGACAACCGTAACTCCGCTTCCGTCGTCGCTTACCGCGACCTACGGTGGCTACCAGAACTTGATGTCCACCAAGAAGCCGAAACAGATTCAAATCATCATCCCCTACCAGACGTACAAGAAGCCGGAGCCATTTAAGCCGCTGCCCGCACCGGTGGAACATCTCGACGATCTTGACTACAACGCGCCGGAAGAGTCGAGCATCGTGACGTCCAAGCATTCCGGACACGGCGGACCGACGCCCCCGTCCGGTAATGCCATCCACCAGCCGGCGAAACCGAAAACTCGCTTCATCGAGAACGATTCCGTCAAGTACTTCCAATCGACGACGCACCTGAAGGAGATTCTCCAGCGGGAAACGACGCAACCGTTCATGAGGCCGCCAACGCAAAAGCCGCCCAAACCGGGCAAGGCGAAGAAGGTCCGCCCGGTGGAGATCTCCAAGGAGTCGAAACCGTTTACGGTGCGCGTACCGAAGATGACGCCGCTGCCACCGGTCGTCAGTCTGAGCAGCTTGACGAGCGTCCGGGGTGGGATGGAACGCATCACGACGACGCCCATGCCGGAGGAACCGTCGCGTACGCCACCGCCACCGGTGGCACTCTCCAAGTACGTGAAGCCCGTCCAACTACCGCACTACGTGAACGTGACGCGCGTCAAGATCTCCCCGACGACGTACGCACAGAAATCGCGTACGACCATCTCGCAGCTGCTGCGCACGACCAAAATCATCCCGAAGGGGCCGAAGCGATTCGGGAACGATCTGCTCGTGTCGGAGACGAGCCGAACGGGACGACCGCCGCCACTGTCGCACGCATCCACGCCGTATCAGCAGCATCGGCGCACGACGCCGTTCCTGATCACGTCGCCAACGAGCACGGCCGGGACGATGACGACGACGACGACTACGACGACGACGACGACCGAGGAGCCGAGCACGCGGCGAGACGACGGCAGCACACCGGCCGCCGGACCGATCTACGAGCGCACCATCGACTGGGACATCGATCCGAACGAGCTGCAGCGCAAGATCGACACCTGGACCGAGCAGGAGTTCGGTTCCGGGGACTTCGAGCGGAAGTCCAGCACGCTCGCGTTGCACCGCGTCACCAAGGCCATTCCGTGGGAGTTCCTCACCTCGACCATGCTGCCCGCGCTGCACGACAAACCCGGCAAGAGCAGCCGGTCCGGCTGGCAGCACGTCAAGATTGCCATATCGCCCATCACGAACGAGAAGATCTACGTCGTGACGCCGCAACCGTGGACGGCTGCCTTGCTCAACCACCACGTGCAGCACTCGAACCCGAACCCGAACCCGAACCCGAACCCGAACCACCACAATCACCACCACGAGCATCATCCCCATCGGCAGCAGGTGCTGCTCGAGGAACGGAATGGACGGGTGCTGACGCCACGGTTTAGTGTGCGGCCGACGCCGCTCTACTACAAGGGTGGCGGTGTCTATCAGACCGGCTCATCGACGGTGGATGTTTCACCCGAATCTGGTAAGTAAGTGATGACGCGAAGCTACGACTACGGATAACTACTACTGCTACCTAGTGCTACGGGAACACAGCCACAGTAAAGAGAATGGTATCACTTACAGCACAATCTTGCCGATGAGTATTGGTGAAACTTACCTGAAACAAGAGAGAGAAAGGGAGAAAATGGAAAGACACGTTTTTAGAACGAACATGTAGAATAAGCCGCTGTGAGAACACACAGAATGAGAGTTGAGTGAATGTTTTCCCAAACGATATCCCAAATTTTGCAAAAAAAAAAAAACATTAGAATTAATGCACTAGCCGTAGGTGTACGTTTCAGAAATAGTTTTCCAACTTCCGGGCTGTTTTTCACGCTTTTATTTCTCCTCCCATCGGCAGTGAACGATCTCCTGGAGCAGAAACCGAAGCATCGATTTAGCAGTAGCAGCATCACCACCGGCACGAAGGTGAAACAGCTGCTCCAGCAGCGAAAGTACGTCCGGAAGAAACTGCCCTACGGATCGAGCGCCAGCCGGGAAGACGTGTAGCCGCCAGCGACGGCAACTACGGGCGGAGAACGCAGAACCGCGATCGTAAAGTGGTGGAGAAAGCAGGGGGAGAAAAAAAATAAACACAAAACCCAAAACCAAAGCCCGTTCCTACAGAGCCAAGCGCTCGCGCACCTCTTCTCGTACGCAAATCGGTCACACCCGCCGCCGCCTGAGTGTGCTTGGGTGCGTGTAGGTAAAGATAAAACAAAAAAAAAAACAAGAAAATACACGGAAATACGGGCCAGATAACGAAAGCTTACACACAAAATAAATAATACTAGGTAAATATAAATCGGCGCACGCGGACCCGCGCAGGGCGTAACGGGTGTGACGCCATTTGTCACGGCGTCGGTTCGGTCACGGCCGAAACCACCCCTTTTATCGCCGCCCTATCGCGGGAGGATAGAGACATTCGGACATGGTTTTGTTTTTATCGCAAGATTGGTGCAACCCACGCGGCGCTGGAGCCGGAAAACCGGGCGCGTATCCATCGCGGATTGAGAAAGCATACCACTGTTTATTCTGTGATCCGATAGAAAAAGAGGGCGCTTGTAATGTAGCAGGGATGCAAGCAGGTCCTGGCTGGTGCATTGATATGTTTCCGTTTTAAGGGGTTGCATATAGCTCCACCGGGCATTAGGTAGGCATTTGTGGTGCGTTGGAAGGATCGCATCTTCGCGGTGATTAATTGACTGAACGTGTAAATGATGTATAAGACGACGTGGGGCACGACGTAGGGGGAAGCGTACCGGGAGGAGAAAACACAACGAAAAAACATTAGAAAATAGACAACAGAGCGATGCGGGTTGCGAGCAAAGGTGCGTTCGAATAAGCGCTCATTAGAGAAGCAATAATGGATGCAAGAGAAGATGCAGCGCACCTAACTAATGACGACTATAGCTAACGATGGCAACTAAGTAATAGAGAGAAAAAAATAGCTAACCCCTTCTTGGGAAGATGAAAAAAAAACAGTAATCGACCGAATGAAAGTGAAAACGGAATTAAAGTCCAGAAACGGAAAGGGAAAATTTTGCGTAGCCCCGTCGTCGCCCTCGGTTGAGAAAACGGCGGGGAAAAAGGGGTGAAAAGGGTAAGTTTTAATTACGGGGCGGTTGGTGCTTCTCTCCCAAAAACCGCACAAGTCAACGGTAGATAGCCCCGATAGTCGTCGATCGTCGTCCGGGAGGGCGGGGGGAAGATTGGGTAATTGTAGAAAACGATGTATATTATTAATAAAAGCCCTGCGCGATCGTTAGCTGACGGGAGGCGGAATGGTAGCGCCGGGCCGGGTTATTTAACGAACTAACTTAATGTTTCGGGAAGTGCGTGTACAGAACTGTGTGTTAAACGTGTGTGAGTGAGTGTGTGTAGCAGCGTGTACGGTAAATAAATCATTCGACACGAGTCGAAACAATCTATGAGCATAAATTCTGCGTTCGGTTTTATTGTGCAGGTAAAATGGCTCGGATAGCACGCAGGTAAGCAGGTGATTGAATCGTTGTGTAAGCGGTGCTGTTTCTGCTTCTTGATCGAGAAAACGGGTGAAAGAAAAATATAAAAAAAAAAAACAAAACCAAAACAACAAAGATGCAACCGTTGGGCGCACGCACGGCGGAAAACCGGTGTGAGAAAAGTGAAAGATAAAAATGACAACAGCCGGGGCAAAACAACAACAGAAAATATAAAAACCTGCAAACCGATGTGGGAAAAATGGCTGCAAAATGGCAAACGAACGCGAACGTTAACAATAAAATTAACCGAAACAAACCCTGAACGGAACGGAATGAGCTGGAGACATAATGGGCGCGAGAGAGAGCGAGAGAGAGAGAGAGAGAACGGCAAAACAGCAAAAGTATTACATTAAACTGGAATCTGGTGAACCGCGCGCGCAGTGCGTCGCGTTGTGCCTTTGTTTGCTGCGTTATCTTTGCGTTATAAACAAAAAAAAGTCACCCTTCAATCCTGGGTGGTGGGTGCCGGGAAGGTGAAAGGTTTAAAGAAAGCCCATCTCTGCGTGAAGCATGGGTGGGGGGTGGGTGCGTGCGTGGCACGGCACGCCACACGGGAAAGGGAAATGAAATCGAAAGCGAACCTGGTTGGGAAGGGGTGGTAGAGGAAGAAATTCTCACCGCCACCACTGGATGCGGGCGGGTTTTGTGATGAGTCTTGGTGCTAGAGCTTTTTCTTTTTCGTCCGTCTCCCGCCATTGTAATCATACCATTTTTCCCGCCACCCCACCGGGGGGGAGGTGGGTTGTCCGGTTTCTGGTTTTGTTTTGTTCGTACCTGCCGGGCGAACTTTAACCTCATCGGAGCGGATTGATGCGATGCGCCGGTGTTGGGTGTTGACGCAGTTATGAGCCGTGCGCGAGTGGGTAAATGGAAATTGAAAGTATAATAAGGCGATGGAAACAGAGGAATAACTTCGGAGAAGGTGAGCATACGCAGGCCAAGTGTAAAATGAGCTTTAACATTGAATGTTTTATAATTTTCTTTAACAAAATAGAAAATGAGTTAAGGAACAGGAAACGATCGAACTACGGTTGTACTTTACGTAAATCACTTAAAATGGTTATTTAAAAATACAAAAAAGCACCGAACCGAGAGGAATGTAAATTTAAGAAACCCTCCAATTACAGTCCCTTCAAGAGTTCCCGATTGTAGGATGCACCTCTGACAGGATCATTGCAATAATTGCATCGCCTGGCGAAGCATGGCGTATCTGGTTGATGGAAGAAAAACTTCAAACTTTTCCTCTCCCTGGTCGGCACTTAATCAGTAACTCTGTGCACCGATCGATAATTAGTTTGTTTAATCGAAAAGCGCGAACTTAACTCTCTCCCCCGGAAGCCGAACGAAAAAAGGGCACATTCACGCCGATCCGAAAGGTAACTGACAGTTTGACAGCGGCGAGTGGTAATTTTAGCTGCTTTAATCCCTCCCGATGGTCCGGGTGCACGGTAAGGTGATAAGAACGTTTTCGGAAGGAAAGTTTATCGTTTCCACTTTCGAGACAAACAGATTTGCCGACACCACCTGACCCTACCTTGACGCCCAATCACCCAACCCGGACCCCGAGAGAGATGTGCGGAGCGAGAGAGTGAGGTTTAATTACGATTGAAAGCAATTGATTCAATTCAGCCCGCCCTCGCCAGAGGAACCCGGAAGAGGATCGTTTTGTTTGCGCCCCCGAAGTTGATATTCTGCACCGATTAATCGAATCTGCTGCTTGCCAGCAGCGGTGGAAGGGAAAAGGGTTACGGCAAAAAGGGATTAAAGAAAATGGAGGCTGTGTGGTGGACTTGCTTGAAGACTTCCGAAATTTTGAATATTTTATTTCGAACAAAAATTTCCACCTAAAAGTATGAACATGTTTTATAAAAAGCAAATCAAAGCTACAGGAAACGCTATTTATTGAACAGCGTCTTTATATTCGAAAAATTTCATAAATGAATGAAACATGATAAACATATTGTAGCTCCTCTAACTAGGACGAATGAAAGCAACCTTTTTCTTCAACGTTGTTGAAGTTTCTAAAAATTCGCAAGAATCGCGAGAAAAAAGAAGAAGCGCCCACTAACTCAATTCCTTTTCAAACACCCACCGAGAGGTTCACCGGGCACCGAGATTCAAATCGGCCAGCGTAATCTTATCCACGGCCGCCGGGGCGACAAACGATGCCGAGAGCTAATTACAATCACTAATGACCGCTAAATTTCTGCAATTAGCGAGTTCTTCTATCCTCACACGGACTACCACTCTGGGAGGGAAACGGTACGCGGTGTGACTTGATGGAAACTTATCAAGGTGAGTTGAGAAGACGCTCCAGCGCACACACCGCTCAGAAAGCAATGAGTTAATCTGTTCCTGGTTTCGAAGTCCTACAAGCGAAAACTCATTTTTGCAGTATTTTTTCTTCCTGAGTTTTATGTTCTACGAAGAGTGGCTTCGGACCTCCACCGAATGAAGATGGTGTTGACCAGCACCGGAGCGTACGATATCATTTGATCCTCTTCGCTTCCCCCCGCTCATCACACGGTGCAGAATTTTCATCTACTTTTATAGCGTACCGTCTGGCTGTCGGTACGTTGTGTGGCGGTGTTAAACTTTTTAATGGAAATTGGATGTAGAAAGCGATTCCCGGAAGATCGGCAGTGCACTGCGTCGCAGTAGAGCGTTCCCGGCCGTTCTGAGTGTTTGTGAATCCCCGCGGACGAGCGCTTCGGGATGAAGTTTTCCACCGGACGCCAGGCGAGCAGGGAAGCGTGTGCAAGCAGTGGCACGAAAATGTGCATCATTAACATCGCACCCCGGATCGATCGGTCATCCCGGCTACTCTCAATCGATATGGGGGATCTAATAAATGCTTCTTTTCCAGGACCTGATCGAACGATACACGGCCACGGGATGTGGTGTAATATATTTTACCCGATCCGAATGGATACGTTTGCGTATGGGTGTGTGAGTGGTGTGGAAGTTTACTCAAGCGTTACAGGATCGATACGAGAATATGCCAGTATATTACAGCTTGTCGTGTTTTCTCCTCCTCCACCGGCGTTTTCACTCATCCGGCCGCTTGAGAATCGGTTCTCTGATCTCGCTACCAGCCGTCCCGTAACATGAAACCGGAAGTGGCCCGAGCAGATGGAGAAGAAAACGAAGCTTTTCCGGGCCGATGGACATGGAGCAGGCGGCACCATCCGGATCACCGGAGCGATGTCGTCCGTGTTTCGTGTGAGGAGCATCGAGGAAAAGGTTTATTTTTAAACGCACACATTCCGCTTCATCGAGGACGAAAGAGACGACAAAAAAAGATACAAATATAAAAGAAGAAAGTCCTACCCTGCCGAAAGTGTCGATGGTGAAGCCTTGCACGTAGTATAGTACCTGCAGTAGGCCATGCTTTACAGGATAATGAGTTTAATTTTGACAGAACGAAAACTTACATGTCATATGAAGTGCATGAATATATTAATTTTTTTGTAATTTTTTGAGGAAATATAGCATGCTGCATTTGTTAAAAAATCGGCAGAAACTCAAACTATAAACATAAAAAAATAAAACATTGTTTAAAATCTTATTTATGTAAGTATTACATGTGAAAAGATACTACAACATTCCAATTTTTAATACAACATATAATTATTTGTCCTCGAATGTTAGATGTCGAGTAAATGTGTGAACAAAATGTAACTATTTTCAAGCAAGCATGTCCAGTGCCCCAAAACTGATTGAACACCAATAATTGTATCAAGATTAATCCCGATAATTGGGTCCGAGTAAACGCCCGAAGCGATTGGTTCGATACCCGACCTTTCTGGATCCGGCCGATATTTCCTTCTCTATTCCAAACGATACGAACCAAGTATACCCCTGAGTGGCCGAACGACAGTATTTCATGGCCCTTAATCGAGTGTATTATATCGTTACGAGCCCCGGTAGATAAACCAAATGGTAAACGAGAGTACTGCTTTTTCGATCCGAGCAGGCTATGACAATATCTTCCAGCTCACCGCCACTGGCAAACGATGTCCGCCGGGCATGTTTTGTGATAAAAATAAAAACGCTTTCACGAAATATTGTACCGAAAACTCTCGGCTCTCCAGCGGACGCACGTCACAAATTTGCTCCCTTTTTTCGTTCCCCGATACTGGCGCGGCTAGACATCGTTCGGAGGGAGAGGAAACCATGCCAACGTTATCGCTCGTCGGTCGGAAAATTGGATTCGAGAGTTTTTGACCGAGGAGCTGTTGCTCTGTTCGTTTTGCACCGGAAACTACCGGAGACTCCACCAACTCCAACGCTCACTCCACCCGGTATCAATCGATAAATCAAAATGAACGCCACAAAATAAAAGCCTCCATCCCGAGGCCAGCCAAACGAAAAAAAAGGAATCCATCCGTTTTTCCTCCACCAAACATGACAAAATTTCATTTGCCACGCAAACTTTTAAAAGCAAAACACGGTCAATAATCGACGGATGGACGCAACTGCGCGTTCGAAAATAATCGCCCGGCTCCGGTCGCGGAATACTCTGCGAGAGATTACTACCGAAGTGGATAAAAGTTTGACACTTGTTTCCGTTCGATAAACAGACTACAACAGCGTGGCTGGCTAGGGCTAGCACGGACGGGCCGAATAGCAAACACAGTGCCTCCGGTTCTGTGGCTCAATATTTGATGTATCTGTTTTATTTTGGCCCATTTTTTTTAACCTTACCTTAACCCTGTGTAAAATCAATACGCGATTTGCTGCCGCACGGGTTTGAAAAGTTGAGAGCCATTGTTCGTGAACTTAATTAAAATCTTACAACAATATTGAAACTGACAGAGATTTCAGATTATGCTTCAGATAAAACTTAAGATTAGGTAAGGGTCTAATCCTAGCAGGCCACCGGGATGTAATGAATGAACAATATGAATTAAATAGCACAATACAATACTGACACAAAAAGTCTCGTGTCGCCAGTCTACATTTTCATTAAAACTTTTAACAATTTCTTTCAAAAGGTTTAAGTCTCGTATCAGATAATGTGAAACAATACTTTCAGTTTAATGTAGTCCTTTCTATTAAATTATTAATTAAATTATTTTTTTAGAGTGTTTTAGTTTTTCAGTGAGTGTTCGTCCTGGTCTTCATTTCGGATTGAAAAGGTCGGTTATCCCAGGAAATAGAATTATAAAAGAATTATCAATGATGAATATATTTTATATTTAATCACCCGTGCCGTTTTTGTCGTGAGTCAGTCGTGAGTTTTATATATACACCGCACTCAATCCTTAGTTCTATATTTTTAACGTCATTTTATTAACTAGTACATGACAAAAAACGGATCTAAACACACTCTTCCCTACTCACAACGCGACCACTGCATCGCCCAAGTTTGTTTCGTTAAGAAAGTTGGTCCAGCTTGCGTTCCGCATGCCAAGGGTAAAGCATAATTTTAGGAGCATTTCTGTGTACAGACGCCGTCCACTCTTTTGCAGCAATGTAGGCGTAGAACGTACCTCGCTGCTGCCGGTATGGTCTCTCTTCTTGAGCTAAGAGAGATAGAAAGAAATTTTGCCGGCTCCTATAAAAACTTGACAGTATCGCTTTTGTTGTACTTTGCCTTCAGTTTGAAAAATTGTTTTAAAAAGTTCAAACGAGAGAATAACTTCCACCGCGCAGTTTTTGATGACACGTGATAATGCTTTTTATCTCCATTAGAACACACACACACACACTCGAAAAAGGAAAAAATATTTCTGCTCCCAACATCGTGCGATGGACGGTGAAAGTTTCGACTCGACGATGCATGCCTCCTGCACAAAAAGCAAGGAAAATAATGCATTTCCTCTGCGAATCTAGCGCACAACAGGAATACACGCTTCTTGTCGGAATCGCCGGAAAAATCGTGCTACTCCTCGTCCTGTACCGATGTACCGCGTTAGTTAGTTTTCTCGTAATGTGGTTACTGCAACTCGCAGTATCGCAAGAACTGCAACGGTGCAAACTTTTCAGAAGCATAACCACACTTACGTGGGGTAAATTATTTTCAGAGTCACTAATTCTGTGATCACATTACGCTTCAAAGCTATCGTGACTTTACCCACATTTAGTCACACTCTCGCACACACAAACATGAGTAAGGTAGTTCATAAAGGAACATAAAAAGAAAAGCTCGCCTTGGTGACATCAACCAACACTTGAAAGCATTATTTCACATTGAGAAATGCAAAATGGCACAAATAAGCGAAAACATGCTTTGATCCTTGACTACGCTATGCTCGTTTCCGCATGAGAAGAAGGATTCTTCGGCAAAGTTCGGTACAACAGGGTTGTCTGGGAGACAAAGATTACCACAACCAGCACGATTAGTGTGGAAGGAGAAAAACTCTTTGAAGCAACGTACTGGGGGAATGGAATACTCGAATGGGTTTTTCTTTTAAATCCCAACATTCCCTCGCTAGCCACAGTGTTAAATTGGGTTTTGTCCTGATTGTAAAAAAAATTCAGTATCTGGTGAGTAGTGGTCTTCCCCATACTTAAAAATCCTTTAGTCTACTAACGAACAAGCAGCTGCATTTCCAGGTAATCTCGTTACGTACAAATTAATTGCCATTAACAACTCTCAGCAAACTTCCGTTGGCTCCACGAGGCACATCATATCAACACACTTACGGTTCCCTTTGACGGCCACCTACAGGGAACTCGGGGAATCCACTCGAGTACCGGAAGATCGGGCACGCGGGTCTGATTAGTGCCTGATTGTCGTGAGTTGGCAAACGGAGCACAAATCGCCGCCCAGGGCAAAGGGAATTACACTTTTATGTTTTCCACATCGCCGTCAGCCACGAATTGTGGACACAATTAGTGCGCTAAGCCTCACCATCGAGTTTGTCGGCAGATAAAACAACCAATCGCGTAGA
The DNA here is from genome assembly GCA_000473445.2 of Anopheles farauti. NCBI lineage: Eukaryota > Metazoa > Arthropoda > Insecta > Diptera > Culicidae > Anopheles > Anopheles farauti. The sequence continues at coordinate 16,593,445 of KI915041.1, forward strand.
TTATGACCGATAGGGTTTGGATGAGTGTATGCAGTAGCCTGCACACGTCATCACGACAGCCGCATTAGGTAGACAGGACGGGGACAGTTGATCGATGCCGTGTCTGCCTGGAGCGGTGTTACTGTTGCTTGTAGATTCTAGTGTGGATATTCAAAGGGAAGCATTTGATACAGGAAAGTCAACATAATTATGATGAATTTCTACCGTTTCACAAAATATAAAACAAAAATTGAGTGAAATAAATAATTGTAAAAAAACTCGAAAAGGTTCATCACGCAAACTTACCTATATAAGACACAATAAATATATTATCCCGATATTTGTTCCCAATTTTTCCTCTCAAGCCTCCCATGTTATAAAATCGTTTTGTAAACATTTATTCAACAACTTAAATTTTACGTTTTTCCACCACATATCCCCTCAAAACCACGATTCACACCCTGTTTGTCCTAGCTATTGACCACTGATCGTGATTTGTTCGATAATCGGCGTAACAATCGTAGCGGAAAATTTGCTCACCACTGCTCGCACTCGCGATTATCATGTCATCGAAACCCGTTGCCATAAAATTGATCAACTATTCGCATCGCTCACCTCGAGAGATGGTCCGTGAAACGTACCCGGAGACGCATCGAATCGATGTAAAAACGGAACGGAAAATTCGATTTACATTCCCCGGGTTGGGGGGTTCCCCGCGCGTACGGCTTCCACGGTGAAGCCTTTACACAAGCATTTCTTACCTCAGTTAACTGCGGCATGGGTGGTACGAAGACACCCACTGCCCGTATCAGCCCGTTCGGTATCGATTCGTTAAGCCCTTCTGCTAAGGTTCCTTACCCTGAAACCGGCGCTCAGAACGCAATCAAGAATGTCAATCGAGAAATGGGCCATAGCTAATAGGTTTGTTTCACCAACTTGGCTGACTGCTGGATCGCTGTGGCTGCTGCCACTGCTACTCCGAAGGCTCGCCCTTCGAAGCCAGTTCCGACAACTTCCCAGCTTCGGTTTTTGCTCCACTTCCGAACTCCCGGCGAACGGAGATTGTTTTACAGGTCTTCGAAACGAAACGAACTACACACGGGCACTCCTCCCGCTTCCAGTGTGGTAGGTAAACATGTGCCTTTCGTTCGTGTTGTGCCGTGCCGTGCCTTGCGCACCAGGCCAGGCCTGGCGAAGCGGAGGAAATGTGCGAGGCAGAAGACGCGGGCTGCGCGTGCTAACAAGCAATTAAATGCAGCCGTAACAAACTTTTACAGTACAGCTACAGCCTCGTACTTGAGTTCTCCATCTGCGTCACGACCTCTGTGTGTGTGCGTGTATTTGTGCGTCTTTGTGCTCCATTATTGCTGACTTTTCAGAGGCAATAAGGTTCCGCAGCCCGTTTCGCACTGGCGCATCGATAAGAAAGCGTTCATACCGGGGGCCCCGATGAGCAGCTCCCAATCCGTTCGCCGTCTTCGATACCTTTCCTTTATGTCTGGAACAGGTGGCGCTTTCGTGGCCTCGAACGGTGCAAGTGCATCGTCAGTAAAGCCGCTGCGCGAATGGAATCGTACAGAACCTTCTCCTTCCCCCGCCGTTCTACTGCAACCTTCACCTTTATTTACACTTTATGTCTTCCCGGGGCCCTCTTTCCCGCCCTATCGTTTTCTGATACCCTTGCTCCCACCGGTCAAGAACTTTGGTCGATAGAAAGTTAATACTGATCGGCGGGAGAAGAGGTGAGACGTTTGTGAGAAGAATGGGTTCTGAAAGGAGCAATTTTGCTTTCTGCCAAGCAGCAAAATTAAGCGAGTCTTCATTGAAAACACCGCCTACGAAGTTGCCGTAACCTGTACAGAACATCTGAATTGCATACTTGACTCTTACAGAAATAATAAGCAACATTTGAACCAGGAATGGCAAACTCATTTGAAGGCATCAACCATTATGGTGTGGTGTTATATAAACCTGAAAAATTCCAACATCGATTAATTTTCCATCACGAAATGGATGTCATGTTAATCTTATTTAAAAAGCAAAATTCGAAAAATAAAAAAACCAACATGTTCACCATCGTGTGTTTGACACCCCTGAATGAAGGCTAGAAATGACGCTCGAATTTAAGCAGCAAATTATTATGTTTCGCTCAGGCGTACAAAAGCGAGGCAATGGCGTATCTATGCATTATTCAACCGATGCCAACGTGGGCTCCCTGTAGGTGGTTAAAATAGAAACAGCTAGGAAAAAAAGGATGCTTCTTACCATCAGCTCGTCGAAGGAATCTTATTCGATTCTCTCCCATTACGAGGAGGTCTCGAATGTGTTATTATTTTCTTTACAAACGGGAAGCCAAGAATGAATAAAAACATTAAGTGTCTCCCCTGCTGCGTTTCGACTTCCAGCTTCTCAAAGCGCCAGAGCTTAGAACTTAGATGAAGTTCATCTGCACCAGGAAACGACCGAGCAAGGAGTAGCTGAACAGATGCGAAAAAGATAGTCAACACGCTGGGTGGAGAGTGGCAAAAAAAAAACACTACTAACCAGACGCTAAAGGGCGCACACTTCAACAGGATGTTGGCGTTGCCACCACCTGTTGCCGTGCGTGACCGTGCGCCCTGGCGCTATCTGATTGATTGTACAATTCATCAACTAATCGATGCTGTCGATGCTGGTCGGGGGTACAAACAGGAAACTGCAGCAATGCAAAATCGGCCCACGGAACTAGGCACGGAACGCGAATCTCGCGCCCACTCCCACACACTGGACGTTTCTTCCCGGGATGCTTTTCGATGCTATCTCGCGGCCGCTGGTGTGGCCACAGCTGATAAGCTCGGCTCTGATACGATAGTTGGTGTGTTTGTGTGAAACCGACGCCTGCGAAACTCGTGCATCACACAATCACAATCAAGCGAAACTTTTCGCTCCCCGAGATGTTGAAGGGGACACTGGGTCTCCCCTTCGCCGTAGCTTCAGCATCAGTGGGGACTCAAGATTTCCCATTAATTCATCCCGCTTTACGGCAGACGACGACGACTGTCTGACGATTCTAATATTCACTGCCGCCCCCCCATTGCTGCCGGTTGCAAGTTTTCGCTCCCGAAAACTAACCTGAAAAGTATGCTAATTGTGGGAAGGGGAGGGATGGGCGCCCGACATTGCATAACTTATCGCGCGGCTCCAACATCGTCCGCCAAGGTCTGCGCTACCGGAGAGATGCTGCGCTCCCTCCCGTTGATTCTTATCTGCTCCGCTGTTCCAGCAGCGCGTTTAACTCGCCCGGAATGTTTGCTTGCTTGGTGTTTCCGAAGCGATTGTTTTGCACGCGGGCAAGCCTGTTTGCCTGCCGCTTGAGGGGGAGATTGTGGGAACGAGGGTAAGCTTGGGGTGAGAGGAACCTTGGGTTTGTTAGCTGGTGCTAGTGGTGGCGCTAGATGCTCACAATCACGTAGCCGCATGTAGAAAATTCGCTAACTAGTTCGCAGCCCTCGCGGAACTGCCCGGAACGTTTATTGATTCTAATAAGCCTCGCGCGCTCGGGTGGCCCCTCGCCCTTCGCCCCCGCCTGGAATCGGTGCGGACTGGGGGGGGACTCCTCTCGAGCTGATGAGGTGCTAATGGAGCTGCGACTGGCAACTTTTAAAATCCTCTCCCGCTATACACCCGCACACGGACACGCATCAACAGAGGGCAGAGTGTTTGAGGTTCGAGTTTGACCACACGGGAACCATATACAATTGGGCTTTCAGAATCGTTTGAAGTCGCTTGATGTGAGCTATTGGGCAGGCTATTTCCCGCCTTCAATACATGTCACAATACATTGTATCCGACCGGGACACACACCGTCACAAGACTCTCCCGCCGGTGGAAGTAGTGGTGAACTATATTGGCGTTTGCTGTGGTCGGTGGTGATGGTGATGTGCGGTGAAAACAGCCGTCATTCTACGCCGTCCCAGACACGCTGATAGACATCGGTCAATGTCAACCGCTGCTCGCATGACATGATATCATCAGCTCATTAGTATAGTTGACAATGGACACGAGGGTGAAGGAAACCGCACCGGCCGCTGCTCCCACCGAAGGAGAACGAACGAACGTCATGGCATTGGCGCTATCGAACGGCTCTCGGGGGACGGTTTAATGACGGTGGTAATAGTTTTTTGTTTTGTGCGCGAGCGGGCAGTGGAAAACATTAGTACAAATTTTCACCTGTCCTATCATGCTCTTCCGATGTTTTTGTTTTATTTTATTATTTTTTCAAATCCCAACAAACATGCCTATTTTGGGGCCATTTGTTGGAGAGTGATTGGTAGAAAACTATTGAAATCGACACTTACTTCATATAGAAATCGACTGCTGCAAATAAATATTTATAAAAAGGTCTCTGGTTGCAAACTGTAGCGATCGAAAGTCAGATCCTCTCAGAGTGAATTTTTTTTTTGAATAAAATAAAAAAATTGTCCTCACCACAACACTCCAATACGTAATATTTCACTAATAGCTCCACTGGAATTCACTCGAGCGACCGCCCTGCGCCCCATAACTGCGTCGCACGGGTAGATCTGATTCGAAGATAAATTCCACCGCTCGGTAGAACTCATTCATCAGTGCCCGAACCCCGACGGAGTATAACCTGTTGCGCGGAAAAGCAACAGTCAACAGTGGACAAACCAAAAAAAAAACCAAAAACAACAAACGGAACATCCGAAAGGTATGATCATATCGCACCGTAGCGCCCCGAAACCTGCTATCTTATCGTAGAGCGCTGCCCGCTGCCCGACCGAGGAAGATATGTGCCAGATTACTATTCTTTGTAAAGAATCTTCCCAGCTAAGCCCCTCCGCGAGGGGCTGGGAAGGAGGGGAGGGGGGGAGGGAGTGGGAGGCGACCCTTCGTTCCAAGGCTGCGAGCACGGGAGCGTGGTGCTGTGAGAATGATCAATCTTTAGGACATTATCTGGGTCAATTATTGCACCACCGGGAGCGGCCGGCCGCGAAGGGACGAACAATGCCGATGGGTGCTAACTAACAACAATCACCACACAAGTTCTGCTGCTCGTAAGCTCCCATGGACGCGGCATTTGGAGCACGGCAGGAAGCGGAAGCGGACGTTGCTAGTAAAGCGGCAAAATGGGAGCGGAAGCAGCGATACAGGAACAATCGTCAATCCGGTCGGAAATCGATCTCGCAGTCGTATAGGGTGGTGAAATTGATTCTATTGCTTCCTCCCCTCGGTGGGCGGGCTGATAAAGGATATTTTCACTAAACATTAGCGATACGATCGGGGGCCGGGTAGCGGACGGTTATGATTAAAATTTCATGATGAATGTTTAGTGCTGGATAAGCTGCTCGGCTCGTTGATATTGGTTTGTGTGTATTGAAAGCGGTTGTAATATGGATTACTGATACTATCAGCCGCGATACCATGGTTCACTTAAATACCTTTTATTGGTCCTATTACTAAACCAAATAGGCGTTATGGTGTGGCTCAGTTTGTAGGCGTGCGTGATAGGTGCACTGGAAACAGATGGTGTATGTTCGAATCTCGTTTGAACTGGAACTAAGTTGGATATATTTTACGACTGATTGGACGATTATCAAACCATGCTCGCGGTGTAAAATGTGTCTCTGGACTTCTCTGGATACAGGGCAACTCATTCTCAAACTCAGCAGCCTGTGATTCTGCTCCAAACATATCCCTTAGTTAATGATCGTAGTAGGCCTAATTTGAGGTGAAATGTTTTGACTCATCAAAATTGTGTTCTACAATACGTCAATATTATCGCATGTAATGCCGGAACAAAAAAAAACAAAAAAGAAACGTAGCTCCACCAGTCAAGAGAACTTCATTTACAATTTTTTCCCTCTGTATCCTCCACCGACTGCTCCCACCGTTCCACTACTTACGTGTATAATCCATCACCGAACTATGGTGCGCCATCTCGAGCTTCGTACAAAAAACGTGCGCCCGATGACGTCACTGGCGTCTCACAGCGTCACAACACGCCCGTAGTGTCGTAACAGGCGCTTCGCAAGTCTGCTGCAAGTTTTCTTCAAGCCTCCCCTCCTCTCTCCCACCTTCCGCGCAAACAATTCACGATCACCTGTGTATCGTCGCGGGGTACCAAACACCAACGAAAAAAAAAACACACACACTCACAAAGGCTTTTGTCACACACCGGTACCGAACTTTGGCTCGCTGTTTGCTTTATCCTCCGAACTCCGCTCTCCGAGGAACGCCCGGAAATGGTTTCCTTCGGTGTGCCGGAACCAACACTTCACTTTCACCAACAGCACGCCGGCCGCCACACCGGGATCGATTTTCTGTTGCCTCCAGTTGCCGTTGTCGTAGATTCGCGTTCGTTTTCTTTTTTTCAGAGGCGAAGGAGTTGGATTTTTTTTTGGCTCCTGGTTTTGGTATCGCCCCCTTGTCCGGAAATAGGCAGGTTGAAACTTCCTTGCCACCTGCAAACTTCTCGCCAAAGGGAAGAATTGGTACCGGTTTCGGCCAACAATGCCTTCTGTTCACCGTACCACAATGGGGACAAAGATATGCTCTGTTCGCGTTTGCTCACCAAACCCGCGTCACGTCACCACCATTCAATCACTACAGAAATGCTGCTGCACTTGTAGCGACGGTATCCCGGGGAAGGAATCACGCTGCAAGAGCCAAACGGTACCAATTTTTCCTTCACAAAACACTCCCTTTTTTAAGCGAGACACACAAAGAGTCTTTACGCGTGTGCAGCAGCGTAAGAGTCCATATTTCCCAGCGAAAAGGAAATTGAACGCTGGTATTCACTCCACCAGCATCACGTAAACGCACACGACTCGACTAATCGTTCCCTGGCGTGCGTCAACTGCGAGATCGCAGCAACACAACAAGAACACACACACGTGCGCTCGCGCGCTGGCTCTGATTTCCGTTTTAACCAACCCGACGGTGGAAACCACAGCTAGCTGATGTCCTTGAGCACCACACTGGCTCACCGCAAAGGTACCAAGGTGGTGGTGCAGGGCGGGAAAGGGTGGTGGAAGCGCAGATCTCCACCTTCACCAGGGGACCTTGCCGTTTGGACGATGAGAAAATAATTAAAAACGCTTCCCAAATAAAGAACACGAGCGAATGCCTGGAGAGTGGAGGGCCGAACGGACGAAATGCCGCGTCATAAACACACAGACACACACACACACATGCGAGCACACACTTGTGGTAGCTGTTGCTGGTTTGCTGCTCTTCCGTTCGCTGTTTAATTGAACCACCTACTGGTCACATAGGATTCTGCCTCCCTTCTTGGACGTGGACTTTGCTTCTGGTCGAGTGCTGACACAGGTGGTTCCTCTCCAGGCGGTTGCCCCGAAATCGGGAAAATCCACTACTTGGCTAGCGAAATATTTGACACTTTTTGCAGCCAAACGAGATGGGAGCGAGAAACCCCACCCTGGTGCAGAGGCTGGAAGGTTTCGAGCGTTTCGAGTTCCAGTTGAAATCTTTGTAGCACGCACATGCGATTTGCGATCAGTTGTTGGGTTGTGCGCGCACGACACCGCGCTCGGAGTTTGGTTTTGGTGAAGAGAAAAAAAAACGAACCGCGGCGATGCTGTGTAGCGACGTCACAACAGTGTGTCACCTTTCGGTGGGTTTGGTAGCGAATCTCAAGCGGTCACACTGCACCGAACATCCGAAGAAGCCACACACCGTGGTTGGCTTCACCTCCACGAACAACCGCACCGAGTGCCCTAATGTGAGGCGAAGCAGCAGCAAACCGAAGCGACCGACTTTTGCATGTACAAACGGCCCCGTCCGACCGTCCGTTCGCGCGTTGTACGTACTGCTCACTAAATGCGCCCGTGTGCCAGTGTGCCCGCTACTGCCGAGTGCCGAGGTGCTGCACGATAGAACACACACTGCACACACTGGCAAACACGCGGGCAAAGATATAACCGGGCCGCCTCGCGCGGCCTAGAATTAATCAAACAAAATAAGGGAAGAGGGAAAAAAACACACGCGCGAGCAGAGATATACATACGAGGCAAACACACACACACACGGTGAACCGTTCGGAGATATCTGTGCCGTGAAGTTCGCGCCGGTACTCACTACACACGGCTCGTATGTGGAGCAGAGGGGGGAGGGGAGCCGGAGGGAACTCGACCCCAACCCCGAGAAGGGAAGCCGCGGGAAGAGGAAGGCGGGCACGGTTCACGAAATCACAATCAACACACCAAAAACTTCGCGTGTGTGAGCTAGCTGCTGCTGGTGTTGGTGGTTCGTGCCGAGTGCCGCTGGTACTGGTGTGCACTACATCCCCTGCCCCTTCCCCTCTTTTGGGAGCCAGCTGTGAGTGAAAGGGTTGTGTGCACCGGGGAAGGGGAGCAACATGGGGTTGAAATAACCTCCCTTCCCTTCGTGTACGTGTTCTAGTACGTCTCAGAGCATTTCGTACTAGGGCAAGTATCAGCTCTCTCTCTCTCTTTCTCTCACAGTCGTTTGGCGAGATAAGCGTCACTCATTCTCGTGTGTGTGTGAGTGTCTACTGAAATGGGTGCTGAGCAGCATCCCGACAGCAGTCAGTCGCTCACTCTCTACTCTCCGTAGTACCCTTAGTACACTTCGCGCTCCTCCTCCCTTAGTACACCGAGAGCCTCCTGTCCCCCTCCCTGCTCCGCTGCCCTGCTCGTGGCGACCATCTGGTTCACCTCATGTCTCATCGCCAGCAGGACTCATCTCACGACGCCGTGAGAAATCCGTGTGTGTGCCCCTTCCAGGCAAATTGCGAGCTAAAGCATGGATTTGGCCCATTTCGTACGCGCACGCGATAAGAAAGGGTTTTAAAAATCGCCGCAGCACTCTTCGATCAGCTGACGAGAGGCTGAACGCGAGCGCTGACGTACCGAGTCGTTTTTTTATGACGTCGTGTGGAGGTTGAATTCTAATTGGACGACGCTTTTACAGGCGCGCGAGGCAAAACGAGCGTTTATGGAAGCGTTTTGTCGATGCGACACACCAGAAACAAGCTTTTTATCGCCGTTTGGTGGTTGTGGTTTTATTTTTGTTTCTTTACATTCTTGGTCCACGTTTCGCTGTTATAATATGATTGTTTGCGTTCTGATGTTGTTTACTTAACCAGCCGTTGGAGACTATTTTATCTGGCGTCTGGAACGAACACGACGTTTGCCAGCCAGGTTGGTGTTTGATGATTTTTATCGATTTATGGCATGTGCAAAATGGTTCCCCATTGCATTCACGAGTAAAATGGTTCAAACGCTCGCTTCAAATCCGCTTTACAAGCGTGTTTTGCAAGCATGTTAAACACGTGCTCACTTCCCGAACAGATGGAGATGGAATGCTCCCCCAAAACCGATCTTCCTCCCCAATCTCTCCGGCTCGTAATAATCCCCTGCGTAATCTGTGTGTCTTGCTTACACGCAATTACATCTCGATTGGGGCGATAATAATTCACCCCAACCACCCACCACGGCGGGTAGATTTATTAAACCGTCCGAAAAATTCCCAACGCTCCATTTCAACACGTCCCATAATGACTCCCGAAAACGCTCGGACAGCAATAAACAGCATCGCATTTCCAAAGCAAACCACTGACCCACTCATCTCAACCCGGCCGGACAAACACCCAGCCGGCTTCAATCGCACAAAAGCTTCCGGGGAGGGGCGGAGAACGGCGCTATGCAAATATGAACCCCGCACGGGCAATAAATAACGTCGAAGAGGAATTTTATTTTCCCTACCAACACACACGGTCAAGACAAAATAATCGTTCCGGACAGTGCCGCTGCTCCCGTGGGGTTTGAAATTACATGTACCACACACACACAAACCGAGCTCCAAGAACTATGATGCCCTAGAAACCACCGATGTTTGGTGTGCTATTTTTTGTGTTTTTGTTTTGCGTTGAGTCACGATACTATCTGCACGATAAATTATGAAGTGTGAAATCGGTGCGCACGTGAGTGGTGGCGTACATGCGTGGTTTTATTAGATGTTTTTATTTGTTATTTTCTTTGCAGATGGTCTGTCGGAGTGGTTAGAGCACCACCGTCTTTGTTGGCGATGGTTTAGTTCTAGGCGAAATTTTACCAAACCTTGACCGATATGAAAGGATCTATTCGCTGAGAGCATGCATTTTATTGAGTGAGTTATTTCCTACGGTTTATTGCTTTCGAAATAGTTAGAAAAACTATTTTTAACATTTCTAAATGTAAAAGTTTGTTTTCATGCTTGTTATCGAGCATAACATTTGAAGCTTTTCAGACAAAATTAAGACGTAAATACTAGATTTAGTAATTTTATGGATCTCGATTTCAAAAGCAATTAAATAATGTCAAATCTAAATAAGTAAAAAAATGCATTGAAAAAAAATACAATAACAAAACTTCCATTGAAGCATTTTTGGGGCTTATTTTCAATTTATTTCATTTTTTGTATGTATGTGCCATATTGAAATATCCTACGAAATCCAAAATGGAATGACATTCTCTACAGGGAATGAAAATGACCATTTTACCAACATTATAATGCCACAGATTGCATACTCTTCCATGGTAAATGCCGGGAAATGCCAAAATTGATTAAATTTCTCTACCGTTGCTCTCGCCTTTGTATGAATATTAATTACTTTGTTTCCTTCACGAGAAGCCTTTTTTTTAATGGAGCATTCTTTCGCCACGGCAAAATCGTCGCGGTTGTTTTGTACAACACTGTTCAATCCACGAAAGTCGCCCAATCGGTGATAATGGAAACGGAACATAATTTTATTGTTGTTTTTCCGGATGCTTCCCCTACATGTACGCGAGGTCGGTTCATTCACACCACGACGTGCAGCGGCGTCGTGTTGTTTTGACGGTGTGTCAACAAGCACCAAACCAAACCTAAAGATAACTTCCACCTGCGGTCCAGCTGTTTGCGGCGGGGCATACTTGTGCTTTTCACAACTGCCGCCATCGCCGTGGACGATAATCAGCGTGCAAACTTGACACAGGGAATGAAACATTATGAGACACCCAAACTTAGCCCAACCAAGGACGAACGTGCAGCAAAGCGGGGCAGTTTGGTTTCAATTCCCAGTACGATCAATCTTATCGATGCGTCTCACACGTCAAGCACTATGAGCAGTGCCATCCAAAACTTCCATCCTTAGCCCGATGAAACTGGATTGCGCTGGGAATATCCCGCAAAAGGTCTCCCCCGGGGGCAAGCGAATGTCGACGAAACTTTAAAGCCCGCTAAAGTATTTCCCCGAAAGAGGCTATAATGCGCCTTTTCGGTTGAGCAGCAGCATATGGTTGAACAGGAAACGCGCGCGCCATAAAACAAGAAACCAGTTACCCCTGATGTTTGGGCCGCGCACAATCACGTGACCAGTCGAGAATGACCTGAACGACTGTTTACAAACGCGTTCCACCGCGTGGTGATGATGCGAGGATTAGTTTCGATGAGGCTGAGAGAGGTTAGTCACCACGACCACGAGCACGGCACTCGGGTCGAAGAAAAAAAGGAGCAAAAATCATACTTACTGCAAAAAGAGATAAGGTTTCGCAACTTACCTGCAAAGAGAGAAGGAAAAATATAATGTTAGTGTATATTGTTGTAAAATCATGCAAGAGTCTTAAGGGAGGACCAATTTCAAACAGTTCGCAACTTTCATGTACTCCACCATGTACTTCGTCGTAGCACGGAAGAACCGAGAGCATTGAACCACCGGCGGACAAGATTTAATACTTCCACCAGGCACCATCTATCCGGGATTAATGGGCTGTGCTTGGGCTGTTTTCGCTCGCCCTGTTGCGGGAACGACTTCCGCCATCGGAGCCAGCGCATTGTGGTGCACCCGCGGAAACTATCCATCTCCAATTTGTTATTACGAACACACCCGAAACTGGAATTACCCCAAAATTACTGCACACTGCCCTCGCGAAAATGGGCGTAATTTATTCCAACCCCTCCCGCTTATCGGAGACCCCCCCCCCCCCCCCCCGATAAGGGATTTCTTTGCATGCACAATCGCAAGTGCAGTTTTGCGGCGGTCGTTGGCCACCATGCCATGTAGTCCCGGAGTGGTACGTCCTCGGTACTACGGTTATATCTCCCCCGTGCCGGAACAAGTATAATTTCTGTTTTACATTTCAAATCAGATTCAGGTTTCGCCGCATCATGCAGAAGTGGCTTTCCAGCGTTGGGAATTTTTGCATGCATTAGCTGAGGTTGTGGTGGGTTGGTCAAACCGACAAGGGAGGAACAGCCGTTTCCCCGTGTCGGGTACACTAATCTCATCAAACACTTACTTGATTAGCTTCCCGAGTGAAGTACAAAAAGGGACTCCCGTGTCGGAAGCGATTAAATTGTGCATCGATCGATATTGTAGGGTTCGTTAGAGAAAAGAATTTTGTTCTGAAAAATAAATCTTGTAGTTTATTACTTTATCAGCAACAGAGAACAGAACGAAACAGCAGTCAACGTAATAGAAGGTTTTTAGAACCGTTCATCATTGGCTTCATTTGTTCTCAGTTTAAAAAATGTATATAAAACACTTAAAATCCTCCTTAAGCTTCTGTCCCAGTTGAAATTGCAGACTCTAACAGAATTTTGCTCTCTCCCCAGCTCCTCATAAACAAAATCAGAGACACGCAAGTAAGATCTAATGAGAGCTACTTTCCCACCAAAGAAGCTAATGACTACCATGTTTACAAATTCACTTGGTAGCTACCTTCAGATTCCGAGCAAAGGCAAGCATCATTCCAAAATGTCTCAAACTTTGGCAACTACATCCGAATTTGCCGAACGCTCTGTATTTATAACTCCACATCCCTGACCTACCGTCAGCATGTAGTGAATCGTCCTCGTCACTGGCATAAGGTTCCTCCAACTCCACCTGGTATCGCCCTCCGTTCACAACCAGCTGTTGCTGTTGGTCGGTTTCCGCTTCAGCCGAATCGCCGTTTGTATCGTCCACCTCTTCACCGTCGTCCGCCAAACCCGGCTCGTCGACGGGTGACAACTCCAGCGACGTACCCCCACCGTCGTCTCCATCCTCCGAAACGCTTCCATTTCGCACCGCATACCGAACGAGCTCAATCCGGTGGTGGTGTTGATGTTGCTGCCGCTGCTCGTCATCTTCGCTGGCCGTCGCTGGCAAATCGCCATCGCCGTTCGATGTACTGCCGGTCATAATAATCATGTTTCCCGGGCTACCAGGCGCTGCGTTATCACCAACCTATCGTCACACGAGCTGGATATTACCGGGCGCGCGGGCGCGTATCACCGCTCTATCAGGCACGTACCTATTGCGTAGGGCTTTTTGTTTTCGGTTTCTTTTTTCTCTCACTCTCTCTCTCTCACACGCCGTCCCGCACTTCAAACACCGAGCCTAGTACCCACACGACGGGGGAGCTGGAACAGCCAATAAACACTACTTCGGCGCAGCGGTGTCAAAACACAGCTACATGAAGGCTACAGGGCGCTCAGGGATCGGTGGTTCCTTGCTTGTCGGATGTCGATATTACGCGTGTACGGTCGTGGTGCTGCTGCCTCCCGAGGCAGCATACCTGAGCATCGCCTGCTGCTACCGAAACTAATCACTCAAAGCACGGAAGACGAACACCCGGCTGGCAGGCACGTTATCGCTGCTAACTTTTGTTTAATTTTCACTTTCAACAACCATGCCGGACTATCTGACTGGGCGCAGATTTTCGCCACACACACACACGCGCGCTAACTTCGATAAGTAATTAGGTTGATTGCACCACGGGAACCACTGCTAATTTAACGCTTATAGCTAACCTGTAACGACACCTGGTGGTATTAGAATATGCGACTACCTAACAAGAATGACCCACAGCACAGCAACGAGATCGCGACTAATGAAACCGCCATCAGATCACAGCACGGTCTGCTTGGACCTGGAGCAAGCACGCCACAGACTAACCATTTCCCAACGATCCAAATGTAACGCTCTGGACGCCAAAGCACCACACGCTTGTGTTGGATATAATCGATTGAAGCTATCACGGAAAACGTGCTTCATTATCTCTGTTGGAAAACGGTTCGATAAGGGACGTCCAACTGGGAGCACTCCACCTGGGATTGTTGAATCCCCAGTGATGTAACCCCTGTGTCGTCCTGGACTGGCGGACGATCCCCGCAATGCACAGGACAACAGTACTCCGACACAGAACGCGTAAGTTATGGCCGGGGGTCGTACTTCCACTGGGAACTAATTGACACGCGGCCACGATAACACACTATCGCAACATCACTCGCGGTCTGTGGCGATGCCGGGCCAAGACTATAGGCAATCAACTATAGTGCGTCGTCGTCGTCGTCGTACTTCCTCGGTTGGGTGGAGTAGGAGCATCGGGCGGCAAATCGTATCACCCAATATATATATACATCTATTGTACCACGCACACTTGTGCCAAAGGCCTGTCTGCAGCGTGGTGCTCACCACGACGCTTGCGACTGGGAGACTAAACTCCCTCCGGGGCGAAAAACTAGTTTCGAAAACCAAGAGCACGCGGAGGTTTCGAAAACGACACTAGGACACTCGGCCCACCGCACCAGGGACGCACCGCTAGACTAGATCGGACTAGACACCACCGAGACCGAGACCCCTCCACACAACCCACACGAAGTGTGTTGCGCTGCGGAACCTATTATGCCACACGGATTTCCAAAAGGGGACGCAATTCTTCTTTTTTTTTTTTTGAAGCAACCCCAGGTATGCTCTAGACGATCACAAGATTCGAAATTTCACTGCAAAAACCGTCGAAGATCGCGTCGGAAACGAACGATTTGTCGGCTTCGAGACTTTAAGAAGAACAGTACCCTACACTCACTCACAAAACGGCGCGCTGCGAGCCGAGCGCGTTATGACAGTTGTTTCGCTGTGACGAGACTGAGCAGCGCCCGTCGCTCGCACGACCAATGGACCGCGAGCTGCGCGTCGCGACGCGAAAGAAATACAGAAAAAACGCGCCCGCACACACAGACACACACCTCTCTCCATTCCACATTCTGAGGCGGACTTCGGCCGGCGAAGAACTTACGCGCTCTGGGGGTAGACCCCATCCAATCGGACACCGAAACTGCCGAAACGGATGGCGGCAGAGGGAGAGGAAGAGAGGGTTGAAGAAGCGAAAAAAAAACACCTCCACCACCCTAGGAGCAGCAGCAGCGAAAAAATGTTATAAAATATGACCTCCTAAAACGCGGGCGCACTCGGTGGTTTTCGTTCGCCTAAACGCTCTACGACCCGGTGGCGGTGTGTGGTTGGGTTTCTAGTAACTGAACTAGCGGGCGTGTCGGTGTGTGTGCGTCGATGGGTAGGAGCAATATTGGTTGAGCCTTTAACCGCTCTGCAACCTCAACGATGTACGAACAATACGGCTGTACGGCTGAAAAGCAATCGGAATGAATATGGAAAAATTTGTAAAAAAAAAGCTTCACTCAAATATCCTTTCAATAATCGAAGAAATAAATATGCAAATGGTCCTTTACGCTAAAAATCAACATACCAACTCCAAAAAACAATGAAGCTTGTACTAAAAATAATCAATAATTACTCCACACATAGTCGAAATCGAAGGGGTAACGCTTTAGTAAGTTGAGAATGTTTTGATGCATAAAAAAAGCTTTTATGTTTTTATTTATTTTATAACCATATAAAACAAATGCTTGTTTTAAGTAATTAAGACATCTGTTTTTGTATACGACCTATTTAAACAAATGTTTAAAAATAGATTGATGATAATACTTGTAATGAAAAACCTCTTTTACAAAATGATTCGTCTTAAAGCTGATCCAAACGTTCTAGAAACGTATCATTCCTTCTAGTGCATGCGCTTAGCACGCTAGTTGGGGCTTACCCTATCGCACTAGTCCCCATCAGGGTGAAAGAGCGTCCTAGTAGTAGCGTAGTAGTAGTGATGGGCGGCAATAGTACAGTCTCTCTCTCCCCTTTCTGTCTGGTGATGGCGATTGATGGCAACAATCGGTGCTCTAGGTTGGGAGGGTCCATGACTATCGACGTCACACGCATCCACCTCGACGACGAACGAGGCTTCCGAGCGCGCTGTGTTTGGGTTTGTTTGTTCGCTTGCGCGCCGTACTGCGCGAGGCACACACACACACACACACGCACACACTCACGTCCCAATCGATCCGTAACGACGTTGTACAAACGTAAAACCTCACGCTCCCCCCGTCCCAAATACCTGTAGTGTTTCGTCCACCTTTCCAAAACAAACTTTCAAACAAACACCACCGATAGAACAAAGCCAACCGTACAAGAGAAGGGAGAGGGTGTGTGTGTGTGTGCCGAGTTAGCACGATGCAAAAACAATCCGGCAAAGAAGTAGCCAACCTTTACCGGTGGTGTCACTGGGAGTAGAGTAATGATCGGTGCAAAATAAACGCTGACAATGCACCCAACCCCTGCTTGCACACACACACTCGCTCTGCTGCTGGCTGTCAAGCAACCGTGTGACAGCAAACCTGCGTCGACGATGCGTGACAGTCAGCTGTTTTTCTGTCAATTCAGCGCTCTTTGGACCACTTAGAACTCGCGCGCTGACTGTCAACCGTGTGGTTCAGAGTGGTGCTATCGTGTGAGACCGATCTGTTTTGATTCACCCCAACTAAGACCTATCGCTCTATCAACGCCGACCTCTCCAAACATTGACACTCCCCCGTGTTAAAATATGCATTGTGAACGATCAAACTATCGAAAAGCATTAATCAAAACTAGCGTCTTTTCGCTCCGCAACGAAACATGTTTGCAGATTAACAATAACATTGACATTGAGGTGCAAAAAAAAAATCTTTCGCATTAGAAAAAATATAGCTCAAAAGGTGAACAATCCAATTGACAGATTTTAATAAGGAACACGTACAAAAAAAATCGATAGCTATCGAAAAATTAGTTCGCTCACTTGAACGCAGCGCCATTCATTATTCGCCCAAGCTTTCTGCAATCGAAAGTTTATTTTTCGATCCATTTTTGCTCTCCCTCTTTCCACCCTGTGGTCTGGTCTTTTTACTTTTATAATTTAACACCAACCTTGCGACCGAATGTAGACCACGCTACCCCGCGCTACCCCGTATTATGATCCGTGTGCACCGATCGGCTCGACGAGTGCGCACGTTTCAGCGACGTAAAAAAAAAAGCCCATTCAAAGGAACCGGCTGGGCGGTGCTTTTTTTTTCCCCGGGCCACTCGAACCCGAACACACCCGATTAAGATAAAAGTTGCTCATTAATTGATTTGTTCGGACCCAACCCCGCGTCAGTATCGTGAAGTTGTCCTTCGGCATGAGTAGAAAAAACCAACCGAGGGTGTGAGTGCGGAAAAAAGCGAGAAAAAAAACATGGCTAAGCAAAATTTAGTGACTTTTTTGTCTCTTTTTTTATAAATAAGCTGATATAATGGAAGCACTTGAGGTGTAATTGGCAGCGACCAACAGGAACGGTAAAAGTGTGAAGGAGGTGCCGTATGTAATATCGAGCGAAATTAAGATTCGATTCGAGGGCCGACAAGAGGAGCGAACTTCTGACGTAATGGAACCATTTTTCGACACCACTTTTTTGACACCACTGTCCTGCCTTCCCCAAACCGGGGTGCGATCAGGAGAACGTTTAATTGTTCGTAATCGATTACTACTGGGCATCAATTACGGCATCAATTAAGTTTCGATGTTAACAGCTGAACGTTGTAGGTTTTCGATAAGATGGGACGGAAATTACGCCATAACTAGCCGCAAGTTTAACTAATTTGTAATTTTTTACTTAAGGTTTCTTTTACTGTGGCTAATGATGATATAAAATGTTCTATTGGAAGCGAATTTCGCATTTCTTTTTGATCAGCTGCTACATTAATTTTATTGAAAATAATTTATTAATTATTGTTTTTGAATAATTGTCCATCCTAAAATGGAATCACAAACGCTCACTACGAACACACATTTAAAGCACTAGTTTTTTTAATCAAACAGTATTTAGCTTATTATGACTAACATGAACGAGAGGTAGAAAAAAGCGAAAAAAAAACACTTTGACGCGCGCCCGCTGCTGCCGAGTGGGTGTAATTGAAAGGTTGGAGACGGTGGTGAACCTTCGCCACAAAACCCTATAATAATATCGATAATAATGTATTCAAAATCGATAAGCGACTCCCTCCTTTCGCCGGCCGTGCAGCTGTGTGTGGGTAAACACACAGCTAGTTGAAAAAAATAAAATAAAAACCCCACCGGGGTTAAAACCGGTGAGAGAGCCGGCAAAGCGACGACAAGCCGATAAACGGTCCGACCGACTCCACGGGTCGCGAAGGGTTATTTGAAGCATTCGCGCGGGGTGTGTGGGGATACAGCGGGGTTGGGTAACAACAACGAAAAAAAAAAAAAATAACCCAACGACCACCGCCTCACCGTCAAGTTGATAGCGCTATTAATATGATTATGCATCGGGAGCTGCAAGGGGAGGAACTGTGCTTAAAAAAAAAGAATTATGAAACCAGCCTGCCGCCATCGATATGTATCCGACACCGATATCGATATTGGCAAACCACCTGACGTACGATAAAAAAAAATAAATAAATAAAACAAAAGCGAAACACAACAACCTATTTGAAAGCTTTTTTTCTGTTGTTAGAGGCAAATTTTTTAAAACCACTTTTTTCAATAAGCATTCATATGCAATAAGCTTGTGATTAATTGATTTTATTCCACCAGTCGTTCTCATATGCAATTCCGAAGAAAAGCAAATAGTCTTCTCTATGAATTCCTTCCGCCGCGCCGTGCTGCAGAGCAGAAAATGTGCAGAAAATTGCCTGAACTGCAATGTCAGTAGTCTTCCCACGACCTCCTTCGGAAACAGTACAGTACACCTCATACATATTTAAATCATAATAAAATTTAACCACCTTGCCCGGCCGATGCTTATCGATTAGATTGATTTTATAATAGCTCGCAGTCGGTCTATCGTTCTCCGAGATTGTTCAACGACCCGGATTGCGTGCAGCTGCTGGAAAGGACTCCACAATCCACCGGGCATTTGATCATCTTAATTTCACGCAAAGTTCCCCGCAATGTTCGTCTGTGTGCTCATGCGAAACGATGCTGTAAAAGCGGCCGTTAAGGTGAACGTAGTCAGTAAGCATTCTAATCAATCCTGAAGACGGTCGTGAGCGGATGGGAGATAGAAAAAAACAGCTTCCAGAGCTAGAAACACTGTTATTGATTTTAATTTGCATTCATTGACGGGTGACATTAAATGGTCCTGTGTCCTCTGGTCCACTGGTTACGCTAGTCACCCCGATTCGAGCGTATCGCGATCGATATTGGAGCACTTATTAAATATTGCAACCTAATGAAGTCACCTTTGCTACGCTTTCGCTTTCGATACACCCTCCTCTCTCGCTTATCGAGCGCGATCTCTTCAAGCGGTATGAAATTAAATCAAACCGACACAGTGGCCAAACGCACCCCCTTCCGACAACCGATAGCGACCCAAGAGAGAGAGAGAGAGAGAGAGAGAGAGAGAGAGAGAGAGAGAGAGATAGAGAGAGAGAAAGAGAGAGAGAAGCCCACCGTGCCCGTGTTTGGCAAACGCCTTTTGCACCGCAAAGTGGCGTGTGAATGCCTTTTGCACCCAAACCTTACCCAGCTGGGCACCATACCCGGGTCGGCAGGCGAATCAGTAGCAAAAAAAAAATGGACCACAACATAAATGGCGCGCCTTGTCGTCGGCCCGAAGTGGATCCATCCGGTGGACACAGGTGCACACAGCCAAAGGGCCAAAGCGTGGTGCGAATTGTAAGTTGAAATCGGTGCCGTTTGGGTTTAAAGCTTTATTCATCGGTTTTTTTTTTTTTTTTGGACGTGCTCGTCCTCCGGGACGGGCGATGGTCAATAATTATTATGTAATTGTAAGCCGGTGCCAATCATACGGGTATCAAGTTTCCACGTTGCCGACACGGCCACAAGGTGGTAATTGATGCCCGGGCCCGGGGTGCCGAGCATAGCATAGCGGGAGGTTGAATAAATAATAATTAGTAGGGTCTTTTATATTCCTCTGCGCTTTAAAGGCTACAGGTGTATCGTTCATTCCCAAGAAATGCTTTACCACAAAGCTTTCCTATGCCATAAAAAGTCGAAAACTTATCTCAAATTGTCCTAAAGAGTACATCGGAAAAATTCACAACTATGATTAAAAAGCGTATCACATTTTTTTAAATTTTATACACAGATACAGAAGTCTTCCAACTGTATACCACAAATTTGATCGAAATTGTTATTCATAAAATAACTTTCTGAACTAAATATAGAATAGAATGAAGGATATGATTTAAACAAATAAAAATGTTACTCACACTCATCTTAATTATTTCGTTGACATTGAACATTGGTCATGATGTTGCTAATTTGATCAATTTCAACATTCCATTTGAGGCCTGTTTTCCCCCAAATTCCCTGTTCTCCTTAGGCTCCCCGCTAGTCGAAAATTACAGCTTATAAAATATATATATATATCCCACGTTCATCCATCATCCATTGAGTAAATAACTCACCACAAAAGCAACATTCCAGCGGTAGGCGAAAGGGTTTCTCCACTAATGGGAATGATTTGATTAGCCGCGCATGTACCAGGCTGACCAGTTGCTAATTGACCGCAAACAGTGGCGAAGGAGAGAGCGGAGGGGATGACCGCCCATAGTGTATCAAATCTCACACGTTCTACGCGATAGGAAAAAAAAACGCGAACGCAAACATCAAACGCAAACGAAACATGATCCAGCGCATAATAATTGGGAATGGGGACCGAGCATCGTTTTGCTGGCGATCGAATGGCGAGTCCCGATAATTAAGCTGTTCAATTAGTTAGTCGAGCAGCACGTTTGCACCGAACCAACGACATTTTGATGAGGTGCCAGTTTACCGAGTACGGGGACCGGAACAGGTCCAGGCATGGGGGATGTGCTTCATTTGCACAGCGCAATTGAAACATTATTCACCACCGTGTCCGACACCTAAATAGCGCAAGCGAAATGAGTATTAATGGACGTCGTTTTACCACCGCATAGGTTGATGGTGCGGGTGGGAGGTGTGATTTTTTGCATGGTACAATAATCTCATTATGTCCGGTGCACACTAAACAATAGTTAATGTTTTTAATCAATACTGTGCGGTCGTGGTGGGGAATAGAGTAGCAAAAACAGCGATGCTGGTTTAATACTGCTTTATGACCGCTGTGGATTATTTAAATAGAGCGTTTTTTTCCTTCCTAACAGCGTCCAACGATACTATCCAACGTAAACAGTATTGTGATACTAAAATCCATGGCATGCTGCGATTTGGTGGTCGCTATGTAATTATAATTAAAACCACAAATCGGAATATGAACGAAGAACCAAGCGTGTTATTTAATGTAGTTAAAAATGAATGTGATATAAAAAATGAAAAAATCACCACATATTTAACATTCATACGCAATTGCGACCTATAAAATCGAACGTATAATAACTCCTCAATGATTTAAAGCTTACGAAAAAGTTCATATTGTCTGCGTAAGGCTCGATGAACTTCTCATCCCGTGTGCCACATTGCCTCACACGTGATTTCCAACGAGAATCGGTCGTCAATAGCAACCGAATCGCGTTGCATTTCGCTAGTCCGGAGTAGCGAAAAAAAATCCATTTATTATTACCCCGGCCACAGGTGGTCGACGATGTGAAATAAAACCCTGCTCGCGGACAGGAAATTGAATCCATTTCATGCAATCGTATGGATGTTCTGGGCCGCACAATATCACATTAAATACCACCGGCACACATTCGCACACACCGTCGAAAAGGGGAACGGAAGCCGTGCTTTCGGTGCCCGCGATCAGGGGGTTGCCAGCGACGAGAAGAGTTATGATCGATAATGATTTTGACCTTTTTTCTGCTTTGAATCAGGAGCAACAAACCAACCAAAAAAACGACAGAAAAGAGAGAGAGAGAGAGAGAGAGAGATAGGGACGGTTACGACAAAGAAACCTCACATGCATTACACCACCAGAACATAAATTGCACCGAAGGAAACGGGCACTGGCAATTACACATTACTCCCGGGCGACGTTTAACATGCGCAATTTATGTTGCATTGTGGCATTCGACGACGCATCATTCGACGAATCCTGGCCGAACGGGGAGGGACCGGATCCGATCACAATGCACACCCGTATGCTCATATGGTGTGGTAATTAAGCCAAAAGGGGAATGTACGGACAGGCAGGCGCTCGAAGTGAAAACCGAACGTGCGTTGTCTCAGCCTTGGACTGGGCGAGGATCAGCGCTCAAGCCAACGAGCAGGTTCGGCCTTTTTTCCCCGGCCCGGGGTCAAACCAGGAACCTGTTGCGATGATATCCCGAGCGATCTCCGGGTGGGGTATCTTGATTAAAAAATTGTCACAAATTATCAGCAACCAATTTCGCTACCGTCGTTGCCGCCCGTTTTCGAATCGATCGTGGCCAGGAGTAAGGTGTGAAATAATCGTGCATAATGTGGCCACAGCCTCACCTCAACCTCCGTGAGTACAATGTATTCCGCACTCGTCACATGTCACCCCGTCATCGAATGCCTCCCCTCGGTGGCGTGCAGTGCGACCTCCACAAAAAGCCTGACTCCTGAGATGGGTGCGTAATTCCACTCGGCAGGAGGCATTATCATAACGCACAAATCAACCGACCATCGTCCTCGGGAGTTGGGCAAGCGAATGCGTGGAGCCGCACGGGGGCGGGCGTCCAATGCTCATGATGCATGAGTAATGATCGTACGCACGGGGGCCTTCAGCTTAAATACTTCCCACCGGCCCACCGGCTCGAATACGAAAATGCGCATTTGCAAATTTCTTCCAAACAGATCGGTGTCCTTTCGGTGCGCACCATTACCTGGCGGAGGTAGCCGTCAGCCCGTCCGGATTGCTTCATGCTTCATAATTTAGTTTAAATATGAATGTCACATAGGACGCGTCCCCGCCGGTGTCTGGCCCTGGTGGAAACCAGCCTTCGCTGTTTGTTTGAGCGATGCATTTTGGGTACATCGTGTGCATTCGTAATCTAATTCCACCTGCTTGTTTGATCAGATTTGCTCATGATGGATTCAGCCAGCGACACTGGGATTATTTGCAAACGAGCCATTGTGACCCATATTAAAGGTTGTAAATATGATTATAGTAATTTTATAATATTTTTTATTTAAACTATCTATAGTAACTATTGTTTTTTTTTTTACTCATTTTGTAGAATAGAGCGCTTTTAAACTTATTAACGAAGAGCATCTAGATTTGTAATGATTTGTTAATAAAACCATCCAAATATATTTTCAGAAAACAATCAACCGTTCATAATCGTATCTAATTTAGTTTACATAAGTTACGAATATTCTCAACTGATTTCTCTTACGAACAACAAAACATACTAACTCCAGCGAGTGGTAACCATAGCGACGATTGGCGAGAAGCGCCAGAACGTGTAAGCACACCTTCGTCGGCGCTAGCAAGCTTTTAACGCAGCAATCGTAAAAGAAATCACTCACAGCAACCACCGGCTGGCTGGCGCGCTATTTGCCGTAATTTGCACCGCTAATGCATCAGCCCGTAAAAGCGTCGCTACTAAACGAATATTTATGATATCCATTTCGGGAGCGTGATGTTTTTTTTTATCTTTATTCACCCCAACACACTCCTATACCGGTGGCCAATATCGGATTTCAGTATGACATTTTTTTAACACGTTTGCCGCGGGAGGTAAACGGCAGCTTGCGAGCTCTTCAGGACATGACATTTGACACATGACCCTCGGACGGTGGCCGCAAACCGCACACACTGCAACACTGTTTGACCTTTGCAGACGAACGCTCGATTTCATTCACGCCGGACAGACGAAACTACATCGTCACCAATTCCACACACATACATGCACGCACACATACCACGATAATTCTCGAGACATTCTCGAACGCGACGGGCTGCGGCGTCGTCAACGGTCACATGGCCGAAAATATAAATCTCCCGCGCTACTCCCGCTCCTAGGTCATACGTTTCTAGCCAGAAATTATAAAATCCATTCATCAACTGTCACCCCCATTCACACACACACGCGCGCGCGCATATGAAGCAACACATCTACGCGCGAGCATGAAATCGCCTCCATTCGTACGTCCACTCGGTCGTCCATTTGGTCAGCGCCCGTTGGCGCATTAAATCAATTAAATTGGCTCTCACTGACCGAGAAACCGCTAACGATCACATCCTTTCTGCTGCTGGCGGGTGGAGAAGGGCCGAATGCCACCGGTAACCGTCCGCCCAGGTTGGACACTTTTGCCGTTTTTCTTCGCTTTTGATTTCTTTTGCCTCTTCATTTCGAATCGTTTCTTAAATCAACAGTTCTTCAATCATCAGCCGCGCGGGGAGAGCCGGCGGCAGCGACCGGGGAGAAGGGTTTCGCATAGCTCCGTGTCACATCGGACTTTAAATTGATTTTGAGACCATGCGTACGGGTAACGGATGGTTTGGGAAAGAAATGGTTCGGTATTACGATGTTACTGCGACGTCAGCTACATCTTGTTCCTTTCACACGTCGTACATCATGGATCGGGTGAAAATAATAGGGACATTATAAATCAATTGTTGTCGTTGGTTTAGTGGTAAGATCTTGTTTTTTTCGAAGGCATCTGCCGTGGGAAGTTATGTTAATAATATACGGTTTTTTCTTGTGCAAACTTCAAACCAATAAAATCTAACAATGTGCGAACTGATATATAACGGTCTAAACTTTACCAGAAAATAGACTATGGTTTTTTTATTTTTTGTTCTATATTCGCACTACTTCGAATTTTACAGACTTGAGTACAGGAGGTTTTCCAAGAGAAAGTAAAAAGCCACTCTCCCACTGAGTGATTATTCACACTCGATATTATTCAATTTCGTATTTGATAATTCACTCACAAATAGGTTTTTAATTTTTATTTTCCCATTAAACAGCTTTCATTGCATGAGCAAATATTTGTTACAAAATGTTGCAAAAATAAAATTCATTTCCACGTTCTTATTCGCTGATCGGTGCGAAGATTTCGTACACGATTGCGATACAATCATTCCCCGTCCGGCTGATTTATCGCCCCGCGAGGATCCTTCACACCAATCCAGTGCATAAATCACACAAACACTCATCGCGCATCAACGAATCACCCTTGGGTGGACTTACATTTTCATAAATTAATCTCCAATGCAAAACGGTACAGAACGCAGCCGCCGGCACGCTTTGTGAAGGCAGATGACATCAGGCAGGCAGGCAGGCCATTTAATTGCCCGATTTCGATTGAGCGATCAGGCCCCGGGCCGCCCGACCGTGATGGTGTTGGTAAATTATTCATCGCGTGCAGTGATCGCCGCCGCGTACACCCACACACGATCGCACCCAATGACGCTCGTGCCTCTGAACGACCTAGACCTTGGCCGTTTGTGCGTGGCCTACCGGCCGTAGGCGGTGTGTTTATGCCTGCGCGGCCCTCCGTCGGTTTTGTGTCGCACGATTCACACGTGCCGGGTGTGGGTGGATCGTGCGCCTCTTAAGACATTATATTGGCACTTGGAAGGTTCCGTATTTTGCCATTTTTGGGCAGGTGTGATGAATGGCAAGCGTGCCGTCGATTATTCTGAGATAAATGCAGTTTTTGTTTTTAGTTTATCTTTTAATCCGCTGCAATGGGGATCATGTTGAGTATGGAAATTTATTTGTTTCTCATATCCATGTTTAAAAACTAATTTTAAATTTTAAATTACATTACATTAAAAAATGTTTAACAAAAGATACGTTGCTAGGTCTATATAAAAAAGCTAAAACTTAATCAAAAAAAGATACATCAAAGACGTCACTCCCTTCCAGCACCATTTAAGGCTGAATAAACGTCTAAAGGGTCGTGCTGGCACACTATGAAACACTTCCCACGTTCCCCGGACGACGTTTGCTCTTATTGTTGCTGCAATCGGAATCGAATAGGCACCGGTCGTTTGTTAAATCAAACCATGCGAATAATTGCACTTCAACGCAATAACCAGTTTAGGTGAGCATCACCGTAGAAGGGCAGTCGCCGGATTCTCTCGCCGGTTTGCAAATCAATTGGCATGCGTCAGCACGTGCGTTTTCGCTACTTCCGGGCTGCCTCCAGTGAAACCCCATACGTTCACCCTGGAAAGCGTCTGCACTCGGCTCGATTTCCGATAGGCAGTGGAGTTGTATGCATTTGCGTCAATTTCGCACCCTTTTTGGTGCGACCCGCGCCGTTGTGGTCTTTCTTCCTGTCCATAGTTTTGCGCTGGAATCGGTGCGGCAACATTGTTCAGTTGGGGGATGTCAATAAATCTGTTGATCTGTTGAACTTCAATAACAATAAGTAAAGCTTCTATATGAACTCAACAATGTTCTCCTTATTCTACAATATTAAACATATTCATAATAAAATCATGAAAATAAAGTTGTTTGGTTTTCAACTGTTGAACAATATTGAAAAATAAATAAAAATAATAAACGCTTTCAAAGCTCTCCAACCCCTTTCATAAACGGTACAATACCGTTGATTTATCACAGCCCACTACAAAACACAAATCGCCATTACAAACTAGTTCCATCCGCACGGCCATATTCCGATCCATAAATAGTATTGTTTGCTACCATTTCGAAAATAAAATCTAACATTAATGCGCCCACTGGATGCGAAAAAACAGCACCGGACAGCGGAGAAAAACTAAATGCACCACCGTCCATTATGCTCCACTCTCGCTTCCCTTTCGTTTCACCCTCGGCGCACACTCGTTCCCCCTCACAAGCTGTCTCTTGCTCTAAGATCCCGGCGAAACACTCTCGCAGTGAATGAAAATAGAAAATTGATAAATTATTGCTTTTTTGTCGCCTTGGCACCACGGCGATTGGGAGGATGTGCACGCGATACCTTCCGTGTTGTGCGCGTTCCGGACGTGGCCGGGCACTGTTGTGCTAATGATAATGGTTGCGAAGCGAAAAAATAACAGCAAGCGACCGTTTAAGCGGGCACCACCGACGGCAAGAAACTAGTGTTTTGCTGCTGCTCGTGTTTTAAAAGGATAGCTAATCTGCTACTTGTCTTTAGCCGTGGAGAAAAGAAGGCTCTTGGTACCGGGACGTTCCGAATCGATCGCAGTACGTGATGCGTCGTCCCGGTTGTTTCTAGGACACGATGTTTATTGGCAGCACTGTGTCCTTATGGCCATAGCAACCAACTCTATGAGGAGAGCATATATGTAACCAAGAGAAAAAGTACCATTCATACGCTACGCGCCCAATAAATGCGCACGAAAAACACACCCACATGCGGGGTTACAAAAAAGGACGGCAAAAAACATCATTTTATGCACAATAACAGCGTCCCCCAGAACCTGGAACTATTGGCAGCACCGGCAAAAAAGGCGAGCGGGCTCGATCGATTAATTAAACTTCCTTCCTCTGGCGCTGTGGAAAGCCACATCGATGACCTTCTTCCTGCCTTCCTTCGCCCACCATAGAGCCGCGGAACGCTAAGGTTGTAAAATAATTGACATAAAAACAGTATAACGATAATCCAACCCGGGGCCAGCTTATCTCAGCGCGTATCCATTGATTGCGTCGGTCTCGCTTCAGCACACCACAGCACACAACTCTTGATGTCATTATTAACGTTCAAATTAATAAGGGATTGTCACATAAACCATCATCCGCTCACCAAAGCCAATCATTTGTGCCGACCGAAACTCAAGCTCCTGATGGCTAGAGCGCGACGAGGGAAAGGAATATCGATTTGATTCCAAATCCCACGGATCTCACGGATCTCACCGGATGGCCATAAAAATGGATGTAAATTTCGATCCTTGAAGAATTGCGCCGCCGGTTGGGGTAACCGTTTTTGGAACGGATCGATCGGGAGAGTACCCAGGCGGGGCGCCATTGCATCGCAGCATCGCTTTTATTGCGCATGAAATGTGAGAGAAATAAAAACCCTAGACAACGGCAAGGCAAGCGCTTAATCTGGGCAGCCGTCTTGCCCGAAACGACTCCCTTCGACCGTGTTTTGACCGTAAATTCATTATCACAATCACTCGAACCGCTCGAACTTGCGCGGGAAACGATCCGTTTTTATTTTTTGGTCATGCCAGTGCAGAAGTAAATTATTCCATAAATGGACACGATCTTTATTTTATTACCTTCGCTTCGACCCCTTCTCCTTCATATCCTCCTCCCCACCCCGCACCACACCACCACAAGACACACCAATCATTCGAAGCTTTATTTTAACTTTTGTTAAATTCATCGCGGTCGTGCGCGTAAACACGCTCCACGCACCGCAAAAGCCCGGACCAGTTCTGGTCTGGAGGTTCGCTCCTCATTTTATTGACACAAATCCGAGGTCACCGTGTGTTGATAAGGGGGAGGAGGACTTTCGAGGACAGCTGTGAACGGTGTTTCGGGATTGCGGGGAGGAATGGCAACAAAAAAAAAAAACATGGAATTGGGCTTGTCCGTTGCAAGGAGAAGACCGACTGACTGTTGAGAGACGTTTTAGGGTGGTGTGATCTAGCTGAGAGTATCGAATCTCTCAAAGGAGGTTATAATTCATGCATTCCTTTCCTTCAAATTGTAAAAAAAAAATACACATCCAGGTATGTCCAGGTATGTCCAGAAATGCAATGATCCTAAGCGAGAACCATCTTTTCTGCCTAAAACGATTTCACGAATGATTTAACCATCTTATTAACGAGGAGATAAAACTACGACAAAGTGATCATCAGTCTCCCTTAATCCGCAACATCTCATTCGAACATGATCGTAAAGGATCTATTTTAAATAGCTCGCGTGTGAGAGGCGACCCAACTCGTCCACGAAATATGTTCACCCCGATCAAACATCCATGACATTAACCGGCTCGCTCTCGAACCCCCGTGGCACCCGGTGCACCGCAAAATAAATATATCTCGCCTCCAGTGGGCGACACACTAGCCGTGGCCAAAGGTGTGTCGTTCCCTGCGCTTCTCGAGGCGTGCCCGGGCACAAATTATGAGCTAATCTGGGCAAGGCCGGTCGCATGATGGACGTCTCGAGAAATCGAGCATGACCGAAATCCCTTCCCTCTTTCCAAAACAAAAAAAAAAGCAACGAGTTCATTCATCACCTCACATTCGCCGCGGGGATCACGCCCCGGTATCACATTTGGCTGCGTGTTTACGTGCAGAAGCTGGCCTCGATGTGGTTGTGGGTTGGCTACAAGAAGCAGACCAAACCGGCCTGCCCCATTGACCGTTGGCTAGCTGCCATGATTAAGCGAAGGATTCGCTCGGCGTCCGTACGTGTCCATACGGCACACCACTGCACGCCACGCCATGATAAATGATCGCTTGAACGATCGTCGATACTCTCTCGCCTGCAAGGGAGCATCGCTTTCGGGCGCGCTACCGCCGGTCGGCAAATTAGTAGCCGAAGTATGATTTATATTTGACGGCATCGTTAACCCAGCAAGGGTTGCACGCAGCAGGGGAGAGGCAATACTCATTTGCTAATAGTACGTATCATAAGGCTCCTAAGTGGTCATTAATCTTGCATCAAAAGTAGAGTGTTACGTGCGCGTCGGTTACTCTAGATTCGATTTTTCGTTTGTCCACTATACCACAGACGCATCAACCTTGATCTGGGAGCGTTTGAAAATGTTGTTGAAATCGAATCATACTGAGTACGGGACGAATGCTGCTCAAGGTAAGTGCTGATACATGATATCAATTTGTAACTTTGTCGTCCGATTAATTATCGCGCGGCGTGCATCATCCGACATTCATCAAAAACGCATTATCACACCACCTTCTACTTCATTATGGGGTCCTTCGGGTATGTTTGATCGATTATTGAGTTGTTTTAACCAGATGGTGACTCGCCACGGTTTTAAATACCCCTTTTGAGATGGAGAGACTTTTAGACATCATATTCATGTTGAGATTTTTAGAATATATCACGATCCTGTCAAGCACCCATCGCGGTACTCCGAAAACCCGCCCACACAAGGCTCGAATTGTACGAGAAAAATACGAATTGCCAACAAAGCTAGTGACATGATTATGATATTACACAATTGCACCACACGGCAACACTTCACGGTGATGCCACCGGGTGCTACCACAGCTGACACATCACCGTGAAGACACCGGACGAGCGAAGCATCATCACCCATCACGGCCAGATTAAGGGGACCGCATTGTTTGCGAGCGTCGTGAGTGACAGCGTCGCCTCAAGGGAGAAGAAACCTTTCCACCGTTGAAGCTGCTGCGGTGGAAGCGAACTATAGTGTCCATCAAGCCGAGAAATAAAATCTCCAAACTGTCACAGCCTGCCGTACGGGTATGGGCGAGGTAAGATGACACAACGTGAAACAATGTCAACAGTAAACAATGCACGATGCAACGGTTAGCGCCAGAACAGTTTTGACGTTTCGTAGAAGCGTAAACGATTGCAACTGTTCTAATTAGAGGTGGCAAATTACACATATTATTTAATTACAGTTAAAAAAACAACTAAAAAAGGCTTCAGACTAAAGGAAAAATTCTCTTAAATTTCGCAATTCAATAAATTCATTACCAACGATTTCAATTTTCCAACACATTAGGCATATTTTCTATATCAACCCTCCACCCATCCAATTGTCACAACGGGGTATCCACCGCTTGCGTGTGCGGTTTTCGCGAATTCTCGACCATGGTTCATTACACCACCCTGTGGGGGCTCGAGGGGAGCACGCACGAGTACCCACACGTGACGCGTTTTTTGGAGCCACCGTCTTAATTGTACGCACATTCCGCACCAAACGTGCCAATTATCACAGCATGCTAGACCTCAGATTGATCCGCGCGTCAAGACGGTGAAACCCGTCGCGTTCGTTCTGGTGCCGGTTTGAGATTACGCACGAGCATGATTGCTGATTTTGTGTGATGAAATATTATCTCCCCAGGGAGTGGAGGAGAAAAAAACACACACACACAAACACACAAACTATTTTTCCCCAGCACGCACGATCGCATACTATATTGGTCCGATCCGGCAGCAAATTGATTTGCGTTACACACCACGTGTGCCTAAACAAAGGTTGTGCTGTGTGCTCCGGTGCCCTCTGTGCCTTGCGCACACTCTTTCACATCGCTCATTAGCACCACCCTCCCCCCTCCACCGACGGTGCCGGGTGGCATGCATGTCGACTGTTTGTTTGGATGTGCGAATATCAATTTGTTCGACAGCTGCCTGCCAGCCGAGCACACAATCGGGTCGAGTTTGTTGCCATTCCACCGGCATCGTCTCACTTTGGCGTCACTTTTAATTAACCAACCCCATTAGGGCAACGCGAACGCACTGCTGCAGTCAGCAAACGCTGCTCAATATGCATCATGACGAAGGTGATGACGTTTGCTGTCGAACGATGAACGTCGAAGGGGATGTGGTGGTGTGCTCGTATTCGTAACTATCATCGCTGTGGCCAACTCCGACACAACACAGTGCCGATGCGTCCGTCGTGCCTGCTGTCTGCGGTTGCGGCTAAATCTGTGGCTCGTGAAGGCGCAGAAGCCCATGGCATATGGGGGAGGGTGACATGTAATCAACACCTTTCCCGATTTGTTGCTCCAATCTCATCGTTCACACCGCTTGTAATAGCGTGGTGTTACGCTTGGCGTACACGGTGGGATTATCTTCATAAAGCTCGGCCGCAACAACAGTCCTGGGATTGTGTTTTTTTTTGCTCATATTGTACCCGCAACAAAGATGCTCTTGGGAGACGGCGGAAGCGTCTTGAGCGAATTAATGTACTGGTAATATTTTTTCTTGTAGTGATTGAACTTTACGTAAATGCTCACAATAAGAGGTGACAAAATTTGTATGAAAGATAATTCAATACGATAGTAACACAAATTTTATATTAAAAAATCTATAAATTCCATTTGTAGGAAAAATGAGGCCCTAATCCGCCTACAGTTATGCAATCCGCACAACACGAGATTATTTCAGCTCCGCTGTGCTTCTTCCGTATTTGGGTTATATTTCGTTTGCAAACAAGGCTTTAAATAAACAAAAAAATGTGTGCAAAGAAATCTAGCATATCAAACACCTTTCCAACGCTCTGAGATATATTTGATTTGGAGAAATAGTCTACTTTTAGCCCAAGAGGAGCGCTGGGAGAAACGCACGACACCGAAGCCCCATCAGTAAATTCGCAACCAAACGAACGGCATATAGTAGCTCTACTTACTTCCAGCGGTCGGTCGTCTAACGGTGGTGGAAACGACAGGAAAGCTTGTAATGTGCCCCGTGGCGGATATCGAAACGATCGAATCTTTTTTAGCACTTTCCTGTAAAGACAAGCGAAAAAAAAACGAGAGTTGAACGTTAACGAAATGAGGCAGCGTTTGTGTTTGTTCTGCAGCAAGATGCCTTAAAATGTTTGTTTCTAAATTTGCTATCTGTTTTTTTTGTCTGTGCTTTCCCTCATCTTAAACCTCATCTTGTGCGTTCACAAACAGTCATGAAATGTGATTACGGTTTATTTGATCACACAACATTCACAGCCCGTAAGACGCACACTCAACGTATCCAGCCCGAAATTCAACGGTTGTTTCACCTGTGCTAACCTTGTTTGGCATCGTTTTCTTTTGCCGTTCTTTTAACACTCCCCCCCCCCCCCCCCCCTCTAGTCGGTGAAAAATAAACCCACAATATCCAACGCACCCCTGGGACGCGTTGTCTTATGGGAAGAGTGTTTATCCTTTCTCAATTGAAACCTTCCATCCGCGGCGGACGGAAGATCCGACACCGAATTTCACCTGCGAGGAATTGAATTTCCGCAGCTTGACGCAGCTCCGTATCGTGTGTCCCGATCCGACTGTTTTTGATTGATTTCCGAACACTGCCGCTCGGGGAATTGCGATTACAGCGAAGGGCGCACGATAAATATGCTTTCGTCATGATTTCATATTCAATTTGAATAACCTTCCCCATAGCAGAAACACAATTTCGCTCAATTCGATTGCCAGATGTCTCTGCATTTGCTGAGCGAGGGCAAATTTCCGCGCGCTTCGAGATTATGAAAAGGAAGTCGAATGGGGAAGCTTATTCAACGCGGTGTTATAATTACCGACAGAAGATTTATAGAAAAATAAATCATTGAGTATGCAGTATGAAAGTTTGGCAAATAAAAGAGGAATAAACCACTCGCAAAACGTCTGCTGATTATGTCATATTGCTCCGAAATATATGTCATATTCCGCTCGTTAAGTAGAGTTAAATTAAACACTTGTTCCACCTATTTTAAAAATGTACGTTCAAAATAATCTGAATTCTAACAATCTGAATTCTGAGCACATTCATCAAGCAGACCTTGACGTGCGTTTCATACGAAATCTTTAAAATCCTCCCCGTGATTTTTGTTTAAATCCCTAACCAATCCCTAACCGCTTACCTTTTCCGTACCACCGTCCTTCGAGGCCGCACCCGGGTAGGGCGCATTGACCATCGTCGGATTGACCGGGTTGTTGCTGTTGCTCAGCTTGTTGTTGTTGGCGGTGGTGCTGCTACCGGTCTCGTTGCTGCCATTGCCACTAGCCGCCGCCGCCGCCGCGACGTTGCCCACGTACAGGCCACTATCCTTGCGCGACTGCTGCTGATTGTTGCTTCCGTTCGACAGGATGCTCGGCGTGCAACCCATAACGGTCTGCTCGTACTGCTGCTCCTGGTACTTCCGGCCGTAGTTGTCGTTGGTGTCGTTTCCGTGGATGTGGTCAGCTGCTGCCGTGCGTGCACCTTTCACGCCACAGCAGTACCCGGTGAACCACATGCACCCACACAGCCACGCACACACTCGCGCACAATAAAACCGACGACACAACCGCCTTCCCCACCCGCCCCGGAGTAAACCAGACACTAAATGTTTTCCCCGAACAAAAAAACAACCCTCGGCACTACCCTCGAACACGCACCGATTACGCGGTCAACAAAAAAATGATCAATTTTTCAACCGCGCGAGGAAGAAAACCCCGAAACCGGCACAGAAACCACAGCACAGAAGCCAGAACAACCTTCACCGTGCACTGGCAATCAATTCAGGACATGGTGGCATGCTTCGGCTGGTCTGGACGGGATGTAAGGGAAGGTTTCGGGACACTATTTGCATTTTTCGTCACTTGAACGGTACAACACTTTTTTCACGCGGCCAGCCACCATGGACACGGCAGACACGACACGACCCAGCGGTACTTCGCAACGCCCTCAGCTGCTCCGGCAAGCATTGTGACTCGGGAGATGAACACGTCAGATGGAGCGTGGCGTCTGCCACCGGAAGTCGCTCATCATTTATTCATTAACGCCACGCACCAAGCACAGATTCCAAGGTAAGCACGTTGCGAACCGTATTAGGATATAATACGGGTGCTTTTACTTTACTCACTCACTCACTTACTCACGAACCATCTGCTCACTTGCTCTCACTTCGCTTCGCCTTCACTGCTCATTTGCTAAAAAGCTAGAACGAGATACATACTAGAATCAATTATCATCCGCTTTGCACGCCATTAATCTTTCATTATTATTATTTTTCTGCTCTTGCTGTTTGCTAGCGAAATGCGTGCACTTCTCGCTAACAAACGATGATCGATACTCTTCTCGGGACGCCTTACAACACAACCTTTTCTCCGAGCTCGATTAAGCGTGTGATGGGAGCCATTTTTTCCCCCTTCGCCCAAATGGATAATGAAACTCGCACCGGGGAGGGGATAGCGTTAAATCATGCCGACGTTTAGCGAGGCCCAAACATCCTCAAACTGTTGTTTATCTTGCCACAGCGCGTCACAGGAACAAGCGCGGACAAGGAATGGGGGGGATGTAATCGCTTAGAAGCTTTAATCGCTTTCCGCCGGTTTCTTACTTGACAGGGATTGACGACACGACGGTGAAACAAGGATATTTCGATCTCACCGGTAGCGAAGAGACCAAAGACAGATGGCGTAAAAGACGGAGAATGATGTCTGAGGTACGTATTGCTTGACAAAAGAAGCCATCGGGATCCTTTTAGCAATGATTTGTGTGAAAGCTCTCCGGCTACAAATAGGACACAAAGGACGCTAAGCTTTTTGTCGCTATAAGAAGGTACACCCAGTTCCAACCCAATGGCCGTAAAAGAGTCTTTTCATTTTACTAAAAACCTTTCCGAGGAACCACTATCCTACGCGAACAAAAAACAAAATACGCTCTTGATCCCGATTGGATCTCTTTTGATGGATTTATGACGACGAACGGTTTCGTTGCAAGCCTCGCGTACCACCGACCGCTTCTGGGTGACTTTTTAACCTTTCTTCTGGCTGCGCTCGAACGTCGCAACACACACGTTAGAACGGCACGATTGTTCGCTGGGCACTGCGCGATCGGCTGAGGGCATACACACAATCACCGCCAGAGACCAGCCCAGCAAACGAGCGAGCGAGCGGGTTCCACTGCTCGTCCACAATCACCCTGATCAAGAGCGGCCTGTTTCTAAGCATCTAAACTGCGGCGCGTACGCTATAATTGCACCGATCGGCGACCCTGAAACGGTGATCTGTCTTCGGGTGATCGGTGAACGTCGATCGCGGGTTGAACGATGCTGAACACTGCCTCCCCTTTCCAGTGGGCAACGACTACCTTCGCCGGCACGGGGAAGTGTTACATGCTGGCGCTGTTGCGCTCGACTTTTCCTGGTCCACGCTCGCCAGCTTCAGTTGGAGGGTCGGGTGCGACGCAGGTGTTTCGGAACCGGGGAAGCCGTGTGACGTCGAAAACCTGCTGCGTTGTGGCTTTTTATAGGTCGATCGGAGCGATGGGCGAGGTTTCTGTCACCTGCAAATAGGAACGAGAGAGATGAAAAGTCGAGTTAGTATCGAGCAACAAAGTAATAAGATTAGATGAGGTGTGCGATACGTATTTAAAGATATCTTTACCAAAAAAGGAGCTTCATTTCCTTCATTTGCCAAGAAAAAGTTGCACTTCATTCCATAAAGTTTAAAATATTTATGTATTGCGCATTGCATACTTTAAGGGGAACAATTGTACAGAAAGTCAATTTTACTTCTAACACCTAAAACAGGATGAAATGTAACTTGTTGTGTGAAATGGCTTCGAAATTCTCATATCCGAAAACTATGTTCGGTTCTTTAATTCGCTCACTGAGCACTCCACTTTTCTAATGTAGTTGTTCTACACAATAAATGTTCTAAAACATAAAAAACCGGATTAGCTATCGAAAGCCGTAAAGATAAGACCGCATAAATATTTCTGATTGCTAGCTCAAACAACACCTCCAATGCAAGTAGAATCGACCTATCACTTTACATCCGATTGCCATACACGCACACAATCGTAACGTTTTTTTTCTCTCTCTCTCTCGAACGGTGCGTGTTAATAACTTGATTGGCGTGTTTTATTATTACGACCCACTTCACATCCGCACTTAAAGTGCATTCGCGTTCGCGTGGTACGGTCATTCACGAGCGATCGGCTCCTCCACCGCCCCTCGTCGCCAGTAGTGAAGAAACTTATTGCCGGGAGTACCCAGCTTTTAGTTAATTAAAATCCATTCAATGGAAATTTTTCCCTTACCGGTTGAGATCTGTCGGAGTGATGGAAACGATGCAAAGCGCGTGTTTCACAATTTATACACCATCCCAGCGGCCAAGGTTATTCGCACATGTTACCCGGCGAGAACCCGGTTTGCATTGCCTGAGCGGCTGGGAATAAATGGTTCACCGATTTTGGGAACGGAATGATCAGTGCTTTACGGCTCAGGGAGTGTTTTTTTTATGCTCGAGATGTTTCGACTTCAATTTGAAGGTGCGCGTTTGAAGTAAGTTTGTCTTTTGTAGTGTAGTTCGCAACGGGGGACGAACAAAGTTAGAGACATTTGAAAGAATTCGAGCAAGAATTCGAGAAGCAAAAGATGGCAAATTTTTGTAGGATAAACTGAAGGCTAGAATCAAAAGTTTATCCTGCTTTAACGAATAGACATGGTAAAGATGAGTTGATGATACACTCCAATTTTTGTAATGAATATGTTCAGCATAAAAAATCCAAATTCAAACAGAATATGACATCTCGACAACAATACTTCTGGTAAAATTTAACATTAAAACTTTTCATAAAACTTACTCTGAAGAGATTTCCAATGATAAAAAATCAAAGTAGCTTAGCGCTCTACTTCAATAAACCCCTCAAGCCGTCATATAAATTGCATGTCCTCGATACTCAAACTAAAAAGCCTCGATTGATTCTTTCTTTTCATCAAAAAGTTGCCCTACACACTCTCGTGCCTCGGTACATTTTACCGCGAGGACAATGATTAAGCTTGCCAGCTTTTGCCATCCGGATTATCGCTCCACCAACACGGTCCTGAATCTAGACAAGCAAACATGTTGGGCGACGATTTATTCGCTTGCTTGCGGTCCTGCGGCAACTTTGGCCAACATCGATGAAAGTCGGTAATGAATTCGATGGAAGTGTGTGTGTGTGTTAAATGTGTCTATTTTCCCGTCGAACCCTTCTCGTCTTCTCTCTTTTCTGCAGACGGTACAACTTACTTGACGTCTGCCGGATTGGCGCACGGTAAAGTTTCGAATCACCGCATCGCTGGTCGGTACAGAGGCGGAGACAGAGAGGGGAAAACTTTTGGTCCATAATCTGTTTGCTTCTCATGCCCACCGTATGTCTAGTGTGTTCCGTGTGAGTTCCTTTTACTGGTGTTGCTTTGTTTTACTTTATTTCGCCTGATCCTGTCAGTGGAAGTGCGTACTCCCGCCTATTATCTATCAGCACGCTGATAAGCGGATTAATTTTATTACAAGCCTTATGCTGCCAGCACGGGGATAGCGAAACGATGAAATTTTAATGAGTTTTTAACGGCTCGCCGATGTCGGCGGTCGGTATTGGTGGCGTTGACGAGGGGAGAGGCCAACTTCGTGCAGCTTTTAGTGAAACGGATAAAACAAAACAGCGCTATAATTATGGTTAATGCTGTGTATTGTTTGTGTTCGTGGAATGTTGAGATGGAAAAATTTCAAAAAAATATTCCGATGCACTTTTTTTATTAATCCCATGAAGTAAAGAGTGGTCTCACTGCAAGCTCTTGTTAAACAGCTTTCGATACATTAAATTCCGAATTGGATAATTTTAAGATGACAGAGCAAATTAGCTAACTCGTCGGTATAGTTAAGTTAACAAAACATTTTATTTGGTTTAAATTTACAAAGTAATAAGTATTAATATTCGATTCAAGAGT
This sequence comes from Anopheles farauti, assembly GCA_000473445.2. Taxonomy (NCBI): domain Eukaryota; kingdom Metazoa; phylum Arthropoda; class Insecta; order Diptera; family Culicidae; genus Anopheles; species Anopheles farauti. Next base: position 16,631,805 of record KI915041.1, read on the forward strand.
TTATAATTTTTTGCAATCCTTTTATGCCTGCTATATGGCTTGAACGAACCCTAAAAAATTACTAGTAATCCAAATTTGGCATTACACGTCATATTCACTCAAATTTTTGTCCCGCATCAGTAAAACAGGGATAATCCCGCCTACTTGGTGGGTGCTTTTATACACCACATATCATTATCCCATGTATGCGAACGCTATTACCGCCTTCAACTGAATTAAATTCTCCCGAACACATCCACACTAACGTACCGAAAAAAGGCACGCAAAATAATACACTATTCACCTGTGCCCGCGTACGCAAGAGCTACCCTGTTTTGCAGCTTTCATTTTTCATTTTCCTCCCCATTTTTTGCAACCAGTAGCTTTGTATACGAAAAGAGACAAAAAAGAGAGAAAAAGTTATTTTCCATCCATTATTGCATTTTGTACCTTACACTAGAGGGGACTCTACCGAAGTTTTTTTTTTCTATCGGCAGCTCGATTGATTAGATCCACCTCGTGAACGAGTAAATTACTTTTCATGCAAATATATTGAACCGTGTTTGGGTACATGTTTCAAAAAGGCTAACGAGTGAGAAATTGCCTATGTTTAAGCGAGATTCACGGAACACTAAAAGGCAATTTAGAACAGGGTAATGCAATGAAGAATTGTTATTCATCATTTTCCCGCAAATTCGTCCTCGGCTAGAAAGCTTTGGGAATGTTTTTATTTTATTTATCATTACAACCATTTAACCATGAGCAGCAAATAGAGGTACTTCTTTTTAATTTCTATTATTAAGCCCATAGCTCGATAGCGAGTACGACGCCTCAATTGAATTTTAAATTGGTACAAACATACTATTCTTCATTATTTTTTCATTCGCCAGAAGTAATAAGCTTTTGCTGTTAATAAGCTGCTAAGCGATTCTATTGAAAGAGTTGAAATATGATGAAGGATATCCTGAATATTTAATCATAAAATATTTGCTCATTTTAAGAAACGGTATTCAACATTGAATAAAAACATTTTTTATGACAAACTCAATCCGATCTTGAGCAGCTTTGCTGTGATTGCGATTAAGCTTAAAAAAAAACAAAATACCTCATTTCAGAATAGATGAGCCTCGCTACACAAACGGTTACATTCGCTTTAATATGCAGATGAATATGCTGTCGCCGTAAACGCGGAGCCGACATCATGATCTGGCTTCCACGCAAAAGTCAACCTCCCCACGCGTGCCAAATTCGGTGTCGAGTCGAACGGGGGCCGAAGTGGGGCTTGTGGGATAAAAGAGATAAAGGGCGCAAATACAGCAACCATCCTTCGTTCCATCCATCCATCCATCCATCCGTCCTTTGGAAGCCTTCCTACGCCTTCAATAAAAAAGCACATCATCCCCCAATTGGTATGCTTTTCCGCTTTAACGGTCCCGTGCGCGCCGCCAGAGCACAAATAGGACGACAATCGAATTCCTCGCGCTTCGCTTCGATCCTTCTTCGCACTCCCGTGTTCCGATGCGTGTCTATCCACCATTACGGCACATTCACTTCATTTCCGCTTCCGGTCACAATGCACAACACACGCGGAGAAAGCAAGAAGCGAAAAAAAAACGACCAGAAAATGGCGAAAAACCTGCCCCTGTCTCTGCCCCAAAAAGATGCTCGCACAGAATCAACCATCGAATCCAAACAACAAGCTTCACCAATATTTTCCCGTATTCGCTCATTGTCGCGCCATCTTGTAGGAAGCGTTTTTTCTCCCAAAAAAAACAGCAGAAGTCGTTTCACATCCCTCTTCAACACCGTCTGGCTGGAATGGAACACTGGGATGGAAAACGCTTCGGCCGTGAAGGTTAAATATCTGAATGTCTGCTTATCGGTTTTTTTCTTTTCTTTTTGAGCTGTGGTAGGCATATTCACTGGATGGGAGCTATTTTTACCGTTCAACAAGATATATTTCAAGTCAAAACGCGTTCAAAAGAATACCCAATCGTAAGGCATCAGACACATGCTATCGATATTACACCCTAAAATGTTCTATTCAATATATCTCACATGAACGAAACCTTTCACTAGGCTTCTAATCTGACTTTAAACCTACTCGTTTGTACCGGAAATCGCAAACATTAGAACAGATAAACCGATTGGCCAATAATCTTCACCAAATCGAAAGGAAAAGTGATTATGCAGTGCCCAGAACAAAAATTTCATTATTTTTCCCATACCCACTTACACTCGCTCTTCATACAAAATTTAGTGACAATTTCTCTTAGCTTTCTGATTCCTCCTTACGGTACGCTCTCTATTCAGCAAATTTTTTATAAACGCATCCTGTAAACAAATGATTTCCTCTCCCGTTTTTAATCGGCTTTATGATTTCACCGAAAGAAATAACCAACCCAAAAGCAGCCAAATCCCACAAAGTCCCGTCTCTGCACCAACCAGCAGCAAACATATTTTATCCACCTACTGAAGATACAATACGCTTTAGAATGCCTAAGAAAAACGTTCGTTTATTGCATTAGAAATTGAAACCATTTGAAAGCTTGTGTTTGGGAAAATTAACGCCAGCAGTACATCTTGCTTTTTGTCGAAAATGATTCAAGCGTCACTTTAAAATCCACAAGCCGTGCAGGGAAGAAAATAAAAGCGGTTTGACGAAGTGCTCCTCCATCGAAAACCTAATTTTCTCTCAACAATCCTCATGTAATTATTCAAGTTTTCGCTCCCGCTCCAAACCAACCCCACTTCCCCCCGCAGCATCCATTGTTTACCGCACTCGTGCTGAATCCTCCGATAGACAGTCACTCTCCCCGCAAGCCACCACTAAAGCCAACGCCACGCGGCAAATAAGCAAACAGAGCACCCGCCGAGAACGAATGTCGGCGAAAGTTCAGCTCGTTGCTGGCACGAGGCGCCTACCCTCGAGGTTCAAGTCATCCCGGCGGTTACCATCCCGGTTGCGATAGTAATGATCGTGTTGACGGGTTAGCCCTGGGTATGAACCGGCATGTGAAGGGATAGCGAAGTGGCACTGAAATTAAATTTCCATTCATCGCTTGCCGTTGTCGAACGAATGTTGGCGAATTTTAATGTGTGTTAAGCTCGCCGGAACGGAACGGCGGTATCGGAAGGAACCGAACCGAACCGAACCCGGCTGTCGGCTGCTTATCTTGTGCAAGAGTTAAGGCCGTCTCGACTCTTACGGCCTCCCTCCTCCCTACGGAGGAAAATGCTTCCAATCCTTCTGGTTTGGTTGTGGCCAGCGCCAGCCGAGCTGGCTTTAATTCAATTAGACCGCGTGCTTGAGCACGGGAGACATTCGCGTCCCGGACGTTTCTGGAGCGGACGGATTCGGAGAGATTTGTCATTCGAAGGGTTAATTCATGCGTAGGAGAGCGAATTATCGCGGCTCTATTACGACACCAGTCTTTATGGAGTTGTTAACTGTTATCCAACGATTATGTCAAGGAATTACTTTGATTGGTGCAGTTTGGAGAGTCTATTGTAATAGGTTATCCGTTGGCAATATTTATAGCTTTTTAAAGATCATGAAGAGCTTAATAAATTATTTTAAATCTATTGAAATAAGTCTAATTATTTAATGATACTCAAATGATTGATGATCGGATTCGTTTGCGTTTTTCGGTTTGTTTATATTTTGATATAAACGTCAAAACATTTAGGTTAAAACAAACGTCAAACAGTATGTAAATATTGAAAAAAAAGCACAAAAAATATATTAAGCTCCACTAAGTTCTTGGTGGATTTGGTGGATGCTTCTTTGCAGCAGAAAAAGAAACAAATTCTAGGAAATTTCAAAACGCCAAAGTCTCCTCCGTCAAAATGCTCCCAAGAGTATCCTCCAAAGGAAAGATAAAAACAATACTCCCATTTCACCGGTCCTCACATCACTCACTGTCCCGCGCTGCATACTTAACGTTGACTGCGGGTGTCAGCAACAGTGTCAGGAAAAGGCGAACGCTCAAATCAACCGACACTAACAGCAGACTCCATCCAACATGCTGCCCCTCGTATTTGGCCCGTGGGCGGTGGGATAAATTTCTCCTCCATGAAAGCGTATCCATCTCATCGCTTCGTTCGCCTTCCTGTGGTTTCCATCATATTTCAGGCAGTTTTCAGGCAGAAAATGCATCCGGCGAGCTCGGCAGCACAGCTGAATGTGGTTGGCTCCTGAAATAGCGCATCGGAAGAAGGCAGCCCGGCCCGGTGTGAGCAGCGAGCAACAATATCAGAATTTCACTACCCACTGCATGACACACGCTCGTCCTCTTCCGAGCCCACTACTCAGATGCTCTGACACCCGGTTCGTCTCCTGCTTCGCCGTGTTACGTTCGTCCACAAATGAAGCGGTGATGATGGCAGCACAAAATGGGGCAGAAAATTGTGTCCAACGCTATTGCCGGCGCGGTGTATGTTTCCGACAACTTCCAGGACACCGATCCGTACTGAACGTTCATCCCCGCGCGGGGAAGCGAGGTAAGGGTGGAAGCAAAATTGAATCCATGCTTGAAAAATCAAGAACTAAAAGGCACGAGAACCCAGCCAGTACGGTGAGAAGAACGATGATGATACGTACAGTTTTGTTTTAAAGTTTTTAAAGACAACACCTCACCATAAAACCCCATTCCAAAACAGCACAATGCCAGAACCATCCCGAATGCACTTAAATTGCTATTACGAGCGGCTTAATGTACTTTAACTACCTGCAGCGCGGTGGTGTCTGGCTTCGATCAGAGTGATTTATTTGGGTAAGCATCCACCCGAATCACGACGCAAGTGTGTGCGATTCTGCCCACGGCACACCACACTGTTTACAGTCCAACCGAACCGTACAACGTATCTGAAAAGTGCATTTCCGGTGCCACCCGGGCATGACACGGAAAATGACGGTCATTTTCAGCAACACCACCGGCCGGCAAATTAAACAACACGGCAAGCCGAGTGCACCCGGAAGAGTGCCGTGTTTTCCTCAGCCCAACCGCCGGAAGCATTAATCAGTTTACAAACGAACTGGTCCCGCTGGGTGCACAGCGCAGGATGACGTGCGGGGCATGTGGTGTGCTCATTATTGGGCCGGAAATTTCACTCAACTCACACTACACAGCGTCAACACATACGCCCCCGCGTGTGATGTACTTTTCTTTTGCACACACACACACACATGTAAATATCGCCAGCAAAGGGAAACTTCACATACGTCGAAATATTTCAGTGTTGAAATATTTTACCCAACAGTTTTGGCAGTGACATCGATGACGAATTTCCAATCAATCATTCAGTTGACCACCGATAATGACACCGAATGTTATCCAATCCGGATCATTTTTTTAATAATGTTTCAATTACACCTTTTCCAGGACTTGATGGAGACGCCTAGTACTTTACTAAAATAAATTATAGAACTATAAATATATATTTTTTTATGAACGCCCAGATCCTATCCTTCATAAAATGTATAAAAAATAAAAAGGTTATAATAAGCCAAACAAAAACCATACAGAGGAAAAATAATATATGAAGAATATTATACTTACATTTTCATTTAAATATTTAACATTTTTATAACCCACTGTTATTGAAAATCTTCCTATAATAAAACACAAACACATGAACTATGTTCATAACCAAAATGTTCCCCAACTCCCCACATAATAGTACGAAGGTGTGCCATCAAATCGTGCAACCGAGACATCTGGTTGTCAAATTATGCAGCGCTTACTTTGCAGATTTGCGCAAAAACAAAAGGGCACTAGAAAAATGGTCCTGCAATGGTTCGGCACCGCAAGCGACTTGCGGGCAGCCGGCACAAGGAACGCAGATGAACCTGTCGTTTTCCATTATCGTTTTGTTTGCGGACCTGATTTAAATTTCTCACCCGTCGGCGCCTCGTCATCGACGGGAGCGAGGTGCTTTAAGTATTTGTTTGCTCTCGGTGAATTGCGAAACGCTGGCTTCTGCTGCAACTGGAAGTTAAGCTTCGGCAACGACACGTTTACCACGATGCAGCTACGCTGCGGAATGCACAAAGTGATACTTTGTTTTATTCGCCGCAACCATGGCTCATGGCGCTCGAGGTAGAGCATACAATTTCCATCGATCACTCTTTTCTTTTATCTGATGAGTAATCCAAAGGCGTAAGATAAACAAAAAGCAAAGCAAATCAGAAAAACAAAGCGAAAATTAAATCACCGACGCCATCTTGATCTCGTGGGCGCAATATCAAGCTGAATCAAAGTAGGCGCTGTTGTTGAGTTTTTTTTTTATATTTTTGCTTTGCTTCCCGAACGCACGCACAACGCCCCGGGCCCGGTGCGGTTGGGTCCAAAGACGTTCATGGGTCTCGATAGGATTTCCCGACGGCGAAAACTTTTCCAATATACCCAGCTTACGGCGCTCTTGGTGTATTGATTTTTGAAAAACCACACGCCACACCAACCATTCCATTGCGGTTCGTCGCCTTATTACAGGCCGCCGTGGGCAAATGCAGTACGGAGAAATCCTCCAAAACCGGAGCGACCAGACGGCTCTCGATTTCTCCCGGTATCAGAAATGGTTTCGGGACGAAAAACCAGCACTCTTGCTTCAACGAAAGATGGCACTTCGAAACCGACCCGTCCCGAAAACGGACGAGCGTGCACAATCAATTAGTTCTGTGAAAATCAATTTCAAGGAAAAGTCGCCCGGATCATCCTTCGGGGCTCTTGAAACGAACCCCCCCGGGGGTTTGTACCCATTCGGAATTGGGAAGGGAATGTTCGCATTTGCCTACGGAATGCGTCTTTTACGACCACTTGCGCCGTTTTATAGACGAAATTATACCGGACGAACGTGCGGGGGAGATGGGAAAATGGTACAATTTCCATTTAGGTCGCGGCTAGTCGTACTACGCGAAGATCGATTGCACGGGGCTTTGATGCGGTGCACGATACGGTACGCCGCTAGGACGACCCCTTCCAGCCGTTTGGCCTCATTGGACAAGGACGCACTTCGAATCCCATTCATTTCGCTCGCGCAATTAATTACCCACACTCTATCGCAACGTAAAACTAACATGCGGTCTTCCGTTCGGACGCCTACTGGCCTGGAGCTGGCCTAGATTCTCGGTGCGGGACGTAAGTTTTCGGCTTCGATCGCGTCTGGTGTGAAATTTTGCCCTTCCGCAGCAACACGAAGGCGGTACTAAATTAAATAGGTTTTCCTTCCCGGGTGGAACGGTTGGAAAGTGTTTTAATTTTATTTTTTATGCTGGAAAACCGTAAGGAATGATGCCACCGCAGCAACATGACGTACTTGATTAATCGCGAAGTTAATGAGATATTAAAACAATTACATTTTTCCGGCCGTTTTTTATTCGATTTTATTGCAGAATCGATCAATTTAGGAATGCTAATTACTTCCGCCAAGTAGAACAATAGACGAACTGCAACATGAACAAAATTGTGGTCCTTTTTCTGTTGAATCCTTCGCTAGATTTTATGTTAGTTATGTTTATCGAATAAAAATTCTTACAAAATCACATTTGTCAAATACAAATTTGGCTTGAAAACGAAAGAAAAATTGGGCTGTTCAGAGACGCAGTGAAATTTGCTTCAATAAATGTTCCATAATTTACTTGAAAATCTTGAAAATCTTGCAAAAAAAAACCCCAAATCGCTCACACCAGTAGCTGTGTGAACCATAAGCTCCCAACCTTACATGACCGTTTACACGAGTCAGCAAACAGTGAACAGAGCCACGGAAGGACAGTAGGAAATTTAATTTCACCATTCCATCCCAAATTGCATTTCGGCCATTCCGCAAACCGTCCCTATCTATTTTAGGAATTTCATGCACAATCATCTCCCGTCACCGTCACTCACTACACACTGGAGTGGAGTTTATAAAAACGAAAAACCTCATGCAAGAAACAATCACGGCCGGCCGAGGATTTCAAGCCAAACATTCGATTAAGATCGAACCCGCTTCCTCATCGATCGTATCACTCGAATCGGTTTGTGCTTCCGAAGCCAAACTTATAGATGCAACCGCGGGGCGTTGGCATGTTCCCATCAACCCGCGTTCCTGAATCAGATGCAGTTGATTTTTGTGCAGGAAATTGAATTTCTGTCCATCAGCCCGTGGCTGGGTTGCCAGCGCGCGCTGGAAGTCGTTCCTTTCTAGCCGGGAACGAAACAAACGGCCCCCTGCGGGTGCGGGACGATCCCCGGTGGCGGACATAACTCCAGCGCTGTCCTCAGTGCAACAAAGCGCAAATCACATAATATCTCCACCACCACCACCGCGCCCACTCTCGCACGGAAACATAATGCCACAACGGTGGCCAGCCTTTTTTGTTCCACTCTTTCCCATTACGTCGAGCGCAAATTGAATTTACGACCAATGCTAACGCCACGAGCACATACACTCGGGGGTCCCGGTCCTGGATGGAGAAAATATGATCCAACCTCCGCTGGGCCCAGCGGGCCGTCCATTCATTTTACTTTGTGCAAGACAGTACATAGCTCTTTGTGTACAGCATCGCAAAGAATTATGGCCCGAATGGGGGGGGGGGGACCAGGAGGGGACGAAACGTGTGACTTCTCATCAAATATCTTTTTTTTTCATTTTTTTTCCAACACATGGGAAATGTGTTTGCGTATTTTCAGCCACAATCTGAAATATGTCGACAGGAACCGTAACGCAACGAACGCTTCGGACTGGAGAGCGAATCCTGGCATGCGATCAAAGTTACAGAAAGACTAATTAGTAGGGAAATGATCCACTTGAACTTGCAACTCTCTTAACCCCAACAAACACACACACCCTCAAGCTTGGTGACAGATGATGTCCATCGGAGCCGGTTACTTCTGCGGCGGTAATTACTGCACCATCATTCTTATCCGACCGTATCTGCAAGTGGTATCGATGGCGGGGTTCGATACTTCAAGGCTGATACTTCCTTCGCTCGATCAATTAGTTGTGGACAAGGTCCACTTAAAGGTCTACTGCTGTTGGATCAGCAGTTGCTGGTTTTCCTTTTTCCTACCGTCAGCTTTGATCGGTTTGTAGTAGCGTCACTTTGAAGAAGTTCTCCGTGCGAAAGTTGAGCCTTTTAATGAGGCTCGTTTGTCGGGTTGAGTACGACCTCGTTAGGGCGATAAAGTGAAGCTTAATTGAACTGACACTGAACGTGACCGCCATCAATTGCGTTGAGTTGGTCAAGGAAGATGAGAGTACAATAAAAAAAATCAAATAATTCATACTATAAAGCAAAAGGCGACGCAATTTCACACCAATTTACCCTCAACCTGGTGACGTTCGCCTTGAATTCGGTTCCCAAAAAAAAAAAAAAAAAAAAAAAACACGCAACCCCAAAAGATCAAATATCAACACACGATTATCGACGTTTTGACATTCATATTCCACTTCGGCTCGGTCCGATCGATGCCAAGGAAATCATCCTCCCAAGCTCGCGTCAGCGATAATGGAAACGGATGGCGCAGTGTCGCACGCGTCCAAACAAACAATTTGTCACCGAAACCATTGAACCCATCGAACCCGACATCTTCGACGCCAAACGCCAGAAGGCGCCAGCGAGGACAGCGAGGCAAACCCTTCGGACCAGAGGGTGAAGCCATTGAACCCCGACACCGAAAGCAGGCCACGAACTCGATACCGTCCCTCGGAAGAAAACAAAAAAAAACGGGTCACATCGGCGACGACGAAACCCGAAAGGCAAACTTACCCGCTCTTCAAAAGTTAACCGCTCGCCACCCACCCAAGCCACGGATCCTTCCCAGAAGTATCGGCTTCCGCGTGCTCCCCACGTAGGGTTCGACACTTTACTGGACGATTTTCGTCACGTTTCGAGTGGTGGGAGGTTGCGAAGCGCACGGAATCGCTCGGCATGGAAAACAAGATTCCTCTGCCGGACATGCGGACCGACCGCGATGTGAAGCTGCAGAGTGGGTGAAAAGGTTCAACCATGGCATCGGCTGGCGACAAATTGTGCTCAAATCGCACCCTCCCCCCCCCCCCCCCCCCCCAGAAAACAGTCGTATCGGGATTCGGTTACATTTATTGGAATACCATCATACGGTTCCTGAGCAGGAAGGGTGGCCAGGCAACACATGCATACTACCGCATCTCGGTAGAGCACCCTCTGGAGGTCCGGAACCCCTCTGTTTGTGGTTCGATACCCAGGAAGTCCTTTAATTTCTACGGAGTGCAATTTCATGCCCGCATCGAGGGCTTATCGCCGTTTGCAGCCACCGAACGTCCGACACACGCTCGCGATGCATTTTATCCGATGATACCAAAGAGCGGCAAGATTATTACATGTCCTGGGGAGCAGGACACATGTTTGTCGATGCGTGGAAAGCTCGAACGGCGAGCACAAAAGCGACGAGTTATGCTTTTACGACATTAGTGCGATGGCTGAGCAGAACGAACAGTCAATAACAAAGGAAGAGTCTTATCCCGCTGGGGTTACCTTTGAAGTTTCGTTGTTTTCAGTGTGTACAAACACGGTAGCTCTTTTCGGAAATCGGAAATAATAACAGATTTATTTCGCTTACTCTCTGCAAGCACCAACAATAGCAAACTACAAAGCTTCCACTGGACTTGTACGATGAATTCATCCCGTTTTGTACGTCTAATACAATCTTCGATTGTGTTCTCCCATCGAACGGGGTAGTAATCAGTTCAGCATTGCGAGAAAAATAAACCTTTCAAGACAACAGCTCAGACGACCCAAACCGAACGGGTAAAGAAGAAGGGAAGTGTTAGTGGCACCACAAAACCACATCCATAAACACGTAACATCCGACGACGACAACGACGATAACGCTGATCGCTCTGATGCTAACGCTTGCTTTGGTACAGAATAATGATTTACTGTCCGTTCGGATTTCCGTGGCTTCAAATCGAAAACTGCAATTACGAGTGAGTTTAATATTCCATTCTATCGCTTCTTTGCTCACATGATTTGTGGCCTGAGTGATCGGGGTTTTTTTTAACGACACTGTAATAATCCGGAAATCCATCATCCATTAGGATGTGATTTATTAGAATGGCTTTTGTTGCTGATGGGCACGAGGGTAATGGATATCCATAAAATGCACACCATGAATCGATATTTACAGTCGCAATAAATAAGCGGAGATAATCAAATTCAATTGCACCAGATAAATGGAAGGTTGAAAATCTCCTCCTACGATAGAAATTCCGACCATTATGGTCTACGTTACTAAAGACCTCTCCCGAAAGGCAGAACAAAGGCTTTTTTGTTCATTAGATAGGAAACAGTATCTTGTTAAACAAACAATATTGTCTTGTTTGGTAGATTTAACATGTACTAATCAAACAAAGATCCTGGGTCTGAAGAGAGGATACTGGTCAGGTTAACTTCCCGCTTGCTTCAAGTTTTCTTACCAAAGAATACTGGCTTTGAAATACACCAACCTCTATGGTTCAGCATGCATATGAGAAATAAGATAAAAATGAACTATTATTAGAAGATTTTAAAGAAAATTATTTTGAGACGTCAAAGAACGTACATGTTAAAAATCCTCTACAAACTGCTCTTTCTTAAAAACATTCAATGAAAAGTTCCAATGAAAAATTAAAAACATCCTATGAAACCGAGGAGTTAAAAATGATGTTCACTCCCTCACTGCATCGGTTTTTCGATCCTATTTCTGTTTCCACCCGCCCTCGAGCGATGATGCGCGATGTTTACGGGGTCCGCGAGAGGCCGAGGAAACCCGCCGACGATTGGCTGCGAAGAATTTAATTATGAGTTGTTTATGCTGTTAGCGATTCGGTGGTGTGGTGGGAGAGTTTACCCACAACTTCTTCGCACGGTTTGTTTCGTTCGCCTCGTCTGGTCAAAAACCGATTGAACGGCAAAATAAACACGCGCTAGTTTTGGTACGTGCCAGGCGATTGGCGGATTGCGGATTGAACGTTCTTCCGAAGATGGGTTCCGTTCGATATGGCGATGGGATGCTTTTGAGATTCTTGAACGATGGCTAGGAATATCCTTTGAAGGATTCAACAGATGTCTATTTTGAAACGAAAGATGAAAGAAACTGTTCTAAGCCCTTCAGTCTCGTGAACAATCTAAAGGTATGGTACAAAACATGAAGAATTAGGGTCTATGATGGGATTCTCAATTTGGAAATTAATTTCAAGAAAAACTATTTTTAGAAGGATTTTCCTTTATTATTTAGAAAAAAATACCATGGAAAAGCGTTAATTGTAATTAAGTTTTCAAGAAGTCTATTACTTTTACTTCCATTCCACCCCGGCAACAGCATCATTTTCACTGACCGGATTATCTAAATCCCCTCCATTGGGGTACTGAGAACGCTCTTTAAACCTGACACGACGGATACCAACCCACACCCGACAAACAAACTCACTCCATCATCGTTAGCATCGTCTCATCGCAGGAGCAGGAAATGATTGCAGTTCCAGAATGTTTTACTTTACCCAGCAGGAAAGTACGAAACCGAACCAAACCAACGAAAAAGAAAAAAAACTTCAACCGTGACCCAATTTAGCCGTGGCTAGAGAGAGCAAAGCCGGTGCAAAGAAAAACACAAACACATTTAAATCTTCGCCAGGTCCATCCTGCCAACACCGGGGCGACACGAGACGGCACGATTTAAGTTTGCAACAACTTTGCCCACACCTTACCGGCACACCCGAAATATTCATCCGATCCCAAGCCCCCGAAGCCGTCGTCGTGTCCGGAGAAGTCCCAATGTCGGCCGTGCGGTAATTTATCAAAAATTATAATCCATATTCCACGCTGGCGTTTTGCGATCCCCATGCAGGGTCGTTCAGAGAGCGGACGCGAGGGGAGCGAGGGGTGTTCGCATACATTTTGCCTCAATTGGACGCAACTTAAAGGTGGCCGAAACCGGCAACCGACAAATGCTCCCCCACCCCCCCAAGCCGCCCCTTTCGCGTGTTCAGTATTCCAAGATCATGTCGGCGGTGGTGATATTTTGCATTTCGCCGACGAAATTTATCAATGCCAACTGTGGTGCGGTTTTTATTTTTTGGGACGGATCCATGGCGACCTTGGATGTAAACGTGCAAACACACATTTCTGCGACACGGCCTATCGGTCGGTCGATTAGCAGTGTGTGTGAGAGAGTGTGTTGTGCGTAACCTCAGCCACATTGCGACGACATTGTAAGGCGGTTGTGATAAGAATTTTAATTTCTGCACGTGGGGTGCGCTATGGTTTAACATTGCAGGCAGCCCTATGCTATGCGACGTGCTGTACATTGATGTTGGAAATTAGGCCGAAAATAAACAGTTGAAACAAAACTGTTTATATTATTTTCAATTCATCCTCTTTCAACATTCTTGCAAAGCTCACACAACACATTTCCTTGTGAAAAAACATATTCCAAAATCTTACAAAAAATATCAACTATCAAAAATATTATGTTTATATTCTTAACTCAATAAATGAGATTCGCAAGAAAACCGATCAATCCAATCCCAAAAGAGTTCAAAACAACCATTCTTTAAGAAACACCCTTTCAAATTTTCGATTCTTTATTATTCAAACATTAAAATTAATTTATTAAAAACAATCCTATTTAAATTATAAAAACGCTACAGCCACTGAACGAAATCTAAATCTATTTTTAAGTAATTAAATGCACAAAAATCAATTTAAAACCTCTTTTACATTGATTTCTAGCACCGGTCGAAGCACAGCAGCTCCATGCTCTAGCCATTGCTCATCCTAAACGATTCATCTCATAATTTATTTGAGCCCATTAGTATGAAAACAAACTCGCCCTGCTTTCCCTGCTCCGCCATTTGGCGTACTTTAACGCTTTTCACACCGTTTTCAACTCAAAAGGGTGGCGGTAAATATTATCACCGTAATTGGATTTCAACAAGCCATTGACACTTCTCCTTTTTTTCGGGGGGTAATGGTGCTCCGGAAAAACAACCGACATTTCGACGTTCGACGTAGCGGCCTCTCTCCCCGTGCGCCCTCTTCCTTCAGCCGCAGGAATAAGAGGCCATCAAATTCTCAGCAAAAAAGATCAATAAGCTTCCGTTCTTTTTTCTTCCTCCTCTGGCTCTCGCAACACGAAGCGTTTGGCAATCAAACCGCTGCGTGGTGTTTGTTTTTCTTTTTGTTTTCCGCGCGGCCCCAGTGTGGGTGTAATAAAAATAGGTGTCACTGGAATGAACATGCAACCCTGGAAGCGAATAATGTGTTAGCTTCACGAATTTCGAACCACTTTTCATGAATTATCCCAAAAAATTAACATAAAGGACGTGACGCACGGAGCAATAGTTGTGTTTTTTGTTTGCCCCGAAGCTGAGCACACTCGTGGCGCATAAAGCGAGAGCGACGACATGATTTATGGTGACGTGGGACCGATACGGAAGCGATCGGTTTACGGCCACGGCGTTTCCAGTGGCGCACATTTTCGGTCCATTGTCAAAAAACCCGGCAGCGAGAACGTGCTGACGTATTGACGTCACTAATGCACAGGACACGCGGCCCTGGTCCGTGGTCTATTGTTTTCCGCTGCCATTAGTGAACCATGGCAACACGGGAGACCCTCGGCGAATGGGAGGGAGGAGGGAGGCCTTTTATATCCTAGTACTATTCGCAACCACGACCACAGCGATGTAGTTATTATGATGGGCCCTTGTAGGCCATAGGGAGATATGGGGCAAAACAAAAAAAAAAACGTACGGAAGAATTAGTTCGAACGATGGGATGAGCGAGATGCAAACACAAATGAGAACGAGCAAGGATCCTTTTTTGTTGTTGCTAGCGTTTCCTTAGCGAAGCGACTGCACTTAACGCTCGAGGCGCAAGGCCTCTCCCGAAGGAAGCATTAAATTATTCGTATCGTGGGACATTTCAGGTCTCAGTAAAACTTTCGTTTGACAATGTCGAAGTTTTTTTCGAGGTCAAAGGTTCCCTTTTATCCGTCTGAGATTTTTTGTACTTTTTATCTATAGAAACACTTTGTTTTACACTCTTTCAGCTTTTTAATGACAGCTAACAACCATTTAGGTGTAAATATCAATGAAATTGCACGAAATTTTAATCGAACCATTCCCATCATACAAAGCATCCAGAATATTATCCACTTAAAGCCCGGCTCTATCCAGTCACGCTCGAGCAGGCAGTGTTGCCAACACAAACATTAACCTAACCACAAGCACACACAGCTCCCTTCCCGACCCACGCTCCACCGCTCACCGTCTTCAACGTCTTCCTCCGCCGAACGTGTTGCTCTGCTCGGTGAGGAAAGTTTATTTTCATTTCATTTTCTCACAAACGGTGCAGTCGTTACCAGGGGCAAGTAGAAGATGTTTTTCCACCAACACCACCACCTCAGCTAGGTGCGCAGGAAGAAGTAGTGGTGCTGCAGTTTGGTTCCTCGCTGCTGCTACGGATCCGGATGCTTGAAAAGGCTAACTGGTCAGTTAAGCTGAAATCGGCTAGATCTCGGCAGCAGCACCGTATACATTGGTGGTAGCCCAAACTCAAACACCCAGCCACGTCGGCCAAGTGGATGTGCTTGTTTTAGCTGCGCTTTACCGGCGGGAAAAGTTTTTCCCAACCCGGCGTGTGTGTGTGCGGAAAACAAACGTGGAACGAGCTAGTTTGCGGTGTCAATTTGTAGGAACCGGTTTCGATAATGGGCAAGATAAGCAGTTAATAAAGTATGCTCGGCAAGTTGGATCGGCAACTTTTCCTCATAAGGTTGTTTGGGTGAGCAGGCAAACACGCGCGTGGTGGTTTCTGTGTTCGTTGATTCGGTTGAAAGCTGGCGTTCTGTGGACTTAACCATCGAATGCTATCATTTTTTTAAGTGGATTTAACAACTTGTTCAAATGATGAACAAGACATTCTATTGAAAGGGGTTTTTTACGTAAGATGAACAATCTCATCTGAGTGGAATAAAATCAGATGGATATTTCAATTGTTATTTTAATATTTTACTATTTTCCACCGACTTTAACAAAATTTGAATGATGAAAAAATTAACAAACGAACCTACTAGACATCTTCGGTAAAGTGAAAACTTTCTTGCCAAGTCACAAGACATTCTATTTAAAGGCTTTTTTACACCAAAATTAAACAATCTCATCTCAGAGCGATTGAATATTTCATTTGTTATTTTAATAACTATTTTCCACCGACTTTAAAAAAAAAATTATATCGTCAACAAGCATAAAAAATGAACGAACAAACCTACCGGACATCTTCGGTAAAGTGAAAACTTTCTTGCCCAGTCACGGTGGAAAGTAGAAGGCCAGATCAGAGGCAAACAGACAAAGTAAGTTTCTCCTTCATCTTCAACACGAACGCCGCACATTGTCGGTGCGACGCTAAAACTAATCAAATTCACCTGACCAGTTGACCAACAATTCAATCTACCCACTCGACATTGTGTTCAGGGGGAAGGAAGGAGGACGATGATGTTGCTTTTTTTTACTTTCTTTTCTTTTGGTTTCGTTTCACTTGGTTCTTCAGAATTCTGCCCTATACTGCCACGGCGCGCTAGAAAAGCCATCATATTTTTCCGTACTAAACTTTTTCAACCGCCCAGGTACGACCACAGCACGGGCGAGCTCAGGTCGGAAGGATGCAACAATTGCTCACTCCACCACCCTTGGTGGAGGAGAAGTTTATGGTAGAAGAAAATTAATTTTCCACATAACCAGTTTGCTGCTTACCGCAAGAAAGCGCTTCTGCTGTTTCGTCGCTCTCGCTAAATGGTCCGTCCGGTCATCGTGCGTCCACGTTCGGGCCATTAGTTTTATATGGAGTAATGTTTCGCTAGTTAGAGTTTGCCACAGCGAAGAACGAGCGCAAAGCGCACGGAGCAAAATCGCAGGTTGATACACACTGCGCACACTGCGATAAACATCAACAATGTAGCGAAAGAAGAAACATCATCCCCTCAACAACACTTCCATCCGGTAAGCCACAAAACGGTGCACTAAAACTCTTATTCTAACCTCAATGTATCGCACACACCCGAGACGGAGGCAGGATCGTTTGCGATGGTAAAACTTTCCACACCAAGGTTTGGACCAACATCGGGTTGAAGCTTGTTGGGACAAACAGGGACTTGGTTTCGTCTCGTTTCAAGCAAAACCTGACCAATACCACCGCCAGAAAGGGAAGACGATGGGCACTATCAGACGCTCCGGGTTCGGGTGGGTGATAAAAAATCCAAACTTACTTCCACCCATCCCATCCGTGAACGCCGTCGACACGAAATTGAAAGCATATGTCAGCCCGCGTTCGAGCACTTTCGCCCGGGGCTGGAAGCTCGGAAATTGTTCGCAAACACAGTCGCAAGTTGTTTCCGCTAGATTGCAGAAGTGGCAGCAAATTCCGCCCTTACCCGAGCGAGCAAAAATACGCAAGAAAATGAGACCGAACGCGCGCAACGGTGGTGATGCGGCCGGGACACCGGACCAATGTCCGGACCAATCAGGAAATAATCAGGTGATTTACGCGGATTCTTGTGCCGCGACCTTTTACCCAGTGCCGGCGGGATGGGATGGAACGCTTCGCCGGAGGACTATCGCCGCATAAAGGCGAACCGACGGAAGATTAGAAACGGGTGCTTCGTTAGCGTGTTGAAGGCTGCACTCACTGTGCGGGGTGTGTTTTGGCTTCAATCCTTCCGAAAGGATTAACAAAGCCCTTCTTACCCCGCCGGGATCGCCTGTCCAGGCGTTGGTTGAGGAAATGGCTTTTAATAAAGGCACACACCGGGACGGGACGCGGTGGGTTCGGCTCGGACGTCTAGTAATTTCCCACCAACGCAGCGCGAAAACGACGCAAAGCTACCGTAGCGCGATTGAAATTGAAACTTTATGACAACATCGCAGACGTGTTTGAAGGCGGAGAAAGCGATGGGAAAATGGTCTTTCAGCGTATTAATTTTATCCTTCCTTCAACGTTCGAGTTGCTCAGTGTCATCTAGGATGGGTAGCGGCTCGGCTGTAAGCATTAATAATCTGATCAGGGTATCTTTCACAAACAGAATGTGTTTATTTATTTGGAAATATTTTTTTTCCCAGAAGATTGTTTTGAAACCTTTTTGAAGTCGCTCTTTGATCTCTACCGGGAAACTCCAAAAAAAAAGGTCAAAATAATTTTCTTTTTATCTTCTTATCCGTATTTAATGCTGTTATTAGACGAGGAAAAATAGTGTCAGATGGTTTTGGATATTTTCTGCCAAATCGCGTTTGATAGAAAATATCCAAACCGCGAATCAGAATTCGACATGCTCAGTTCTGATTTTTTCAGACTGGATATTTTCTGTCAAAATGGTTGTTTGTTTACATTTCGGTTTGTTTTGGTTTTCCTGTGGTTTTGCATTCACCTACAATGTTGTCCGTGCATTGTACAATCATTATTAAAAGTATTATTACACAAAATAACCGCTCCGCCCAATGTATCGTTATTACACGAGCGGGTGGATATTTTATGTCAAACGCCGCGCCGGAGCCCAGTTTGACAGAAAATATCCAAATCCATCTGACAGTATTTTCCCTCGTCTAATAACAGCATAAGTTGCCCATTTTGTTTGAAATAAATGTCTGTTTGTACTAAATTTGTACTAAAAATAAGGTCACCTGTCAGATTGTGACAGTCATTTGAAAAATGTCCCGCCATGTCCGAAAGTACCTTCATCCACCTCGTAGCCAGATGTTTCCATTCGGTTATCTCCCATTTCGTAACGACCCCACGATCCCCGTTGGATATAAATGAATTATTTGCCGACGCAAACGAAGCCGCAAATTTTAATAGCATTTTAAGCCATGTCCCATAATATGTCGCCGCTTCGAAGAAAACTAAACCGGTTGCAACAGGATGGATTAAGAGCGAGAAAGGGAGCACATTGCGGCGGCCAGTAGCGGATCGAAGCGGGCTGAGATAAAACCCGGACAACGTCAAACTACCATTTGTGATTGTCTAACCAACGCGCAAACACTGGACGTCATATTGACGTCATCGTCGGAATGGTCCCGAGCTAAAATCCGTAATCGACCATAACGCGTGCGTTGCACAAACGAAGCTAGATTGCTCCGAAGCGAAGAAGGCGGCGATACGAAAAACCAAACGATAAATGTCTTTTCGCGTGCGGTACGGGGAAGGGTGCGGGAAGGGGGAAACGAAACATGCCCGAAACAATAACAAAACGTGATTTGATAAATTGGCAGAAGGCGCGTTGAGCGGGAACAAGGAACCCGGCGCATCCAAGTGGACCACAATCAAAAGTGTGAATTTTTAATCTAATTTGATGCAAGAAAGGGCGGCGTAAACGAAAGAAAAATCGATTAATAAAAAAAACGAACGTTTTTCCGTACATTTTACAACCCGTGACGTAAATCGTGCTATCTTATATCTTTAGTGTAGTATATGAAATCTCATCGTTTTTCGGCAACTAACGTCATCCATTCTAATCTAGCGTACTTAGGCCTGGGTAATGAGACATTGTTTGGCATTCTTTTGTGTGACTTTACTTGTGCTGTGCTGCCCGATGACGTTCGGATGTGGTGATGGGTCCAAGGTTCGACACCCGGAATTACTAGTTGATGTGGTGTGATGTATTAAGGTGATAAAGATTGAAGAAACTACGAGTCTAATTTATTTATTTTTCCCATCAAATAAACTATATTTTGAAACATCTGCCAATGTTCACAGATATATATAAAACAACGCCCATTGTATCATCGTCAAAGCAATAGATATTACTTACATTTCGGATCAACCAACCGAGGGCCTTAACGTTGTCACTTTTAGCATGCTTTATGTGCATGCTGTGTGACTTCTTTTTTTGTACCACAGCCGTACCAACGTGTCCCTTGAGCCCATTTTTTCTCGTTATCCTCCTTTTTCCCTCTCGTAAGCCTTTCTTGGACGAGTTACATTGAAATCATGGTTCATCATGTCCCTTCCACCGGCGACCTGTCGCATCTCCCTCAAAGCGCGCACGGCCGAGCAGAATCTGCACAGATAACTACCGCCGGAACTAAGCCCGGCTGCCAGAACTATCCGGCTGCCCGAGGGAGCGGACGAAAACGTGCTGCAAAACGAGCAGAGCAAAATCTCGAAAACCGCCTTCCATGTATGCAGTGTGAATGCATAATTTTGCTTAACGTTTTTTTCTTTACCCATCATTTTTTTTTGTACCGAGCGATACGTCCCCAGAGTTGTCGTGTTATTTCCCTTTGGCCTAGAAATCCTACCAAGCGCTAGAGCGCAAGAAATATTAACGACGTTCGCTGCTGCATCGCTTGCTGATCTGCCCGGTGTGTTGATACGTACGAGCTTTCGGGACGACTCTCGCTGGCAGCCATTTCTTTGGAAGGATTTAGAAAGAAATATGGGCACATCGGCCGGCCCAGATAGCGTCACAGAAACGACACTCACTCACCGAAACGCAAGTAACGTACTGCGAGGGTTTGGTCAAACCGAAATGATGGTCACGAGTTAAGGTTGCGGTTTGATGTTTGACTAATGGACGGAAAATGAATTCATTAGCTGCTCGTTTTGCGAAAATGTGACACATATCCTGTATAATATTAATATATTCAATATAAATAAAAGGTTTATGAGTAAAACGGGATTAAGGTAAAACAACGTTAGTGAGAGTTCCATTAAAAAGAATTAATTAATAACACTTAATGGATTTGTGGATGTTTTTGACCATTTCCATTTTTTTGTCGTACATGAATACATTTATTCATTACAATATTTTATATATATATTTTGCATTTAAAAAGAAAACAAATAAACCAAAAAAATACTAACATTAAAATCAACTTGATTGGTTGGATTTTTGTCTGAATTTTCCCCTATGTCAGACATAACTTTAAGAAACATCCAAGAAATAAAAATCTTATAGCAAGCAGCACGAGAAAACCTATTCGTCTGCTTTCACACCTGCTTTTAACTTCAATTTTCTATAACGAATGCATCAAATCGGAAAGATTTTCACTAGAAAAACCAAGCCGTTCCGTATTAAAACGTCTTCCTTCCAAACTGTCATCAGAATAACTCAATTTCAATTCAACATTCCGATAGTGAGAAACATTCCATTCCCCATAAAGCGTGCATAACTTCATCAGCAGACAAATGTTACCATCCGATGACTTTTCAAACGAATTTGTGCGCTCATTTCGGCCCAAAACTAACACCCCTACCGGTGACCCCCCACGTCATGTTGCTAAGAGACGGAAGAGAAAAAAATCCACGCTTCTCTAAGTAATAACGAACATTCCAACGTTCGCTCGGTTTCAATTTCACCTCGTACGAACGCTCGGGAACAAAAGCCCCAGAATCAAGCGATGTTCTCTTCGAAAGTGGGCCAACTACCTAGACACTATCAATTGCCACTTCAGGTCAAGTGCGTTATGCTAGGACGGGGGTTGGTTCGCTTCACTCCAGTGTATCATTCATCCCCCGTCCCACGTGGCCCGAAACGGTTCCGAATTCCGCCCGGATGTGTTCAAGAACGCGAGGTTTTGGTTCTTACCCGGCACTCTCGCTCAACGTCCGAAGGCCGACGACGGCCCACGCTTTGGACAGAGATCGATCGATCGAACAACTTGCGCGCAAAGAAAACGCATTCCTTTGGGGACGATTTGTTACAGGATGTACGTCGTGTGACACACAGGCTGCTGCTCCGTGTAGGGATTTAAGCACCGTACGTGTTACTTTTAAAAAGTTTGCTCAAGTTTTGCTGAAGATTTTCCTGCATTCCGTTCCGTTTCCCAAAACGAACGAGTGTGCAAACATTTCGCCAGTAATACGCAAACGTGAGTAAAGGGTTTCTCGCGGCAAAGTTCATTGAAAAGTATATCAGGTGATTTACATCCTCCCCTCGCAGCGTCATGAAAAAGCGATGCTCTCAAGCTTATCCATCGCTTTAAAATGTGCCCAAAAGTGTCGTACCGGTACGGTGCCGTACCCTACACGACACGATAGAGCCGCAGAGGCAGCAATAACATCGAAACGCAGCCCGAAGGTTGCGTCGGCACGCGCGCATTGTGTGGGAAAGGATTTTTATTTTTATCCCTACTTCACTTCCCGGTATTCACCTTCGAACCACCCGCTTAGAACCGGCCGTGCCCTTTCAGCGGCAAAGCAGCGAAGCATCCTCCCTTATACACACGCCGATCTAATCAAGCTATTCATAAGTGCACCTCGTTTTCGCTTCCTCCTTCAGCGCCGTTCTCATCGACGGCCTACCACAAATGAACTTAATTTTCCTACGACTTTACCTCCAGGGGAAAGGTTCCGGGAAGCGCTTTTTGCGCCCACCTTGGCCGGGGGGAGGATTATGCGGCCGGTGGAAGGATGTGAGCCTGGTATGTGCGTTTGTGATTGATCGCTGATAGCATACCGGCTGACAGCAACACGTGGAACACTGTGTTACGCCAAACCCGTCTAGATGGGGTAATGTGTATAGCCTTCGGAACGGCCACACAAAGGGCTCACCTTTGTTGCAGTTTACCATATATATCCGCCTGCTAAAGGTAGTTTTTTTCCGCTCCTGTCGTATCTTGTTCACAACACGCGACCTAATAGAAGTGTGGTTGACTGACGAAGGATAAAGAAAATTGAATGTGTTGTGAGGAAAAATATTGCGGTCAAATACGGATCGGTATGGAAAATCATAAGTAAAATACAACTTCATCTATTCATAGCTAATCAGCCACAAAAATGGGTCGTTTTCCAATCGACCAATGTGTTTATTTGCCAAATGAAATATCCCAACACATAAAAGTCAATGAATTAAATATACTCATTAAAAAAAAATAAACAAAAATAAAACCTAAATAAATAAAAATAAACGCGATTTTCAACTAAATCATACATGTGACACATTAGTTCCCATTGAAAAAGGACCATCAAAGCAGTCAGGGTACGAAATAATCATGACAATGGACTTTGGACTTTGTTAGAGTGTCGCCATCTGTTGATGGTAGACGAAAGTAAAACGTTTTTTTTTACTTTCGCAGCTATCATTTTCAACCTTTTTTAAATGTTTTATTTTCTTAAAATTAAATGATATTATTAATTGATTTAAAATCGGCACCAAGATGCTTATAAAACATTATCTAAAGTTTTCAAATTCAATCGTTCAGTTATATTCCAATTATTAAAGAAGTATTTATGGAACGCCTTTCCCACCACATTCTATGGAAGTTTCCGTTTGCCCCAAGGGCACATTACATTTCCAAACCAAATCATCGAATTTTACGACCAACAACAATTCCTCCCCTCTCCCAACATTCCCATCGCCAAAAGCCCAAAAGAATCGTCACCCCAAAAACTGCCAAACGATCCATAAATGAGAAGGGTTCGGAATGCCACCTCGAACGATACGCAGCAAACGCTGACCCACAGCCGGCATTCGATTATTTGCGGTGGTAAATATGGCAAGACTAGAACCCTTCCGGGCCGCCGCTTCTCGCTCTTTATCGTACACGGTGACGACACCCGTAGGTAAAACAATAACTATTTATCACGCGCTACGAACCAAGCCCTGCCCCAAACCGGCCCCGAATTGAGTGTGCGAGAAAAACGATAAAATCGTTCGACCATTGTTGCGGTATACTTTTCCCTTTCACGGGATAGCAGGCAGATTAATGGGTGCAATACCGATTTTCTTGGCCGCTTCAAGCACGGCATCGGTATCGGGAAAAGCTCCCAGGATCACGCACAGGAGGGCCGTTGAAGATGGTAGCCAATTTTCGATTCACCTTAGCACAAATAGAAGTCGAACACGAAAGATCAGAATGCAGGGAATTTATAAAATAAAAACAATTGAAATGAACCTTCGCTTGCGTCGCAAATGATTAGCATCAGAAGTAAAACATGGCTTTCGTAAAATGAAGACATGGCGAGCCAATTAAAAGAATTAAAAATACCACAAAAATAACCGAACCACAACATGCCAGGACACGGTCTGCCGTTCGATAAACATGAATAGAACAAACACTGTAATCACCATCAAGCATGCCTCATCGGTGGACATCATTTTCCCAATAACCCCCAGTGTGGGTTCTTCGCTTATCCGTAGCTACTTTAATGACCGCAATAGCAAACCTGAACGGAAGTTCGATTTTTGCTGCCCGGCGCGCAGCAAGAAATCAACATCATCAGCTAATGTTTGCCTGCCCACCCTTCCCCATCCAGGCTATAGCGCTCTGATTTCGCTTCGACTGTCAACCGGCTGCTTGCGCTGTTGCGAAGCGAACAAGCTAATTAGACGTTTTACCGGGCCGTTCGGAGACGTTCGCACAGAACTGTCCCCTCCCCGTGGACGGAAGCAGACGAAACGGACGTAGAAGACTGCGTCCGACAACCGCAAACGACGCCCCGAAGCGGTAGGACAGGATGGCGAACCGTCCGTCCGAGGAGTCGGGTGAAGGACGCATTGGCCTACTTTCACGGTTTCAGCTCTTTCAGGTTTCGGTTTCAGCTGTGCGGCCATCGACGATGATAAGAAACAGCTGAAAACGGTTTGCCATACATCACAGCGCCATCGGGAGGAACCATCGTTGTCATCTCATTAGGTACGGCGTTGTCTAGAGTCCTGTTCAACGAACGCCAAGGGAACCGCATCACACGGACGTCCGGATGGTTGAATTGTTTGATGCGAAAGCTTACGTGACAGGTCAAAAATTCAGCACGCCTACTGAGGAACGACAGGAAACCCTTTCAATTAGCTCGTAAGCGCTTGTGCATGTTATTTCCCCATATTTTAATTGTAATATTAGATACTCAACGACTCCCAAGTCGTCCGAAAAATCGTCTCCCATTTTGTGTACATTTTAACCCCCTCCCGTACACCCCCAAAGGAACGACAATAGACACCTTTATCGGCGACACACCATTTGCGGCTTTTTATCGCATTATTAACAAAAGTAAGCATCACCTCACCTTCCTCCACCTCATCTACCGTCGTACGCTTTCTAAACAACAAGCCGGGACATGTCGGTGGGATCATAAAACGGATCTTTTATCGTCAGATATGGGGTATGTGTCGGCATATCTGTGCCTTCCATCCTTCTCGAGTACCAACACCAGAGGCACATGAGAGTGTCACTTTACCACAACCAAACACACACTCACACACACACACACCCGAGCTTTCCACGAAAATTATCTCAGGACACTTGGCCCCCGGGCGTTTCTAGTGTTACACCGTTGAGGGCCCCCGGGCACGGGAAGCGCTTGTTAGGCAGCTAATTATGACCGCGGTAATGGCCAAACGCGATGTACCATCGGCCGAGCTCTCCACGGGTGGCTAGGGCGACACGGATTTTTACCCTGAGGAGGAGTTCGGCTAGCGGGGCACACATTGCTACCCGCAAGGATTATGCCCGACTGACAACGGCGAGGAAAATGCCGTAAGCGAACGTGTTACGGTCGGATGAGATCAAAGATGCTGTCGATTTAGTATCCGCGCTCACGAGCGTGCTAGACGTTGGCTTTGACTGATGTTGCTATGGCTGGTAGATTTCTGCTTTAAGTACCCACAAAAAATGTAGCAATGTTATTCTTAATTTTGAAAAGAAATGAATAGACATCATTTGTTAATTAAGCGTTTCATGCAATGACTGTTTACGATCTGGCTTGGATGTACATCGTTAAATACGTATTTTGCAATAACCTATGACAAAAACTACCAAAATAGCACTAGGTAGAATAATCATCACCCATGACCGCTGCTTGTACCATTGTGCTTTTACGTCATTCTACACTAAGTTTTGACAGTTCGTTGCATCCACTCCAGACTTTAAGTGGATTCAGAGAAAGAAATTGAGGCCATCTCGTGGTGGAAAATATTACTAGAATTTAGCATTTTCGAACATATCAAAGCATATCGAGTAATAACCAAATTAATAACTCCACTAGGAAACCCGAGATGTTGAAAATAACACTACTAAAAGTCGTTTAACAGACAGCGGCCCAAAATTTACTCTGCATTTACGCAGTGCGAGCTAGAATAACCGATTTGCACATCGGTATTAAATTATTTCGTTACTTTTATCCGCCGTAGTAATGCGTCTCCCGGACCCTATTCCGCGTCCAAACAACGATGCCACAAATCACCAGTCACACCGGGTTTGACAACGACGTTGAATAAAAATTCCTACCGGTAAACCTCACGTTTTTTGCTACTTGTCATAATTTTCCGCTCTAAAAATATGCAAACCCGCCGGATTCCGTGCGAGAACGGTGCTGTCGATGGGGCAGAACGAAATGTTTTAGGTGTTCTCGTAGCCTCCCTTCATCACGATGACACGCCCGAACACAGCGCATGGCGTTCACTGATTTAGATGGACGATTTCTGCTCGAACAAATCGGAGATTTTCGGTGTGCGAGATTTCGTTTCTGGTTTCTGGTGCTCTGCCCAGCAAGTGGGCGCCGTTTTGCGCCGTGATGTCAATGGTCGTGTATTTCATCTTTGTTAAACCTTGTAAATTTCTGTTCACATACACACACGCCTGCCCCATCACCATCCCCCGCCCCAGTCAACGGTTGGGGGATTGAAATTTAGAAATATGTAGGTTGAAGCAGAAGAAGAGAAAACCATCTAAATAAAGGTCCCCCCGAAAAAACGAAACCACTCGTATGACATGTCGGGAATGCGACGGAATACTCGCACATTTTTACCAGCACGTTGAAACTCCGCACGCTTCGCAACATGTTCACGCCTCTACATACGCTGACATTGAAGACGAACGGAGCGTATTTGTGATGATCGTAAAACTCGCGAGCAAGAAAAGGAAACGTCTGGTAGAGACAACATTCCAACCGGAAGCGTTTTGCAGGCGACGAATGTCACCAACATCGCCAACGCGGCAAGATGGTTTATGTTACAAGTTATCGGATTCACATTTTATCACCAACCCATCCCATCCCAAGAAATCCTCGTCTTTAAAGACACATTTTGACAAGCAGCTCGCTCGACAAGGCAGACAAATCGTCTGATGGTAATAAAATTAATATCAGCCGCCGCGTTCCAACGTGGTAGAATCTTGGAACGCGGAAGAATATAAGCTCTTATTGGGATAAAATTTAATTTGCTCTCTTGAAAGACGTTTCCATCATTCTCCTCGTCTACTGTTCCGAAAGGAGAATTCCTTCCGTGTAAAATTTGCCACAAAATTTCAATCGATAAAATCAATTACAACACACATTAGAAAACCGCACGTAATAAGATAAAAGTTACCGTGTACGATGAAAAATGGGAGAAATATTCGCTTCCAACACCGGTGCTTTGCTCCGACCAATCGCTTTTCCAGCGTTTCTTTCATAAATCGCTCACTCTTCTTTTCGTAGCCTGTTCCAGTCGGTTGCCGCGGCTGTCCTTCGCCGATGTACGTTGGGGGTTCGTTGGAAATTTGCGCCCCAATTTTACATTCCCCACATTCGTGCACACGAGAATGATACATGAAAAGCAGGAAAGGAGAACGATTGGCCAAACCGAAACAGCAGAAATTATAGCTGCTGTTTATGGACGCAGTACTTTCGTGCCGGAAAAGCATAAAAATCGCCCACCACTGTTTGAAAATGGTGCGGAAAACTGTTTAGAGTAATCGATCGTAAATACGGTGGGCCAAACTCAACGTCCTGGGGCCATTTGGGCAGATGTTTTTACTATCAACAGGTACACGAAAAAGTGATGAAATAATGGAAACATGTTCGTTTTTCTTCCGATGGATTTGACAATAAAGTAACAGATTTTTCTTCTAGAACTGTCATAAAAATGTGTTAAAATAGTAGCTGTGTATTAGAGTGCATTTATTTAATTTAGTTTAGAAAAATTTATTGTCATAATTTGATTTCAATATCCGATCCTCGAGCAGTGCGTCGTTTGTCACTGTTTTTCCAAACAAAATTTCTACTTCCGTTCACTTTTAATATCCCGAACGTTAAAGTATCGGGCTTACAATATCTATATAAAAATTATTCACAATTTTTTAACAAACTTTTCCGGCAGATTGTTTTTTAGCGACTCAGCAGGATTGGTAGCATGTAGTAAAGTGAACAGAAACCTGGAAATACAATTTCCTCGAGGAAAAAAAACTACCCAAACATGATGGTTCGGAGTAAAATTGGTCCCACGATAAAGCAACAGCTAGTCGTTTCTGCGTGTGATTTGCATACCCCCTCCTCCAGCCCTCTCCGCCCTTCATCCCTCCCTCGGACACAGTGTCGCTCGTTGTGCCGCTTGTATTTATGTTTCAGTAAACTCAATGAGCCACCGGGAGGAAAGCGTTAAAAAAAAAACTCTGACACACTCGACGCTGGGGAAGAATCTAAAAAGGAGAAAAATGAACACACAAAACGACTCCCCTTCCACGGACACACGCGTGTAGTAAAATGTGGAAAGAACAATCGAAACAAATGTTCAACTACACGCCGAAAAACGAGCGGGTTTTTTCATGTTTTTGCAAAGAATAAAACACAGTTTAGCTCGTTGTGGCTCGCACACGATCCCATGGAGAGGGGAACTAACAAAAAACTGAGGTAGGCACAAATGGTCGAAAATACGCGCTCTGAAAGGGATCTCTTATGAAGCGCGCTGTTTATGGGAATTAAAGGCAAATTCGATTGATTTAAAGCTGCCTCGAACTGAACTCATCAAACAACTGCTTCGAAAGCAAACGAATGAACTGTTTTTGTTTGTATCAAAAGCTGTTTCCAGCCCGCAATGGCGGTGATTTCGAGAATGCAAACAAACGCCCCGGAAGAATACGACACTATGTAACGCCGTACCCATAAATGTATCAAATTCGCGCTAATTAGCATCACATTTTCGTACGCGTACGCTTGTTCGCCGAATTTCGTGCACCATTTCCGATCCACTGTTGTGCATTTGGTGCTTCCAGCGACTAAACGGCATTCCCCCCCCCCCCCCCCCCCCTGCCTCCTTCAAACATACACGAATCGAACAAATTTAAAAAGTAACATCTCCCATTCGAGGTTTGCCTACCCTTCGGCGTTCACAACGCTACCAACGAAACCGCAGTCAGGTGCGTTTTCTGAACCTGACAAGCTTTCTTTCCGAACCACCCCCACAAAAAGGACCTCTTCTCGCGCACCGGCTGGATTTGAAATTTGCAAAAAGGCCTTTAGCAGCCTGCGGGTCGTCGTTTCGTGGTACAAAGTTTTGTTTGCCAACGCACGCGAGCGCCGCGAAATCTCCTAAACCTCGGAAACGTCGACGAGACGTGTGTGTGTCTTCGCAAGAATACACTTTTTGTTTGTGTATGTGTGTGTGTGTATGGGTGCGGTTATGAAGCGAATAAGCAGTAAAAGTCCGCAGGGAAACAAAAACAGGCAGCCTCTGCTGAAGCCCATATAAAAATACAGCTGATGGTGGGATGTTTTTTTTTTATTTCTCCAATGTTCTCCACTCCTAACTTCGTTTTGCGCGATGCGTACAAAATTAGCTAACAGCGTTTAAAGAGCTTTTACGATGAAAATAAATTATCCTTTCTGGCGTTTGTATAAATAACTTACCGATAAGAATGTAAAATGACCGCTTGTTCTGGCTTATGGTTATGCAAACTTATGCATTGCAGATCATTTGGACAAAAAAAAAAGTTTTAAAACTTTTGTACAAAATTGAAAGAAAAAGAAAATAGATCGATCGATTTCATTTCAAATTGGTCATAAAAAATGGTGCTTCGATATTGCAACACTAATTAAAATGACTACCATAACTATCACGTTGTTTTTGCGTTACGTATGGATCATTTCGTGGATGACAAATTGAAAAACGCTTTATTTGCTGCAGGAATGCTGCCCTTCGTTCGACGAAAGAAATCGTTCCATAATTGGAGGAGCGTTTTGCAGCGCCCGCTTACGAGATTACCGACCCTCAGGTCAAGTAGAAGGCGAGGTTTCGGCACACTTACCTTGACGCGTTCCAGCGCGACACCGAAGGTGTTTAGCAATCGATGGACGACTCGATCGGCGATCGTGGTAGGTGCCACTCTTCCCGCGGAAGAATGCCGGATCGAGGCACGACAATTTACCCGCCATTCCGCGATGGTTTCACCTCACACGTGAACAGTCCTTTGGCAGGCACACACACACTAGGTCAGGTCCATATCTAGGTCAGGTCCATAGAAGTGAACCCTTTGAGGCAAAAAAAAGCCCACCCAAAACCGAGAAAGGAAGCGAGAACACCGAAACGAGGCACTGACGCACGTAACACCTCGCACCCTTCGGGCTTTGATAATACCACCACGCAACTTCTAAACTGCTCGAAAACTGCTCGAAAACTGCTCGAAAACTACCCCACGTACAGCCGGACGCGCACGTTGTTTACCGTTTCCATCACTCGTGCATGAAAGCACGAACAGCGTCGGTGGAGGCGGCAGCGAAGAGGAGGTAGGAGAAGAAGAAAAGAACAAACTCACTCATTGGACTGGATGGAAAAGTACGGGACCGCAGCCGACCCGTGTGTCGAGACTGCTGGGCGAGAAGTCTGCAGCAGCAGCAGCCACGCTTCAGGAACCACGAGACAGAGAGAAAAAGGGCAACCCGCGCCCGCGTCCGGCTTCGTTGCGTGATTGTGTGTGTGTGTTTTTTTTGTTTTGTTTGTTTGCAGAGTTGTGCTACCAGGGGCCACAGATTGGGTGTGTGGGTGCGTTTGGTGCGAAAATGTGGTGTAATTAGTAAACAAACCGTAGACTAGCCAAGCGCGCGCGTACATCACTGGAGCGAGCAAACGGGCGTAAAAGATGTGCCGAGGTTGCCGAGGTAGTGGCAAACCATCGGCACCACCCAGCCCTGGGCGGGGAAAGGGAAGGTTGTTTTCTCGTACCGGTTCCACTGACGATTCAAATATCACGCTGCGGATCGGGTTACAGCGCGTGCGATCTTGTGCTAGTGCTTCTTAAAGTTAGAGCCGGAGCGTTTTGCTGTGCCACGATTGCCGGAGAGTGTTCGAGGGGATACGTTTTTCGCTTTGTTTCGTGTTTCATTCGCTGCCTAGTGGCGGGTTGCGTACACGCAAGTGCTTACATTTTGGTATAATTTCAAACAAATTTTCTCAGCTTTCTAGTGGAACGAAATCTTCGATGGAGGTTGCGAATACAAAATGCAGTTATGGATTAGGCTTTTGAGGAAATTTTGAGCTGGTTATGTCTTTTTCAAATGTTGTTGTAAAGATTTTTTTAAATAATAAAACTCACGAGCAAAACTCCTTTTTGAGGTGAAACTTCAATTGCATATCCATTTTAAAATCAATTAAATAAACATAAACTCGATAGGTCGGTTCTTATATATTGGTTAGTTTTTTGCAAACGCTTCCTAGTAATAATGGCGACATCTCTCGGCGAGAGTTGTAAGTGAAAAATTCTTTAGTATTGTTTAATGTATTGTTTAGATATATTATTAGGTTAATTTAGGAAAACACTTGAATAATCTAATTTCTCATTTATTATGTTCGTTCGAAAAATATAAAAAATATTTAATGTTTAACTTTACTTTCGATCGAATCGCAAAAGGTCCAATTTTGATCGCCATTGAACGAAAATTCTGCACTTTTGCCAATGAAAATTTCTTCTTCTTTGCATTAAGCTGTAGTTGATCATGCTAACAATAAAATTCTACCACCAAGCTTAATTTTGTAAACAAATATGTGTTATCTTCGTGTTATCTAATCGACTTCACATCAAACTCCGTTAACGTCTGACAAAATTTCAACTTCGCCTTTCCTCACCGTAGTTAAACTTTTGTTTGTTTTGCACCGTAGTTTCACATCTTCGCACCTGCTTCCCTCTTCCCCCTCCCCCTCCTCACACCCCTTCGTTTCTTTTCTCGCACGCGCCCACTGAACCCGATCGACCGGAGAAGCCGCACATGCGAGGGTTGACGCTCTAACTGGGATTGATTAGGTGCGATAATGTACGTCTGGTGACACGGTGGTAAACAGCAACCGCCAGCCGGCAGGCGCTCA
The DNA here is from genome assembly GCA_000473445.2 of Anopheles farauti. NCBI lineage: Eukaryota > Metazoa > Arthropoda > Insecta > Diptera > Culicidae > Anopheles > Anopheles farauti. The sequence goes on from KI915041.1 coordinate 16,663,823, forward strand.
CACATATTGGACCCAGCCAAATCTTTCCCCTCAAAACGTCCCCGACACACGACACCAGAAAGCAACGAAGGCAACACGTGAGAAGAGACCAAAATCGCCACACACACACAGAGAGAGACTCGTTTGTGTGTGCCTTTTTGGCAGTTGAAAGCACGTCTCGGCTACGATAAGAATGACCAGGGGTGCTACTACTACTACTATCGCCCGCTGTTTAAGCGCCCTATCGAAGCCGAGAAAACGCCTCCCGCGTCAGTCAAGTCGTTTGCGGGGAGGCGGAGGGCGCTCCGCGAGTTCTTATCCACAAAATTTACAAGTTCACGCCTGCCACAGACGGCGAACGTGCGTCACTGATAGCCTTGCGGTACAATATGCACAACATCACCCACACACGAATAGAGCGTGAAGATGGAAACATCCGCACGCGCCATCGCAAAAGATCACGTCCGAAAAAGATTTGGTTCAACGATTTTTAACCACCCGTCGCGTTCACTGTATGGGCGCAGTAGCCGGCGCGAGACGCAGCCGGAAAGAAAATGAAACCAATCCGATCGATCGGTCGATCGATCGATCGGCTCCGAGCGAAAGAGAAAGAGCGAGAAAAAGAGCGCCCGAAAACAAGAACGCCACGATCACATGGTTCGGGAGTAAGGCGGCGGCGGAGCGTGATGATGAGATAAGAGGAATCTCACCACTCATCTCACACGGCGAGATCACGGTGGTGATTATCGGCTCGCACATACGGTACGCAGAACGGCGCTGTGATGTGATAACACACACAAACACACGACCGTGTGTTTGTGTGACTTTGCCATATCGAAGCACCCTTTCATTGCACGCTGATCTTTGACATCGGCAAGCGAAACGACGCGGTGGAGGGAAGGTAATAAAGAGCGCTTCCTAATGCCGACGTCACACGCATCATACAAAAGGGCAAACCAAACAATAGCCCGTCGGTTTTCGCATCGCACACAATCGATCCACGTCCTTCACGTTCAGCAGCTTGCAAATCCCGGCCTGGCCCAGCCCGGCCTGCAAAACGACAATTGTTACGATCGTTATCGGGCGGGATGTGTGGGGGAGGAGGGGGAGAGGAAGGTGGGGACGATAATAAGCGGCTCTTTTGGGGTTCCATTCTTCGTTCATCAACCGTAATTCGTTCCATTTTCTATCGTGTGCTGACAAACACACGGGCACACGCACGCACACGGGTAGAAGATTCTGAAGAGCCCCCGGATGCAATTGAAACACAAAAGCGTAAAAGTATCCTTGCTGTACTAGTTCGTACCACCCCCCCCCCCCACCCCCACCCTGGCACGCACAAGCACCTGCTGCGAGGCACACGCACACACCTTACTAAAGACAAGCCGTCAAGTGGATGAAAGCCGTTGCGAGTGGGAACAGGACGCACTAGCGTGTGGTGGTGGTGCAAGTAAGGACGGTGCACACTAACACCGGTCTCCGCCCGTGTGTGGGAAACGGAACATGTGGTGCAGCGCCTGCTTGTGCTCGTTCCTACACTTGGTGGCTCATGAAGACATTTGCATTTTATCAACGACCTTGGGATGGACTTCTGCTCGCTCCCGGTACGCTTCCTGTGCCGAAACGCTCGGCTCCTCTCCCTCGATCAGCGGAAACAACGGATCACTCGAGATCGAGATCGGGTTCTAATTGGAAATTTGTTAGCCCACGGGGGCTCAACCTTGACTCATTAGAACTACACCGCTGGATGAGGAATCTCTCTCACCCTCACCCATTTTCGTAAGTTTCACTTCACATCACACCCGCGCATAGGCACACACACACACGCACACTCACTCTCGCGCATCGACACGGGCGTCACGGTAATGGTCACCGGGCCCAACAAGCTAATCAGCAGCGACGATACCTACTGCCAGCAAGTGTGAAGGTGCGAAAAGAAAACGAACGAACCCAATCGTAACACAATCGCACACACAAACACAGACACAGCGCGCACACGTGAAAGAAGTGATAAGATCAACCGCCAAAGGAAGCGTCGAAACTTTCCGTCCCTGCTCGAGACCAACCGAACCGAACCGTCGTGAATTCACGCGCGGTAAACTGAACCGTGCGTGCGAGTTTGTTTGCTTGTGTATGTTTTTTTATTTCGTTTTGTTTTATTTTTATTCTCTAATCAACAAGTCTATTTTCCTACTGTTGGCAACAGCCACACCGCGCCAGGGAAGAGTATGAACACGTTCCGCTCCCTCACGTACAGGCGTGAAACGAGAGCGCACCACACACGACAGCACGACCGCTCTATCGAAGCGCGAGAATACTGACTGACTCTGACTGACTGACGGTGGTATGAATTCGCAAACAGCAGCAGCAGCAGCAGCAGCAGCAGCACAACCCAGCACAGGCCCGCGCCGGTGTGCGCTGCTCTCCGTTCCGATCGGCCCCGAACCCACACCAACACCAACCGACCGACGAGCCGACGGATGGACGGACGACGGAGGACGGTTGGCATCGGTTCCTTTTGTTGCGTGTGGGTTACTACCACCACCACCAGCACCAGCAGCAGCAGCAGCTACTAGGAGAGCAGCGGTGCGCTTGCACTTACCGCACCGTTCCGCAGCCACACTTCTTCCATCGGTCGTTCGGTTGCGGTTCGGTTCGGTTCGGTGGCGACCGAACGAAAACTGAGCAGCCGTGAGCGATCCCGCGGGTACGCGTGCCTTCTCGTATACTCTTCTGAGGAAGATAGGGGATTGCTATTTCCGCATTCTGTCCGAAAGCTGGAGCGTGGACGTGGACGTAATTTTTGTCGTGTGAAGTCCCCCGAACGGGCCATTGCCTGTGCGTGGCGTGAGCGACACGTGAAAGTGATGTGCGTTTAAGCGTTCTACGTCTACCGTTGGTCGATGTGATGCGTCGTCTAATAAACTGCAAGTAAGTGTTAAAAGTGTGCGAAAAGTGTCATTAATATGTCCAAAATATTTTCCCTAAACAGCAAATAGCTCCTTCAGCAAAATCAACAGCTTAGGTTTTAGGAACTAGATTGTAATTATTATTACTTAGTGTAAGTGATTGGATGTGTCGCCCGAATTTATGAACTATTTTTTAAGAGAATTTTTAGTTTGTTCCTTCTAAGACGGCAAGCAGAAGAGGGATATTCTATGAATTAATGTCCGTGATCATTCATAAAAAATGGAAACTAATAATCAAACCTGGTTTTCTATAAATATGAAGTATAATATTTCTTCAACAGAACGTTGACCAATTTGCATTTTTAGCAAAAGTATGCGGTTAAAAATAGTTTTAAATAATTTCATGTAAACAGTTATTTTTCAAATACCATCCCATCAAACCTGTATCATATTACCGAAGTAACAATCTCGGGGACTGGAAATTCAATGTTGAAATCAACCTGTGGCATGTATCCGAAGGCACGTTTCGGGGATATTCGGGTCCAGGCTAGATCGTGCCCTGGTTTTCCACGATGTGCTTTCGTTTACCCTGCCAGGATCAACAGGCGCCACCACTCAACCGGGTGGGTGAGTAAAAGAGAACCCCATATAGAGGGTGGAAGCTGTACAGCTGGAACGTCGCGTTCGCTATCTGTTGCTTCGTGCTGGCCTGCGCAAGCGTTGGTTTTTTTTTGTTCACTGTGAACGATTGTGTTACTCAATAAAAATCAATTGCCTAATAGAGTGCGTGTGGATTGTACTCCCCCTTCTCGCAGGGGACAGCCTGTTGCATTTTCCCGAACGGGCACTCACTTAAGGAGGGGAAAAGCGACGTACCATTTCATCAGTATTTTCTCACGAAAATTCACTACGATAGCCAGCTCACAAAACGCATCTCACTGCCTCCATTTTTCACCGTCCATTTTCCTTCCCTTTCTTTCATGCCACACTAACACACGCACACGCGCGCGCACACACACACACACACACACACACACACACACACACACACACACACACACACACACACGCCGCACCGTCCCGTGGAGGCGCCCGGTGTTTTACGATGCGGAAAGCATGGCAGTTTGACGGCGGCGCGCCACGATTAAATGCCCAACACGTGGTGCGTGTTGTTTATGGGCGCACCGGCCGCCGCTATTTGCTTTTATTAGATGATTTGATACTTTTGCCACGTCCGCCGTTTGGTAGTGTTTATTTAGAGTGCTTAAATCGATCAAGCGGGCGTGTTTATGTTCCGGTGCATGATTTGTTTTGTTTCAGTATGCCATGCTTTCAACGAACGGTTGGAACGGTTTCGCTGGGCGAGGATGGGAAGGGAAGGTGAGCGATTAAAACGATCGTTCCACAGCCGAGGCAAGATCGGATTTTCGATTTTTTCAAATTAATTTATTATCGTTGCCATATGCGAATTTTTCCCATCGAATCAACAAGAGCCAACGACTAGCCAAGATTTCATAAAAATGGCATCAAACTTTCCTAACACCGTCATCTGCGGTTCTTTTCAGACACAAAAACCAACAACAAATCTATTGCGTCAAATATACTAAATTACTTAATTTTATTGTCCATCTCTTGTTATAAGGATTACTGAAACAAACTAACGAAAACCGTCGTAGGAATTCCCAATAATGGAAACGAAATGCTTTTGCGTTATCTATGTTCCCTGTTTAAGGCAAGGCTATGCGTTAGAAAGCTTCCGCTTACAGCCAGAACGGGCACGATGGTCGGATCCGAAAGAGCCGAAAGACTTCACCATGATATGTACATCGTACGCTGCTTGCCTCGCAGCACCAAAGCACGATTTGTGGTTTCGTACGCATATGAATTCTTAAAATGTTTAAAACAAATGTATACATGTGTTAATGTAGTACACCCACGTGGCGGCGTTCTGTGGGCGCTGGAACTCAGCTGGAAGTTTGTAGATTCGGTCGGCTGGTCGGTGTCGTCACAGTTAAAAATCGTCTGATGGAGGTGGCCTCCGATGTGGTCGATAGCATTCCGCGCACCCCATTGATCGAGTACCGGCGTCTTCGAGGTGTTGTCTTCGTGGTGGCAGCAACGACACCGCGCCCTCCCATCGCTTCGTCCGCACTGTCGTGCGGGCTCGAGGAGGAACCGTGCCAGGCCCAGGACGACCGTCGCCTTGGTGTGGTCGGTGTTGGCGAACTGCTACTGGTTGCTGCCGATACGGTGTTGCTGGTATCCTGCAGATGCGAATGCGGGTGGTGATGCGTTTCTCCCGAGGCTCCGCTCTCGTCACACGATTTCAGCTGCTGAAGCCGTGGCGAGAGAAGCTGCGAGTTTCGCGCGGAAAGCTCCAGCGAGGAGGCGACGCTGCCGTAACTATTCTCGATCCCCTTGGCCGCCTGCAGTTGCTTCTGCTTGCGGATCTTCGTCAACCAATCCATTTGTTCTCTCAGCTTTCGCTTCAATCCAACGCCAGTACCACCACCAGCGCCAGCCAGTCCCGTGTCACCATACAAACCAGCTCCGGAACGGTCGGTACGTTCACTGCCACCCGAAGCGGCCAACACGTTCACCAGATGAGGCGCTTCGCCGTCGATCACGTAGTTCGGTAGGTTCACCGTTGGCGACGCGCATCGATCGCGCTGATCCGGTGAGGAGATGTTCAGATTGGCGGCCGTCAGTGGCGATTTGCAGGGTGAAACACCTACCGCCAGCTCTTCGGACGCTTCCAGGATCACTTTCAGACTGCGCGACGTGCTGGAGCTGGACGCAATCTCGAGCGCGGTAAAGCTATTACTCGTTTTCGAATTGGCAGGACTGAAGAGGCGTCGACCGCGACCCTCCTCACGGAACGATCGCTTCACTGGCGGACACTGACCGTCGGCTGCTGCTGCTGAGCCTGCTTGAGTCATTTCTGAAAAAGGTCGTTTATTGCTCGACCGATCGGAACCTGAAGCGGTGGAGCTGGAGACGATCGTGTTGAATGTCGCTCCGGATGTTTTCGGTGTTCGCGTGAGATGGTCCGTGCTCGGTGTCGTTTCATTACGCCGCACGAGCCCCCGCACGGAGCGGGGCGTAAATTCCAGTGCCTTCAGTCGCTGCTTCTCCTTCAGATCGGACCGATACGATCCACAATATTCAGCCGTACCGCGCAGCTGCTGCCGCTCATCGGAATCGATCTCTTCCGCCCCGATACGCCACACTTTGTGCCGTGCATCGTCACTGCACGTAACGATCCGCACTTCACGATCACTCTGCATCCACGCCACACTCGTCACCTCCGCCGAGTGTCCCGACAGTTTCACCAACGGATCCGGATTGTCCACGTTCCAAATGTAGCACCGCTCGTCACTCGACCCACTTATCAGATACTGTCCGTCCGCACTGAGGGCCGCCTTCACGTAAAACGTCCCATTGTTAAAGCCCCTGTACCGCTGCAAGGGTTTCCCATCGTAAGACGATATGTTGTAGCAGTAGATATGACTGTCCATGCAGTTCACGTACAACCGATTGCGCGCCTCATCCAGGGCGAGATTCGTAAAGCCCATCAGCGTGCTCGATCCGGCGTACGAAAAGGTATGCTTTGGCATTGGATCACGCTGGTGGTTCGTGTAGTGACGTCGTGTATCCCAAACCTTCACCATTCCGTCACCAGCACCGCACGAGATCAGTGTGTTCCCTTCACGAAACACCAGCCCGGTGATGCTGCTGCTGCATCCCTGCACCGGAATCTTTGGCGTCTGTCTCGAGCGCTTCCGGTGCGACGACGGTGTGCCGGGACCGCCGGCATGCCCACTGTAGATACAATTGTCCGCCTGAATTACCACACTCGTGCTGAACTGTGCCCGTGTGTCCCAGATCAGTATCGCACCGTCCCGACCGCCGGTAGCAAACACGGCCGCGTCATCAGGCCGAAACGCGACCGTCTTCACCGATCGGTAGTGTCCGCGGAACATTTGCGTACAAAGCGTATCGGCCTCGGCCAGTGTCCACAGCTTGGCCATGTGATCGCCGGACGCCGTCACCAGCTTCATCTCATTTGGCATCCAAGCGATATCGAACACGGCGTTGTAGTGACACTGCACACCTTCCAGTGCCCGTTCGCCGCCCGGTTCGCAGTTCGAGAGATTCGTGTCTTGCAGTGCGACCTTGCCATCCTCGTTCGCGATCGCAAGTATGTGTTGCTGGTTGTGACATTTTGCGAACTTGGCTGCCAGGATCGGGGGCGAGGGATTGTAGTCGGCGGAGAACGTCGACGGCGTGATGCCTTTCCAACTGTCCCGCTCGTGTACCTGCAGCCGGCACAGTGGGGCATCGTACTGTACCGAAAAACCTGTGGCAACACACGCGATACATGAAACTACAGGAAACTCCGGCGGCGCGCGACGCCTTTACGCATCAACGCAAAGTTACTTACCGCGGCCGTACTCGCGGGCCCTCAAATTTAACACCGTATTCATGTTGATTTGTGTGAATGAAAAGCGTTGTTCCGTATGCGTACGCGTCCGAACCAGTCAGACAGGGTTGGGAGAAGTGTTTTCCCGCCCAATGTTCGCTGTTATCTTACACATCGCCGAACGAAAGACCGCGCCAAAGAAAACTGAGACAAACAAACTGCGCGGAAAAGCGCGTAAATATTTTGAGCGGCATTTGCCAGCTGTCAAACACGAAAATCGTGAGCTGTCAAGATTTCAGAAACGTTGCGTTTTGAATTATATAAATCGTGATTTTGGTTCGATTACTAGCACTACAAACTAGCTGCCACAAATTGATACTGTTTGAAAATCTAAATAACTTGAATAGAAACTGTATTTTCAGTTGTTTTGCATCATTGAAAAGATTTCCAAAAACCAAACAGTTCTTGGCCTTGACATTTCTAGAACTAGTAATGCGTTTATATACGCGTTGTGTAATTCTTCAACAGTACATGCGTTGTTTGCGGATTGAACTGAACGAGTGTGAAACTTTTCGTGAAAAGATAATTTAGTTTTTTTTGTACTAAAATGAATTACAGCTGTAACTTTTGAATTTATTAGAACGAACATAGTTTTCATAACCAATTGCTGTACGATCAATTTATTGCGCTTCAAAAATAAAAATTTAACGGAAATCAACATCAGAACAATTCTTCTACTAACACCTGCATCATTTCTTCCGGAAAATCCTTTCCACCTAACCGAATTTGCTCCAAAATACACCTTTTCCTTTCTTGCAGCATATTGACGTGGGTTTGAAGTTCTGCCTTCGACATAGAGTCTTTGACCGTAGCTATTCTCTTTGATACAGTTTTTCTTAATATTATATCTACTCTGTGAATCTTGGACTGTTCCATCGGTGCTGAAACCTCCAAGGGAGTTGGAACATCCAACGGATATTGGAAACTATGTAGTATTTTTGCGACAATTGTATCAATGTTCATATGTTCCTCAACGGCAATGAAATGTTGTTCGTAAGTAAATAACTTTCCACATGGTTTTTCCAAGCGCGTCCACATGCGTTCAATCACATCCATATGGATGGGTGATGATCGTTTCTGATTTCTTTTTAAAGCAATTTGAAGAGGCGTATCGAAATAGGTTTCAAAGTAACCGAGCGAATGTTTCCTTGCTAGTTTCATCCATTCCCAACGCATGCTTCTGTAGTAGTTATTATCATCGATTAGAAACACAATGTCTTTGGGATCAGTTCTTGGGGAAATTTCTATCCCATGATCGAATGCTTCTTTCCAGTTGGACGACATGGTGTTCAGTTTGGCATGATCGTTCTCTTTCAGGGCGGCAATGATCGCATCAACAAAAGATAGTAGCATCTGCCGACGTGTCTTGTATAAGCCAACCTCATCACGAAACGTATCATATTGCTGGTCTATTTTAATGTACAAATCATAACATATGTGGACCACTTCGAACTGACGGCAAGGTAATGCTATCAGTTTCTGGCAGTAACTAGTTTTTCCGGAAGCCGGGATGCCCACCAACACATTTACACAAATTCTAGCCATTTTGTGGATTTAAATAATTGTCACGATCGATATTCAAAATAAAACACTAACACGGCACTAATGATGCCTATCATGCCACTGTAGATTCCGTGGTGGTGCTAGAAGCGGATACCACTTCTGGTGTGCTTTGCAATGCTGCTTGCTGTTGTTGCTGCTCCTGCTGCTGCTGTGATTCGGCCATCATTTTAGCCTGCTGCGCTTCCACTTCCGCCATTCGTCGTTGGTTGATATCCGACTGGACTCCAACATATACACCTAACAACCGCTGGTTAACGTTGGTGAACTTGAGAACGCAATTGTCGGCACAGGAAATCTCCTCGCGGGTGAGATCTCGACCGAACAAGTTATCCACGCACGAATTGAAGCACATGTCCGTAATTTTGTTGTAAAGTTGCAGGAAATCTTTGATCTAATAAGAGAAATTTATAGAGTTAAATGGTTTTTAACAGAATATGATGTAAACTTAATTTACATTTCGTAGTTCGTAATCCATTTTATCGGCGATTTGTTGCAAAGAATCTGTTTGTTTACATGTTACCCAACACAACACATGCTTTCGACGTTTTGACGTTGTAGCGAAGGTTTCGTGATATTTCGGAACGTATGGTTCCGAACGTTAGATCAAAATGATCCGTGAACGAAATCAGCTTTTTGTTCTAAAACTACAAATTTAGACCAGCATTCAATTGTGGAGATATCGTCTTTATTATTTAAAAATTCAAATTACTACAAACGTAATTAAATAGTATTTTCCAATTAAATGCACACACAGCATCTTTTAGCTGAATATCACTCGCACACTTCTACTTTTTCACTTTCTACAACACACACTAGAGAACAAAAACCACAAACAAATAACCAATTCTTTGTTTAAAGGCACAATGCAAACGGAGAATTCAAACATTTCCTACACTTTCACCTATGCCGTTCACTTCAGTTCGTTTTGTTCAGCTGCGCCAGATCCGGAATTCGACGGAACATCTTCTTACCGATTCCGACGAGCAAAATCAGGTGACACGAGTGCAGCACCAGGCTGCTCAGCACGGTGCTCGGATATGTATTCCAACAGAATTCCACCAGCAGAAGGAGCAAAAACTTCAAACTGTTCGGGTACTCCGTGTACCATGTAAGGTATGGTAGGCTGTGGAAGTACCAAACGTAGAATTGGTAGTGCAACGAACGCGCACAAACTATTCCAATAAAATTCGACAGGAAGATCGGCAGCAGTGCTAACTGGGTTGAGCGATCAAAGTGAATCGAGAACTTGTTTGTCACGGAATTCGTTGCTGGTGGTTCCGCTGCAACAGCAGCATTGCGCTCAACATTCCCCTGTTGCTTGCCGGACATCTTTTTCATTCCCTTTTCAAACGACTTCAGGAACTTCTCTTGATCTTCAGAAAGTTTCTCTTCGTCCGCTTTGGTTGCTGCAGTAGATGGTGGTAATGCTTGAGCCTGGGATTTCTTCGGTTTCTTCACCTTTTCCTTTTCGGCCTTGTTTTGTGCTTCTATCTGAGGGACCAGCATCATTTCCAGGTGGCGCAAACGACAGTAGTTCTGGAAGTACTTGTAACAGGGTGAAGCAAACACGGCCAACAACATAAGATGCAGGCCAAGCAGTGCTAGATGGAAAACTTTACTTTCGAACACTTCCGGTTCTAAAAACCGATAGTTTACCGTCCATTTGTGTTCGAACACACGGCCCAGATCAAAGCTACCCTTGAGATACTGCCAGGGGTGCGTTAGAAGGAACGGTGCTCCCAGCACCAGTTGAATCAACCCGCACACGGAGAGCTGAAGAGCCGTTTTCAGCCAGCCCAGATTAGTGATGTACAGTAGCAGAATTGCCGGTGCAAACAGCAGGATGTTCATTTTAACCGACACTCCCAGACTGAGCATTACGCTTCCAAGCGTCCATCGGCCTTCGATAAACGCATTCAATGCCGCGTATAAGAACAATATCGCGATCGGATCGTTGAACAACCGAAGCACGTAGATCGAGTGTATACGATAGGACGTGAAAATGGTGATAGCCATGACGTACGGCGGAATTTTGCGACTTTTGCAGTACAATCGTAACACCAGCATTAGCTGCATCAGATAAATAGCAATAAAAACATATTGTGCGAGCCGTATGTTGGTTCCATGCGACGTGAGGTAGTAAAACGCACTGTATATGTACACAAAGCCGGCCGGGTACACAAGTGGACCGGTGTCTCCTACAAGAAGCAACCAAGAAATTAAAAAAAAAACTTAAAACCAACACCAATGCCAAGATCATCCCCTCAACAAACCTCGGAGCACGGAATAATCGGTTGTTCCATTGAGAAAACCTTCACACTCCTGCATGTACGCCTTCCAGTCGATTTCGGTGTACGGCACATTCTGCACGATGAACACGTTAAGCACCAGCTCGGCAGCCAAAATCAGCACCGAAATTAGCGGTAACCGGGCCGGATCGAATATGAGCGATTTGGCAAACGTAAAGCTTACATACTCCTTGCGTATCTTGGAGAGCAGGTTCGGGTTTTCCTTCCGCTGTGGCAGGGATTTCGGTGGGTTGGCTGGAATTTTCCCCATCTTCGTGTGACTACCCGGGAAGATTATTTTCCTGCGTGGTCCCCGGGAATTGTTGTTTTGTACTTCTCTCTTTCCTACACGTCAGCTGGTTCGTGTTAGTTTATACAGGCAAGTTCATTACTCAAAGAACGACCCGTAGCGGCTCAAAAGAGAAATGAGTTCAAACAGACGGTTACAATACTTCGAATTAAAACCACAATTTACAGTATTATTCATGCGAAAATCGAAGCTTTGATGTTGACTCAAACATCTTAAACTGAATAAAAAACTCACATAAAAAATGCTTCTCTTTGTCATAAACAGCGAAATAAATTATATGTTCCTTGTCTTTGCAAATTAGGCACGCCAACATCTTGCAAAAATTATATGTTTATGTGCCTAATTGTGCATCGTTTAATAATGCAAAGACTCACAGCAATTAAACGATTCTACCGAGGAACAGCCAAAAACCCGACATCATTGCATTGCAGTAGCAGCGCTGCGCAACGTTATCTTCTTTCAGTACCGGGCGTGTAGAATTTGTTTACACATGTCCCAAAACAAGATAACGAGCGTCCTATGCCCGTCGACAAACAGCTCATACGTCAATAAACTAATAGTTGCTCTCGAAGATACGCTTGGTACACGGTGCGACTCCAAACGGCACACAAGGCGAGCCATTAGAACAAACCACTTCAAATGCGGGCGGCGCTTCCTCACGATTACTAGCTCCGAAATCGTCAATTTGACGCGCGGCAGGCATGGTGGATATTTATTCACCCTCCAAAACCATCGTGTGCATAATATTTCATACGAAAGCGATTGCTGCAATCGAATGCGTTAAAAATAGATCGGACCAAAGTGCGGTGCGGCTGGATGCTTCCGTCCTATCCTCATCGGACGTAAATCATCGGAACGCTCGTTCGAAACGCAGCGTTTTCGAGAGCTTTGGAAGTATTATTTTATTCGCGCCGGATGGACAAGCGCTTACAGAGGGGTAGAAACAGGGAGGAGGGTTTGAGCGAAGTACAGTTTTGTGTCGAGTTTCACTTTGTTTCTGCTTCTTTCGACTCTGCATTCGATTTTTTTTCTCTGCGGCCGATCGAAACGAGCTCGCACATTTTATTTGCCATGCCCCAGTGCAACCGCTCCCAGCTCCCAGCCCTGGACCAACGTCACCCACATTCGGCACAAACATACTAGCCATGCCGACCTCTCGACATGCTTGACATGTCGTGCGTTAGCGCACATTCCCCGCGGGGTAGGCACCTTCGTCAGGTTTGTTGGACTCTTTCCCTCGCGCTCTATCACGGTTCCGTTTCACCGCGAACTGACCTTGACTTTGAAAACGAAAACACGGCTGAAGTGACTCAGCATTACACCATCACCGACCGCCTGGCAAATGCCGGTGTGCCAGGCTTTTCTTTCCCTTGTTTTTCCCCCCACGGTGGGAGCTGTTTTGGGGGGAGAGTAAAAAAGCAAAAGTTTAAGAAGGCCAGACCGAAATGAAGCAACCCATTGCGGTACGGACCGGGAACGAAAACAACAACAAAAAAAAACAAGAGAAACAGCACACAAACACCCGAAATGAAAGCGGAAGCAGAAAAGGAAATTAATTGAATAATAAGCAGCCAGCAGAAGCAGGCCGGGCGGCCTGTGCCGAGCCCGCATGAATCGAATGTGTGGCAGGAGCTTACTTGACAGTGCACATGCGTAATGAGGTCGCTTTATCCGAGGCGACTAACGCGAGCATATCAAGCACAGAAACACCGGAATGTGCCCGCTTCCTGCCCGCACCTGGAAAACAAACGATCAATCTTCCGATCTACCACCCGCCGTGTGTTTTGTGTCTGTCCTTCCCGAAATGGCCCTTTATACCACGTGTGTTTTTTGTTGGGGTAAATAAAAACCAGGAAGAAATCATCTCCCGCGGCTTCCTAACTAACAAACAAAACAAAAAAACGCACACCTATTCGACGCAATTCTTCCACAAACCGAGATCGAGATTAATCTGCTAGATCCAAGTTGGCGTTGGCATGGCGATGAATGACGCAGCGTGCTGCGGTTTTGGCCGGTGGTGTTTGTTTTGCGCCGCATCATTCCCGCCCATTTCGTTGATGGCGGCGTGATCGATCGGCTCTGTGTTTCGATCGAGCGGAATCGATATCGGCCCGGTGCTTTTGGTTTAACAAATCAGCTAGGCCCTGCAAGCACGCGCACTTACCAACGCGTGTAATGGATGTGTAATGTTTTCCGATCCGTGTAACCTTGTTTTGCACGCACCGGCAGGCTTTAATCGATCGCCTGGAGGACACTCCACCGCCGGCCGACCACGAAGGAAGACGTTAACACGCCAGCTAACGATCTCATTATCCCTCTAGGTAGGATATCCTTCCGGGTCCGGGGTCGGTTTCGGGTGCTTCGTACACTTGGCGTACGCCTTGGATCACGCGATCGCAGCGGATGTACGGTGCGTGCGTTGACTAGCTCGTGTAACTAGCTCACAACAGCGGCGGCTCGTTACAAATTAGTCACGAGAACGAACCGCGAAACACAACCGTGCCAATGGCCTATGAAAAGCCAGAACCGCAAGAAAAAAAACCTCCCCGACCGTACCGCTCACATTCGCGGGCAGGCCGGACTCGGCCAGCTGAGCCATTTGCACACCGTTGTGGTGTTATGCAAATGCGGACTATCGTTTCTTTTTCATTTTACCCAGGTCACATTCCGTGACACATTCCGTGCACGAACACGAGCATACCGATGCCGTCAGCCGGTCTGTGATACACGCTAGTGCTTCGAACCCGAAGCGATGCGGGCCCTGTTCCCTTCGCGGTTCTTCTGAATCACAATAACACCGGATGCAACGGCGGTGCGCAAAACGGATCGCTAATCCGGCTGCACCACATGTACGCACGGGCCTGAGAAGCCGTTCAACGTGCCGAGCTGCTCGATTTGGCAACGGACCACGATGCGAATTTCGGGAGACATTACGGCGGGCGCTCGCACAAGCGCTAACGCGAACGTCCAACAACGGCGCGCGGCACGAGGGACGGAAATGCGCGCAAGTGCATTTTGCGTACGATCCGTGCGATCGGTTCACGCTTATTTTTAGTCACCCACCACCACCGCTTTCGGCACACTCAGCCCACTTTCCGGGGGCGGAATCTAGGAACATGCATCACGCGATGCCCGCGGCAGATCGCACCACCATCCGCCGTGCACCATGATGTGCACCTGCACCTGAGCCACCGAGAATGTGGCCAACCGCATGCATGTGGCCTGCGAGGATTTAGCTTCCCACCGTACCCCTGTACAGTGTTGTACGCGCTAATTTCCCGACCCCACCTTACGAGCGTCTCAATTAGTCACCTGATGTCGTACCGATTGGCGAGATGGTACGGGCGGACCCGGAAGATTAAAAATAGCCTCGTGTGTTGAAACGATTGACGGAAAGGGACGGGAAAGCAAACCCATCTCGGTTGGGTGAGGGAGGGGTGGGGGGGGGAGGGAGAGGGATCTGATAAGCAGAGGCTCGATCGAGTGCACAAGTACCACCGGTGCAGGTATGCGGTGTTGCTATAAAAGGAAAAGTAGATGTATGATTCCTCGCCGGTGGCTTTATGACCGCGATGGTGAGGTTGTTTGTTGTGTTCGGTAGCGTAAACAACATTCTTGTCGCATGTGTTTACACCGAACAAACACCGGTGCGGCTTATGCGTGTCCTAATCATGCGAGCGGTGTCTGTAACATTAGGGGCGATTGTGATGATGTGAGCCAAGCTCCTAATAATACTTTCGTTGCACATCTATTCACATTGAGAGCGAGTTCTCACTGTAAGAACCGCAGACGAGCTTGTAGCCTTGTTGGGGTAGCCACTGTTAAAGGACGGTTGGATCGAAATGTTAATGAAAGTTGTATGAAGTATTTACAAAACTTCTGTAGACGTCCGATCTCAGCGTCCATCTAAAATCTAACTCTTTGCTTCAGCACATACAATACTCACAAATTTGCAATGTTCTTAGAAGCTACTATTTCTTACATTTTTTTTTCAGGAGTCCCAAAACTGGTTTTAAACAATCAATGTGACTCTCCGCTTAGTTCCTCTTTCATCCTCCCAGTACAAACTCCATTGCTTCCCCTGTTTTTCCATCTCTTTCATTCAAACACACACACGCTCATCAAATCGCACCAGGAAGAAATAAAATCGAAAAAAGAACCCTTACAGAACAACATCAAACCTCCCCCGGGGGGAGGGATTTTTTAACGACCAGTAAATCAAACTCGGCCATTTAAAAATAGTCAACTCCGCCAACTGGGCCACCATATTTCCGTTTGCGCTTTTTATTTTTATTTTTTTTTTTTGGTCGTTCGCTTCGTGCGGTCAAAGTAAGCGGCATCTCGATGGAGTGCATCTCAATGTCAGCCTGCTTTGTGAATTTGTGTAGAAGTGTGAGTGTGAGTGTGAATGAAGGGAGCGCGAACGCAATCATAATAATAATTTCGGTGGAATCGTGCAGCGTTTGATTCGCTTTTCGAGCGCGCCTTTTTGGCTCGATTAAATACACTAATCTGTCGGGTCGACGCAGCCGAAGATGTGATCCGAGTAAGGCAAGATCAGCACCGACCGTTGGAAGAAGCCAGACCTCGCCGATCGTCCTACGTGGGTTTTCGTTTGATGTTTACAGCATCGTTTCGTTCCGCCGCATCTCGCTCTAACCCGCGCCCGCTGCTGCCCACGTGCGTTTGCCACAATGTTGCGGTGGCCCTGGGAGGCCCCGGCAAACGATCCGCGCATCATCCGCGCGCGCGTAGGGATAGCAGGGAAGGGCCCTTTAAATTCACTTTATATTCACGACAAACAAATTCAAGGTCTTCGCCGAATTCACTCGCCGCGTCGCCCGGGTTTCCCGTCGTTTTTGGCCCGCCGATCGTCGTCGGTTCGTTCGATGTTTTATGCTTTGTTTTTTTTTTTGCGCGAGAGCATGCCAATGGTATGTTGCCTCCAATGCGCGTGTGTGAGTGTGTTTACTTCAATCGTCGCCGTTCTGAAGATCTCGAGTTTCCTATCGCAGCGTTTTCTTATTTTGGCACGTTATTTTTCGCCCAACGTGATCTCCAAGAACAGAGGGAAAAAAAACACCAACCAGGAAAACACCGAGGATCTGTCGAATCAAATACATTGAAACCGAACGCTCCAACGGCGAATCGTGGCGTCCGACGAAGTACAATTGATTGGATGATTTATGATCACCCACGACGCAACCGCGAAGCACACGGGAATTACCGTGTTTCGCCTGGGTTATTATGCTCCACTCACCAGGACCCCTCAGTGATCGGTCGGGCAAACAAACAAAACGGGCAAAAGCCACCCCGAAAACAAAAGGGCCAGTGCATGAAATTAAGGTGTTACGGAGAGCGCGTTGACTGGGCGCAACGTCCAAATCAAGTCCAAGGGCAGAGGCACAGCTACCCTTAGGGCCATCGCTCGCGGTTGAGAGCCAAATTTCCGGCTGCTCTAGCAGTCTTCTAGACTCCGTGCGGAACTGCGCTACTGTGGCCATAAATTACCATTCCATTGACAAAACCCCGCACTCCAGCGCCCCTCTCGGCCCCCTGGCCGCCCATTAACAAGACATTAATCATCATCCAGTGCGGTGTGCGTGTGCTCCGAAGCCAAATGTCCCCGTCCGGTCAAGGGTAGAAAGTCGCCGGAGTCGCCGTTGTTGTTGTTTCTTTTTTTCCGCTCGGGATCAGTGATCGTGAACCGATAGGGGCCCGATCACCGATTGGAAGGTGATGGTAGTCTTAGTAAGCGCCACCGTAACCCCTACCCGCTACCGGTCATAGGACGCTAGGACGTTGGACGTTGGGGTCGCTCATAGGGAAACTGATTAGTCATAGCGCTGTGAATAGTGCGAGTTGGGGCCTATTTGCATAGTACCGGTGGGTAGCCACACCATACCGAATGGTGAGGCAGGTAGGCACAGCTGTTGCTCTACGTCAGAAAGCGCTCGTCGCTCGTCGGGTGTTCTTTTTTTTTTGGTCCGAGCGAAGTAATTAACTTGTTTTCCTTCGCTAGCGGAGCTAGTAAATTGGATTCTGATTTAGGATTACTAAAGAATAATTGAAGGGATGTTGGAAAGGGACAAGAATTGTTACGAGCGATCAATCTCCAATGCTAGAAGCAGTAACAAGCTGTTACTTGGAGCTTAAAGGTTCGGTCAGACATAAAATAGGGACTAAGAGTTAATGGTCTCTTAAGGCGACCTTCTAGAACAGGACATCTCCATTACTGTTGGTTCGAGATCAAAAGTATAGATGGATTAGGGACAATATTTCATTTCAGTACCTGTTCGTTCGTCGTGACTTTTTGCGGGATTTCAAGGATCTTGAAAAAACACTTCATCAAGTTCGTACTTCCATCCATCTTCCTTGTTTTCCTTGGATTGTAATACTTAATGCTGTCGGAACAGATCAGTAGAACTGATCTCAGTAGACTCCCCATCAGACTATAGCGAGACTATTCACATTAAAAATAGTGCTTTTCGGGAAAGCTGCCTTACAAATAGTTATTTCCTACTCGATCGAAATCCACTAATCACTACGTTGTCTCCTGATTCATGAATGCACGTAACACATCTCTGCCAAAAAAAAAAAACGTAGAACGTGACTCGTTCGACAGTCGATCTCACTGCCACGCGACTTCGGATGCAGACCGAACGCCACGTAACTAGTAGCTGACGACACTATTTCGTTTTATTGCATCATCGCCAAACTGAGAGATACCGGAGGTAGGGATCTTTTACCACCAGCTAGGACCAGTGTGTTGTTTGGCTTCCTGTCAACTTAAACATTGTAACGTCATCCTTACCGCCAGTTCGGAAGTGTTAGTGCAAGTCCTCCCTAGTTTGGGTGTAAGCGAAAAACAGCTAGGAACCAGAAAGACCGAAACCGCCGCCGTTGCCGCCGGTTGGGCTGGGAGGCTAAGTTAGCGGCTGATTATTTATAGTGTTTACTCACTTCGCCGCACGGTGTCATTAGTTTATATGATCCGTGCGTTAATGGCCCTGTTTTGTTCGCACAGTTCCCTGCGTGCACTCGGAAGCATTTGTTTGTTATCGCCACCCCGTGCAAGTGCAAGTGCGGCCGTGTCACACAAATGGTCGCTCGGGATTGTAAACAAGACAACAAGACGCTGCCGGTGGCTCCTAATGAGTATGCGTAATTGTCCTAATCTAACCTTCGACATTCTAAACACGATTGCATAATCAACGTAGTGGGAATGTTCGCTTCGACATCGAAGATCCGGACATCTCTTACGGCTCCGGAGACTCCGGATTCCCGGGCACGGCAGCATCGTGTTTGTTCAACCATGTTCCAGGCTACAAATAACCGCCTGACTGATAAGATTGGGCTCCGGAGCAAAGGTACACCCGCTGCCAGAGACGGTCGTACCCGAATGCACCTTTGTTGACGTTGTTGTTGTCGCCTTCGACGGATGACGCCGGTGGCCGATAGACCTCGATAGACAAAAGACTCCGATCGATGCGTCTTTGTGCTGCCGTTTGTCTTAACGCGAGCGACACTAGCTCCACCGTCGTTGTGTGCGTTAAATGCGTTTTTGCGATTCTTCCAACGAAATGAGGCCAACGGCGCGTCGCTCGGGTGTAGAATTTGACCAGATGCATCCAGATGCAGCCGAACCCCCGAACCATTAGCAGTGATTGTAGCGTAAATAAAATGGAAATAAAATCACCACAAGGTCGCACCGGTCGTGGACGGGGTTGTTGAAAATACTGCCGTGGGAGATGATGACGGGTCGCGGGTTTGACGCACGCCGTAGGCTCCGGTTTTATGATTCGATTTTTTTGTTGTTGCTTACGCCTGCATATTGATATAATTTATAGCTCAAGTTTCGTATAAAGCACACTTGACCAGACACGACCGGCTAAGCAATTGAACTGTAAGTTAATCGGCACCAGTGCACACGAACGATGCCCTCCAAAAAGCCACCAACACGTCCGATAAACTTCGGGATCAGTTGCTCTACCACCGCAACGATCGAGTTCGATTAGGGGCGATCTGAAAGTGACAAGCTTTTGCTCGCTATGCTTAAATACACTTGTTTTTTATTTGTCATTCATTATTAAAAGCAGTATTTAAAAATAAAAACCTGCTTTATTTACCCAGCCGCAGCTGTGCAATTATCGCTCATTGCTGGCTTAATATAAGGTCCCATCGGGTGGACCGTTTTCCAACCACCTCCAGCTTCCAACCACCTCCACCTTTCCAATCAATTGATAATTATGCATGGCATGTGTTCATTTTCGTCTCCTGGTGCTGTTGTTGGTATTTTTTTTTGCTGTTATTATTTGTTTTATTAATATTTCCTCCACCAAGAAGGTCCAATTTGGAGGACAATGTTTACTTGCGTTCGTGCACGCTGCGTTTCGCTTTGTTTATCGTTTATCGGGCCGACGAACCGACGCGCACTCCTGTTGAAGTGGATATTTATATTATCGCCCACCCGAGAGACCTACATTACGCGAGCGTGAGTGATGCTGTCACAATAATTGTAAATCAATTCCCTGTGATGTGTTCTGAGAAACGCACGAAGCGAAGCTTTAATCCTTACGCTCCTTGGAGCTTGCCTCCCTTATTGTGTGTTTATGAACTCATTAGAAGCGATCGGTAAACAAACACTCACGCGCTTGGTTCTTGGTTTGTTGTTCAGCGATTAAAGTAACTGACGTTTCAATTAGGTCATTAGTCATTTGATTTAATGTCTGAGTACCGTTCAGCGTGCCTCACAAGTAGTACAAAAATATTGAAAAATAATAGCACTATATCTAATTTTATGACATAAGATCAAAGTAACAAAAAAACCACAAGTGTTCGTCGAGTAAACCCAAATCTGCTAAAGAATCAAATTTGCTAAGGAATGCGGCAGCGCCTACTGTGTTACTTACTGGTTGACTAGACAGGTTTATACCTCCATAGCTCACTTCTCGCTGGAGGATAAAATGAACAAAATTGGATTATCGTATCGGTTCTGGCCAGTAAACGAACGGCCACAAACTACTTCCAAAGTATAATTTGTTTGATTGTATAAAAAAATGGCACAACTTCGTCGCACATATTATCGCAACACCATAAACCGTAGCAGCAAATGACACATTTTATTCATCGCTATCTTCATGCCAACAGAGGCGTTCAAAACGCGGCGGACGCAGCAAAAGCATTCGTGCGCACGGCGAGAAAAATGGCCGCACCATAAATGGTGCGTGAAACTGTGCGCAAACCCCCACGGCTTAAACCAACACCAGCAACAGCACGCGCCCATCGCACGTACAGAAGCAAACGCACGCACACGGGCACACACACAGCCCTCGTACCATTTATTGTCTTTAAATAAACAAAGCAATGTAACCGTTTTATCAGTGGATCCTATTTCTTTTTTCCTTGTTGTTCGTTTGTTTTGTTTGTTTGCTGCTTCTTTCGTTTCGCTTGGTTGTTGCCGTGGGTGCAGCAGCTTGCCGGGATGGGGAACAGAACAGCGGACGAATGCTGCGGCAATTGAAAATAACAAACGTTCGTTCGGGGCACGGGAGAGAGCGTGTTGGCCTAACGTGTCTGTGAGTGAGTGTGTGCGTGTGAGCAACGGACGCACCACCGAACCGAGAAAGGTCGAAGCTGTGCGCACACCACACGCTGCTGTGCACGCGCCGTTCCCGTGCTCCAAGATGGCGGCGTCAGCGGCGGCGGCGATGGCGGAAGCGAGCACGCTGCTTGCTTATCGCGCAAATAGATACTGCAATTAATGCTGCGCGCGCTCCCCAATTTGACAGCCGGGAAGCTGGCTGCCATTGCGGGAGTGATAATAGTTTAAGTTTGTTGGCTTGATTGTTTGATTGTCCGTGTCAAGTGGTGGAGTTGGCGAAAAGTGGCCATTTTTCTTAATCGCCCCACCACCACCGCGTACGCGAACGGTGGTGAACTATGACCGATGCGGTTTTAATAGGAAGATATGGCGGGATTTATGTTTATTTATTGAAGGACGGTCAACTACTGCGAGGAAACCCAGTAAAGCATCTCGAACAGGGGCTATTGTTTTTTTTGTAAATATATGAAGCGAATCGCTGACAACAACAAACGTCAAACCTGAGACATTCTCCGAACGCTTGCTTTACTTATCGTGCGCCAGCAATTTTGCCCGCTCGTGTTGCAGTTCCGTGCGTGAAAAAAAAACGCAAACGCCATCGGAACGCCCGGCGATCGGAACGCCTTCCACACGATCAGGCGGACCAAACGTCCGCATGGTGTCTACGACCGCGCGCAGCCTTGACAACAGCTGATAATTCGCAAAGCGCTTCGTTGATAAGACAAATATTTGCACCAGCCGCTTGGCGGCCCCGAACCGGGCCAGCGTGCTTGGCCACTTTTCGTGCCCGCCGCATCTGCCGCATCCGCTGGCGATTCGGCAAACTTCTTCAACCGCTGGGCCAACCCGCCTTCCGCCCACTCGATCGCCACCCGCCTATCTCCCCGCATCCGACTGTCTGAAGCTCCACGTACACTCCGCCCCAAACTTCTGCAATTGGTGTGGCTATAAATAAACAAAACGCGAGCCACACACAGAAACAAAACTCATAAAAAACGACTCCGTTCGGTACCTGATAACAGGGGCGGTTGGCATTGGGGCTTAGCGTGGTTTAGTTGTGTAAATGTGTATGTGTGTGTGTGTGTGGCTATGTCACATATGGAAAGGATAGAGCGAACGACGGGCGAAAACAAATAATAGCTCAGACGAATATGGAGGTGCCTATGATAAGACGATATTATATTTATTTACTGTCCGCTAGACTGAGTGGTTCCTTGCATTTCAGCTTCCAAGCCCGTGTGTTGGATGAGTAGTTTGACGGGCCCGTCACTTTCCGTGTGGAGACAGGCCGTTGCTAGCGCGGCATGGTAAAGTGAGCTGGGAAACGTTTTTATCTGAAGGTACTACCACCTCTCATTACTTCGAATTCCGGCAAGTTTTCCCTGTTGAGGATGTAGCGAGAAGACAGGTGCCATTACCAGCACACTAGGATCATTTCTCCTGTAGGAATAGAAATCAGGACCAAGTCAGCAGCTGTACAAAAATCGTCCATTTTTAAACCTCCTACCAACCTGATCAAGTTAGCATAGCGTTGGAGCTATCCTACCAAGCGCGGTTTACAATGTCTACTTCGATGTTGGAATTTCTGACCAACAATGTTAATGATCAAATTTACAAAAAAGAAGTCTTCAGTTATTGCAAGCCAGTTATCAAACGTTGTGGAGATCAATTATCTAGCATTTACAGAAAGATACTGAAACATTGAATTTATCGCTTTGACAGTGAGTTGCATATCCGCAAAAATCTCCACTTGCAAGCGCATCCATCGACCGCACAGGCAGTTTCAAATGAAGCCTATGACGACCTCGATCTCCCCACACGGGTGGGTAGCGAATGTCGCAGCAGCATTCGTCCCATATCAAGCTTTCCATATAGCCCATTCGCATCGGGGCAGATGCATCGAAAATAGGCCAAACCGGCGGCGGCTTCTAACTGCGCAGCATTTAGTCCAGCGCATGTTTGCGCTCGTTTTACGTGCGTTATCGGCCCGACGGGCAAGGTTTGGCTTTTGTCGTGCCCGTTTTGCGGTTTTCGGGTCCGGGGTGTTCGCCCACAGGCCCCAGTGGGCTTCCGTACTAGGCTTCCCGAAATGCAGATACGGAACAAGTGTTGATTTGGGAGCATCGTGAGGGCAGTGCTGCCTCGCTCCGTAGCATAGCTCTCGATATTTTAAGTTTCAACATAACTTTCGGTACTCCAAGGTCATTCCAAGAACCACTGCGTCACCCATCAGTTCTCGCGCTGCTCACCGAACCGAAACCGCAACCGAGTGGCGAGAACGATCGATGATTCTGAGCCCTACCGGTGTGCGGCCGGTGCGTCACAAACACCAGGAGCCCCTATTTCTAAGGCCACTGGCGTAAAACTCCGGTGTGATTATCATTTGCATAGCGCACGATATTTAGGCTTCACCACGGTCGATGAGGAACCGTACCGAGGAACCAAACCGCGCATAATGGCGTGCGGAAAAACCGGTGGAAACCTGGGTTCCCTAGCGGTAGGTACTCGCGAACGTCCTGCCGTACAATGTAACACGCAATACGCAACACGTACGCACATTCCAGGGACACTCTCGGGTGGGATAATCCTGACGGGAAGTGACTCTCAGCGACTCGTACAAAACTACCCTCTTTTTCCCGTACGCCTCAACCCCACTCGGGGGTGAGTTCTGGAGCGAAAGAAAGTCCTGGAATGTCCCGACATCCAGGGTCGCACTGAGTCCCGAACGAAACAAGCGAGAAATCAAACGTATCTCCGCTCTTTTTGCCCTCGCTTGCTGCTCATTTAAAGGGCTCCCGTTGATGATCCGGGATCCGTTGTCCCCGTGTCAATCCGGTGGAGTTTCTTCTTTGTTCTCGTTGTGTTCACCCTCCCAGCAGTAAGCGGACTCTTTTTCGGTTCTAGGAGTGTCCTTGATAGGCCTGTTACTTTGTTGCGCAGGGATATGGCGAGCATATAACTCTCGGTTATCCCCGCTTTTCGCTAGCGATTTCAGGGTACGAAATCTAGGAGCTGCTGTCATTACTTCATGGTCCTGGAACAAAATTACTCACCGACCGGCTATTGCGTTTTACGCAGGATTATCATTAGAAGGATGGTTTTACATCACCGTCAGTCAATGGGAAGGGGAAGAGCCAAGAAAACCCTAACCCAAAGTTGAACCGCTTTCGGAAAGCAGATGATTCCCACGAGCATCATGTTGAGCGGCATGCCGAAAAGCCATAAGGGAAGAACGAACGAAGCCAATCCATTTAAAAATGTTGCATAAAACTGTACCGCAGTTGCGCTATTTTTATTGCGTTTCCTCTGCCGACTGTCACTTTACGCCACCTCGCCTGGTTGTTTCTTCTTCCTCTTCCTTCTCTTCTTTACTACGCGTATTCAAAAACTGCGCCGTAGTAAACGATCAAAATTATTTGCGTACGCAGCAACTCACGCATGCAAAATTCAAACTCCCTCCAATCAACACGCCGACCGTTCCGCTGCTTGCCGTATCTCAAGCAATCTCCCCTGGCAGAAAGGGACATATCGTGCCAAAGGGCCATACATTTCGTAAACCCGTAGCGCCATTCCGTACGCATCGGTTTTTTTATGTTTTTTTTTTGTTATTTGGATCGGCTCCAATGCGCCCAACTCTATTTGAATAAAAGAAGGCGAGAGAAAAAAAAACATACCGGAAGTCACGCTACTGAGCCGTGTTGCAAATCTCGTTCTTATTCATGTATCGTTTTTATTTTTTGTTTCGTTTTGGTACATACCCCATGAATGGCCCAAAGAAGCGTAAGTATAGTAGTGTTATTGATTTTAGGCAAAACTAGCGCTGGAACATGGGAAACACACGCACACGGGAAACGCTTCCTCGTTCGGTAGTAACCTAAATTGCGGTGTTGGGTAAGGTTAGGAGACAGCTGTGTGTGAAGTCATTAATGGCGGCATGCTCCATGACGTGCTGCGATTGAGTAACCAAACTTCGTGCTGCTCGTTCTCTTCGGCATTCTTTTTTCTCAATTTTCTGATTTTTGTTGGGATGAAGCAGGAGGACAACAGGCTTTGTGTGAGTATGTGTGCGGTTTCGGTCTCAGGTTATTATGCTTCCCATTTGAGCGAGAGGACCGAGGCGGAGGAGGAAGAACCATATTAAAACAATCTTCAAATTCACCTTCCTCCCATCGAGCGGCCACACCAATCCGCGTGTTTCACTCATCAACAACATCGTTCGCACATTTTCACTCCCATCTCCCGAGGTCATTCGAAGGCGAACCAGGATCAGTGGGTAGTCCGTTCAGGGTCATGCCGTATCCGGAGGCGATACAGCGAAACAAAACCAAACATGCTCCAAAATCGCATTTCGTTTAGCACCGGGAGCATTTTACGCATCCAATTCGCGTCGTACCCTTTCTATCCACTTTCTTTGTGTGGCACATATCTCAAAGGCATCTTCGATGGAGGTGTGCCGCGCGGTTTGCTCGCACACAAATCCTTCTTTCCTTGTGGATTATGTGGATTGTTCCTCTTTCGCCGCCGCACACACAAAGAAGGCTCGTGAAAGCACCTTGCGAGTGAGCGTGACGGAGTGCGAGTGCGTGTGCGTTTATGTGTTAGAAAAAAACAAATAATACGCACATTTCACGGCAGGGAAGTCGGGCAGTAGGTGCTGCGCGAGAGTGAGAGTGAGAGTGAAATGCTGAGGAGCCAGCATGCTTAGATGCTTAGAGAGAAGGCAGCGTGGTAGGGGTGAATTAGAAGTTTACAGGCTTACGTTTCTGATGGTTGCTGGAGAAAGTGGAAAAGTGACGTAATCGAGAAAAGAATAATTATGCCCGAGAAAATCGATAGTTTGATAATTTTTCTTCAAATTATTTTAATTTACTGACTAATTAATTTTCATTTAAGGAAACTTTACTCAAAACAAAGTCTGAAAATTGTTTTGTTTCTCTATTCACGATCAATTTTTCTATAAGCTTAAAATGATAAAAATGGACTGGTATTATTTCATCTGTTATAAATTCCATGTTAGGTAATATTAGACAATAGCTACTGAACCATATTTGATTTTGGTATTGCATCGTTTTCGATCTTTCAACCAAAGAGTATTGGTGGAAAATACTCAGGAAAGCATGAAAAACGTTTTACTTAGAAACGTCATAGTATTACTGCATGATGCGTGCATGATTAACACTCGTACTAAAAAGCAAAAAAAATCCTACTAATATCCTTATCGCGGAAGCAGATTGCATTTAAAGCTTCTACCGTAAAACAAAGATTCGACCGGATCGAACCGTGCCTCGCAAGGGCAGTTCTGCTGACGGTGTCGTAGTAAATTCATATCAAATCCCTCCCCTCTTTTCCTCGTGCTGCATTCGCAGGCTGTCTTTAGCTGGTAAACAAACCGATTAGAAATCTTATACGCTGCAGGTAATCTTAATGAATCAAACGATCCTGTCTAATCTGCAACCGGGTCGGTGCGGTGAGGAGGTGTGGGAGTAGTGGACCAATAATTTTGATACGATGAGGCACAAACACATTAGCACACCAACCCGACCGACCAGCTCTTAGGTGGGTAGGTTGTTGTTTACGCTGAATCTCGGACGGGTGTGCTGCTTTGGTTTTTGGGGTGGTTGTTTTTATTTTTGTGTGCGCCACTCTCAACTACAACCTGTAGCAGCATCGCGCTCACTAACCCATACGCGTAAGCTAAATTTGAGG